>CM067373.1:117311020-118511020 GCA_034401795.1 Chaetoderma sp. LZ-2023a
GTATAGAGAATACATATTGATACAAATTGATACAAAATCATGTGATTATTTTTTTAACAATTTGACTGAGAGTTGCTGATGCCTAGATGACTATAACACGGCCAGTCAAATTATTTCAAAAATACTTATTAATTTCATATATATTACCTTTAAAACCTGGTTTATTTACCCTTTCACTGAGAAAATCCGTGGAAAAGTTAATTCTTTACAGCATAAAGCGTATTCTGTTGAATATTTTGAAGTGCATTTCACTCGAAGAATTAATTTCAAAATATTCAACAGTTTCTATATGGTTGCCTTCAAAATGAGAAATTGGGAATTCACCTATGGAAAGGTTAAAGTTCAGAGTGAAATTGAATAACATTAAACAAGGTTTATTTATTTATTTTATTTATTTGTTTAGATCTGTGCTGGTTATTCTTAAGACTCATTCAAAAACTTGCATACAAATTGTTGCCAAAGATAGTCCAATCTTTATTTAATCTGAAAACCAATGTTGCTGTCTAAGAAAGCAATACTATTTTCAAAATGTACACCAGTATTTCTTCTACAATTACTCTTTTAACATCATTATTAAAAGGGATAATTAACCGCCATCTAAATGAATGCAATGAATACAAAATTCATGATGAAAATGGCTAACACTTGGGTATAGAGTCCTGCAAGCTAGTACAATGAAGGTGTTGTTAATACCTGACCTGCTCTACCTAAGTGGCTTTGAAAGGAAGCAATTGCCCAATCCATTACTGATAAGACATGTGAGATTTAGACCAGCTAAACAAGTTTCTTACTCAGACTCACTTATCTATCACAGTTTTATGGAGTTAACCCTTTATTTGTCAAGCCAACCCAAACTTGTCTCTGCATTGGTCTTGAGTATTTCCCATTTACAAGCCAAGAGAAGACTATTTCTGAAACTTTACCACTGGAATGACTGGCTTTATAAGCAAGCTAGTCATTCCAGTGGCCTTACCTTTGAAACATGGTTTTAAACAATTTGGTATGAATGGGATAGCAGCATTTATTTATTTTATTTATTTTTGTTTAGATGTGCTAAAACTAGCTGACTCAAAGTAGTTTTTTGGAAACACTTGTATTCAAATCATACCCAAAATAAAGAGCTTTTAATTTATTTGTAAGTTTCTGAAATTTCCGTTTTCTAAGTTTCATTCCTTTTCACTTGATAATTGGTCTTCATACTGAAAAGCAATGCTTGTAGGCTGTCTAAGAAAACAACAATATTTCCACCATAGATCTACATGATCTTTTCTTCTACAAATTTTTATCATTTAACATAAGTACAAGAAAGGGTAATTAAACCCACACACACACCACATCTAAATGAATGATTTGAATATACAATTCATGGTGAAGAGGGTTAAGACTCTGGTATGAGCCATGCAAGCTAGTAGAATGGAGGTGTTGTTATAACCTGACCAGCTCTACATAGCTTGCTTTGAAAGGAGATGATTGCCCATTCTGTTACTGATAAGAATTTGAGAATTAAACCAGCTATACAAGACTGAGTCAGTAGGATTCAGTTAGAGCAGCAGTATAGTGCTAATACATTGGTTTAACCCTTTGACCCTCAAATTTGTTCAGAAAAGTTCAAATTTCAATAGCAAATGTCCATTTGTAGAACAAGAGCAGCCAATTTTTTATGACTGGAATTACTGTCTCAGTTATTGAGCCAGTCATTCCAGTGGTAAATTAAAAAAAATAGTCTTGTCTGCAAATAGACATTTGTCAAGACCACTGCATCAGCGGATTGGTTGATGTGAATGTTAGGGTTAAGGAATTGGCATGTAACAGCCAGCAAAGGCCAGACTGGAACCAAAGCGCATTTCATTCTATATGCACTGATAATATGGAGTACATAAAACAGAGAAAATCATGTGAATATTTTGAAAACCTTTTGACTGGGCTGATGGCGCCTCAGAGGCTGGAGGGCCAGTGGAGCAGCAGAATGGGGGAAAACTTCTTGGGGGAGAGAGGGCCAGTCTTTTTCTTTGGGTGGGCAAGTGAGACATAGTTTTTTTCCTATCCTTACCCCGGGCAGTCGGTATGTCGCTAGCGGTCATTATTTAGTCTCATCAGTTGATACAACTAAGTTTAGTCAGTCACGAAAAGTCGGTAGGTATTGGAATAATTTACTGCTTACTAATCATCCATGTAAAGTGAATCCTACTTTAGTGTCTGCAAAGGGAGGGGGAAAAGAACAGGGTTTAGTAGTCACCGCCTAGTTGAAATTACTTCCTCTGTGGGCATTCTGAGGTGGTCCTTCTGTGTGTTCCTAAGCCTTTCTGAGTTTGTTAGGGGTGAATCCTGCACGAGGTGTTGTTTTTAGCTACATCTCAAGTTCGTGCAGGTGTAAGGCCTCAGTCGGCTGCCAAAATGATGCGATCGGTTATGTTACATGAGAACCGCTTCCCTTGCAGGGTCAGGCGAGCCTTCCACTCAGAGCCTAGGCCGTCTTGCATAATATCAAAAAGGGTTTGACGCAGCATGGAGGGCAGTCCTTCCAAGTTTCAGATGTGTGAACAAGCCCATGTAACTAGTTGAATGAAAGAGTTTAGTGGAACCTCTGCCAAGCCCAGCCGCTATGAAGACATGGCCGACTTGGAAAATATTCCGGTGATGCGGCGAATATTGGATTCATTTACCAGAACCAGTTTTAACCGCAGGATTGGATAACTACCTAAGCGTTGTCCTGACTGCTGGCCTAGCAGTATAAAAAGAAAGAAAAAGAGAAGCGGAACACTTCCTAAGCCAAGTTATTCGGATGAGCTATGACGTCGTGTCAAAAATCCTGCCTATGGGGACACGTTTGAAGTGTCCTAGTGCGGGGTGCGAAAGTTTAAGCGGCGAATCTTTTGCTCATAAATACTCACAACTAAGGGTCATAAGACCTGTTGGGCAGTCGAAAGGATGGTGGGGTTGGTTGCAGACTTCAGGTGAGGAATGTCCATGGCAAACGGCCCTACGTGGTGTGAGGCAATCTTGTGACATCAAAGTCATTTGCAGTGGAGCGATAGCAAGTGGTGGCTTGGAGTTCTGCTTCGAGTAGGGAAAAGGCAGCCTGAGAGGCACAGCGAACCGAGGTCACAGCTTTCCTAAGCCTAAAAAATCTTTCCTACTTGAAAGAGGCCCACAAGGGACATGTTAGTCAAAGTGGCACTGATCGGGGAGACCAAGCACACACATCGAGTGTGGCAGATTCCCAAGTGAGATGCAGGACCTACTGAATGAAAGGAGGAGCTCCCTCTTTTTGGCGGGGAGGGTTCATGCCTTGGAAGGGGGTGGAGGCATGGCATCACCCTGCTTTGACTGAAGAGGCAAAAACGGTGAATGTCCCACTTTGCAAGTTTCTGTTTTCAGAGAAGTATTGACAGTTGTGGCGCTATTTAATTTGGCTTCACAATGAATGGTGAGCAGGATCATAGCACGCTAGAAATGGCAATGGCTGAAAGTCCTTCTTTTAGAATGTTTCCGGTCGAAACCAAAAAAAGTGGAACTACTGGTTAGCAGCGGGAAATATACAAAAAGTGCTTAAGGCGGTAAATCTAACTTTTGTAGAGAAAAAGCAAATTAGATTAGTTCGTACATTTAATATTTAGAAAACATGAACAATCGATTTTTACATCAAGCACAGTAAAAAGTTCAGCAGTCACTATTCACAATCTCGCCGAACCCGGGGTCTAGGTTTTGCTATTGCGGGCGTTGTCTGCTTTCAACCAGCAAGGGTAGTTATATTCCCTAGGCACAACATAGTGCCTAATCCTCGATGGCTAAAGATCACAATAAGTTTGAGTGGGCGGTGCTCCTGAGGAGCAGGCGGAAGTTCAAGACGGAATGGTGGATTTAAGAATTAGCAGTCACAGAATATAAGAAGTTCCGTTGCTGCGGGAGACCTTATGCGGTCAGAGGCTCAATTGGGTGAGTGTTCCTCCCGAAGTTCTTGAGCAGCAGATGAAGGCCAGCAGAACTGATTCTGGGCAGGGTTCAAGTGTGGGCAAAGTCAGAGATCTTGCCGGTATGCAGTCGAGTCTAGTTCAGTTTGGAGTCAGGAGACGGGGCCAGATTTTCAGATCTGTGAAGTCTTCTGAGGCAGTCAAAATCACAGCGGAGATTTCTGGAGACGGAAGAATTGTAGCAGTAGTTTATGGGTCCTTAGTTTAAATTAGGCTGGTTTTTCTTGGTGGCCTTTACAAATCTAATTGTCGACCCACTCCAAGCGGTCAAAGTCCCCAAGGTTCCACAGTGCATTTCCCCCATCATTTTGGAACCGGGGAATGGAGGGACCGACCGTCGACTGGGGTCGTTATCGCGGCAGCCCTAGGACACCCTCTACACAGCTATTTTATGGTGGAGAACGATCCGCTTTTATATTCTCTGCTCTGCATCTTATTATCTCTTCGACCAATGGGAAGCTTTCCTTAGTGAACAATAGCCAATTGACAGTCATTCTTATACTCGCGCCAGCCTGCATAGGGTTTAACAGGAGTCAGCGAGTTTAATGGTGAGTTATTTCAAGTTGTTTTCTCCCCAGGAATGGCCAATGATTCTATAATGAAGCCTTGCTCCTTTTCTGTTTTGACCCATCATTATCATGGTGAGGAAACTGAAATCTCAGGCTTCTCAAAGGTACCAAACATTCTCGGAAACTTTTGTGATCATAGCCATTACATGAGGAAGAAGTCGTGCAAAGATCATATGTTCACTGCTAAAAAGTATCCACCCAGCCAGAAACACCATTAGAAAGAAATCCCTATCTATTACGGTGGTATTCCCAGTGGCCCGGCGCATGCACAGAGGGGACAAATCATGTCTTAGACACTTCTGCCATCATACTTGCCACTGGCGGCCATCTTGAAAATTGATTTCTAGACAATAACTCCATGCGTGTTTAGCGGATCATGTTGAAACTTCATAGGATGACTGGTCTACTTCTGATATCTCTCAGTCATTGATTTGTCATCATATAGTGATATTAGGCACTGTTTGCATAGCTCTTGTTGTATTAGTTGTAAGGATGACTACCGCATTGATCACTAATGATAAGGACCATCGCTATCTGTCTATGGCAACAGTTATGGTTGCCTGATGGACCATTGATGCTTGTTATGCATTAATTAATCTAAACATGTTTACAGTTCCTCATCAGCTAGTTGAGCACTATGGCCCTTGGGCCATTTATTAAAAAAGAATTTATGGATGATGTCGTCATAGAGAGCGACATCATCCATCAGAATTGTTGAAGAATGTTTCTTTGCTATTGGCACCATAAAAACATTGAATAGTGACATCAGAGTTGTAAGGGTTAAGACCCTGGATGCAGACCTTTTCTGGCTGTGGGTTTTTTCCGGATCCGAATATGGGTCCAACTTTGGGTCTTTGTCTGGCCCCAGCTCTCAATTTTTTCCCATCTCTGGATCTCTGTCTGGCCCCGGGCCCCAGATCCAGATTGAGTCCCTTGTCATTATCCATTCTCCATCATCCGTCCATCCGTCAAATCACTTCTCCTTAATGGTTTGACCGATTTGGCTGGAATAATCCTATATTGGTACTATCCAGATTTAAAAAAAAAAATGTTATTGATCAATATTTTGGGGTGAAAATCTTAGATTTTGTGAAAAATTTACCGGAAATTGTCAAATGCTACTCCTTAGCTACTTGATATATTTCGACCAAATTTGACTAGACTGATTTTATGGTGGTAGGTTCTAGAACTTCTATTCCAAATTTTAATTGATCAATTTTTTGGGTGAAAATCTGAGATTTTATGAAAGATTTAGCGGAAATGGTCCAAATGCTACTCCTCCATAGCTGCTTGACATATTTCAAACAAATTTGGCTAGATGGATTCTATGGTGGTAGACTCTAGAACATCTTTTCAGAATTTTGATTTTGATTGATCATTTCTTTGGGTGAAGATCTTAGGTTTTATGAAAAATCTACCGGAAATTGTCAAAATGCTACTCCTCTAAGACTGCTTGACATATTTTCACCAAATTTACTACTAGATGGATTGCGGTTGGCTCTAGAACTTCTATTCAGATTTTTGATTGATCTATTTTGTGGTGAAAATCTTACATTTTATGAAAACGTTAACAAAAATTGTCAAAACGCTACTTCTCTCTTAGTTGCTTGACATATTTCAACCAAAATTGACTAGCCTGACCATATCTTGGTAGAATCCAGAATCTTTATTCAGAATCTTGGTTGATCAATTTTTTTGGTGAAAATTTTAGATTTTATGGAAAATTTACCAAAAATTGTCCTCCTTAACCGCTTTATGGATTTCAACCAAATTTGGCTGGAATGATTCTATGTCAGTAGGTTTCAGAACATGTATTCAGAATTCAATGTTCAATCTTTTGGGTGAAAATCTGATATTTTATGAAATATTTACTGGAAATTGTCAAAACGCATCTCCTCAACAACTTGGCAGATTTTAACTAAATTTGACCTTGGTGATCCTACAGTGGCAGACTAGAACTTGCATTCAGAATTTTGATTAGTTACTTTTTCTGCTGGTCATCTTGTTTAATGTAAAGAAACATGTATATTTAAAGATGTTATGAGGACTAGATACCCGATCGCTCTGATTAACTTGACAATCATATTACAGATTCTCCTTTACTAGAAGAACAAAATGTTTTTTTAATTTTTGTAATCGGCCCAGCCAAAGCTGAGATAAGCATATAGCAACCACCTTGACAACCAAACGTTTTTAGCTATCGCACTAGAGTTGTGACGTCACACCGGGATGACACCAATTCCTATTAGTCTAGGTTATTATCTCGGGAGCAAAGCTAGGCTCTCTACTGCTGCACGTATTAGACACCTATGCACCTATTCTTTGACAATTCATTGTTCACACAGGGACACTACATTGTTCGAGATGCACAAAGGTTCAATAATATCGAAGTTGATGATATTTTGTTGATTACAATTTAAAGGACAGACCTCATGGTCACAGTGCCTGACATCACAATTGTAATGTATAGGCCTGCTAGAGGTGACAGTAACATCGGATTTCGTGTACGTGAATTAGGCTATATTTAATCAAACCCACCCACACACTTCCTGGAATACAATTCTACAAATGCATAGGCCTATATATCTTTCTGGATTGACTGCAGAGATTTTGCATAGATGATAGGCATGCATGTACACAAATGTACAACTTTTTAAATGATAGTTAAGTAGGCCTACACCGCTCAGTGCACGTACGATCGCAATTTACCATTGTGTAGGCTTATGAATAAATTTATGATAGCAGTTGCTCCAGTTATGTGTTTAAAATTAACTAAAATGTCGGGTAAATATAAATCTAATCTAAACTAATCTATTTACGTATAGTCTACGTTGACATATTATTGACAGTACACGGTTTGTTTACAATTTAGGCAGCGGTCGAGGTGTAGCGAGGCTTTCACTGCCGTCCGCACGCTTATAGTACAACTTAAATAATATACACTGTTGAATGTTTGATGATTTCAACCCAAATTGTGCTCAAAATATTCAACATAACGTTTCTTGTATCGTGTTCATATGGTTCTAACTAACATATTTGTGTTTTTGCTTTGGAAGCCTTTAAACTTATTTATGAGCTGCACTGTAAGTAAAGATGATACGCTATAGCGACCTCTGAACATCTGTTAGTTCACCTAACTATTTAAAATTTGTTCATCCGCTACAGTTTTGCTTTTTCATAACATTGAAATATGAGTGTGTGCTACTTCCATACATGGAAGAAGTTGGTTTGACAACGATATAGTTCATATGGTTGTCACAGGCATGACGACCCCCCCCCCCCCCCCCCCCACACACACACCCCAAGTACGTACGTGTTGACCCGTACATGCCTCTACATTATTATTATACAAACACATTGCCAAAAAGCTTATAGGTAAACAATTACATTCTAATCATTAATCACAGGAAATTTCACATAGGACACACTGACACACTTATTGTAGATTCGTGATCTTCAGAAAAAGTTGTAACTGCACTCAGTAGCCTATACATATAGATATGAATAATAGTACAATTATAGCCATCGTCAACCTCTCCCACCAACCTCGATCATCACGCTCAGACAGTACATAGTACACCCAGCCCTTTCAAGAATGGTAATGGATCCGCAATTAGGCCTACTAGACTACAGAGCATTTGTCACATGCATTGAAATATTGGCGATTTTCAGCACTGCCCATGGTTTACCGCAGTTATAGGCCTATTATTATTATGCGAATATAGCTATCCATGAAACCATTAAAAATGAGTAAATATCATAATAGATTAAAAAAAATCATGATTTTTTTTATTTCTTGAAGACTTAGCTTCAACCTGACATAATTTATGTTATCGTAGGTGAAGTCTATCCTGTTAAACGCAGGTTTTAAAATATGTTACCTTTGTACTGCAGACAGAAAAACATTGACCCAGCTCACTGCGCCGTTCCCAGTGTGACGTCACAGCGAGTGGTGATGTGATTCAGATTGAGGCGTCATTTAATCTTGTTATTTGGGCTGCCTAACATATTTTTCTCACTCCAAAGTGACGCTATTGTGTTTAAATAGTGTAGTAGACCATAAAATTAATTAAAACTCGTTATCGACTGCAAGTCCTCACAAGACCTTTAAATGCAAATGTTTCGAATGCTAATGATCCACATGAGCGTCACAGGCCTTTGGGCCTCCTGTTTATAGTTTTCAAAAATTGTGTACTTTAAAACAACAGCTTAGGTAAAGATAGTCAGGTTAACAGACCCACATTTAAATGGAACCAAGTCATGTTCTTAATTACTTGTTAATTGTCAGCCAGGTCACTGTCATTAACAGACTCGCCTTGCTGATAGACAGTATCAAAAATATTCATCTCATGATGACTTACATCATTCAGTATATAATCTGATTGGTCAGTATTTAAAGGGGCTATACCTGATATAGCTATAAAAAATTTAATATATGGAACCATGTCCATAAAACGCTTCCAGTGGGTCAATACTCTCATTTTAACATCAATTCTTATATATATTATATATATATGTATAAGACTACTCAATATCCAAAGATGCAAATTGTGAATTTCACTAATATAAAAAATGTAAACACAAATCTGATGGTCGCATGCATCCCTGTTTCTCAGAAAAAACAGAATTTGTTACTTAGCAGTGGCTTGCGATTCATCGCTGGTGTTGTATAAACAAAAAATATCATTATGCAACTTATTTGTCTGATGTCTTGATAGAATCCTTTGCAGTTTCAGTCTTTCTGGCGTGTAGCTCTTTGATGTTGCCGATCGCTGTGGCACTAGTATTTTGTCTATTGGCGACGAACTGTCTAGACATATTTAAGCTTTTCTGAGTTCTTTCCAATTGGATTGTTTCATAAATATAATGCTTCCATAAATTGAAAACTCATACGCGTACACGAGTTTCCAGGAAAAAAACAAATAATAAAAAATGTGTGTGATGGTGTCAGAATTTATGCATAAAAACTAGTATGTACTACTAATACACCGGGACCAATAAAATTTCCAAATTTATTTATGTCTTGAGTTAATGCATCTTTAAGGTATTTTTGCCTTCTGGCAAAATCCTCTTTGTTAGATTTTATCAGGATTGGTTTAATTATTATTAAATCACATACCTTTGATCTTATTTTGTTTCATGTTGCTGATTAATTGAAAATGAGTTGTTATATTAGTTTCATAACATATCATCGCTCCACGCCTTGCCTTAAAATTTCCGCTTTGGCAATTTCACGGAAATTCTTTCTTGCCACTAAAAAGCTGACACACATAAGTGTTCCTGCATCTCTTCTTATATTGGTCACTATATTAGTACATTTAGAATGCAGTGCTTGCTAGACTGGCATGGCTTGTTTTAGCTCACCTGACCAGAATGGCCAAGTGAGCTTATGGCATGGCGACCATCCATCGTCCATCTGTCCATCCGTCCGTCGTCCGTTCATCAACTTTTGCCTAAAAACGCTACTCCTCTTTAACCGCTTGACGGATTTCAGCCTAATTTGTCTGGATGGTCCCTATGGGGGTAGGCTTCAGGACTGTATACAAAATTTTGATTGGTCAATTTTTTCGGGGACCATCTTGAATTTTCCAAATAAATTGCGGGGAATCGTTTAAAATGCTACTCCTCATTAACTTCTTGGACAATTTCAACCAGGCTTAGCTGAGAGGATAGTATGCTGGTATGTTTCAGAGATTGTATACAGAATTTTGATTGGTCAATTTTTCTGCTGGCCATCTTGGATTTTCTGAAAGTTTCTCGAAATCACTTGAAAGCCTACTCCGCAATAACCACGGGGCCAATCTCAATCAAACTTGGATGGAACAACGCTAGCCTAGTATGCTTCAGAACTTATATACAGAATTTTGATTGGTAGATTTTTCTGGCAACCATGTATTTTCTGAAAAATGGCAGGAAATCGTTTAAAACACTACTCATTAACTGCTCAAGCAAATTTCAACCAAACATAGCCGGAAGGATACTAGGCTGGTAGATTTCAGAACTTGTTTACAGAATTTTGATTGGTCCTTTTTTCCGGCGGCTATCTTGGATTTTCTGAAAATTTTGGGGAAATCAATTAAAAGGCTATTCCTCATTAACCGCTTGAACGAGTTCAAGCAAACTGGGCTGGAAGGATGCTAGAGTGCTATGATTCAGAGCTTTTATATAGAATTTTGATTGGTCAATTTATTTGATGGCCATCTTGAATTTTCTGAAAATGGCTGAAAATTGTCTACTCATTAACTACTTGGGTGATTTCAACACGATTGGCTGGAACGAGCATAGGGCAGTAGGCTTTAGAAGTTGCATATATAATTTTGATTATTCAATTTTTCTGGTGGCCATTTTGGATTTTCTGGATATTTGGGGAAATCAGTTAAAATCAGCTACTCGTTATTAACCGCTTGGCCGATTTTAACCAAACTCAGCTGGAAGAACCCTAGGCCCATACACTTCAGAACATGTTACAGAATTTTAACGGCTTGATTATGACGGTGGCCATATTGGGTTTTCCGATAAATGGGAATTACATAATGGACCCTTCCAAGTATATCCCTTGATCATATGATGTCATAGTCAACTACGTGATGTGTAAGATGACGTCACAATCATGATGTCATGAATGCCTTGTAATAGTCAGTCTTAAACGATTAATAGTCTGACACGTACGAGTTCACCTTTCCAAAGTATCCATCCATAATCTGACCTAGTATGACGTCATAATCAGTTCAGTGCATGTATGATGATGTCACAATCATTGCATCACAAAGGTTTCCATATAGACAGTCATCAAATCTCAAATGGTCCGACACATTGGATAAATTGTATGTCTTTGTAATTCTTTGCTATTTAATAGACATGCTGTTTGATGTTTTGAGGCTGGTTTGACTGGGCGCTGTTGCTGCCTTAGGCAGCACCGGCGCCCAGTCGAGTTAGCCTCAAGATACCCAACAGCTTATCTGTATAGTTTTCTGGAAATCGATAATCAGGGTTAAGAAGAAATAGCTCCTTCAAGGACATGAAATAACATGCCCAATCCAAACACGGTCATAGTGTCTATATATGGTAGAAATGCCTAGAAAACTTTAGCATGATTTGATCTACGAATTGTAGTGTATGGTATTATTCACCCCATAGGTAATATGTTATATATTGGTGAAAACTGTATAAATAATATGCCCAAGCCATGTTTAAGCTGTATAAGCCCGCCTTCACAAATGTTATTATGCTGTTGAAGGGTTTGTGAATATAACGCTAAAGAGAAATTCACTGTATTAGATATAAGATTAGGCTTTTAGATACGTGTATAACGTGTATAGCATACTAATTTAATTGTCAATATATATATATATATATATATATATATATATATATATATATATATATATATATATATATATATGTTTAAACGTACACTCAAGGGCCTATGGCTTATTGTGGAATAGATCTATCAATATAAAATGCCTCTCCTGCATTAATCGCTTGGGGAATTTCAAACAATTAGGATCCTATTGTTGTAGCCTCTAGAAATTCTATTCAGAATTTCAAGAGGACAATGTTTTGGCAGCAATCTCTTATTTTCTGAAAGTTTTCCGGATCCATTTAAAAATGGTACTCCTTATCAATAACCAGATTTCAATAAAACTTGGGTGGAATGTTCTTATGACGGTAGGCTTCAACATATTAGAGTCTTGTTGAATTCTTTGTTGGCCGTCTTGGATTTTCCGCAAATCATCCATCATGTCTATTTAAATGCAAATGGTTTAAATGTCAATGGTCCAGGTGAGCGCCACAGGCTCATGGGCCTCTTGTTTTTTATTTATATCAGTACTGCTCTGAGCACTCTTAAGATTCAAAACAGTTTAAAATATCCTCCTTAGAGATGATTTAAATCAATTTGGAGTTTCTTTTGGCAGTTTTATATTCTCAATGTATTCTCAAACATATCAGCTAGTCTGACATAGTTCATTGCGACTTCTGTCAGCTGTAAAATTATATTTTATATATTTTTAATACATTATTGTTGATCGTAGATGTTCAACAGAGTTTCCTTCATTCTGGAGTTTCATTCAGTCTTCATCAAGCCAAATTCTTCTTTTGCAATCAGAGCATCTCTGGTCTGGTGTTCGTGATTTCTTCCTTGAGTATACATGGTCATATAATGTAAGATTGTTATCAGAGTCTAGATAATATGGTCACCATTTCTAGAGTTATCTTTTAGCTCAGGTATTAACCTCAAATTTGGTCAAGAAAATAAAAATATTTTCTTATTGAATGTTCATTTGCAGGCCAAGAGAAGACTATTTTTGAAAATTTACCACTGTAATGACTGGCTCGGTTATCGAGCCAGGCATTCCATTGGGAAATTTTCAAAAATTATGTTCTCTTGACACATAATGAACATTCCACAAGACCATAACAGAGGCTGGTTTTGGCCGCCATGACCATTAAAGGGATGTCTTTTTTTCAGTCCTATGGTCTATACATGTGATCGTAAGGCATAGAATTAATGAAGTTTGATATATTCAAAATTTTGTCAATGCAGAATGTCAATTCTAGTGCAGTATTGTGGACAGGTGTCCTCCGGGTCTAGCTTAGGGTACAGAGGCTTTGATATAAACCAAACACTTCACAACTCATCTCTTCTTCATTTATCTCCATGCCTGTGCCATCACTTCTGGTCATTGGTTGCATGTATGGTGTAGTCATGCATTGCCTCTTGACTATGCCAAAAGCCTACCTAGACCATCTTCAAATGTTTTAAGAGTTGGTGTGGAAACAACATGTTCAGACAAAACATTTCACAGTTTGCACACCCCTTAGAGAGAAATCATTTCTAACTAGGTTAGTTCTCCCCCTCTTCTGGTAGACTTTCAGATGATTTCCATGAGTAATAGTTCATTTGCAAGCAGAATGTTATATTTGACTATAACAATTAATCGATTGAGAGCCGATAGAATGATCCATCATAGCCTGGGTACGTGCTCTATATATCCAATTTCGCCCAAGTTAAGTACCCGCAGAAAGATTTTCCAAAAAGGCGAGAGATTAGATTATACATTAAGTAGGAAAAACCCCATCTTAGGGCTAATTAAAGGGTCTGATAGTCAAGAACTTTCCTGATTCAAAGGCTATGCTTGCTACTAAAACACTGAAATCGACACACATCTCTGATATAGTAAAACTTGGTCATCAAAGTTTGTAGTGTTTACTATCAAAATATTAACCATTTAACTCTCAAAGTTATTAGTCATAAGTTGCAACTGAAATAAGTTGAATCTGAATGAGTACCAGCAAATATGGGAGTGGTGTATTTACTTATAAACCCATAAATAGGCCGCACATTTATGCTCAATTTGCACGTTCTAAAAAATTTGTGCGGACTATATACAAGGATAAAACTTATTTTCCTCTGAATTTTTTTAACTTAACAACCTAAATATTGCGTATCCTTTAATAAAGATTGTTTTTTCCATCAAAATTAATCCTAACTTGACATAAATTTTGTCTTTAAAATATATAAATCAAAATCACGTGATAATCACATGATATATAAATCATGTGATATTATCTGATCAGATTAGGTTAAAGCAAATTTTAATGAAGTATCTTGAGTGAGTACTCGGATATAGTTATCCTGGAATCAGAAATTTGGCAATGTGACCTACGCTTCTCGTCAGTGCCTCCAAACAGAGATTTACTTTGCCACTTGCTGGCTCGCTAACATTAGAAGCAGGCTACCCAGTTTAATTATCGGGCGTTCAAGCAATTTTTCTCCAACATCACATTATGTTTTGGATCATTTTATGTTGGTCACTTACATTACAATATATCCAGTAATATATATGATCAATTTTCTCGCTAGATTTAGAAATCAATTGAACGCGAGTTTCTTGCTAGATTTACAAATCAAGTGACCCTGATAATCTGACATAGGCTTAATAGCCTATCTAACAAAAAAGAGTTATATGATTACGAGGATTCAAATCAGTATCGTAATTTTGAACATCCAGGCATTCCGAGATCGTCCGACATTTGCCAATTTATGACACACTAATGAGGATATCCCATAGCAACGCAATGTTTACATTTTTCATGAAACCAAGGCCACAAAAAAGACTTGTATCGAATAACCCCACCAGGTATTAGAAAACATAAGATCTTGAGTAATTTTTGCAAGATATTAAATAAAAGGTAAAAAGGTTTCACGGCCCATTGCTAGTAATGTTAAATTAGCCTGCAAAAATGGTGCCAATTTAAAGCAAAGACCGAATCGCGAATTAATATAATGGTCTTGTCTTTATTGTAATACGACTGACATGACTGATCATCATGCAGTAATTGCGAGTTTCATGTTAGTTGGTTAGTAACGGTCCTTAAAATGACCACTCGCTTTTCTTCAGGGGATGATCGTGGCATATTCTTGTGGTGTTCATCCGGTCCATCACGCCTGTTTGCACCACTGTCACATTCTTAATAGATCCAATAACTTCCCAACCAGTATATTACATAGTTATGTAGGATACCTTATGTAGGATTCGATCCAAACTGGTATGTAGTATACCTTATGTAGGAAAGAATGACGCTCGGAAATACGTACCTAGTCAATACATATGTCATGTAGGATACCTTACGTAGGCGATGTTCCAAACTGGTATATAGTATACCTTATGTAGGAATGAGGCTCTGTGACTAAAATAGGATCAGAGAATTTGACTTCACCTTGATTAATTGTACCGCGAAGCTGATTGCCGCCGCCATTTTCTTTGTAGTCACAAAAACTCCTGTTTCATGACCACTAAATTATAACCATTTTACATAAAGTACATGACTTGTTCAACAAAGACTGCAAGTTCTGTGACATTCATGAAAAATCAAATGTGGATGTAGCTCCACAAGATTATGGAATGAATAGGATTTGTTGAGATAAATGTTAGGTGTTTCCTGTAATACAGAAAATTAATTAATGCCGGTTTGGACTCGGACGCATGCATAGTAGCATAAGTGCGCATGCTCACGGACTTGTTTATGTTCTCTATAGGAATAGAGGAACCTGTTCTCTAGAGCAATGACTGCTTTAGAGTTAAAGAGATACTATCAAAACTACCCAATGGAGGGATGTATCTCTGCTAACCTTGTTTACAAGGGAACCCACACACCTTGGGAATGAATAGGTTAAACTTTTCTGAGATATCTAAGTCAGGTGACTTATAGCAAACAGTGAATTGAGTGGCTTAGTATTTTTGTTGTGTTACAAAACTTTGCTTTCCAACCTAGTATGTGATCAATAATTATGACTTTGTATGGATGGTTACACTATCACTGGAAACTGGACTCTCTATTCAGTCAAATTTAAAAATGGGTATCTGTTTAAAAATGACAGTAGTTCACTGTAATTGACTGTGCACATCATGATGTCTAATCATTTGTTATAGAAATAATCACAGTCCACACTATGCGTAAAGCTGAATGGTCATAATAAAATAAACAGAAATAACCCCTACAAGTAACATGGTGCTATCAATAAATTTTAGTTTTCGGTACCTCTGTTATGCCTCTGGACAATGATTCATTAAGCATTAAGACCCGTGCACCAGCTCTAAGCTGCCACAAAATGATTCCCTCAATACAACAAATTGTTAGTTAGCCAGAATGGTGTACTGTTAGTGTACATTAGACTGGTAAGGACTTAACATAGTGATATGCATGAGAAATGTTAGGCAGGTCTGGTTTAAAGTAATAATACCTGGACTCAGAATTACCTATGCGTGTGCATGTGCATCTGTTTGTCTGTCTGTCTATCTGTCTGTCCATCCGTCCATCCATCCATCCATCTGTCTGTCGGTAGGTAGGTCAGTCGGCCTATGTCTCTGTCTGTGTTTTAACACAGGAAAGGGTGTGACAATATATACTAGGATTCCATAATCTTGAGCGTGAACCAGAAAAATACGTAAAATATGTAAAAATCCAGAAAATCTAAAAAAAACCTACTACTACTACTACTACTACTACTACTATTACTACTACTACTACTACTACTACTACTACTACTACTACTACTACTACTACTACTATTACTACTACTACTACTACTACTACTACTACTACTACTACTACTACTACTACAACAACCTCTACTACTACCACTACAACAACCTCTACTACTACTACTACTGCTACTACTACTACAACTACTACTACTACTACTACTACTACTACTACTACTACTACTACTACTACTACTACAACTGCTACTACTACTACATGTCCAGAGTTATTGCTCAATGAAATTATTATCTGGTGGCTTGCAACTGTCAGACAGTTAAAATGGGAATAGATTGAAGCAGAAACGGCAAATATAGAGATCCATATTTAACTATGCCTTGCCCATTTCTAGCTAAGTGATTCAATCCCTGAATTCGCAGAATCTATAAAAATTCCAATCCAACTATATATGTAAGCTGTTGAATATTTTGAAACTAACTCAAGCAGAATCTGTGTCTGGCAGCAACAGCGTCAAGTCAAATTAGTTGCAAAATATTCAATAGATTGTTTATAAAAAATTTTATAAGACATACAAATAAAATGCTTATTGTTAGACCATCACCAATTGTGTGACATACCTACATCATTTGATTGTGACATCAGCTAATGAGTGACATATTTTGATTATGATATCAGATACCCGAGCGCAGATCAGACCCCTTCATTATGTGTATCCTGCGGCCTCTTTTGCAATGACACACATCACTGAATCTCTTATTGACAGAAAACATGTTATACCGATAATTTTCAAAATATTTCAAAATGTTTACCAGCTTTCCAATGCATCTGTCATCAATAAGCTGATAACAGGGAGGTGAGTGTCCTATTGCAATTTGTAAAGCTTTCTATCGTAATAAGCCATTTGTATTGACAAGTGGGAAAGAAGCTTTGATTGACTGCCATGACTGTGAATAAATAGTGATATCAACACTTGGCAAATCAATGTTTGCATTTGTATGTCATGAATATTCACCCCATCATTTAATCAAATGGTATTTTCTGAGGTGCTTAACCAGGCTTTCTGTCCTTGTCCAACATGTTTATACCCTAAATTCATGAAAGCCTTGATGTTTCTGGTTTTCAAAACATGGCGATAGAATGAGATGATGACTGAAATTTGGTGTTGTTGTTATAATGGCAACATTAACTTTCAGTAAATTTTTTCCTCCTTAGCAAGATTGTGACAATAGAATATTAGAAATAACGCTAAGAAAATACACGTGGAAATGGGTTGTGAGTCCAGACAAAATTGTATCGGGATTATTTACTTGTCCTCCATGTCCACCAATATCCGCGGTCCATCGAGATGGATTAACTTTAACAGGAGATTGGTCTGCGGCGAACAGCTTTTGCAGCCGGGAACTGACTCCCCCTGTCCTGCCACCAACACCCATCCCAAATGTATGTTGACATGAGAAATGTCCTTAACACTTCCATGGCCAAAATTGGTCAAGAACATATGGTAATATTAAACCTTTAACTATCAAGCTGCCTTGAAAAAGGCTTCCGTAAATTGAGACGTCAATTCGCAGACCAAGAGATTATTATTTTAATCTACTAGTCAAATGACTGTCTCGATAGCTGAGCCAGTCATCCTAATGATAAATTTTCAAATCTAACTTGATCTGAAAAGGGTAATTTTAAAGAGAAAATATCAATTTTCTTATACCTTCTAGATTCAAGATTCAAGATTATTTTTTTCATGCTTAATATATAATATACATACATCACAATTGGGCAGTCCATCAAGGGCAGATAAATTGTCTGGAAACTAAATATAAATTGAATCATATTACAAAATTTGGATCATCAGGAAGGCCTAAGTTAGTTTTTGTGAATTTCTATATTAATTTTTAGCAATGTTATTCAGTCCCAAGAACCATAGATTTTAGCTTTCAGCATAGAAAATGTGGATTCATATAAGCTGTCATGCAATGCAATATAATAATAATAATAATATTCTGTGGTCCTCAAATTAAACTTTACAATCGCTATGCATGTAGGGTAACAGCATGAAAGGTAAATTAAACTTTTTGTAGTTACACAATCCTTAAAGATGTATAATTTATGGACAATTCACCTTTCCAGAGTACCCACCCATCATATGACGTCGTAATGAACTGCGTGGTGTGTACAATGACATCATAATGAATGACGTCATGAATGACGTCGATAAGTACGTCACGAACGCATATTTGATGACGGTCTATGGGCTGTTGTACAAATTGTTTGCTTTTACTATTTAAAAAATATTCTGTTGAATATTTTGAAACTAATTTGACTGGGCGCTGTTGCTTCCTATGGCAGCAACAGCACCCAGTCTAATTAGTTACAAAATATTCAACACCTTCCCTGTATAGTTTTCAGGAAATTGATAGCTAGGACATTCGGGGATCGATCAATCCAAACACGGCGAGGTGTGGGTGGAGCTTAGCTAGTGATGGGCGGGGCATAGCTAAAAATGGAAAGGTCCATTCCTACAGCTGCAATACTTAATTAGATGACAATTATTGTTGGATATAAGTCAGCTTTAATGTTTGTTATCCCTCGCTTGGCTAATAGGGGAAGTAATGAAGTATGTAATTTAAATACTTTAATCAAAGGCATAGGTAATCTAAGACCGAAAAATCCTCCAGTGATTCTGGCTTGGAGTTTATCTCTAGTGCTTCATGTACTAGCTGATAAACCCTTTGAACCACTAAGCTCCATTTCTATGAAAATGTTGACACTTAAAACTGTGTTTCTAATACCTGCAGCCTGGGCAAGAGGTAGAAGCAAGATTCATGCCTTCTCTGCTGAGCCAGACTGTTATGTGGTTACAGGGGAAGGCATCAGTCTTCTACCTAGGGTTAATTTCATGGCCAAGAATCGGTCATTGAAATATCTATGTCAGCCTATTGTTTTACCAGCTTTGACTAGATATGATCCTAGTGCAAATGTATGGTGTCCGGGCCGTGCATTCAACTGTTATTACTACATTACAACCGACCTTCATTGCATTACTATTGCTCTTTCCTCTCTGAAGGGAAGCGGAGTAGAATGAAATTTGTACAGCCAATGTTTGCTGTGTATAGTGGTTACAGAGTGACTGAAGGCTTCTTCAGGAATCTCCATACTCTCTCCAATGATAAGATCCATAGCAATTCACTTGAATGCTATATCTCAGAATGAGGTAGAAAGAGGGTTAATACATAACCCAGAGCCATTGAATGAGTCATAGGGCACAATGATCATCTCATTGGCTGACAAACATCACATGACTTTGTTGTAGCAACCAAGTCTTCATTCCTAGACGAATCCAGTCATATAATACAGCTTTGTGCAGATTCATGAAGAGGCAGATGATCCTATCACTACTCGACTCTGAATCCAACTAAAGCTGAAAATTAAGAATTTTCCTAACTACTTAACATTATATGACTAAAAAATTCTTCCAAATCAACCAAGTCTTCACTCCTTTCCTACTATTGAAGGAAGGGGGAAGTGAAAAATTTTATAGCCAGTTTTAAAAAAGTTTTAAACTGTTCAATACTGCTGTGGAATTATTTCAAGCGTTCAAAGGATCAACAAGATGTCGGACAAAAAGAAAAGACCTAAGATAAGTGGTTGTAGGTCTTTTTGATCAATATTGATTTTATTGATCATTTCTATTTTCGTGGTAGGCGTGTTACCAGTTTTGTTTTTTTACGCCCAGAGTGTTTTAGACATAGTTATTGTCTATAATTTCTTCTTCCTTACAGTAGCTTGTTTAAGTTACCTATGCACATGCTTGGTTAGCATTTGAGCATGAAATCCATGATGTCTCATAACATACTCTCTTAAAGAAAAAACAATATTAAATAAATTAGAGACTAGTTTGGTCTCTATTGTTTATTGGGTTCAGCGCTGTCTGATCCCTTTTTTATCTTCGGGACTTTTATGATTCAGATTTGAAAAGTCTCCGAAGAAGAGTAAAGTCAAGTCTAAAGAAAAGGAGATTGCTCTTCATTCTAGTAGATGTCCTAACACCAGCTGCCATAGATTCATCAAGACAGTACATTCTGGCCATGTGTGCCTTATATGCACATCATGCTCTATTGAATAATCCTGTCTTATTTGCAGCTCATGGTCCCAGGCCTCTAGACTTTCCTTTTTCAAACCTAACACACCTGATCACTCTAAAGGGAATACTTCTTCTTTAGGGTCTGCGATTAAAATAAAGGCCAAACCCGATCCCTCATTGATTCATCCATCCTTGAAAGGATTGTTTTATCAATGGCAGGATTAACAAAATGATCCTGGACCAGTCAGCTTTCAACGTTTGATCTTCACTGTTTCAGGGGTTCAAAATCATCATTGACAGGAAAGAACAAGAGTACGAAAAATCCTCGGGTTTTGCCTCGTTCATCGCTTCAGAAGCCAGTCATTTCTACTGAAGTATCGTCTACAGTCAATATTCCGCATCCTGCGCCTATGAGGACCGATGGCTGGTACGAAGGACTTCCCGACCAGAGTTGTTCAAGTGATCTCCCACCCGCTGTCATCTACTAAACCAGTCTCATCATCATATATTGTTTCGGCTTTGTCTCCGGCGAATCTTCTGGCCCCGGGTCCGGGTTTTCTCCCGGCCCCGGGTTTGGGGATGGACCAGCCTAGATTACCGGTTTCTCCCTTGGGGCCCGACTCGGGCTTCGATCCGGGTCTGGCCTCTGGGATAAATTTTGGTTCAATGTTGGTTTCGGCTCTGGCCCCGGGTCCGGGTTTTATCTGGGACCCAGGTCGGGAGGACGGCCATCTCAGGTTACCAATTTCTTCTTGGGGTCCGGACCCAGATTTCTATCCGGCTCCGGCTCCCAAGGATTCTTCGGGCTCTGTTCACATCTCAGCTCTGGCCCCGCCCCCGGGATTTTTCTCGGGTCCTAGTCCGGATCCATCTCTGCTTAATCATTCTCAAAAATGTCCCGCCCCTTCTTCGACTCCGGCCCTAGTTGGGACCGGTAATTCTGATCTTCCATTACATATTTTGAATCTTTCTCCCAGTCTACCCGCCCCGGCTCTCGCTTCGGCTCGAGCGTGGCCTGGTTATTCCAGTTTATCTAAATTTGATTAAAAAATTGCTTCAGATTTTGGTACGGCTTCGTGTGAGTTCTCTCGGATTTCCCCAGTTCCGGGACCCAGTTGGGCTCCGGACCCGGGTTTAGTTAAAAATTC
Organism: Chaetoderma sp. LZ-2023a; assembly: GCA_034401795.1. Taxonomy (NCBI): domain Eukaryota; kingdom Metazoa; phylum Mollusca; class Caudofoveata; order Chaetodermatida; family Chaetodermatidae; genus Chaetoderma; species Chaetoderma sp. LZ-2023a. The sequence continues at coordinate 117,332,796 of CM067373.1, forward strand.
CCAATCATCAATCTTTCCATCTAAATATTTTTCTGGACAATCGGCTGTCACTCTCTGGGATCCTACTATTAATCCCAGAGAGGCACAGGGATCGCATCCGGAGTCTCATTGGAGACCCAAGCATGCTTAGATCTCATCTTTCTCCCAGTAGTTTTAGATCTAATATTCAACCTTCATCTCTGGATCCTTATTCTTCTCATGATAGACATATTTCAGTCATTAACCATTCTCTACAGGATCATTCTAAATCAGATTTTCCCTACTACTCATCTAGCGATCATCTTTTTTGCTCTAATTCTAAACCTATTGTGGAAAATCTTCCTAGCTCTCAGCTCTGTTTCTCTTCCTCAGACTATATTTCCCATGATAATCCCACCCAGGGTCTAGTTACCTGTTATCTTAATGAATCATTGGTTAATGAAATCACTTCTATTGGATTGTCAAATAAGGATTTTTCTTTGTCTAAAGACAGTTCAGGTAACTCCATTATCACCGATTTTAAAAGCGCTATTGATTTCCTCCCATCATTTGAATCTAGTTTGGTTCCTAGAAGCATCCTTCGTCATCCTTGTCCCAAAGTAAAATTTGCCAATTCTCTATCATTATCCCCTTCATTTCAACCTTCTTTAGTGTCGGATATCTTATCTAGTGATGTAGAAGTTTCTTCCTTAGTGGATGACTCTCAAGATCCTATTCCTTCTCAGGATCCTATCATTCAATCTTCTCAGGAAGCTTCTCATGGTATTCCCCCTGATTCCAAGTTTCTTCTTTTGAGGGCTACTGATATTGATTGGTCTGGCACCCATCAATGGATTGCTGATACTCTTCATATTGATTTACTACCAGAACGTACCAATCATTCCTCTTATGATTCTCCTCTGGTGGCGGAAGATAATGTTTCCTTTAATCGAGTTATTCCCATCAATAACTTCTCCGCTGATATATTGGATCATTTTTCCCAACAGGCCTGTTTTTCTAATTTTTCTCTATATCCTCCAGAATTAGCCTCTTCTGTTAGAGTCCCTATTTCAGATTTTGATGCAGCTATCAGGTCTAAGTCTTTATTTGGTGATGCATGGGACCTGATCAAAGACACAGGTAGATCGGTAGTTTCTGATTCGGCCATGATCAAATCTTTGGAACAATCAGTTTGACTTAGGTTTAAGTTATCTAACTTTTCGACTCTTCTGTCAGATGATATTTTTAAGATTTCTTCTAGAGGAGCATCTATTCCTCAGTCTTCCTTAGCTTGCATGGCAGATATCTCTAGATTTAATCTTAACCTAGATGCTCGTCTGATAGGTTTTCTTAATAACTATCATAGAAAAAGAGCTCTTGGTCCTTTAGCAATATCTCAGAAACTTAAAGATACCCTCATTACCACTTCTTGTTTTGGTAAAGAGTTATTTTGCCCCGAGTCTTCCAGTCTTATTATGAAGGAGGTGAAAAGTATTCAGGAGATTTCTGCCAAAGTGGGTTTGTCTCAGCCCTCAAAGAAACGATCTTTTACTCCAGTTCGATCTTTTCCCTCATCATCTCCACCTAAGATATCCTCTCGTCCGGATTCTCAGTCATCCTTCCCATCTAGGACTTTTGTAAACTCTAATAGATCATTCAATAGATCTAGATCACCTTCTCCAGTTAGATCTTCCTCGAGGGTTCACTCTCCTCGAAAGTCTCCTCCTCAACGTAGATCTCCTGTTCAGGACAAATATTTTGACGTAGTTTCTAACAGGTCGAGAGCCCAGATCCCTTTTAAGAAACACTCTAGAGGTTCTCGTAATTCTGGTGGCCGCTATCAATCTCGTTTTTGACGCTATAGGTTCAGAAGATGGCCTTGTTCATTCTATTCCAGTAGAGTTAGATTTTCAAGGCCCCACCATTTCAAAGTTCCCAATTATCCCAGTAGGCAATTGCTTATCAAGATTCATCAATTATTGGGAGCTTCTTATTTCAGACCAGTGGGTTCTAGAAATCATTCACCAAGGCCATCATCCTAGTTGGAAGGTAAACCCTCCTCCTCTTTCTTTGTCCCATCATTGGACTCCTATTCCCTCATACCTGGAAAAGCTATTAGCCCTGGAAAACGAGATTCCTTCCTTCATATCAAAACATGCTGTGGGGGGTGGTTTTGGATTGGCAATGCAATCCAGGATACTTCTTAGCCATGTTCCTTGACCAGAAGAAGACTGGGGTGCTGGAGACCGATCATAAATCTCAAAGCTCTCAATCTCCTCATAGTAAGCCCGTCTTTCAAGATGGAGACGGTCCAATCCATCATTCAATCTCTTCAGATAGGATTGTGGACGGTCTCTATCGACCTCAGAGATGCTTATTTTCATGTTCCCATCAACCCCTCCTTTCCCAAGTTCCTTCAATTCGCATACCAGGGCAGAATTTGGCAGTTTTGCAGCCTTCCCTTCGGCTTGACCACATCCCCTTATGTATTCACTCGAATAGTTTCATCAATAACCTTTTGCCTTCACCTCCAGGCCATCTCAGTCCATGTCTGCATCGACGATTGGCTATTCAAGACTCCAGATACTACCTCTTTCATTGCAAATGTTTCAGATGCAATCCAGGTCTCTCTTCACCTGGGTTAGATTATCAACATAGAAAAGTCTCGCCTGTTCCCAAGTCAGATTTTTACCCATTTGGGGGTTACTTTCGACCTGTCTTAAGGGAAGTTATTTCCATCACTCCCAAATGTTCAAACACTGATTTCTACAATACAATCTCTCAAAGTGGGCCATTTAGTCACGGCCAGATCTTTTCTCAGAATTATAGGCCTCATGGTGTCAGTAGAGAAGTTGATGAGAAGACCTTTCCAATTTTATCTCATGGCCCACTGGAATCGGTCTCTAGATTCCCTGGATCATCGTATTCTCATCAAATTATCTCTCATGACTCATTGCCAGTTTTGGTTAGACCGTCAATTCCTTCTTTTAGGAGTACCTCTCCATCTTCTAGATCTGCAAGCTATCTTCTTCACAGACGCTTCTCAGGAAGGATGGGGTGCCATCTGGGATTCCAAGAAGATTTCAGGAACCTGGTCTCTTGTAGAGTCTTCCCACCACATCAACCTTCTAGAACTGTGGGCTGTTTTCCATGCCCTAGTTCATTGGGAGTCCATGATTTTAGGGAAGTCAGTCATCATAAGATCAGACAATTTCACAGTAGTCTCTTTCATCAATCATCAGGGAGGAACCAGGTCAGTTTCTCTGTGTCGAGAGACCATGATCATTCTCCATTGGTGCAGGTCTCGCAACATTTCCATTTGGGCTTCTCATGTCCCAGGCAAACTGAACTTTCTGGCCAACCAGTTATCTCACCCTTCAAAGATTCCGGAAACAGAATGGAAATTGAAAGAGGCTGTTGTCCAATCAATTTTCCTTCAATTCAGTCATCCCCATGTAGATCTATTTGCTACTCTCAAGAACAGAAAGATATCCACTTTCATATCTTCTTTCCTGGAATCTCTGGCTCTGGCAGTAGACTCTCTAGCTCAATCATGGGACAACATGTTTGCCTATGCCTTTCCCCCTACGATTCTCATTCTGCTGGTCCTCAGAAAGATCAGAAAACATCCCTGCATAGTCCTATTAATAGCTCCGTTTTTGCCGACAAGATCATGGTTTCCAGATCTCCTGGACCTTCTTGTAGATCTTCCTCTACTTCTTCCGGTCTCTCACAATATTTTATCCCAAAACAGAAGCAGGATTCTCCATCAGAATCCGGAAATATTTCACCTGTCAGTTTGGAAACTGTTGAGTTGCCCCCGTCTTTGACAGTCCTTTCTATCAGATCTCAAGAATTATTGGAGAACTCTCTCAGATCTTCCACCAGAAACATTTATAAAGCTAGATTTAAATTTTTCAAAAAATGGTGTTCAGACCATTCTATCTTGCCCGTTGAGGCCTCTGTAACCCAGGTCTTTGACTTTCTCATTTTCCTCTTTGATCAGAGGAAACTTTCATCTAACACTGTTAGATCCTATCGTTTTGGTCTGAACTCTTTCGTCAAGTGCTTAATTGACCCTTCAGTCCATGTTCAGAAACATTTTCATGACCTTATTAAGGGTATGGGTAATTCTCGCCCTCCATTTAAGAACCCCTCCCTTCTTGGAACCTCTCCTTGGTATTACAGGTTCTGGCGGGAAAACATTTGGAACCTTTGGGTTCTGTGTGCTTGAAACATCTTACTCTTAAAGCAGTCTTTCTTCTTGCAGTAGCTTCAGCTAGTCATCGTGTGGAAATTCATGCTCTTTCAGCTGAACTAGATAGGTTTCAAGTTACAGGTAATAGCATTATTCTCTATCCTAGGGCTGAATTTCTATCTAAAACTCAGTCTGTAATATTCTTGGGTAAACCAATCATAATTCATAAACTTTCCTCACTGTCACCAGATGATTCTATCTGGTACCCTGTTAGGGCCCTTAATATGTATAAACTTCGTACAGATTCTAAACATTCAGACAATAGACATTGTTGGGTTACATTTGCAGATGGTGTGAATCATCCTGCCTCTTTAACCACAATCTCCTGCTGGATCGTAGATACGATTAAAATTTGTCAGGAACTTGCATCTCCAGGTGATAATGCATTAGTGGGGGTCAAGGCCCATGATGTTAGGGGCCTTGCTACTTCTTGTGCCCTTTTTAATGGTTCATCATTAGATGATATCATGCAAGTAGCTAATTGGAAGTTCGAGAACACCTTTATTAACTTCTATCTTAAGGATTCTGGTCCCTAATCTTTCTTCTATAAAAATATTCATAGAGTAGCTTCTGGGACCATGAGTCGCATTCCTCATTCATCATCTTCCCTTAATTCATCATCTTCATTCGCTTAGATCTTCTCATTAGGGTGAGTATGTATTCATTACTTACTTCTCATGTGTGTGTTTCACCCTTTTTTTCATATCATCTATCCTATCACGGATATCATTCAATCATTATCTGCATGTTAATCTTTCTTTCTTACCTTTCCGTCTTTGAGTATCTTTATCACTCATCGTTACTAACTGTGTGTTAATTCTCTATTTTTACATCAATTTTGAACAAGAATTTGCCTCCCTCCGGGTGTGTTGTGCAATGTTGAAATCTGTATTTGAGCAATAGTAATGCAAGGAGGTAGGTTGTAATGTAGTAATAACGACCAGACGACCCGGAGGGTCTGGTCTTATGTTTTACTAATTACATATACTTGCATTACGGCCCATCTCAAGCCTCCCCTCTGTCAAATTTATTATTTTGGGGGGTGGGTGGCTTGAGGCTTCGTTCTTTGGTCATATCTTGTTAGAATAGTTATATTCAGTATACGGTATTCACTATATCTCTCAGCCTTAGAGTATACCCAGATATGTCAGTTTTTCACATATTTGGGTATTTAGTAAAGAATATTTTAGTCATATAATGTTAAGTAGTTAGGAAAATTCTTAATTTTCAGCTTTAGTTGGATTCAGAGTCAAGTAGTGATAGGAGCATCTGTCTCTTCATGAATCTGCACAAAGCTGTATTATATGACTGGATTCGTCAAGGAATGAAGACTTGGTTGCTACAACAAAGTCATGTGATGTTTGTCGGCCAATGAGATGGCTCTGGGTTATGTATTATGGAGATTCCTGAAGAAGCCTTCAGTCACTCTGTAACCACTATACATAGCAAACATTGGCTGTAAAAATTTCATCCTACTACGCTTCCCTTCAGAGAAGGAAAGAGCAATAGTAATGCAAGGCGGTAGGTATATGTAATTAGTAAAATATAAGACCAGACCCTCCGGGTCGTCTGGTCAGTACAAGCAACGTACCCTAGATCATTATGGTTGTCTTATATTGAACCCCATGGCTGAGCATCAAAAGACCCTTTCACAGTGGATTGTTGGATGCATCCAGTTTTTTCACAAATCCGCCACTGATAAACAGGTTGACATGGCCAAGGCTCACAGTATCCATGGTGTAATGGCTTCCACCGACAGCCCTGTTTGATGGGGTACCGGTCGATGACATTATGTTGGTAGTCCAGTTGCACTGTGAGTCAAGTTTTACCAACCATTACTACCAATTCTGTTGCCTTATCGATTTTGAAAAAATATTCAGGTGCACATATTGTAAATAAGGTTTTCTCACTGTTTGTAAACAGCACATTTAATTATTGGAACAACCATTATTGTTCTGTCTTATTCTTCACCGAGGGGAAGATGATGTCCAAGTCAAATATTTACAAGGTGAGTCTTGTGTCTTGCATTGTTTCATAATTGTGTCACGTTAACAGTACTAATATGGTGATGGTTCATGTTATTATGTCATTCATACATGAGAGTTTATGAAATGAAGCATTTTGTGTGATGTCTTTTAGTACTATAACACTAGTACATAGAGAACGTTTAGGACATTGTGGTCATAGTTCATTCTGCCCCAAAGTTGGCATGTGTGTGTCATTATAATCATTACTCTCAGTTATGAGCCAATGTTCTTATCTTTTCTGGTTGTGTTTTTATACACAACTTCAGATTTGAGTGCTTAAAGGCAAAAGGAGCTTGGCTCTCCTAGGGAAGAGCAGGGTTTGGACCTCGCTTCCCTCCTCCTAAATTCACTGACGAATTCTGGAAATATCATAGAGTGTTTGGGAGTAAGTATACTCTTCAAGAGAAATAAACAAAATCACAGATTCCTTTTTTCACCAGAGAGTTGATACTTACCTCCCAAACACAGACTCTCACAGAGGCTTGGTCTTTAGGCATGTTATAGTTCCATTATGTTAGCCAATAATTAAGTTGAGGAAGTGTCAACTGACTCCCTTCCCAGTAGGGGCAACTAGCCTTTTTAATTTGAGCTTTTATTAAGTGCAGCTTGATATTTTAGGAATATCAAAGAGTGTTTGGGAGGTAAGTATCAACTCTCTCGTGAAAAAATAAATTTGTCATTTCGATTAAACCTCATGAAATATGATCTAACCCAAGAGCTGAACCCAGTTTGTTCAAGGGAACTTGATTGGCCAAATCAGTTGGCATCCATCTTGGATGAGCTAGTTTTCGCGAAAGCGGCTTCTCCAGAAACACTGAATGGATTGGTACAAAATTTGGCAGATATGATTAGGGAGTAAAGGCCATTAAAGTTTGTTCAAGAGAAGGTGATCCCATAAAAACAAATGGCCACCATTGACCAATCAAAATGTAGTGTGTTTGGTGGCCATATTGGATATTTTCAAGCCAAAATTGGTTTTATATAGGTTTTTAGGTATTCCGATTTCAAATTTGCCTTAAAACTGTTGGATAAACTGTTTGGCAGCTATCTTGGATGTTTTCCCCACCAAAAATTCTATACTTAAAGCAATAGGAAATTTAAAATGTCTTCATGAGAACTACTTGGCTGATTTCAAGTATATTTGGCAGGAAGTATCCTTAGGGCATAGGGATTCATGTTTGTTCATAAGAAGCCAATTTAGCCAGCAGGCATCTTGGATTTGTCTGATTTTTAAAAATGTCTTTAAAAATCTCCGAAACCGCATGGGGGATAGATTCAAAACTCATGAAACATCATCTGGATCAACAGCTCAACCAAGTTTGTTCGATAGAACTTGATTGGCCAAATGCTTCAGTGACCATCTTGGATGACCTAGTTTTCGTGAAAATAACTTCTCCAGAACCACTGAATGGATTGAGCCAAAATTTTGAAGATAGGATTAAGGCCTAAACACCATTAAAGTTTGTCCATGGAAAGTTGATACATAAAAAAAAACATGTCCGCCATGAATCAATAAAAATTTAGCGTTTTTGACATACATCTTGTATTTTCTGCAAATCTCTGAGAAAATCATAAAACAACTACTTGTTAACTTAACTATTGGGACAATTTTAATAAAACTTGGCTAAACCTTCTTCACACAAATTTGTTTGATAAATTTTCCCAGTAGTCATCTCATTTTGTTCCGTTGTACCAGTGGCGAGTAATTGCAGGTGAGCAATACATGCCCGTTGGCCCTCTCGTGTCATCTCCCATGCATATACCCAGTTCATGAATATTGATGAGGGTCGCTGTGACCCTATCATGAGCCGGTCAAACACCAGGCATGTGCCATGCTCCTTTCGTCTGGCCCAGGGCATCCAATCATATGTTAAAATACCCAGGTGGTGTGGATATATACCCTTACATGCATATTTGCCACAAATATGGCTTTCAAACACCCATGCCGTCATGAGACAACATGGACAGCACACATTATTGAACGCAAAGACCCAAAAGTCTCTAAGGCTACAACTGCACTCTTCAACCCAATAGACGTCATACTATGCAAAACAGAAGTACAGACATCAATTCTGAAAATAAGCCAGTCATTACATGCCTTCAGATGAACCATCTCTATCTAATGTATAAATGCCATACCAGCTAAGAGGGTAGAATCACCTACAACCTACCCAAGCTCATCAGCTATACTGCCACTCAAATGTCATACTAAAAGGCCCTCAGGCAGCAGATAGCTAATATCAACATCAGCTCCAAACCAAATGAAGCAGAAAGCATTACCGCTGTGCATCTATCAAAGTGGCCAAAGTGAAGACTGCACTAAACTATGCTGGGAATGCAATAACATTCTGCGACACATTAATGAACACTTAAACGATCTTACACTTAAACGATCTTGTTATTCAACAAGCAGACTCCCTAGCAGAAAAGTAAAACCCTGTGCTTTTCACCTGTTACCTTGCTGCTATCATATGCTGGGCCTTCAATAGTTCATTCAAGGCTAATTGCTTTGTTCTAATAAATAATGAAATTGAGAATCCGATTGAAGGAATAATGAAAGAAGAGATTATACAGAGCAGACGAATTATACATAGTGCCAGTGCATGTTAACTGTTCTCTATAATAGTTAGTTTGGGTAAAAGACGGGGTTCTGAAAGTGTACTAAATCATACCAGTGATCGCATTACACTCTCAGTAAATGGGAGAAGTTGGTCCAAACTAATGCAAAAATTGTCAGATTTGGTACTGGAATAGAACTGTAGGTTGATGCATGGATGCTTTATGGTATAAAAGTACATTACTGGCTTCAATTCTATCAGATTTGCAATTACAAGACTCCATGCATACTATTCAGTTTGACAGGTCCAATTTGTTATCCAGGCTGAGACACTATGATAAACAGGAATAAATTGTGACCTAGGCTGAATCTGATTATGACATAGGTGGAATTCATTGAACATGTGTCACGTGAAGGTCCAGAAACCTTTATAAAGGGAAAAGCGCGCACTTTGGGAATTCCGTTTTTGATCATTCTTGGAATCACTTGTCATTCTCGTTATAAGTTTTGGACTTAGAAACAATAAGATTCAGAATTATTTATTTAAAAGAAATATAAGTCTTTCATGAGGTCTCGTGTTGGATAATGAATTGTGCTGAAATATAAAGATAATATTGATAAGAATTAAGAAAAAGTGATATAAGACCTTTGCTTAGGAAATTAATTAATTGAGAAGGAAACTTTAAATGTTAGATAATAAATATTTGATTAAAAAGAATAATTCATCTTAAATTATAAACTGTGGAATGAAGGTCTTGTGCATAATGATTAATAAAAATTAGATAAGTGACCCTACATTGTCTCAAGGTTGTGATTTAGCTTAATTCGTTCAGAGAGTAAGAACCACTGAATATTGAAACTTAACGGACATCACTGTGTTTTAAGAGGTTATCATGCGGCTTGAGGGTGGATCGACCCCCAGATCCACAAACCAACCAGTGATACTGCTATATTGAAATCTATGCGGGAAAATTCCACAAGACCAACACACACACAAACCGCCCCCTCCCCCCTCCCCCCAAGTGTCCATCCTGGGTATGCCACTAGAGATGGACCTATCTCCAAAGCATGAAACTAAAAAAAATGATGATCTATTACATGGCAGCGAACCATGGAGGAAAAGTAAAATCCTGGGCTCACTGCTTTGCAGTACTACTGACATTGCTGCATGCTGCACCATGTGGAACACAGCTTTCCAGTCATTCTGGGAGCTATGGATTCGTAGATAAAAATTACCATTGACAAAAATACTACGTTTATGCAATGCAACCTGCGTATCCTTGATGTTGTATAGCTGTAACAGCTGGGCAGCTTTCCAATGATGCACTGTACAAGATGTGTAATACATCACCTTTGTCTGTAAAAGTTGCCCAGCAAAGATGGTCCATATTTGGCTGTGTGCTAAGGCTGCCAGAAAACACACCAGTACAGCGAGCCTTGGAATTTGCCCTACTGGTAGCCAGTTATTAGTTTTACTCATATTGTTATGTTTACTTTAGTCTGTCGTATTTAGAGGAACATAGATGAGTATCTCGGCCCAGGGTTGGGTTTTGGACTGTCCAAAACTAATTTTGAACAGACTTTGTCCAAAACCTGTCTAAAACCTGTCTTAAAGGGTTTAAACCAGTCCAAAACTGTCCTAGACTGTCCAAAACTAATTTCAGCATATTTGTGCTATGCTTATTCATGCTTACTTACTAGTCTTAGTAATAATGCAATAAAAGAAACAAAACACCATAATGACATACAAATTGTATTACATTGTATATTAAGATATATAAAGTTATTACAAATATTATGCATGTTAACAGATTAAGATTACAGGCATGAAAATTCAGTTTTATGAAATGTGTGAGAGGTATGACATGTTGCTTATGCTCATTTAACCTTCAGTAATCTAAATCAGACAGTCCTCTCAGCATCCTATAACAAAAGACAAGCTTTGATGCTTTCTCTACTCCTAGTCTGTTCCGGATATTTGTATGTATGTAACTGAAAATGCTAAAGATTCTTTCAATGGATGCTGATGAGGCTGGCGCATCCATCAATTGAAGGGCCATGTCTATAAAATCTGCAGACACACCTAGAGGTTTCAGACCTTTCCACCATGTCAGTGGAGGTACCTGGACAGCAGCATCAGAGAAATAAGATACAGGAAATGGCATGCTCTTGGCTTGGTAAGAGATTAATGTCGCTATGAAATTTGGATCTTTACTTATAACCCATTTGTTTACGATTTCAAGCTGATCTGGTGTGAGCAGCTCTCCTTGGTACTTTGGGTGTAGTGTGTATGCCACGAGGTGCTCTGGCAAGACTGCCTTGTGAAAATGAGCAGATACATGCTTTTTATGTGGTTCAAGCAAAGTGTTGTTCTTAAGGTTAATCCAAACATTACATGCATCAGCCAGTGTTGCCAAGTCACCCTGACAAATATCAATCGCATGGGAAATAGGTCTTAGCTGCTCTGCTAAGTCTCTGGCATTCTTAAATAGGTTATAATCCATAATCTTTCTAATAATAGCACTCTCTAACTCTCCCTCGTGGTCCTGGACAATTTTCATGAAGTGTGGTCTGTTATGAATGAAAGAGTCTATACACATTAGTTGACTCTTCCACCTTGTGTCACAAGGAAGCTGCGGCTTCATACTGCCAGGGCAATCAGAGAGCCAGGATAATGGTTTGTGGTGATTCCTAAAATATTTCTGAATTTCAACTATATGTTTAATTAGTGAATCTGGTGTTATATCTTGTCCTAACAAGTTCAACCAGTGTGCTGAACAGCCATATACAACTAAATCATTATCCTCTGCCTTTAAATTGTCACGCATCTTTTCCATGTTTTTCGCATTATCTGTAACTATCGTCCTGACTGTGCAGTTATATTTCTGCTTAGCATGCTTAATTGTCTCCTGGCATTTAACCTTACAGTTTTCAGCACTTTTAGTCATTGAACCAGTGTCATAACTATGTGGAAAGAAACTCTTTCCTTCAACTTGCAAATACGATGCTATAACTGGCTCATTGTGCACATTGCTCCAACCATCCTCTACTAAGGTTGCAGTCTTGCCATTCAAAATCGCCTTCATATCTTCTGTCACCTGATCGTGGACTGTATCCAACAGTGTGCCACCGATTTGCTTACGGGAAGGTGGTTTATATCCAGGGCGTAGTAATTGAACAACCTTTATAAACTGAGGATGCTCAACAAGTGAAAATGGGAGGTTACATGCATAAAACAGCCTTGCAATTTCTACGTCGATTGCCGATTTCATCGAAGAGCTGGTGGAGATGCAGTGACGACTAAGATCTGGTTGAACTGAAACTGCTTGATGCTTCATTGGTGGCGACAATGGCGAATCTTCTCTGACACGCTTTGTGGGTGCTGCCGCAACTCGTTTCTGAAATAAGAAATACATGTACATGTATATATTGTAAAGCAAAGTCAAATTCACTGCGCATGTGCGTTTATTTTTATATCCTATAATTACTGTATTTATCCTATAAAAGTGTGAATAAGAAATATTCTGTTGAATATTGATATTAATTTGAGTGGAAGCTGTTGTTGCCAAAGGCAGCAAGAGCTTACAGTCAAATTATTTTCCAAATATTCAACATATTTCTTGCATGTTTGATTTGAAAGGAAAATAATGGGATTAATGGATGAAAGGGTTAAACTACCCTTCCCTCTGTTTAAATAGTGACGAAAACTACTATATTTGTCCAAAAAAGTACACAAAGATATTCTGTTGAATATTTTGAAAATAATTTGACTGGAAGCTGTTGCTGCCTTAGGCAGCAACACCTTCAGGTTAACTTATTTTCAAAACATTCAACGTATTTATGGTTCTGTCCATTTACATGTAGCGTAGAGTAATTTCAGCGGTGAAAGGGTTAGCTGTACTTGGATTAGTTAACTATAATACTGGTAGCAATTAAAAGCAAATTCACTTATATTTGTTACAACATAACATCTACTGAAGTGACTGCTGGTCATGCAGGTTATCTGAACTTAGATCTGATTCCCCACACAGAGCCTATTGTTAATACCTCCAGCCATCTTCCACACTCAAAGGCATAGACATCATAGTTGAATAATTACAGCCTGTAGTTAACTCTTTCAATAATAATGAATGACCAGAAATGGCAAATTCCTTACAAGTTAACAGATTTTCTGTTGAATATTTAGACAGTAATTTGCCTGGAAGCTGTTGCTGCCTGAGGCAGCAACAGCTTCTAATCAAGTTATTTTCTAAATATTCAACAGTTTTCCTATTATACAATCTGACTGAAAGTAGTTGCTATCTTATTAAAGGATTTTACTGCAGTTACATGCTCTAAGATAGCAATTACTTTCAGTCAAATTGTTTTCAAACAAATCTTGTATATATGTTAAGTGATATAGAAGTTACCTCTTCACTGATGATGGGTTCTGGAGTCTGTGTCTCATGCTTCTGATAGTGGGCTTTCATTCTTGCTACTTTATTTACAAGTTTGTAATCACATTCTCTACACTTAGCAAATGATTTTCCATTACTCTGAACTTCTAAGAAATGCTTCCAAATTGGATCCTTAGGCCTACCACCCTTAAAATACATCTTTGATCAAATATTTCAAATAACATCAAAAGTTAATATTATACTGAGAGAACATCCAGACAGGAACAAAACAGATGAACTTAATTAAGAAGATTTACTTGATAACTGATTTCTAATAGAAAGTGGAGTAGAATTATATAGTGATGAAATAAGCTGATAATTGTATTAATTGTCAGACTAGAGGTTAGTCACTGTATGCTAGTTGTGTAAACATGTATCAGAGGAATATTGTAGTATAAACATAGCCATGATAGCTATCAAAAAGCAATGAGAAAACTTAACTAGCAGGGCTAAGTCAGCTAATAGTAGTAAAAACATCTTAATAGACTTACTGTCACTTACATGTATGAGCTGTGATCTTATGATCAGTGTATATATGTGTTGGCAATTTTAAAGCAGGTAGACAGGCACTTAATGTTTAGACAAATACATGCACTATCAGTAGATTCAGTTGTATGTCTTCCAGGTTTTAATCCCTGAATCACAGTCTAGTCTCAATTATAAGGAAAACACCCTGCTGAATATTTTTGAAACTAATTTGACTAGTAGTAACAGGTTTTAATCAACTTAAAATATAATTTAAGCTTATGGAGAAATATTTTTGACCAGGATTTTAGGTTTTGGACAGTTTTGGACACTTCAGGTGTCCAAAACCGATTTTGAGCGGACGGTTTAAACCTGGTTTAAACCATGGTTTAAACCATGGTTTAAACCACTAGTGTCCAAAACTTACCAACCCTGTATCTGGCAATTTTGTCTGGTATCCGTGCCCTCTCATGGCATAGAGTGGGATGGGGTGGTGTGGCCTCACTCTCCCTCTCCTTTATTAATAGATGAGATGGCTGGTCAAATAATAGTCTTCCAGTATTGGTTGGTATCCTAGCTGTGGAGCTTCACCCGATTTAGGGAAGCAATGACCTGTTAAAGGATTTGTTTCAAAATCCCATAAATGTCAATCATAATGGGAAATATTAGCAATAATGACATAAGAAACAATATTCTCAGGCCAAAAATAAATATTTAAAACGTTTCTTTGCTCTCAAATACTGTTTTCGAAACCGCTGACTCGTATGCATATTTCTCGGCAATTGTCGGTAAATTTTGGCTGTGACGTCAGAGTAGTGAGACGCCGGAAAGAAGCCCTGCGGTTACTTGTCTTTGTGTAGTGAAGCGAATTATCGATCTGCCTTGTTAATGCTATAATGCCTTATTGCACGTCTTTTAACTGTACTAATTCGTCATCTAAAGATTCGGGAAAAAGTTTTTTCGGGTTTCCGAAGGACGAAGCGATCCGAAATATATTGGTACATCGTGTAAGAAAAAAGAATTTTGTGCCGTCGAAGTACAGCAAACTGCTCCGACCATTTCGCCAAGTCGGCCTAAGAACGGCCTAAGATCAACATTGTTACATTTTAACCCCTTAATGCCCAAGATTGGCCAAGAAAAAATAGATTCATCATTAGGATGAGAAGACTATTTTTTTTGTGATGGAATCAGTCATTCAACTGGTAAATTTTCAAAAATAGTCTTTATATATATATATATATATATATATATATATATATATATATATATATATATGATCCTTCCTCAAGACCAGTGCAAAAGGCATTTTTGGTTGGCTTCTCCGTTAATATTTAAAACAATTAGACTAAAAATTGTTGTTGCCAATAGGTAGTTGTATCTTTCTGTCAAATTATTGTCCAAAAAGTCAACATTCAGCAGATCTTATTTTTAGTTCATTTCATGACTTAATTATAGCTTAATGCCGATTTTTTTCCTGATGAATATGGCTAAAGGTTAATGCCATGTCTAATTATTATAGATACATGTAAACCTTG
The DNA here is from genome assembly GCA_034401795.1 of Chaetoderma sp. LZ-2023a. Lineage (NCBI taxonomy): Eukaryota > Metazoa > Mollusca > Caudofoveata > Chaetodermatida > Chaetodermatidae > Chaetoderma > Chaetoderma sp. LZ-2023a. The sequence goes on from CM067373.1 coordinate 117,348,032, forward strand.
CTATATAAATATTTGCTTTAAAAAGCATTAGAATACAATGTATATAGTACAGTACTGAGTGAGAGTACTGAGCACATGTATGTAGAGTTTGAATAACACCTCTAGTCCTGGTGTCTGTTTTAAAAGCTGAAACATTTCACAGAGGGGGTTGTTCAATGATTTCTTTGTTATGTAGGAGGGTATAATTCCAGGGTAATTATCTTGTAATGTACTGCTTTCTTCACCCATTTCATTCCATTCCATTTTGATGAATAATTTTAACACAATTTGGTTATCTTGGTTCTAGCTTATATATTTGAAATCATTTTAACTAATTTGTATGATTTTAAAGATGAGATGATTTCATAGAGATGAAACCCTGTTTCCGGAAAGTCAGAATGAAATAAAGGAGGTACAAAGCTCACATAGGATAAAAAGGTTTAATTGGTCACTGGTCATGGAGAATGAGTTAATTCAATAATCTATTAAAGTTCATAGCATTTATCAGATCTTTATTTTGTCAATTCAGAGTGAGAGATTATTTTTGAAAATTTACCACTGGAATTACTGGCTCAATTATCCAGCTAGCCACTCCAGTGGTAAATTTTCAAAGGTAGTCTTCCGTTGCCATGCCAATAAACATTTGTCAAACTCATTGCAGAAGGTGTTTTGGTCGGCTTAGGTGTTAAAGGGTTATGGGCTAACTTGCTCATCACTGAATTATCAGTATCTCAAATTCTAAGTCTTCAAACCAAACATATAACTAAGTTGTTAAAATTAATTTTAATAGAAACTGTTGCAGCCATAGGAGACAAAAGTATTCAGTCAAATAAATTGTAAAATATTCAATAAAACATCTAATAACAGCTGACATAATAAATGTCATCAACCTTCATATAGAATGAAATGTGGTAAATGGTATCATATAGATCATTTAGGATGAAATGCATTAAGGGCATATAATACAGATATTACATGCACATTGTAGCCAACAATGTTCAGTAAATCTATGACAAAATTGACTGGAATTGAGTGGGAATTTATCAATTCCGGTCAATTCAAATTATCAATTCCAATTCCGGTGTGTTAAAATTTATCAATTCCAATTCCGGGGTCCTCAGATTTATCAATTCCAATTCCGGAATTGAATTGGAATTGACTGATCAATTCCAATTCCAATCGGAATTGACCCCAACCCTGGTGTAGCTGTGCAAATTGTATGTCTTTACTATTTAATAAACATGCTGTTGAATATTTGAAACTAATTTGACTCAGGGATTACCCGGATTGATCAATTCCAACAGCACGAAGTGTGGTTGGGGCTTGGCTAGAGAGGCTGGGGCATAGCTAAAACTTGATTTCTCCATTGTCCCTTGAATTACCCTATGTCACTGTAAATAAACTTGAACTTAAAGGTGAACATTCACACCATGATACACAAAAATAAACTTATTTTAAATTGTGTACTTTTAGAGGCTTAAATTGTGTATCTCTATGTAATAAAATGAAATCAATCTTAACATATGGTGATTTCATTGAATTCATTCCATATAATAAATACACCATTTTTTAGTTGTGAAGTGGAATTAGGGACTCATGTCGCTAATTAAATTTCACAATGAAAAAATGTTAGTAATAAATGTGCAATGAACTCATGCTTTGGTAACATTCATTTCGTTTCATTGCATATGGGCACACAATTTAAGCCTATAAAAGTACACAATTTTAACAATTTTATGTTCAAGCAGTTGGGTTTGAATGTATACCTTTAATGTTAAAACATGTACCGTAACTTTGAAAAGGTTTCTCAACCTTAATGTTGAAAAGGTTTGTTTCAAGGTCGCAGTGACCGTGACATAATGACATCATTATCAGCACGCGACATCTTCAGTATATGCAATCATTGCAGTTTAGTTCTGGTTAAATTTTGAGATCTACAGTTAAATTCAGAATTGTAATTAAACACAATGCAGCTCATAAATAACTCCTACACATTGCCAGAACAAAATAAAATGTACTGTTAAATATTTTGAACATAATTGGATTGGAAGACAGCAATGTCTTCCAATCCAATTATGTTCAAATTATTAACAGAGCATTTGCTGACTAACAGGTTTTGCTATGGAAATATTTTACCTTATTTATCAGCTCTAATGTAATATACAAAGTCTCTATGCTAAATATGAAACTGAAATTTATTGTATTTAACATGCATTGAAGCACAGTAAGAAATCTGGAGATCTTATTAGCAGGACTTATCACACAGTGTCAAAGACTATAATAATAACTACCTGAACAGTAAACATGTAACTCTTGTACATAATAACCTTTATTTTCCTATAGAACACTGAAGTTTTCAGTGTGGCAAAGCATATTTGAATCCTGTGTAAATATCTGATGGGAATGCAGTTCTTATAGCATGTACTGCACTGGAAGGCAAGATTTTCCTGTTCAACTTGCCGAGAATGAGCCATATCCATCGTGTGAACCTGCGATACGCAATATAGCGATATGTCCTGAAAGAAATAAAGGAATATGCAACTACATAGATGTTTGTTGTACACATAAGTGTGTAAGTGTATACATGTCAATTGTGTGTTCAGCGAGATAACTTAAGCTGTACTGAATGAATCTTGACGAGACCTTGAGGGAAGGTTTCCCTTGGCGTCCCAAATGTGGGGAAAAAGATCAAAGTATTGACCAACCTTGGGTGAAAGATTGTCTGAGGTTCAGAAAAACTGAACAGATTTTGGAGTCAAATGATGAAAGTGATCTGATTAATAAAATTCTGTCTGATGCGATAGCTCAAATTCTACTGCTGAATGAATATAAGGTGTGAGTGAAGTGTGCGCGAATGTGTGTATGTGGTGTGTGTGCGCGAAAAACTTAATTGATTTTTTGGTACGACGGTTGAGGTCACGAGGTCTAAATATTGGAGGGATCGTTATGTTGGCCTATGGTGTCAAAAGATGAGGCTTGATTTTCCCTATGTATCCCATAACCAACTTATTCTCATACTTGAGTCAGATAGCAAAGAACACTTTCAGGTATAATTTCTGAGTACCCGACTATTTCCTACATATTCATATAACCTAGAGGTCACACCTATCAAATTACAGAAAATCGTATTTCCAAGCAGCTGTACAGGAAAGCTGATGAACATTTTGAAAATAATGTGACGAGCCTTTTGCTGTCTAAGGCAGTTATGTCTCCCAAGGCAGATTAATTTCAAAGTATTCAATTTTTCATGTTGTAAAGATTTAATTTTAACTGGTGTGTATTGGTGAATGGGAGAAATATTATCGCTGTTTAACGGGTAGCAATGTCTTTCATTCAAATTTGTTTCAAAATATTCGACAACTTTCCTGTATGAGAGCCTTGAAAATGTGGCATATATTTCATTGGTGAAAGGATCAAATTAGTTCATACCATGTCCATGCCTTGTTCAAATATTCTACCACAGGTTTTCCAGGCCTGGAATTTTAATTTTTGAATTCCATCCATGACTTTTTAGGTTCTCCATGACAGAAAGCAAGATGATAACAATCCGCAAATTTAATATACTTACTGGATGGGGGTGGGAGGGGGTGCTATAGTGATCAGCATGTCCGTCTGTCCATTTCTTGTCAACGCAAGTGCTAGATTTCCCGAATGTTGTTGCACATTATCAGTAGCATGTGCTTTTTTCGTGATTATTCATTAGTGTTATTACACTTTAAATATATTTGAGCCGGTGGTACATAACTTAGAATGTCTGCATGGATTCATGCAAAATTTGTGTAATGTCTGATTATTTTTGGCACTACTGGTGAGGTGATATAGTGATTAGCACGTGTTTGATGTGTGTCTATCTTATATGGTTGGATCCAGGGGTATATATGCTATCTTCTGATGGCTCTTGTATTGATTTTAAATTCTCAAATACCATGATTCCAGGATTACGATGACCAGTGATTACATACCTGCGTGCTGGTACATTGTCATCTAATGGCCCATTCAGTCCAACAAACTCGTAAATTGATGTCTCAATCACATGACGATTCAGGCAGTTTCCTATAAAGCCATCGTGAATAATGATGCATGTGTGCTGCTCCTCTTCCAACTTTCTCTCAAGCTGGCCCATCTCTTGGCAACATACCGATTCTCGACCTGTTGGCATCGCTGTACAATTTCCACAGTGACACCTACGATAAGTGGAAAGGTCTAAACAACACTGGTGGCTGGTGTTACACCGATGACTGCTTGAAATTCTTGCAGCGACAGTTTCTAGTCAAATTAGTTTCAAAGTATTCAATATCTCGCTTATATGGGTTGGAGCCTGATTAAACTTGGGAATGGGGGTGGGGGGGAAGGCCAGGTCAGTCTGTCGGTTGGGGTAGGCACTTTTGTGCAGAAAATTTTCAAATCTAGATGCTTATCAAAGTCTGAACCTGCGACAACTTCCCCCAACCCGTCCCCATATCATTATGTCACAGAGCCTATGTTAATTTCTCACAAAGGCTGCAATAGCACATAAAACATTTATATTAACATTTTGGCACGTGAACCGGCCCAAAATGATTTCTGCAGTGGACTTGAGAAATGCCTGTTTGCAGACCAAGAGATTATTTTTGAAATTTTACCACTGGAATGACTGGCTCGATAACTGAGCTAGTCATTCCAGTGGTAAATTTAAAACAAATTAATTTCTTGTTCCTTCAATGGACATTTTCTATGAGAAAACTGAACTTATGTTTTGGAAACGATTTGAGCATTAAATGCTAGATCTTACATATCATTGAGAGAAGTGTAAACAAAGAATGTTATGAGGGTCATTTAGTATGTTTAGAGTCAGCACAGCTAAGCCATGAAATATGGAAGAAATAACTGGCAGTGAGGCGTGCTTGGCCACACACCGCTTTCCCATTTTAGTGGGTATCATAGTATTAGTTCAGTTCAGGGCTTGAGAGGTAATATGCCTATGCTTTTGACTGAACAAGCGCTACAACATAATTTATGCCTGGCCAAATTCTCGAAGCAATAACATTCTAGCGGGAATAGCTTAGCTGCTTATATCTCATTAATTATAATGTTGAATTCTATATGCCACAAAATTACGTATCAGATATTTCGTTATCGGTTTGGGGTTGGTGAGCTAATAGACTTATAAAACTTAAAATTAATAAGTTTTAAAATTCATGACACGGCGGAAATATTGCATAGAGATTTCTGTTAGAATACATCTATATGAGTGTCTACAGCTAATCACGATACACAGTAATTCAGGAGGCTACTCACCAGTCTGCATTTCCTATTCTGTTGATGTTTACATCAGGAATGCCAGGCTCATTATCATCCTCGTCTCCATCGCCATAATCCAGTCCAGACACAATTTCTTCGTCGCTATCACTTTCTACTGGCTCAAATTGATACGGACGCACAACAATATCAAATTCTACTTCATCTATTCTCTCATCGACCTCAACAAATTCCATTTCAGAACATAAAACAGTGACGTTTCTACGGCTTTTGTTTTTCCCGGAAAAAATGACTCACTACTCTGACGTCACTGGGTAACGTGACTGGAATCTAATTAAAAGTCGGAAATACGACTTCGTTTTTCTAAGAAGCACTTTCACGGCGATAAAAATACAAAATTAAATAATATTAGATGAATATTTTCGGCGGGGAATATATTTGCCTAATATGCGAAGTGAAAACTATGTAAAATATAACACAATAAGGTTTTCTGAAACAAATCCTTTAAGTACAAGAAAGCTAATTGTTGATTGATAACATAACACTGCAGATGATGTTAACCCTTCAGTTGTCAAGCCAGTCAAAACCAGCCTCTGTGGTGACCTTAAAAATGCAGGCAAATTTACCACTGGAATGCCTGACTCTATAACAGACAGCCATTCTGGTGCTAAATTTGAAAAAAATGTTCTTGCTCATATTCTTTATCAAGAGCCATTGAATGGTCAAATTTAGTCAAGAAAATGCAAATATTTCCATATTGAATGTCGATTTGCAGGCCAAGATAAGAGTATTTTTGATAATTAATCACTGAAATGGCTGGCTCAGTTATCAAGCCAGCCACTTCAGTGTTAAATTTTCAAAAAATCTCTTGGCCTGCAAATTGACCTTCCTCAAGACTACTATAGAAGCTGGCTGGTTTTGGGTGGCTTGGACATTAAATGGTTAAACAGAAACTTGCAGCTTAAGAAATTGTGTATATCTCAAGGATGCGTGTGCTGCCAAATAGACACAACCAACAGACTGAAAAAAACGTCAAAATGATAATAAATTTATGATAGCATCCAATTAGTATTGCTTATTACCACTACATCGATCCTCATTATTATCGCCCAAGCTCTGCAAATGTGCTGGTATTATGTTTACGCTTCTATCCATATGTGAGCATAGCCATGCAGATATTAATTGCTAGAATAGCCATGAAGTGTCCCTATTGTAATGAACACTGTCAATCTGTCTGTATGTTTGTGTGACCGGCGCAATGATTCACACCCTACTGAATAAATCATCAGTCTTGTGTGGAAATTTGCCATCAGAGTTTCCTGAAGAGCGCTTGTGAGTTTGGGGTTAAAATCTCACACAGGTCAAAATCTTTAAAAGTGTGGGTGGCAAGAATCGTGAATCTCTGAATACTTGGCATAGTTACAGAAATTTCTGGAAAGATATGAATTTACAAGTAGATGAATAACTGTTTGAGAATTTTAAATCATCCATTTGATCATTTCATATTTTAATCATGTCAAGAAAACTAATTTTTCTAGTAGGGCCACAGTTTAAGCATTAATTCATTCAACATATTTTAGCCTTTCAAGTAGGAAAATTTTATGGTGTTATTACCATACCATTCCCAATAACCATATTCCAGTAATAATGTTTACTATTAAAGGCTCATAGAATAAATAAAAGATTTTATTAGGAAATATATAGACAGGTATTAAGATACTCTATTGATGATTTTGAAATCAATTTCACTGTCTCATTAAAAACATGCTTTAAATATGCATTAAATATAAGAAAGTGTCCCTGTTGCAAAATTAAATTTTCATTAAAATTGTTTCCCAACCAATTTGGTGCCTTTAATTGAGCTCAACACTAATTGGTTTGAAAAGTTTGTCAAAAGTCTTCACAAACATCACTCAAATTGTATATTTATAATGTCGAAAGCCATGACTCTGAATTTGTATACCTGTCTGTCTATACCTGACTGTCCTGAAAGTTCATGGTGAAGGTCCGAAGCTTGACACTGTGTTTGTGTCCCTTATTTTTAGACCTTTGAGTCTGGCTTTGGGTCTCACTCATTGTACATGCTCAGTGATTGTTCTTCCTTTGGCTCCCATTTTGCACATTCCCAGTGATTGTTCTCCCGTTGCGTTCCATATTTAGGGACCCAAACTTTGGGTACCATTCCAGACCCATGCATATCCACATGCATAGCGAGTGATGAAAGAGGAAGAAGGCCTACTGGATACATGTACTCCGCACAATGGAGCTTACTGGCATCAACCATATTGGATAAATATTCATAACACGTCCCCCAACCCTCTCATCTGTGATTGTTGGATGTGCAATTAATTTGGACAAACAGATTAGCATAGTGATTTGAAGTGACTGGTTGACTAGGCATTGATGGTCAGGTGATGGGAATGGGTGGGGTGATTAAGTGAGTGACATGCGCTTATTAAGTAGTCAAACTGATGGTATAGCGGAGCTTCAATATTGTGATTGATATTCACGTGCATGCCTACTCTTTAATTAGAGTGAGGCGGTTTTCTGTTTGGATGCTTATAAACTTGCCTAATTCTGTTTTAGGCTGGGCGGCCTGTGGGGGTGGGCGAGAGCGTGGTTACACCAGCAGCCCATTGACTTTATCACCGCTCAACCTCACTTCTGCTGATGTGGTAGAGCAGCAGGGGGTGGGGTGGGGTGGGGTGGGGGTGGGTGGGGTAGGGTTGGTTGTCTCTTTGTTTTATAGTGCCTAAAGCACATAGCAGTAAAACAGTAAGTGTCTGTCACATGGTATTTTGGTAGCTCTACCATGTTACTTAGACCAAAACTTTGAATTTCTCCATAGTGGGGACCATTTATAATAAATGTGGCAGGTCATTGTTTATAACGATGGTGTCCGTTTTCACTACGGTAACATATTCACATGTTAGTACTTTTTAGTGCTATGTACAAAATACATTATATTAACCCTTCTTCCCAGAATTGAGATGCGGGATATGCGTGTATGAGAATATTGTGAAATTTGGTATTTTGACTGTTTAAGTTTTGATGCTGCTTATTCAGCCCGCTACTTGCATGCATAATAATTGCGGTAGAACTTATTTAGTTCTTAATCAAAAGTGTAACAGTCTAGCTGATTGTAGCGTCTTGTCCTATTTTCTTGTCTTTTAACAAACTCATGTCTTACAAGTGTCAAGTCACTTTCCATGTTAAGCATGGTTATTTTTAAACGGTGTGTGGGCGGCCAAGCATCCCTCTCTCGTAGGAGGGACTTGTCCTATCATGCCCATGCATGAATGCAAGTGGTACAATACAGCTCACATAACACAGTTACAGTATCACAATATATTTTTACCATTGTTTGGAGATATTGTGTGATTCAACCAACCTGAGTGTCCGTATTTCTTGACCTGTTGATGAGAGTTGTAGTATGCCTGGCTGGTTATTTTCTATGGGCCTGGCACAGTAGTGCGGTATTATTTTTATTGCAACAGTGATGTATTGTTGTGGTGTTAGCGGTGACAACTTTGATGGACTGTGATAGTTTTTCACTCCGTAATTGCCGAGCCTTATTGAAGTTGGGACGGAGATACTTGGGGCGGGGATTACTATTAGGATTGCTGCAGTACTTGGATCAATCCATTATCAAATTTCTTTTCGGTAGCAAATTCCTACTCGTACTGACGGCAGACTGCGGTGTGTCCTGCCCTCTTATCAAATCTGTCTGAAATTATGTATATGTGAAGCTGTTTAGCACTATTCAATTTTTATGTTGTTCTCTATGGAGGGATGTACCAAGTGGCGCATAATGGTGCTTTTTCATGTGGTTAACTTTCACCAATGTGAAGGCTACCACATGCTTTTGGTGAAAGGGAGATGTAGGGCAGTATGTGTTGGTATGGTTTTTAGCTCACCTGGCCAGAATGGCCAAGTGAGCTTATTCCATGGCGACCGTCTGTCGGCGTCCGTCCATCAACTTATTTCTTTAAACGACTTCTTCTCAAGAACCAGTGGGCCGATTTCAATTATATTTGACAGGAAGTATCCTTAGAGCATAGGAATCCAAGTTTGTTCAAACAAAGCCGATTGCCCAATTTGGCCGGTGGCCATCTTGGATTTTGGCTGATTTTAGGAAATGTTTTTAAAAATCTTCTTTTCCGAAACCACTTGGTGGATTGAAGCAAACCCCATGAAATATGATCTAGTATAAGAGCTGAACCAAGTTTGTTCAAGGGAACTTGATTGGTCAAATGGTTCGGCAGCCATTTCAGTTGACCTAGTTTTAGCGAAAATTACTTCTTCTCCATAACTGCTGACGGGATTGGGCCAAAATTTGGCAAATATGATTAGGGACTAAGGGCCATTAAAGTTTGCTCAAGGTAAATTGATCCATCAAAAAACATCGCCGTGGTGGGCCAATCAAAATACAGCATGTTTGGCGGCCATATTGAATTTTTTTATTTGATGGATTTTGAGGCTGAAATTGGTTTTATATATGGTTTTTGGTATTCTGATCACAAATTTGCAATTTTTAAAACTGTCGGATAAACGGTTTGGCGGCCATCTTGAATCATTTTCCCGCCAAAAGCTCCCATACTAAATCAATGGGAAATTTTAAATGTCTTCTCGAGAACTGCTGGGCTGATTTCAATTATATTTAGCAGGAAACAGCCTTAGGGTGGGAAGATTCAAGTTTATTCAAACAAAGGCGATCAGCCAATTTGGCCGGTGGCCATCTTGGAATTTAGCTGATTTTTTAGGAATGTCTAAAAATCTTGTCCAAAACTACTTGGTGGATTGAAACAAACCCCATGAAATATGATTTAGGGCAAGAGCTGAACAAAGTTTGTTCACAGGAATTTGATTGGTCCCATGGTTTGATGGCGATCTTGGTTGACCTAGTTTTAGCGAAAACAATTTCTCCGGAACCGCTGAAGGGATCGGGCCAAAATTTGGAAGATATGGTTAGGGAGTAAGGGTCATTAAACTTTGTTCAAGGGAAATTGATCCATCAAAAAATGTGGCCACTGTGGGCCAATCGAAATAATGTGTTTGGTGGCCATATTGGGTTTTTATTTGATGAATTTAGAGGCTGAAATTGGTTTTATGTGTTTTTGTGTATTCTGATCTCAAATTTGCAATTTTTGAAATTGTCGGATAAACGGTTTGGTGGCCATCTTGGATCATTTTCCAGCCAAAACTCCCATACTAAAGCAATTGGAAATTTAAAATGTCTTCTAGAACTGCTGGGCCGATTTCAATTATATTTGCCATGAAACATCCTTAGGTTGTAGAGATTCAAGTTTGTTCAAACGAAGCCAATCAGCCAATTTGTCCAGTGGCCATCTTGGATTTTGGCCGATTTTTAGAAATGTCTTTAAAAATCTTTGCCCAAACTGAGCGATTGATTCAAAAGTCATAAAATATCATTTAGGGCACGAGCTCAACCAAGTTTGTTCAAGAGAACTTGATTTGCCAAATGGTTGGGTGGCCATCTTGGATGGTCTGGTTTTAATGAAAGCAACTTCGTCTCCAGAGCCACTGAACGGATAGGGCCGAAATTTTGGAGATATGATATTGATGACTAAGGGTCATTAAAGTTTGTTCAAGAGAAGTTGATATATAAAGAAACATGGCCTCTGTTTTCTTGTTACAAGTCTGCTCAACTCATTAGAGTTTTACTTATTGTTAATAACCATTCTAGTTGAGATGCCTATGGTCCAGGTGAGCGATACAGGCCCTTTGGGCCTCATGTTTTGTAAAGTGTGGTGTTTGGTGCGGGAGAAGTTTGTTGCGAATGTTTATGTTGATCGTGCTGTGCTTTGGGCTATGATAAGTTTTCCATGCCGGTCATGCCAATCTGATGCAAGGTTGTTTCTTGTGAATACGGTGAGCTGTAAGTTCACCATATTTTTGTAGTGTGGAATGAGGCGAGTTCTGAGCACTAACCGTTTCTGTTTGAGATGGCTAGGTGTTTGATTGCTTAAGTGATTTCCGGTGTATAAGAACATTTAGCAGACACTATGTATGTTGCCTTGTCTCACCGTATGTGGTAAATATGGTAGGTGTATGATGTTACTAGCACGTTACAGACTTTTAGTTTCCTGGCCTTGTGTCGAGTGGTAATGGTGAATTTGCCGTTCTATGTTTAGTGTTTGTCCTGGTTGATCACCAGGATTTGGGAAGTGGAATAGTGAAACAGGGAAAGGGTATAGGGATGGAGGAGTGATCTCCCATTACACAATGGTCTGGCGCTTAGTCATTCTTTTTCTTGCACCTTGGGAACAAACGAGCTGAAAATCTGCGGATCAGGCTGCCCTCATGATTACAGTTAGCTGTTTCAACAGCCACTGCGCCAGGGGCCATCTTTCCTGCATCAGCAGAATTTCTCATATCTGAGGCATGATGGTCCTCGGACGATGAGGTAAGTTGGAGGAAAGTGGGAACGGTGATGTCCGAACTCGGTGTAACTCCTTGGGATACGGGTTTGTCTAGATGGTGCACAGCGATGGAGACGGGTACCACTCATGGCAGCTGTGGCACCGTCATTGGGGTATTGGGTGATGGGCGGAATTGATGAGGTGCAGCCAGCCTAATAGTGGCTGTTGGCAGAGGGAATGGATCCGTGTTTGACACGAGGGATGCTGTTCAGGGGAGAATTGGTCCCGTATTTGGTTTTGGTCTGGAGTTGCACTGTGTTCTACGGTTTTCCTGTTGTCTAGAACAGGCCAAGATTTCATCAAATCTATTCACTCCCATGCTATTTATTATATGTTCCACCATGCAGGAGTCATCCCATTTTGGGACCACTTCATCCTCCGCTTGTGGAAACTCTATGATGGGGATAATAACATGAAGTGGATGGGAGTGGAGAGAGGAAGGGGGGAACAACTTTTCCATCCTTCCCCTTGGACTATACAAATGAAAAGGTCTTCAAATGCAGTTTACCAGACCTGGTGGTCCCATGCAGAGGAGGGAGAGGGCGAGTACGTATCTCGTCATCGTCCCCTGCATTTGCTCTGTGTTCAGCCTGCACCTGGCTTGGTAGGGGGAGAGGCGAACTAGCACCATGGTGCTTTTGGCTAACGGTGGGAGCACCTATCTCCATGGAGAGGTTTGTCTGGGTATCTGTGTCATGTGTTTTGCTCAGTCTGAGCTCTGGCACCGGGCTATCACCAACACAAGGTTTTAACCGATCGAAGTGGATGACTGAGGTCAGGCCATCCGAGGCATGGATTTGATAGGCTACGTCCGACTTCTTACCTACTACCACATAGAGACCTTTCCACTGGTAACTCAGTTTACTTGGTACATTTTGTGAATGTCATGTATCGCGAACCCATACCATTTTTCCTACCTCATAGGGATTTCCATGTACACGATGGTCATGCCAGATTTTCTGACGATGCTGTATTGTTGAAAGTGTTTCTCTTACTAGTTCATGGGCTTGTTCCATCTGTTGCCACATGACTTCTATGTATAGAGAAGGTGAGTTTATTTTCCCAGGAATTCTAGGCATGGCTAGATCCAGGAGTAAAGCCAACTCACATCCTAGCATTAACTTAGCAGGGGTGTAACCCATGCTAGAATGCACAGAAGTGCGATATGCCATCAACACATATGGGAGCCGTAGATCCCGATCTCGACAGTCAAGGTGTGTTTCTTTAGTCAAGATTACCGCTAGAGTGCTATTGAATCTTTCCACCATGCCATCTCCACGTGGATGGCATGGTGTGGTGAGGGTTTTGACTATGTGAAACAATTTGCAGAGCTCAGATATTAACCGGCTCAAAATTACTACCTTGGTCAGAATCTAGTTCATGCAGCATACCAAAATGGCAGAATACATTGCTTGCCAGTACCTCCGCTATGGTGGATGCCTCTTGGTCTGGCAATGCAAAAGCATCTACCCACTTTGTAAATTAATCCTGCAATATAAGGATATATTTATTTCCTTCATCCATTGTATTCAGGGGACCAGGCACATCTATAGCTACTCATTCCCATGGTGCACCGACAATATTGTTTGCAATGGTGCAAAGTGGTGCTGGCCAACAGCACGGCATTGGCAGAGCACACATTTTGCTACCCATGCCTTCACACTGTTGCATATGCCTATCCACTGGAATCTATGCTTAATCCGTTCTACCATCCTTTCTATGGCCAGGTCACCAGCGTTGTCATGTAACTGTTCTAGTACCATGACTCGAAATCGCTCAGGTATTATTATTATTCTATCATTGAGGTATAAAATATCATTATGCATTTGGCATTCTTCATACCTCTGATAGTAATATTTGGCCATAGTGGATAAGGGACTAACAGATTCCTTAGGAGAACGTACCCCCTCCTGGACCCAGGTGTACACATCTCGTGTCTGAGCGTCTGTAGTTTGCTCTTTAGCCAACTTCACCGCATCCCAGTCCACACATCGCAGCTCATGCAATGTGGGGAATGGTGATGTGTCTTGTGTTATTATATTGACCACTTCTGGTTCATCCTCGAGTCCCATCCTACTCAAGGCATCGGCATTGCCATGTAATTTACCGGGTCTATGAACCACATTGAACTTATAGGCCTGCATGGATTCCTGCTATCTCGCTACTTGGCCTTCAGGATTGTTAAGATTCCTGAGCCACCGCAGCGAGGCATGATCCATACATGATTTAAAAGGGCGTCCGTACAGAAAATGTTTATAATATTTGCCAAAATGTACCATTGCCAATAGCTCCCTCTTGGTGGTGGCGTACCATTTTTCAGTTTTATTTAACGTACGAGAACCATACCCTAGCACTTGTTCTTTTTCATCCTCCAAGATCTGAGATAGAATGGTGCCTATAGCATAAGCATATGCGTCAGTATCTAGGATGAAATCAAGGTTATGGTCTGGGAGAGCTAATATGGGGCGGTCCTCAAATGTTCCTATAATGCCATAAAGGAGACCTCACACTCCATTCACTCTTTTTCAGTGATTTGGAATAACGGTGCCACTATCTCACTGAAATGGTGAATGTACCATCTATAATACTGGGCAGAGCCCGAGAAGCCTCCGAGTGTTTGTCACTAATGTAGGAGTCTTCCATTCATCTACTGCTTGAATTTTGGTGGGCTGAGTGGCCACTCCATCAGCAGATATTACATGGTCCAGAAACTCAACACTCTCTAAAGAGATGACATTTCTTTGGTTTGAGTTTCAAATTGGCCGTTTGAAACCGTACCAGTGCCTTGTCCATGTTGGCCAAGGTTTGCTCAAATGAGGGGCCAAAGACGATGACATCGTCTATGTAACATAAACAGACTTCCCACTATAATGTGGTAAGTACTTGTTCAATCAGCCATTCAAAGGTGCCTGGTGCGTTGCATAGGTCATAGGGTATCTTACGAAACAGGCCATCCCTGCAAACAAATGACATCTTTTCACAGTCCCGTTCATCCATGGCTACTTGCCAATAGCCGCTTGCAAGATCAAGTGTACAGAACCATTTGGCTCCGCTCAATGAGTCTAATGCCTGATCAATCCTTGGGAGAGAATAGGCATCCTTAATGCTTAAATCATTTAAGCAGCAGTAGTCAAGATAAAACCATAGTGACCAGTCTTTCTTGCCTGCTAGGACTATGGGACTGGCCCATGGAGATGCAGAAGGCTCTATAAATCCTGTTCTCAACATGTCATTGACCTATGAATAGGAAGATGGTGCACCAGCTGTCTCACTGGTCTGTTATTACCGGTATCAATGGAGTGGCGGACCAGGTGAGTTTCTTCTAGGTCTACATCACTTGCCGAAAAACTATCTTTGTATTTATACAATGGACGGCGCACATTTTTCTGAGCGCGGGTTAATCCAACTGTGGCACGTAAATACAGGTTGTGTAGATGTTCAGGTATGTCCGTGTGAGCCATTGTAGTGCTGGTGGGTGTGGTGTGAAGTGTTTCCACTGAATCTATGTCCACCAAATGGCCACAGCATACCCAGGGACTAACGTAATGGGATTAGCAGTGTGACGTTAAATACTTGGTAAGGTATCTGGTCCTTACTAGTGGTGGTGACTAGCATTCGTGGACTAACACATTTTGAGGCGAACATATATTTAGGGTCAGGTTCCAACAGAGTGGTATAAATATCTTCCTTTAACTGTGGTGTGGTGGGCCAAAGGGCCCGGCTTAACGGTGGCTGAGGAGGCCAATATTAAAGCACAAATATGGTATAAGGATGATTCTGGCCCTAACGGTATATATGTATTTCTAATTCCTGCTGTTTGCAGTGTATTACTGCTTCACTGGCACTGAGAAAGTCGGAGCCTAGTAGTGCATCATTTTGAATAGATGCAACTACTACTTGCTGGATATATTTTAATTCTTCAATTTAAATTACCATGTTGATAATTTCTGCTTCCGGGATATCAGTGCTGGTGGCAGTTTGTAGCTGAAGGTTGGCAGGTCTAAGAGGGGGGTTTCCTACGGGTGGGTATAGAAGAGTATAATTGCTCATTAAACACCATGATAGAGGTGCCTGTGTCTACGGTAGCATTGGTAGGCATGCCGCCAAATAGACAGACACATTTGTATATTACTTTATCTGGTACCAATGAAAGTTTCTCTAGCTTAGCTTCCTGACTATCTCTGGGTGGTACGGTATAGTCTTGTATATATATGGTATGCTTACCAATAATTTTGGCAAGTGCCTTTGGAGGTTGTGTGAAAAACGGAGCTACTCGTCATTTTTGCTGCCTGATAGATTTTGGCAGTGACGGTATCATTGGTAGGGATGGAATGGGCTCTATAGGAGGTGTAGGTACCATCATATTGGAAGTTGTAGGGTTGGTGGCACGGTGGTAAAGCACCACTTGTGCAGCCCACCGGTGGCAATTCCTCGTAATATGCTTAGTGGAAGCACAGAAGATACAAGCCCTAATTTGTGGCTTACTCAAGCATTTACGTTTAGTCTTTTTTTGTATCCATGGCCACGAATGGTGTGATTTCACAGACTCAGTGTCGCTGAGAGGCAAGTCTGTTCATGACGATGGGAGAGATTGGTTGTTGCACACCACTAGAGGACTGTGTTGTTGTGGTGACATAGCGGCTGTTCTAGTAGCTTGAATAAAAGTTGTTTCTGTTATATTAGCATTACCTACTAGGGATGTTCTGCATAAAAAAGGAGATTGGGTGCGAACAACTGGGAGTGGGTGGGAGTGGGATGCTGTCCACTGTATGGGAAGTCATATTTGGTACCATAGACACCATGCATATCCATGGTACCATTGATAGGGGGGGAGCCTGTTTTTATGATTTCATTATTCCTTATAGGTTCAGCTAGAGGGGGCAATGCCAGGTTAATTTGAGATGGTTTCAGTGAACCATCGTTATTAGTCTTTTTTTTTACCAGGTCACTGAATAGACTCTTCCTTCAATGCCTCTGTTAGTTTGCCTGATTTCCTATTGGCAGTTTGTTTTGCTCTAGGTGCAGTGTAGTGGACGGAGGATGGTTCTGACACTGTTCCCTCCAATGTCCCAGTTGACTGCATCTGAAACAAGTGTTCGGCAGTGTAGTGGTCATTGTAGGATGGTTTGTAAAGGGCCTATTTGTGGTTTGGGCCACCGTTGTAGATAAGGTAGTCAGAAGATTGGTTAGAGAGGCAATCTGCTTAGTGATTTCCTCTAACCATTCATTGGTATTAGACCTATTGAAATTGTTATGTTGGTTACCCCTACCTGGGGTATTATTGTGGCCTCCATGGTGGGATTAACCTCTGCCTCTGCTTCGTAGTGCAAAATTGTTTCCAGGCGGTGTATTTTGTATGGTGTCTGCTTCAGTTACAGTACCTGAAACGGGTGTGCATTGTCGGCAGTACTACTGGTACTGGTGTTGATTAACTCATTAACAGAGTGTAATTGACATCTGGCATTCTTTGCCCATTCTAGGAAGTTTTCTACTGGAACGGCCGTTGCCGTTAGTGTTTGTAGATTTACGTGTTCTAACAGAAAAAGTTTCTCTTTCAGAGATGGTTCACCGCTCAGGGCATCAATAAAAGTATCCAATTGTAAATGAGTAACTCCCTCTGGGTTTGTACTGGGATAAGCTGGTGCAACTAATTGCCTAATGCGGCTTGCCAGTTCAGGAAGAGTTTCGTTTACATGCCGCCATAAGTTCTTTAGCTGCAAACGGCTAGTATCAGGCCGTATCTCCAAACCATTCTGACAATGCGTTTTCCAACTCACTATATGTTGGTGTTAATTCAGATCCCATGTCTGCTAATACCTGCAATGCTTTTCCTGATAGTTTTGTGGATAGGTATTCTCCCATTTGATGGTCTGACCATCCATTCGTCCTGCTGATTATTTCAAATTAGCACTTATAGTTAGTCCAGTCACCTTCCCCACTGAATTCAGGCAGAAGTATGACTCGGCCGGTGCCGTGATAGGGAGTACTCAGCACAAACCCTGGTGGTGGTGCAGGCATGATTGGAGTGAAAGCTGAAAAGAGCCGGCAATCATAGTGATGTGGTTGGTACTGTTGTGTATACATTAAAATAAAATGGAGACTGAAATATACGGGAGCTGATAGCTACTGAAGATTCAATTTCCACTTGAGCCCCACATCAGGCTGCTGCTGCTGCTGCTGCTGCTGCTGCTGCTGCTGCTGCTGCTGCTGCTGCTGGTCAGTCAGCCTCGGAGTTGGGGAGCAGTCGCTGTGCATCTCCGGTGTCCACAAAAACCAACCTCCAAGGCCGGTGGAACGATCATGTTCTAGTGGACTCATGCAGCCATTGCTGCAAAGATTGAACACCACCGTATCGTCCCGGCTGTTCGTGTCTCCAGTGTGTCTAGCCATCATCTAGCCATGTGAAGAATGGTATTAGTACACAAATTTACTTTACTCAGTTAAATGTAACAAATGGTTCTTTGTTGTTAGCTTGCTACTTAGGACGGTGTATGTAAAAACAAAAAGTGGTGTGTTAGTTTTATATCTCGCCAATGGTGCCTAACTGATCTAGTTATATAGAGGGTATCGTGAAGGGTACCCCTGTGGGGGAAAAGTCCAGCCAGGACACCATCAGTTGGTTTAATATAAACTATATCTGCCTCGGGCTGGCCAAAAAATATTGGTTTGTGAGAGGAAAGTGCCTCGTGCGGGCCTCCATCACAGGAAAATGCCTACAATGGCGCATCGGAGAAAGAGACGGAAATAGAAGAGAGAGAAGCGTTCTGCAATAAACATGCACGGGAAAAATGGAGAACCCATACCACTAATGTGCCAAGAATGACTGCATCCTTACTGTTTCCTTGGGGTAAAAGTCCATGCAGGACACCATCAGTTGGTTTAATATAAACTATATCTGCCTCGGGCTGGCCAAAAAATATTGGTTTGTGAGAGGAAAGTGCCTCGTGCGGGCCTCGATCACAGGAAAATGCCTACAATGGCGCATCGGAGAAAGAGACGGAAATAGAACAGAGAGAAGCGTTCTGCAATAAACATGCAGGGGAAAAATGGAGAACCCATACCACTAATGTGCCAAGAATGACTGCATCCTTACTGTTTCCTTGGGAGGAAATTTATGATGGTACCACACCGTGGCGCCTTGTGAGAAGGCAGCCAGTGGGAGGCAGACTATGAAAATGCAAGGGAAGGATTGAGGTAATCTCACCATTTGTGAGCAGATGGCTTGAGAGACGTCCCACGATAAAAATGAGGAGGAAAATGTGTTACCCCTAAGGTAAAGAGAGGAAAGTGCCTTCAACACCGAAGCAGAGGAGGAGAGCGGTAAAAATTCCCGCCCTCCTATCTTACAAAGTTGAAAAAGAGTATTATGTGTTTTTATCCTAATGTAGTCATTTTAATGTTGGTGTGATGGTGTATACGTAAAAATGGGGTGGCTGATCCTTATGGGATTCAGCACAATCATCTTGTGTAAGTTAAAGAACTATTTAGTTGGTACCATTCTGAGTTTTTGCAGACCTTATGTGGGCCTAAACTACCATTAAAGTTTTAAGTACAAACATATATTTTTAGGCCGCAAATGGCGTAGCACCAATTGTCTTTAATGAATATGTCTCCTGGCGAGGATGCTCGGTACTGTTGCCGTAACCCCACGGAGCATCTTTCCTCAGACCGACAGCATGTGGTGGTAGCTTCAGAGCCGCAATGCAATCCCTCCACTTACAGCATCACAACAACAAATAGCAACACATGGACAAATCACATTGACGGAAGTGTGTTTCGAAATCGTCTTTTAGCTTACTTATGGTGTGGAGAGAGAAATCTATTTCCATCTATGGTGGCTTTCCCATAGGGCGTGGTGAGCTCTAAGGCTTCACCCAGTCACCATTAGGAGTCACCTGATGTTTCGAGTACGGACCATATGAGATCCGAACCCTGGTGTTACCGTTTAGCTGCTTTAGGTTTGGGGAAAGTTGCCCAAAGAACACTTCTGGGATGGCAATAATATTGCATTATTTATATTTTCACAGTAGTTCCTACTTTGGCATAAAAGGCTTGCTTAATAGGTACCCGAAGATACATGGGATATGTGTGTGATCGACAAATTGATTCTGGCTGGCAAGACACGTGCTGTAGTTTCTTGAGTCGGTCCTAACCATTCTGACGGTGGAAAGTCAAACAATTATTTTGGCCAGAGAAGCATAGTCAAAGGCAGTTACGCTTTACTTCAATTTAGGAGGCCTTAACATGAATGGCAACTATGAAGATCAATAGTACCATCTATGCAACTGTCTTATTTACCGTGAAGAAGAGTTTTTGTCTCGCCTGCGAAGCAGGATCGAGACATAGGTATCACTTTTCCGACGGCGGCAGCATAAACTTTTAAGTTAAGTTTATATCTCAGCAATGCCTGATCCAATTGGAACCAAACTTGGGTGCATGGTAATAAACATAAAAAAGAAGCAAGCCTCCGATGAAAGGGCCATGAGGTTACGGTTATAGGGGTTAAAGGTCATGGTATAATCTTTGTTAATATTTTACGTTAAGTTTTTGGATTAAACAAAAGTTATTGCCTTATATCTCAGCAATGCCTGATTCAATTGGAACCAGACTTGGGTACATGGTGATATACATTGAATCGAAGCAGCCCACTGATAAAGCGGTCATGATGTCAAGGTTATGGAGTCAAAGGTCACAGTATAATCTTTGTTAATATTTTACGTTAAGTTTTTGCGCTAAACAAAAGTTATTGTCTTATATCTCAGCAATGCCTGATCCAATTGGATACACTGTTACCTATAATGATAGGATGCAACATGATGATGTTGGGGTCAGAAGGTCAAAGGTCAATATCACTGTGACCTTGATACAGAACTCTCCTTTTTCAACATTAAGTTATTGCATTTAGCAAAACCTCCCAGCTTTTATTTCAGGATTGGTTAAGCCTATTGCAAGTAAACTTGGCTACATGGTTACCGATAATGATAGGATGCAGCAGGATGATATTTGGATCACAAAGTCAAAGGTCAAGGCCACTGTGACCTTGATATAGAACTCTGTGCTATTTCAACATTAAATTTTTGTGTTTAGAAAAACTAATCAGCTTATATTTCAGGACTGGGTAAGCCTATTGCAACTACACTTGGAT
The DNA here is from genome assembly GCA_034401795.1 of Chaetoderma sp. LZ-2023a. Lineage (NCBI taxonomy): Eukaryota > Metazoa > Mollusca > Caudofoveata > Chaetodermatida > Chaetodermatidae > Chaetoderma > Chaetoderma sp. LZ-2023a. Next base: position 117,368,837 of record CM067373.1, read on the forward strand.
ACATGGTTACCTATAATGATTGGAAGCAGTGTGATGATGTTGGTATTACAAGGTTAAAGGTCAAGGTCAATGTGACATTGATACAGAACTCTGTTATTTCAACATTAAGTTTTTGCATTTAGCAAAGCTTTTCAGCTTATATTGCAGGATTGGTTAAGACTATTGCAACTAAACTTGGATACATGGTTACCTAAAATGTTAGGAAGCAGCATAATGATGTTGGTGTCAGAAGATCAAAGATCAATGTCACTGTGACTTTGATACAGAACTCTGCTTTTTCAACATTAAGTTTTTGCGTTTAGCAAAACGTCTTGGCTTATATTTCAGGATTGGTTAAGCCTATTGCATCTAAACTTTGATACATGGTTACCTATAATGATAGGATGCAACATGATGATGTTGGGATCACAAGATCAAAGGTCAAGGTCACTGTGACCTTGATATAGAACTCTGCTATTTAAACATTAAGTTTTTGCGTTTAGCAAAACTTTTCCACTTATATTTCAGCATTGGTTAAGGCTATTATAACTTAGAAACCTGGTTACCTATAATGTTAGGAAGCAGCATGATAACATTAAGGGCAGAAGGTCAAAGGTCAAGGTAACTGTGACAAACATGGGACAGGCAAGACATTTAATTCCGCGGAATTCTTGTTAATAGCAATTCTCCATTTTGTAGAATAATCACCCTTGGCTAGCTCAAAAACCTATCCTATCAAGTTATCATAGTTCTAGGTTTAGCAGCCGGGCATGTCATGTTCTCTGGAGAGAGCATGAGCAGCGGTCTTAATGTAAAATTGGTGCCGTTAGGAGAAAACATGGTTATGCATTTGTTGTTGATGTATAGTGTAACCTAGGTGTACTGCGGTCCAAATATTTTTCTAGTTTTTACTTCTAACTAATATTATGGGCAGAATGCCTAATTACAATTATACATTCATTAAAGTGTAAGGCCAACTTAGCCTACGGTGCCATTTAATTGCTGACACCGTTTACAATGCATAACATTATGTACAATCTCACACTAAGGTGGAGGTCGTATCTGACCTTACGGCACCACTTAATGTGGTACTATTTTTATTAATAACGATATAACATAACTATGATATGTTCCTATGTGATGGACCTATTAGTCATCAGTGCAATTTAAACGTCACACGTTGTCTTTACACCTTCTTCTTGTGGTGTGAGTTGATGCACTATGTAGTTGCCACCTGGAGAATTACTGCAGGATGCTGGTCGGTATGTTTCATACTCAGGAACAGTGAAGAATAAAGCCATTATTGGTGGTCAATAGATTGTGATACATAGCACATAATGAAAAGTTCACCGTATTACCATTATGCTGTTTGTGCTTTAAGAGTGATGGATGCCTCCATTGTGTAGAGATAGTAAGTACATATTAGTAGATTATTTTCTCGGCACAAGACGATCCATGTCACTTAGCTCTTATGGCGCGTAAAGCAATATCCTTGTCTGGACTACATTCAAAACATGAATTCAGTGACACTGGATGCATCCATTGATTGTTACCACTATTTCTGTCATGGTATGTTAAGTCTGGTGAGACATTTAAAAACACCACCGTTCTTACATATTAATTTGGTTGGTAATAGTAAAAAAGGCTTACACTGCAATGAGGGAACCATCTTTTAATTTAGAATTTTGCCCATGTTGATCTACCAGGAGCATCCAAAAACTTAGTGCGTTGCGGAGCACAGTTGTCCTGAGAGGGAACCTGACTGTAATAAGCTGCGTTGGTGTAGATTGCAGAACGCGAGCTCTACACAGTAGGCAGATAATGAATGAGTTCCCAATCAGACCAAAGCTGCCTCCCTTCTAACTGAGTCTGACTGTGAGAGCGCCTTTTATAGTCGGTGAGAGGCTGTGCCAGCAGGCTCAGCCAATCAAAGCATGTGTTGTGTATGAGGCGAGGTAGCTAGAGCAATCATGCCTGGCTCTCACCCGATCAAGTACGCGCACTGGCGATGTCTATGCTTTAGCTGGAGCTGTCAATAGTCCGTCTTAACATTACCGTTTCTTTGCAAGATCTGAACTGATTTAATTTCTGTTCAGAGTTTTGAATTCTCCATTCAATTCTGGTAATGATACATACCAAAATCATGGAGAACGGTCCCATATTACGGAATCGCCTTAATATGAGGAACTATATACATAAGTTGCCATGTCTCCATAGTCTAGCGCGTCAATGTTTGTTTACCTATCATGGCCACGCATGTGCATAGGGCCAACTCACCGACTCCGTCATTCTATTCTCCTTCAAAATGGCTTATATATGCGCGGGCCTTATGTGGCTAGTGGAGAGGTGAGCGTGGAGTATCCCCTACCGGATCATTTTGTACCCAGCTGAACGGGGCTGGTATGTACCCGACAGGGCAGTCAGCGCTACACCATCAAGTCAGGCATTCCAGTGGTAAATTTTCAAAAATAGTCTTCTCTTGGTCTAGCATCGGACATTTCTCATGACCACTGCAGAAGCCGTTTTTGTCTGATAGAATTGTTAAAGGGTTAACCACTTGGTGCATTTTAACCAAATTAAGGTTTTTAAGACCGTTTATTCAAAATTCTGAGTGGTTGATTTTTTGTGCACACCTTGGATTTACTAAAAGTTTTCTGGAATCATTTAAAATGCTAATCCTTAATCCTTAGCCGGATTTCAATAAAGCTTGAATGAAACGTTACTATAGTGGTATGCGTCAACATATTAAGCGAGAATTTTGCATGGTCAATTTGTTTTGGGGGGTCATCTTTGATTTTCTGAAAATTATTAATTTTGTCTCTTTAAAGGAAGATGGTTCAAATGCTAATGGGCCAGATGCACATCATAGGCCCTTAAGGCCTCTTGTTTTTTTTGCAGCCCTATCTACTTAATGGAAAAAGCTGCAAAACTATCTTTGCTTATTCCAATCATTGTAGATTATGTATTAGTCTCTCATCATAATATCGAATAGTCCATCCATCAACTTTTTCTTTAAATGATGTATTCCCAAGAATTACTGAGCCGATCTGCCAATTTGGCCCGTGACCATTTTGGATCTTGGCTGATTTTTAGAAAGATGTTTTAAAATCGTCTTCTCCGAAACCACTTTGGGGATTGATTCAAAACTCATGAAATGTCATCTAGATCAAGAGCTGAACCAATATTGTTCAAGGGAAGTTGTTTAACCCAATGGTTTGGTGGCCATCTTGGATGAACTAGTTTTCTCGAATGCAACCTTTTCTTCAGAACTGTTGAATGGATTGGGCTGAAATTTGGGAAAGAAGATTAGGGACTAAAGGCCATTAAACTTTGTTTAAGGATCATTGATGTGTCAAAAAACATGTCTGCAGTAGACAAATCAAAATAAAGCATGGTTGTCGGCCATATTGGATTTTTTTATTCGATGGATTTTGAAGCCCGAAATTGATTTTCTATAGTTTTATTTGTATGCCAATTAAATTTTTTTTATTGTTTTGGCTTGATAACTATGTTTAGCACTAATGAAATTAGCTATGTGCCTGAAGCTTGGTTTCACTCGGTGAAGCACAAAGTTGAAATAGTCTGAGCACAGAATGCGCGCACCTTTTAGACCCATGGGGTCATGGGGTCAGCGCATGCATGGAAGCAGGATGGACATTCTGTTGATGCCAAGTGGGGTGTGCATGAGTTCTAATATAGAAGGCCCCTGGATAAAGAGACAGAGAATGGTTGTAAAAAGTTTATTTAGGCTGTTTTTTTCAGATTAAAGTTGTATATCTAAACAAGATGAGAGTGTGAGAAATGTTTACATTATTTGATAAAATGTTCAGTTTTTTAACGGCAATGTCTTGAAATGGATGGATCACAGGCTGCATGGCAGCACTGTAAGTCCATGTGGGTCAGTGTCCTTTTGAAAATGTCCAACGAAATCCCTCTACACAGTCTGTTTTAGAGTCAGGTAGCATCTGTGGCAGTTGATATTGAAAAAAATCACATTATTCACAGTCCTGATTGTTTTTTCACTATATTGGTCACTACTTTGTAGAAGTCCGCACACAGACCCTGGACCCTCAGACTGCATGTGTGTTCCTCTTCCCTGTCACCTACCTTATTTGGTGCAATCCTGGCTCCTGGCAGTGGAGCATCAAACAGCTCTTGAAAGATACTGCTCCTGATGGATGGGAGCGGGTTAATATGTGGGCTCGATGGTGTGCATGCCTGGCAGGGATCTAGGCCCAAGAGAGTAGTGTCTTCCATTGTTCACTTCACTGATGCTATCCAGAGAACAGGATTGTGGGAAGAATGTTGACCTTTGTAGTGGAATGTTCTCTGATGGTGTTTCGGGCAAGAGAGTCCTCAGGATAGTGTACCCCTGTACCTGCGGGTGTAGTAGTGCTTGTACCTCTTCTGGCATAGTGGTGGGCATTGGTGTTGACCGTGTTGAAGGCACTGTTTTCTCTGGTGAGAATTGTCTCTTCTCCAATGGGCACTTTCTGGACTTCTTGATTAGTGGTCCTGAGTGAACGAGTCTGACTCCCCCAATGGTTGCCTCCGAGGAGAGCAATGGGGGGGGGGTGTGTGTGGGGGGGAATTTTATGGCAGATAAAGCACTCATACTGAGCCATTTTGGAAGTGTGTGAGGATGCAGTTATAACTGTTCTATTCCCAGGCAGGACTAACCAATCCATTTAATCCCCTTATTATCGTAGTTATAACTGTGAAATTTTAAGTGTGTTTCTAGCTAGAGGTGTTGAATGTTTGAAAAAATTAATAGGCCTGTATATGTAAAACAGGGCCTTTCTACTTGATAAGCCAATGTTATCTCTGGGCAATACAGACCCACGTTATTGTTACCAGTAAGAAATACAGGCCCACGCTAATGTTACCAGTGGGCAGTACAGGCCCACGCTAATGTTACCAGTAAGCAATACACACCCACACTAATGTTATCAGTGAGCAGTACAGACCCACGCTAATGTTACAAGTAAGCAATACAGGCCCACACTAATGTTACCAGTGAGCGGTACAGGCCCATGCTAATGTTACCAGTAAGCAATACACGTCCATGATAATGTTATCAGTGAGCAGTTCAGGCCCACGCTAATGATACCAGTGAGCAATACAGGCCTACGCTAATTTTACCAATGAGAAATACATGCCCATGCTAATGTTATCAGTGAGCAGTACAGGCCCACGCTAATGTTACCAGTGAGCAATACAGACCCATGCCAATGGTATCATTAAGCAATCCAGGCCCACGCTAATGTTACCACTGAGCAATACAGGCCCATGCTAATGTTACCGGTGAGCAATACAGGCGCACACTAATCTTACCGGTGAGCAATACAGGCCCACGCTAATGTACCGGTGAGCGATGCAGGCCTACACTAATGTACCGGTGAGCAAGACAGGCCCTGTGGGCCTCTTGTTAATGTGAAGACTGACATGCCTCAAATGTACAGACAGATTTTCAGGTGCTTCACTATGCCACTTTTACTCTAAATTATTTGTTGATGATGCAGGTGAAATTTGGCTCATTACATCTGATGAGGCATCTACATTGATGGTGCCTCTACTTTGCCGGAAGCTGAACATGTTGTATTATGTTGTGGATGGAAACTTAGACTATTTTAAATAGCTTTTGCATGGATATGATGAACCATGAAATTTCTTTATTGTTTGCCATGTCATGTTAATGTGGCCTCTCTAGCGGGTGCATGTAACAAGCGTTTGTGACCAGGCTTTGGATGGTCCCGCTATCTTCCATGTTGTGTTTTGCATACAGTTACTCTTACTATAAACTACAATGCAATATTTTATGAGCTTTCACCACATTATTGCACACTGTATTTTTGAGTACTTTGTGCAAAATTTGGAAATCAATTTGATGTGGTATATTGGTGGAAATTCTATCAAAACTAATCAAATTTCAAAATTGACTCTGAAGGATACACAGCATCCATCTTGAAATTTGATTTCCATGCAATGCCTCTACATAGCTTTAGTGATTCAGAATTTTAGAAATCATAAATTCGGTGTTTGTTTGGATAAATTCCCCAATTCAAATTTGAGAAGTTCATTTGTTAAGCTCTAGGGAGAATCAAAATTTATCTGAATGCAAGGTACACTTTTAGGGCAAGCAACCAGCTATTTTAAAAATTTTTAAAGATAAGCTACCTCTCTGTTGCACTGACTGGTTGCGTCAAAGTTTTGGAAACCATTGAGTGTGATATTTAGATAATATATATATATATATATATATATATATATATATATATATATATATACTGAACCAAAAAAGTTTAGCAACACTGAGAATATTACTGTATAAATGTTATTTAACAAAAACAATAAATTGATTCAAATATATTAATTAATTGATAAGTCATTTTCCAATTTGAATAACAGTCTCTTGTTACTGTAATGCTAGCATCGCGCATTTAACATGGCATCATTCAACGGAAGGGTCCAATTTAAATAATGACACTGAGCTGTCAATGCCAGTTGTGACCTCTGCGCGCATTAACCACTGCCGTACATCTCTTTCTCATACTTCGAATTAAGCACCTGATGTCACGAAGAGGAATCGCATCCCATTCCTGGAGCAGTGCAGCTTCCAGCTCCCGCACGTTGTGAAGATGTGGATGGTTCTCACGCACCATACGGCCAAGAATGTCCCACACGTGTTCGATAGGAGACAGGTCCGGTGATCGCGCTGGCCATTCCAACACCGGAACATTGTTAGCCTCAAGGAAATCACTGGTGACCCTAGCTGAATGAGGACGGGCGTTGTCTTGCTGGAACATAAAGTCTGCATGATGCTGCATAAAAGGGATGACAACAGGGGTGACAACTTCTTCACAGTAACGTTGAGCCATTAAATTTCTGCGAATCACAATAAGATCTGTTTTGCCATTTTCATGGATTCCAGCTCACACCACGACACTGCCGCCACCGAATCTGTCATGCTGAATGATGTTGGCTGCATCATACCGTTCTCCTAAATGTCGCCAAACCCGTTGCCTACCATCCGCCACATCCACAAAAAACCTCGACTCATCACTGAACAAAACGTGGCTCCATTGTTGAGCATGTCATCGCTGATGAGTTCTTGCCCATGCAAACCGATTCTTGATGTGATGCTCTGTAAGCGGAACAGCAACAAGTGGATGACGGGCATGCAGTCCAGCATCATGGAGTCTGTTTCACACAGTTTGTGCTTGCACTGCAGTGCCGGTAGCAGTGTGCAAATTACGGGACAGCTGCGGCGCAGTCTCAAACCTGTGACATCATGATGACATCACTAAGTAGCGGTCTTCTCATGGTGTTGTTTATATATATATATATATATATATATATATATATATATATATATATATATATATATATATATATATATATCAAAATTAGTCCACAGAAACAATAACTTATCAGCTCCCCTGACAAGAATGGCCAAGGCAGCTTATGCCATGCATCCATCCATTGTCCATCATCCATCAAGTTTTGCTTTAAATTGTGTCTCCTAAACTGCTTGGCACATTGTAGCCAAATTTGAGTGGAAGGGTCGTATGATGGTAGGCTGTTCAGAATTTTGGTTGCAAGGTCGATTTTTTTTCCCCACCATTTTGGATTTTCTGAAAAATCCTTTGGTGTTTGACCGATTACAATCGAATGTGGCTGGAGGGATCCTCTTGGTTGTAGGCTCCAGAACCTCTATCCATAATTTTTATTGGTCAATCTATTGTACCGGAAATTGTCAAAATGAATCTCATTTTATGCCCTGTAGGTGGGGCTTAGAATACACCATCCTTATCCTCTGCGTGTCGTAAGAGGCGACTAAACAAGGTACGGGTGAAGTAACCCTGACAGAAACCTTGAGTGCTGAAGACGGAGGTTCGAGGACGCACGGCGCACTCTAATAAACCATGGATCCACGCACTTAGCGCTTATGATCATGTCGATAGTCACTTACAGGACTGGTGGTATGATCAGCGAGCGAAAAGAAGAAGAAAGAATCTCATTAGTTGCTGGACCGATCTCAACCAAATTTGGCTGGTAGGATGCTATGGCAGTAGCCTCCAGGACTTCTATTCAAAATTTTGTTTGATTGAAAAGGTTACTGAAAATTCTTAAAATGCATAGATCTCCTTAGCTGCTTGATGAATTTCAACCAAATTTAGCTAGTATACCCTATCATCACAGACTCCAAAACTCTATTCAGAGTTTCGATTGGCCAGTTTTGGGGGGTTAAATATCTTAGATTTACTGGAAATTGTCAAAATGCATCTGCTCCTTTAAACCAAATTTGGCTGGAAGGATCGTGTGGCTGAGGGCTCCAGAATATCTGTTCCGAATTTTGATTGGTCAATTTTTTTACGAAAATCTTAGATTTTCTGGAAAATTGACCGAAAATTGTCCAAATTCATCTTCCTTAGCCGCCTGACAGATTTCAACCTAATTTTGTTATAGGACTCAGTTATGGCTGGCTCCTCAGACCATCTATTCAGAATTTTAATTGGTAAATTTTTTGGGTGGAAAGCTGAGATTTTGTGAAAAATGTAGCAGAAATACTCAAAACACATCTTCTCTTTAACCGCTTGGTGGATTTCAATCAAATGTGGCTGAAATGGGTCTATAGTTCTAGGCTCCAGAGCGTCTATTCAGAATTTTGGTTAGTTAAATTTTCCTGAGGCCAGCTTGAATTTTAATACCTTCTGGAAGTCCTATTAGGAAATGAATGGCAACAGCTTTATAAGTGCTTTCTCAAGAACCACTTGGTGGATTTCAACAAAAGATGGATTGCAGAACACTATGGTGATTGGCTCCTTAACTTCTATTCAGAATTTTAATGGATCCATTTGTCCGGTGGCCCTCTTGTTCTTAACAACGACATGTTAAGACTTTCTGTACAGATCAGGCTGAAATGCATTAGATGTCACCCATGATTTAAGAGTGTTTAAAATTTGTCCACAGGAACTTGATTCATGATAAATCATGCTGTCATTGAGTAGTCAAAATTTAAAGGTAGGTGGTCATATTGGATTTTTTGTTGGATGGATGTTCGGAATCTAAGTTTTGATATGATTGTGTGATCAGCATCCATCATAAATTTCCTAATAAATTGTGTACATTCTGAATTCCAATTTTGTATTTTATGTCTTGTTACTGCTGAATCTAAAGAATTATTGTGTCTGTTCAAACACTAATGGTTCAAATGGTAATGGTTCACGTGAGTGTCAAAGCTCTTGGGCCTGTGAATTTGTGGTCTGTGTGTGATATTGTACAGGCTAAAGATGGATTGGAACATTATGTATGCACTGGTTCGGCAGTTGTCTCATAGAAAATGTCTTTCGCTTGGTCTGCAGAATATGTATTTGTCTGCCTTGACTATTAATGGGTTAAGCTGATGGATTGATTGAAGGGTTCCAGTTGAAATCTGCTTGTAGCATGACTAATAGCAGGAACTCTTGCTATTTGGATAGCTTCAAACAGATTGTTCCTTCACGCATTCGCTTTATGCTCACAATCTCTTAACAGAGGTTTAATACATTTATTCATGTGCACCAGTGATCACATTTTTCTCATGCTGTGTAACAAGAATGTGTAGGTAGTGCTGCTGGGTTCTAAACATGACATAGCCAGCCTATAACCATGGTACGGTTAATAATCTGCTCGCTGTCTATTATTAAGCCATGACCAAAAGAGGGTTAATAATTAACCCAGGTGGGCCTAGCATATCTGCTAAACACTCCACAGCCCACCTTCACCCCACCCCAGTCCATGGGTAAGGGAATCGCAGTACATACACTTAGGCTGTATACATGTGCCCAACGCTAACATGAGAATAAATAGTTTTGCCAGATGGCTTATCATCAGCAGAATATGTAGCTTTTATTACTAACAGCGGTTATATACTCATTTTAGAGAAATGGAGCATATTGCACATTGATATATTGATGACTGGTTTCGTGATGCACATTTATATGATTCATGTATATATGAGTCTGAATGCACTACCACTCATGCACAGGGATATGCCTGTGTTGGCTAAGATATGATTTTAATTATATAGGCCTAATCAAGGAGATTATATAAAAGGCCTAGCTTCTGAACCCAGCCACTTTTTTGCTTGATTTTTGGTGTCCTCGTAGAGCCTGTAAATTAAATCTCAGGAAGCCATCCATGAAAATCGTGTAAGCACATGCTGGGCTGCTCCCAGGAGAACGCCACCCATTTTATTCTAGCCACCTCTATCGAATGCACATGTTTGCCACCTCTGTCTCACTGGACCATGTCGCAAGCAGCCAGACTGGCCATAGCATGCACTCCAGGTTGGGAGGAGGGGAGCGTTTGGTGGTGGGGTGGGTGGTGGTGGTGGTGGTTGGGGCGGGGTGGAGGGCAGGAGCATGGCATACTCTCCCTGGCTAGTATCAAAGGGATGGGTACAAGCATGGAAAAAAGAGAGCTGTATGAGTGTGAAAGGATCCTACCCAATGTTCAACAGTAGGCATCCAACCAAAAGTAGCATTCTCATATAGCATTAAGCATTGACACTCATGTACAAGATATGAGATGTCTGTTGATTTCTATGCAGTTTACTCAGCATGCAATGCTACGCTGAGCATGCAGTGCCCTGACTCCATAATCATTGTAACTATTGGGTGCCATATTTGTTTAGTCTATTGTCTCTACAGGATAAGATTTCTCAAACAAAAAGAACCCACCTGCACATGCATATGGTCATTTGCCAGCCAGCGCTGGAAGCGTAAGCATGCACGTAGGACGTATTCATGGCAGTAAGTTTGTCAATTTCCAGGAGAGAATAAGGGAAAGGTTTTATATACTTTGACAATAATATGATGGCATCAACATTCAGTAAAATTGTTGTCAAAATAATTAGTAGGTAATGCAATTACTACCTGCTACAGATTTGATACTAATTTGACTGAAAATTGTTGCTGCAACAGCTTTCAGTCTTTATATTCTAAAATAACCATCATAATTTTAAGTCAACATTCGCTACAGATTTGAAGGGCAATTTGACTACGTTGTTGCTGACTAAGGCACCAGCAACCGTATCAAATTGTTGTGCATAAAATCACACAGTGTTCAATATTGCTATTTAAGTAGAGTGAGTACATGCCTAAAATACGCATTGCCTGCAAGAAAGAAATATTTAGGCAAGCTAGTGTGTGTACATTTCTGTTCAATCAATGCATTTCAAACAAATGCACAAATCTGTCAACGAAACTTACATGCTGTTTACTAATCATTCATTCTTGGAGATGATCAAGAAAGCAGATATAGGCCTAACTTGACTCTACACATATAGTAATATATTGATTTTGTGTGGAAGCTCATCAATTTGTCAAATTGCAGTCAAATTGCTCTTAAAATCTGTAGTGAGTGTCGACTGAAAACTATGATGCTTATTTTAGAATATATGTACTGAAAGCTGTTGCAGCAACAATGCTCATTCAAATTAGTATCAAATCTGTAGCAGGTAGTAATCGAATTATCTAATAAGTATTTCTACAATAATTTTACTGAATATTGTTGCTGTCACAGATAGCAACAACTTTCACTCAAATTATTAACATTTATTGTATAAATAAAAGCTTTCTCCTATTTGCTCCTGCAAATTTACACAGTTGCGTTAAACAATATTGAAATACGGGCTGTCAAATGTGCTGCCATGAATATGTCCTACGTGCATGCTTATGATTCCAGAGCTGGTGGACAAATGACTCTTGCACATGCAGATGGGTTGATTTTGTTTTGAGATATTCTGGCCTGTACAGACAATAGACAAACTGAATGTGACATCCAATAGTTACAGCGATTATGGAGTCAGGGCAATTGCATCCTGAGTAGCATTGCATGCTGGGTAAATTGAACAGACATCAACAGGCATCTCATACCTTATATAAATGTGTTTATATTTAATGGGACACAAGAACTTTAAGTAATAATTGTGCGAATAAATGATCAAGAAAGACGATAACGACCCAGACGTATATACTGGTCTGGCATTTTGTTAGCTTACTAAAATACTTACCACTCAATTCACTGTTTGCTATAAGTCAGCTGACTTAGATATCTCAGAAAATGTTAACCTATTCATTCCTATGGCATGTGGGTTCCCTAGTAAACAAGGTTAGCAGAGATACTTCCCTCCATTGGGTATTCTTGATAGTATCTCTTTAACTCTAAAGCAGTCATTGCTCTAGGGAACCAGTTCCTCTATTCCTACAGAGTACATATAAACGAGTCTGTGAGCATGCACACTTATGCTACTATGCATGCGACCAAGTCCCACACGCCATGGGAATGAATAGGTAAACATTTTCTGAGATATCTAAGTCAGGTGACTTATAGAAAACAGTGAATTGAGTGGCTTATTCTAGCCAATCACCACTCAGTCAGCCCGAGGCTTTTAACCAGATCAGTTATTTGTTAACAAATTGCCTATTACTCTGAAAAATTTGCATTTTCTGTTATTAATTTGTGTTATATAATAAGATGGTGATGACAAGTTGTGAAAGTTGTTAATTAAAGTCAAAAGCTTTAAGTGTTTTGTGTGACTGGAAGTGTTTTAGAGTAAATTAAGTTTTAGCACATGCCTGATAGACAAGAACTAGCTGCCATTTTAGATGCAGAGCAGCCAAAATTGAGTGATTTGGGTCATATGTGGGCAATAAATTGCTGACCCAGCTTATCAGTGCAAGGGCAACGAAGGAAGCTTCAAATGAGCCCAGTACAATCTGTACACACAGACTGTGACATCTGTACATGCACTGCTTATCACAGCCAGAGGGAAGGAGCAAACTCCTAGTGATCTCTGAAGCTAAATTTCTACAGGCAAATCTTCTCTATCAGCAATCAAACCACAGCTTTAAATTGGTCAACTGTGAAAGCTGAATTGAGATGTACAGTGTTTTAAATATCATCTGTATCATTATCATTAGTAATTCAGAGCAAATGCTCAGCTTTCCTTGTCTGTAAACAGCAGTGAAAGCTTCATCTGATAATGTCACACAGTGTTTTATGGATATTTTTTCAACAGAGGAGAGTTCAGAGTGTATACCAACATGTGCTATAAAATAGCTTAATGTTCACACAATGCCTAGAAAGAAGAGGGGGTGAATATGTGAATATCATGTTACAATGCAGGACCTGGCTATATTTAATGGTGCTGAAATAATATGTCAAACTTAGAAGTTTGATGGCAGGCTTGCCAGCATTCTATTAAATATAGTAAATGTTGCAATGCCAGATGAAAGATAAAAGGAGAAACTCGTCACATATGTCAGTCACATATGTCAGTCCCTGGTCATAACCAAAGGTAATCCAGAATGTAAATCTCTTCTCACTAGCTCTATTTAAAGACATTAAAATGCAAAGGGTTAATGTTTGCTATGCTCATGCTATAAGTGTGCTTGGTAACCTCATTAAGGAGAACACCATAATCTAAGAGATTTTATCAATAAATAATATGTCAAAAATATCAGCTATGATTAACGCATTTGTTGAGAGTTTTGCTTGGTAAACACTGAAATTCAGGAGTTTAATGTCAGGAGACTGGTTCTAATCTGGCTTACAAAAGCTTAGGTATGTGCTGCTGCTAGCAGCACAAATTGTATATGCTGATCATCTGAGTAACAGATTGAAATAAATAAATAAGAGCAATAAGTAGCCAGTGACCTATAGGCAGATTTAAGCCTAGGTGTGCAAACAATTGGTTTTCATGCTCCTGGCAATTACTATTTCTAACAGTTTCATCCTCAAGGCAGGTGAAATGATTAACTGAGGCAAATCCGTCTTTTAGACCAGAGCCCCTCTTTCACCTGAATGGGGAAGCCATTTAAACTCAGAGTGAAGCGACCTAAAATCAGGCCTTACCACAGAGATACATACAGGTATGACTGCAAACAGTCCAGGTGTCAGGGACATATTCTTTTCTTGATAAACAGAAATGCCTACATGTATGACTGCAAACAGTCCAGGTATCAAAAACATATTCTTTTCTTGATAAGGCCTTACCACAGCGATACCTATGACTGCAAACAGTACAGGTATCAAGAAGGTATAACATTCTTTTCTAAAATCAAGAGCCTTTGCATGATGATGCCTATGACTGCAAACATCCATTTTGCACATAATGGACCTCGATATCAGTGTTCAGCTTTAAATTGTGATCATAATGATAATATTGAGACATATTTAATACCTGTACTGGGGAGGGGTTGGTGTGTGTGTCTGCGCACGCACACATGCACACACGCAGGCAGCCAGGCATGCATGCACACACGCACACACACCAACCCCTCCCCAGTACAGGTATCAGATACGTCTCAATATTATCATTATGATCAACAATTTAAAGCTGAGCAATGGTATCAAGGACCATTATGTGCAAAATGGATGTCAGATAGTTTTATCTTGCATTTAGTATCAGGTTGTGCTTCTTTTAGCAAGCAAATATAAAATGCACTGGTCATTCTTCATATTCAGATGATTGTTTATCTGTTGTATTTGTCAAAGACAAAAAGCATGGTTGCATTTACACTTACGTAAATTTTGCCCTGCCTCAAGCAGTGGAATATCATCATTTCAAAATAGATACAATTGCATTAATTACTTTTCTAGTTAGGCCTAATCGTCTGCTATCCCAGTTGAACCTTTCTAATGCATATTTCATGCATATTTCTTAGTGCTTGTTTCAATAAGATATCAAATATTGTTTGTTGAATGGAATAATGTATTTTTTCAATTTGTAGTTTTGCCAGATGGCTTATCATCAGCAGAATATATAGCTTTTATTACTAACACCAGTTATATACTCATTTTAGAGAAATGGAGCATATTGCACATTGATATATTGATGACTGGTTTCGTGATGCACATTTATATGATTCATGTTGTGCCACTAGGTTTAACAATTAAAAGATGATGGTTATGCCATTGGATGTTTCATCTGTACTATACCAGTTCTCGTCCCAACCTATGAGTTGAAACATTCAGTGCGCATGTCAGAAGCACTGGCATCTAAGTGACAAGAATATTTTTGCAGTGCTACGAAAGTATTCAATTTGGAAACATAAAAATATGAAACTTAGGGCGCTGAACGTATAATACTTATGGTCATGTCGGTTTTCAGTTGTAGAATAATTCACATTCTTTTAGAGAATCTGATAATCTGACTAATCTCAATCACTGGAACCGGTGTCAGATAGTTTTGATAAAAAATATGTGATTGTCAAACTCAGGTCATTCTGCATTTACATGGTGGATTGATGTTATTTCAATAACAGCCAGACACAACTCAATCATGAAAAATGCTTATGATGTAAGAACTGATGTGTCAACTGAAGGGGAGAGGTAGTGTTTACTGACCTACTGACCTCGCACAGAAATAGAATACACATTCTATAGGTGGTAGATGGAGAAATAATGCGAAGCGGCATCATATTAATGTACTGGGCATTAAAGCTCGATTGTTGTGTCTAAAGTCTTTAGTGTTGCTCGTGCTAGGTTTGGGCTCTGAATGGATAATTCTATAGTAGCGACATTAACTCTATCTGTGTTAACCTCTTCCCTCACAATGTTGTAATGGACTGGCCAGAGAAGTTTGGCTATGAATTAGAGAATGAAATTTATGAATTACAGTTGCTCATTCAACTGGTCAGATGAATTGTATAGCAAATAATAAATCCAGAGTATTTGATGATGAGTGCAAATTGAATATCAAGGAGTTTTATTTGTACATCTGTAGTAGCTTTACAATGAAGTTTTGTGATTTGTTCGCTTCTAGGCTTAACTTCCAGATTACGCCACATGTTTCTTGAATACATGTACCTCAGGAGCTTATGATATTGATGCTTTCTATATTAGATTGGTTTGAAGTTAACCCATAGTCGTTTACACTTTTTTGTCTCTACTAAGAGTTAATCTACAAGAGTAGAATTGGATCAAGCAACAGAAACAGTAACAGCATCAAGTTGGAAAATACATAAAACAGATTTTGCTATTTAGTAAGATGTTGTTCTTGAATTGCCAATCTTGGTGCATTCACACATAAGGACAGTGTGCATTCACTAAGCAAAATATTGTTAGTTAATAACCTCTTCTACAGGAGAGTCTCGGATGATAAAGATCTTGCTGGCTAGACAATTTTGGTTATTAATTCATGGAGAGAATCAATAAAGAAATAATGCTTCCTATGTGGATTAAGTTTTGAAATCTTTTGGGTTATTGATATTTTTACCAATGACCTAATCCGTGTTGCATTTTCTGGGTTTAGATTGGCTTCACCAAACCATTTATGAGTCATCAATTAATGATAATATTTTTTAAATGGATCTTATATTTGGCATTTCAGTAAAGTTTTGAGTAAAATACTTGATATTTTTATACAGCAATCTCTTGAGGAATCAATTTAGGAACTTTAATCAATCATTATTAGAGCACAACTATTTTGCTGGCATATAAATCAATTTCGCCCAGGTGTATAATTTTCAATGCATTGCCATCATATTTAGAGAGAATTAAGAATCTAAGAAAGATAATAACACATAATTTTTCATGAAGACGATAAGGCAGTATGTAGAGACACTATATATCAAAGGCTGAAAATAACTCGGATACTGGCATAAATTGATATAAATATCTATAGACAATACATTATACAGAAATGGCAGTAGACCATTTTTTTGCTGTCCATTGAGATGGTTTAAAAATTCCATAACTTAAATCTGTACAACAGGTTGATAATAAGTGTTTAAAAGTTTTATAACAAACCGCTGAATATATTAGAAAGATGTCAGTGTTCAGAAGGATGATTATCAAATCTGTTAATTGTTCAGTTCATATGTTATCATAATTGTGAACAATTCATTGCATGGAATTTATAGCATTGAGTGCACCCACAGCTTTGAAGTTGCATGGAACTCCGGCTGACTGAGTGGTGATTGGCTAGAATTTATTAATTAAACGAGAACTTACCTGAAAGTGGAAGTTAGATGTTTGACTGTAATTCTAGCCAATCACCACTGGAAGCCAGAGATGCATGCCCACCTAGAAAAGAGATCATAGTTTGAGGTTTCATTTGGGAACCTTTCTTGTCCCACCATAATTTGGGATTACTGTGCTGTGCACTCAATTTATCTTTGAAGACTGATCTCAGCAAGTCATAACACGTCTCTCATGTAACTCTGGCTTCCAGTGGTGATTGGCTAGAATTTCAGTTAAACATCTAACTTCCACTTTCAGGTAAGTTCTCGTTTAACTAATAAAGTGTTTTTCTTGTGTTACAAAACAGATGTTTGAAAGTAAATGAAACCATATGTTGTTAGAACAGATGAGCGAAAAAATGAATTGACGGACACCAAGAACTAAACTATGTTAACCATTTAGCCCTTGAATTTGTTCAAGAAAATTTCAATTTCTTCATAGAAAATGTCTGTTTGCAGACCAAGAGAAGATGATTTTTGAAAATTTACCATTAGAATGACTGGTGCATGTATATGGCCAGTCATTCTGGTTGTAAATTTTCAAAAATAGTTTTCTCTTGCCCTCCAAATAGAATTTCTCTAGACCACTACAGAAGCGTTTTTTTGGCTGAAGTGAGTGTTAAAGGGCTAAGCGTAACATTTATATGAAATAAAGTGAAAAAAACAGCTCGCGCATAGTATGAAAGCACGCACTGAAAACAGGAAGAGGAACTTTGAAAAGTTGACGGCAAAAGAGATGCAAGCACGGCACAGCAGCAGTAATGGCGCCAATATGCCAGAACTCATGTTTCGGTAATCTACGAGCCGAGTGAGTGAACATTCCACAGTTATATTATTGAAATTGTGCACTAAAAACTCTATAAGCTTTATCCAGCAGTTTTACACAGCGAGAGTGAAATATTCTCACACATACATGATTGACAGAACACCACAGAGCACCAGAGATGATGACCAATGAAGATGGCAATCACGGAGCAGCCATGGAATAAACGCATTACGTGATACATGGTCACTGCAGATGCTGCTCAGTTAGCAGCTAGAGACAGGAAAAAGAGAGATATTCGTCCTCGTAACTTTTTATTGTTGTGCAGATTCTGGTTGAGCGGATTCTGTCTCTGATGAAGCAGCAAGCATATTCCATGGTTTGACAATGATGTCATTTACCATCCATGGTCACCGATGTTTTATGTATGGTTAAACCATGGTAAAAACTGTGGCTTAACCATGTTTTGTCCATGGTCAATCATGGTAATTTAACATGGGCCATCTTGGATTTTCTGAGGATGGCAGGAAATCATTTAAAATGCTACTCTTCATTAACTGCTTGAGCAATTTCAAACAGACTTGGCTGGAAGGATATTAGGCTGATAGATTTCCGAATATTTATACAGAATTATAATTGGTCAATTTTTTCCAGTGGCCATCTTTGATTTACCAGGAAATAAGCTAAAAAACTACTTTTCATTAACCGCTTAGCCGATTTCCAGCAAACTCAGCTGAAAGGACCCTAGAGTGGTATGCTTTAGATCTTATATACAGAATTTTGATTGGTCAATCTTTCTGGTGGACATCTTGGATTTCTGAAGATTATGGAAAATTTGTTAAAAGTCTACTCATTAACCACTTGCTTGGCCAGTTTAAACAAAACTCAGCTGCAACGACCCTAGGCTGGTATGCTTCAGAATTGGTATACAAGATTTGACTGCTTCATTCTTTTTTTCGCAGCCATTTTGGCTTTTCCGAAAAATGGTGGGAAATCATTTACAATGCCCTGCCTCATTAACCACTTGTTCCAGTGACTGTCTTGCTATCGAAACTTACATCAGGAATTCAGGAATTGCTGGGATCAAACGTTCAAGTATCAAGGGTATTGACCCAATTAAGTTAATCTTGTTTTGTGACAATAATTTAGGCTCCACTGAACACTTGTTCCAGTAACTGTCTTGTTCTCGAAACTCACATCTCAGAAATTGTTTTACAGAAAAGGTTGAAACTCATTACATTTAATTTCATCAATACACAAAGGGTGATTAATGTTTGTTCAAGAGAATTTATTCCTCGATAAAACATGGTTGTCATGGAATAATCAAAATCTAAAGTTCAATCTGATCGTGTGGTCCATCATTAATTTCCCACTAAATATCATTTCTACTGAAGTCCAATTTTGGATTTTATGCCTTAATTGTTTCTGCTGAATTTATAGTATTGTCTGTTCAAATGCTTTAGATAAACTGCTACTGGTCCAGCTGAGCGCTAAGGCCCTTGGGCCTCATGCTCATTAGAAAAAGATATACATGTCATCAATTCAAACTAGGTTATCCGTTAAACAGACATTCATAATCTGAATTTCTATATTTTTAAGTTGCCACACATAATCCTTCCCTGACATTTTAGCTTTTTATCATGCCGACAACCAAAACTATTCAGGCTTTAGTAGCTAGATGTATGATGGCCATCATGATTTACTATTCAACAAATCGGACAAAAACTCATGTGTCTGCCTCGATATATACACTGTCATAGAGGTGCCAGCTATAGTTTGGCAATGGGGTATAAAACAATCATACAGATAAGCTGTTGAATATTTTGAAACTAATATTATTGGACGTCGTTGCTATCATAGGCAGCAGCAACTTCCAGTCATATTAGTTTCAAAGTATTCAATGGGATACGTATTACATAATAAAGACTGTAATGCATTGGCACTTACATGGCATCACACACTATTGCTTGAGGAGACAAAATGGTGGTTATCATTGTTCAACATTTCCGCGATATTACAAAGCAGGTAATTGTGATACAAATAATGGAATGTGACAGAATATGAATGATATGGAATCTATAAATCATAATCTATCGGTGCATTATAACATTTGATATGAGATTAGCATCCCTTTAAGTTGTTCCCTTTGTCTGACTTTGGGAGAAATGATTTTAGTCACATATTTATCAATACGGATGGCTGTGCTTGTGGTAGGACTAGTGGTGTGGTGAGTGGGGTGGGTGGTCAGAGAAGGAATGAACAGGGTCAGCTGTTCAACATGAAAATAATTTAAAGCAATTCCACGGGACATGAATAGCTAGAATTGATTGTATTAGTAATGAAATGGTGTCTGACAATGATAGCAGTATCTAAGCAATATGCCAGGAATTTGAGTCTGCAGTGACAGGAATAAGCTGCTGGCATCAATGCACATGGTCAATGATTCCGCTCTGCTAATGAAGCATCGAATAGTCAACTAATTGTTGTATGAATATTAAGATCGTTTTATTCTAAAGTTGCTTCTCAGAAATTTGGCATCATTGAAACTAAATATGTTAATGTAATTTTTTTTAAATCAGTTTTGCTGGAAGTTGTTGCAACATCAGTCAGTCAACTTGTTTTCAAAGTGTTCAACATTATTTTAGCTGACAGTTGTAGTATATTATGAAACTATGGCATATACCCTGAAATATGTTGTATAAATTATGCATGAATACATAATTGTGATAAATAAGTGTTATATTTTAGCTCACCTGCCCTGAAAGGACAAGTGCATGAGCTTCTGTCATGTTGACTATCTGTTGTCTGTCTGTCCATCGCTCCTCTGTCATTCGTCCATCAACTTTTTCTTTAAAGAACTTCTCAAGAACCACTGGGCTGATTTGAATTATATTTTGCAGGAAGCTTCCTCAAGGCATCGAGATCCAAGATCGTTAAAACTAAGGCAATCGGTCAATTTGCCCTGTGCCCATCTTGGATTTTGGCCGGTTTGTACAAATGTCTGTAAAAAAAATTCCAATCTCATGAAACATCATCTAGGGCAACGGCTGAACCATGTTTGTTCAAAGGAACTTATTCGACAGACATCTTAAATGACCTACTTTTGTGAAATGACATCTCCAGAATGGCTAAAAGGATCTGGTTGAAATTGTGGAGAGATAATTATGGACTATGTGTCATTAAATTCTGTTCAAAGGGCAATTGATATGTCAAAATACATGACTGCCATGGACCAATCAAAACATGTGTTTGCCGGCCATATTAGATTTTTTATTTGATGGATTTGGAAGCCGAAAATGTTTTCTGGATGTTTTTGACTAGCCTGATTTTAAATTTATTACTTTAAAAAAATGTCAGAT
Source organism: Chaetoderma sp. LZ-2023a (assembly GCA_034401795.1). Lineage (NCBI taxonomy): Eukaryota > Metazoa > Mollusca > Caudofoveata > Chaetodermatida > Chaetodermatidae > Chaetoderma > Chaetoderma sp. LZ-2023a. The sequence continues at coordinate 117,389,950 of CM067373.1, forward strand.
AAACAGTTTCGCGGCCATCTAAATAGGGTATTTTGGACCAAAACCTATAATGCTAAAGCAATAGAAAATTTAAAATATCTTATTGAGAACCAGTGAACCGGTTTTAACCAAATTTGGTCAGAAACGTCGTTGGGCCTGATAGGGAAACAAGTTTGTTCAAATAAAGGAGATAGGCCAATTTGGCCAGCAGCCATCTGGGATTTTGACTGATTTTTAAAAATGTCTTTAAAAAACTTTTGCGAGGCGCTTTGGAGATCGATGCAAAACTCATGAAGCATCATTTAATTCAACAGCTGAACCAAATTTGTTCAATGGAACTTGACTCTCCAAATGCCTTCAGCAGCCATGTAGGCTGGCCTAGTTCTCGCAAAAATTGCTTCCTCATTAGAACCACTGAATGGATCAGGCATAAACTTGGGAAATATAATAAGTGACTAAGGGCCATTAAGCTTTGTTCTATGGAAGTTGATATGTAAAATAAATGGCCGCAGTGAACCAATCAAAATGTAGCGTGTTTTGCGACCATATTGGATTTTTTTTAAAACAATTTAGATTTTGGAATCACCAGTCTGCATGATTGATCCCTATAGGATCCAGCATATGGGGTTGGTGTATCCAGTATTTCTCTTGCTCTTTTCTAATATAAGTTTTATCTGAGTCCTCAAGGTCATGAGGGAGAACGTGTATAATTTTTGAAGGACACGTTCTGTCCATCATTATTGAGTAAATTAAAATGTTGTGCAACAGGGGAATCTTTGTGATTGTTAATATCCTGTAAGCGTTCCTTCACTCATATGTGGAACTCGGGTTTTGTTTCACCCACATACTGTTTGTGGCAAGAGGTGCATGTGAGTAAGTATATGACGTTGTGAGTGTCACAATATCTCGTTACTTTACATCTACATTTTAAGCCTGTGTGAGTACTTGTGAACTCATGCTTACTGTTCATTTTGTGACAGAAAAAGCATTTTTTTCCTGGTGCATTGGTAGATAGGGTTCAGGAGAGTTTTTCCTTGGAATCGCGTTTTGGTGTGGGAAATCAAATTTGGTTGAAACAAGGGTGTCTTTGAAAGTAAGATTCTTTCTATAGCCAAACATGGTCAGCGTGGTGAATGTGCTTCTGCATTTGGGGGTGCTTTCTAGCGGTTCCCAGTTCTTTTGGATGATTTTCTTTATTTTATGGCAAGTGCAAAACAGAGCCCTTACATTTGGATTTCGATCCAACCAGATCAAGCATAAGAAAGCTTCAAAAGAAGAGTTCCTGACCAGTTGATCAATTCATATTGGATTTTTTTATTTGATGGACATTGAAGCTGAAATGATATAATTTTCACGAAAAAAATTCTCCTGAATCACTGAAGTGATTTGGTCAAAATTTGGGAAGTATGATTAAGGAATAAGTGCTATTAAAGTTTGTTCAAGAGAAGTTAGTATGTTAAAAATCATGGATCCAAGTTTTTTCAATATAGTGATTTCAAATTTCTCACTTTTGAAACTGTCGGGTAAATGGGTTTATGGCCATCTTTGAGTTTTTCCCCCACCTAAAACTCCAATAGTAAAGAAATGGGAAATTTTAAATGTCTTCTCGATTCTGGCCACAACTTTATGGTTCGACTTATAGGCGATTAAACGAAATCACAGATTTCTTTTTACATGAGTGAGTAGTTACTTACCTCCCTAATACTCTTTAATATTTCTAAATATATCGACCTTGCTACAATAATACCCAGATTTAAACAGAAACTGCCCCTAATAGGCAGGTATGAAAGTTGACAGTTCGGCGGATATGCGCCCCACCCCTGTGCATGCGCCACCTGTCACTTCCTCGACTTGATAATTGGCCAACAAATATGCAACGTAACAGCCTAAAGACTGAGTCTCAGTATTGTGAAGAGGCCCAGGTTCATATTAGGGAGGTAAGTAACTACTCACTCGTGAAAAAATAAATCCTTGAATTCATTTATTTCACTTCATGAGTATACTTACCTTCCTAATACTCTTTGATATTGCCAGAATTTGAATGTTCATCTGGCAGGAGGGAGGCGAGGTCACATGATCAGCTCATCCTTGGAAGAGCAAGCTCTTTTGCATATGCGTCCGAATGTCTGGAGTTGAATATGAACCACAACCAGGAAATGATTCGGACAAAGGTTAACACAGCCGATGAATGAGAGTAATGACTGGCAAAAGACATATGCTCCCCCCTTCTTATCACAAAGGAGAAGCGATGACCTCGATTTCCTAAACGCTGTCTACATACTAGTTCGTGAGTATTAAAGGACAATGAAACAAAATCTTCATTTTCGTATACTCTAGATTGAGAACAACAAATAAAACATGAACCATCACCGTATTAGAATATACAATAAACATGACAAAAAAGAGACAGTAACACCAATATTGGACTGACTTTAAAAAGATGATGAATGTTGGTGAAAAATGCAACACCACTGAAAAGTGGGTGTCTCCATTACTTAAAGGTAATGTGTGATATCTGTGAGCCTTATATACACTATTTACACCTGCTTATTTTTCAAAATCGATACGGTGAGAGAGTTAGTCATGTCACAGAGTTAATGGTCACTAAAACTAGACTCATAGTGACACTGGGCTACTGACATAATGTCATCCACCAGGACCGCGCTAAACAGGGTGGTGGAAGCCACTGCGCCACAGAAACTGTGAGCCTTGGCCATGTCAACTTGATTACCTATGGCATCTTTGTGGCAGTACTGGATGCACTCCACAATCCACCTAGAAATGGTATCCTTGGATACCCTGCCATGGGGTTCAACATAAGATAGCCATAAAGAGCTGGGGTCGTCCGCCATTCCTGAGTCTGCTGTTTATAGTGAGTTAATGCATGGACCGCACACCAGGCCTTTGAATTAGGATCAAATCTAGTTAAAGTAGGCAAAATGATCGGTTGACCCGGATATTTCAATGACTGATTTTTAGCCATGAAATTAACCATTGGTAGAAGCCTGAGGCCTTCCCATGTAAACACAAAATGGTCTGCCTCGGCTGATAGGGTGTGAATTTCACTTCTGCGCCTTGCAGAGGCTGCAGCAATTAGAAAAACTGTTTTAAGTGGCAACAATTTCATTGAAATGGAACTTAGTGGTTGGTTCAAAGGGTTTATCATCCAGTACATGTAGCACTACTCAGTCTTAGATTACCCATGCCCTTCATTAAAGTATTAAGATTACATACTTCATCACTTCCCCTATTAATCAAACAAGGAATAACAGACATTAATGCTGATTTTAACCAGCAATAGAATTAGGCTTAAGGCTGCAGGTATCATACAGGTAACATAAAGGTAACAGAGGAAATTGGCTCCTAGTTGAATCGATGCTTCTATTGGATTAATGCATCTTTTTGAGAACCAGTGTGCAATTCAGTTGATTTTATAATTATATGCTCTGGAGGTTGACCCCATTCTGGCTTTTGCCATAAATATGGCTGGTTGCTCAGAAAAGCCCTTCCTTAATTGCGGATTCCTTGACAACATCCATGCAGTCAATTTGAACATTGACAGATTGTTGTAAAGGGCCTTGCCCTGGAAGATAATATTGTCCATCAGAGGCAGAGGAACAGGATTGCAGACCAGAAGGTCCAGCAGATCTGTATACCATGATCAGCTTGGCCAATTCAGGGCGATCAGAAGCACTTGGCACTCCTCCTGTCTGATTTTCTGAAGAATTTTTGGAATCCATGTTGCTGGCAGGTATGCATATGCATACATTCCCTCCTAGCTGATAGCTAACACATCTGTTGCAATAGCTCTTGGATCTCGAATTGGAGAGACATATGTCGTCATCTTCGCATTCTTCTTCATTGCAAATAAATCTATGTTGGGTTTCCCCCACTGGCTCAACAGATGATCAACCACATATTGATTTAGTTGCCATTCCGTTGGAATTATACTCGTTCTTTGGCTCTTAGTGTTCTTTAGTGAGTCCGCTAAAAGATTTAGCCTTCCAGGTATATGAGCTGTTTTCAGGATGATCCCATGGTCTAGGCACCAGCCAAGCAGTTTTCATATTATCATGCAGAGACTGGGTGACTTTGTTCCACCTTGGCAGTTGATGTAAGTCACTACTGTTGAGTTCTCTGATTGAACCAGAACTATCTTGCCCTGAGCATTCTCCAAGAAATTTACCAAGGCTAAGACTACTGTTCGCATTTCCAGTAGATTGATGTGTTCTTGTGACTGATCCAGATTCCAAAGCCCTGATACTGTGGCTTCTTCCAGGCAAGCTTCCCACCCCTCCATCGATGCATCCATGTACATCATTACTTGAGGATGGGGAGGGGACACCACCCCGCTAGGAGATTGCCTCTTTCCATTCATCATTGAAAGTGGTGAATAAGAGGTTCCAACACTGACACTTTTGAGTCCAGAGATTCTGTACTCTGGGTCCACTGTGTCATGAGAAATAACTGAATAGGCCACCTGTGTAAGGCCGCCCGAGGAATTACTGGTTCCATTGAAACCATGAACCACAGCATTCTCAAGTAAACCTGTACCAGGACATACTGACTGTTGCACACTGACTATTACTGAGATGAGTATTTCTACTCTCCTGAGATACCATATCTCTAGATCGAAGAACACGCCCAGGTAAACGAACTTCTGGGATGGTGCCATTCTGATTTTTGAAAGTTGATTATCCAGCCTAGATCTGTCAATGCTTTCAAAACTATTTCCAGATTTGCTGATAGACTTTCTTGATTGTGTGCTTTTAACAGTCAATCATCTATGTACATGTGGACTGCTATGTGTTTCCTGTGGAGGAATGTTGTAATAGCAAGGACCATTCTAGTGAAGGAAGACCCAATGAGCCATCGATATTCCCAAAGGAAGAACTTTGAACTCCCATTGGCATCCCTGAAATGCGAATATCATGAACTGATGACAACTCCTCACAATGGGAATGTGGAAGTAAGCATCCTTCAAACCTATGGATGCCATCCACATTCCCTCCTCCAACCCCGCTAATGCTATCCTTATTGTTTCCATTTTGAAACTTGGAGTGTCTATGAATTTGTTTAGGGGTTTGAGGTTGAAAATTGGTCTCCACCATCCAGTGCTTTTTGTCACTATAAAAACAGTTGAATAGAAGCCCTGACAACTTTGTGCTGGTTGAATTGCTCCTTTTTGCATGAGGAATTTTATTTCCTCCCCAATGCACAACTATTGATCTGGATCTCTTGGGCTTTGAGTTCGGATTGGGACCAGAGACAGCTGTGATGGTGGATTTTCTATCCAGTTATGGGACTAAGTGGTCCTGGGTTAATCGCTCCCAATCTTGTTTGCGGAAGGCCAGCTGGCCTCCCACTGGAGCACCTTGGTTGCGAAGGTGATCCAATTCTGATGGCAAGAGTGGGACTGTCTCTGGTCATGCTAATGACACTGGAGTGGTCCTTGTGAGAACCGGTCTTTCAGGCCTGTGTCATCGTGCTATTAGGCCAGGTATAGGAAATTGTGTGTGGAATTATTTATTATTGATTTTAACCAGCATAAATTAGAATGTTCCTGATTATGACCAGCTGAATCATATGAAATCAAGCGTGATGATTCTAGGAGTATAGTGGACAGAGGACAATGGCCCAATTAATAGCCAGAACAATTAAAGCGACCCAGCCTGCAGTGTGGACATAATAAATCACAGTATTCCAAGACATGTATATGTTGAACTTTTATGTATAACATACGTAAGAAAATACATGTTTATAATCCAATAATCATTTTCATTCTGAATCCCCACAAACATGATTTCAAGACATTGGCATATTAAGAAACCTGCATTATTATTTTGGAAATGATTTGACTGAAAGTTGTTGCTGCCTCAAGCAGAAACAACTTTCACTTTGATTGTTTTCAAAATAGTCATCAGGATTTTCTGATTTTGTCAGAGTAAAATACTGTCAACACTATACAGAACGAGTGGTTAATTATATTTATTTCATTAAATTGCATAAATCTGGTATTCACAAAAGTACTATTAGTAAACACTTGATTCTTTAAACAAATTATGAATGATTTTAGACATGTTCTGAATTTATTTCGAACATGTCTCTTGACTACATGTCTGTTTACTTTAATGACTGCTAGCTATAAAACGTAAATGAATTTGTATATTTATAAGACAGAATGAGTGAGAGAAATAGTGAGAGACAGAGCTAGAGATAGATAGATAGATAGTGACAGAGATTTAAGCCAGAAGAGTAGATAGATATGGTGTTCATAGTTTGTATAGAAATTTTGTATCAACATCAGTTTGTGTATAGAGTCAATTTAAAATTATTAAAAGTTGAAGTCATTTATTATTTGAGAACCGTCTTGTTGAATACTGTTGAAGTGTCTTCACCCATTTTCACCTGCCACCTCATCTTGGCAATTTCTGAAGTGTAGCAGAGCCATTGCCACCAAGCTAATCCCCCGTGTTTTGATATAGGTGGAAATTAGCTTCGCTATATCTGATTCCCACAACCAGATCCTCGTGCACCCCTGCTTGCATCCCATGCAACTTGATGCTCTGGTTGCTGCCTGGCAGGATGTACTTGAGGAGGCTGCTCCCCTCCCCCTGCTGGCCCTTGCTGGCATGGCCATGGCCTATGCTATGAAGGTGTCTGGCCTCAGCCCTTGCCAACACCACCTTAGGCCTGCTGGGGACGGAAAGCAAGGGGTGCAGCATAAACGCGCTCTCTACGGAGGACTTCAAATTCTTCCTGTAGCACCCTCTGGTTATTCACCAGACTCACCGGCTCCTGGAGGTGCTTGCAACCGTTACCTCAAAAGATGCCAGAACCTGCCATAGACGTCCAAAGAAGCCTATTGTACAGGTCCTGGGATGGACACAGATTGTCAAGAGAAAATGTTCATTTCGCCTTGAGACTCCTGGTGACAGACGTCATCATGCAGTCCAGAGCCAGGTTTATTCCATCCTGGATGGCTCTCTGAACTGAGATGGGGGCTGGTTTGGCATGACGCAGATACTGGTGCAACCCACTGTTGCAGCTGGGAGACATGAGACAAGGCTGAAATGGCAGCTCTCAATGACTCCTCTGTGTCAGGGTGGGAGTGGGGTGTGTGGGGGTGGTGGGTGGTGTTGGGTGATGGTGGCGGTGGTGGTTGGCATTTGTGAGATGTCCATTTGGTTTAATGGATGCCTCTGCCGATGAGAACATATCCACTATATGTTCTGCATATGGCAGTGATGGCATGGTACTAGACGTCTGCTTCCCCATCAGCCACAGATGCTGGTCATGATGGGAAGCAGATGGTTCCACCTCCAGTTGTGGCTTGATACCTACCAGCCATTGACAGGTGTCAAGCCAGTCCTCATCGGTGGTCACCTGCAAATATTCAACGAGCCTCTTGCCCTCGTCGTCCTGTAAAACATTCGCAGATGGAAAAGCTGAGTGATGTGGTATGGCTGGTCATCAGCTTACCAATTGAGCCATGAAGTTATCTCCCGCGGGAGTAACTCCATGGAAATGGTCACCCGCATGCTCTATGGGTATGCGGGTGTGCGTTTCCATGGCCATTGGCTGAACGGACGACCCACACAGAATGTCCTCTTCCTACCGGCCAGAAAAGTCAGACGCCGGGTTAGCAGAGAATACTAACCCAGCCTGGCCAGGATAGGAGTTGAAAGAGGGGTGACTCCCGAGTGCTTAGCTGCTCAAGAGCACCCAATGGGCAGGTACTCTAGGCTTCCACTCTTAGCCCCGGGTCCTGGGACATGGCAAACCTCAAACCTGGACCATCGGGGTTCGTCTCTGGATCATTATTGAAAATGATCTAGAGGCGGGGACATTCTGCACTGAAGCAAATGAGGAAGATGACAAAACACCTGGCCCAGGAAGAATGCCGTGAAGTATCTCCGGTACCAGGTCCTTGATTGTCTTTCTCATTTCTCACACCGTTTCTATGCAGAACGCCTCCATGTCTGAGGACATAGAGGCCTTCCGCTTCTTACCACATACGTTACCCTCTTTGATCTTCTCCATCTTCTTCTTGTGATCTGCAGCACACTCCCTCGCCTGCAACTCAACAAAGTTGTTAAATTTACTCTCCCCCTCCCCACAGACTACACACATCACATTTAGCTACAGGTCCAGAAGTGGTGCACCTAGTGCAGTCATGGGGGTAGAAACGAGGGTTCATGAAATGATGACATTGAGGACAGAACGTTTTCTGCAAGACATTATACAAAGACAATTAGTTTTTAGTCATTAGGGAACTAAAAGAACTAAAGAAGGGAAGCAGCTATCATAGTCTAATTTTTACTTTTTAAAAATTTTAATTTGTAATAGAATCCTCCTAGTGGCTAGGTCCGGGAGCAGCTTCAGGTGATTTTACTTGATCAGACATCATAATAATGACATACCAACACTCTTAAGTAGTTTAGAAAATAATTAGTAGCAATGTAAAAGGCTAAGAATAAATCTAGGCGTGTTGCATTGGCGGCCAATAATCTAGAAAGTGGAAGTTACAGTCGGCGCATGCGCGGAAGTGGGGCGCACATCTGCCGAACTGTCAACTTCCATACCTGCCTATTAGGGGCAGTTTCTGTTTACATCTGGGTATTATTGTAGCAAGGTCAATATTTAGAGATATCAAAGAATATTAGGAGGTAAGTATACTCATGAAGTGAAAATAATTTCTAGTTGAAACACCTATGTTGTAGGAGTGCTATACAGGCCCCTTGGGCCACTTGTTATACAACTTTCTCATATTTCCCAGTATGAACTGATTGAAGTATCAATACATGCACATCTTTAATCAGAGATGGCTGTGCAGGTATAAACATTCATGTGGGGAGAAATGCATGAGAGCAGCTTGATATATACACAGCAGTATGATTTCAAACTATGTGCAATCATTATTCAATGGACCTTTCCAATTTTAGCTAGGCCCCTCCCATCTCTAGCTAGGCTCCACCCACATCACGTTCGTGTTGGGCTCAATCGATTCCTGAACTCCATGACTATCAATTCCAGAAAACTATATAGGTAAGCTGTTGAATATTTTGAAACTAATTTGACTGGGTGCTGTTGCTGTCTATGGCAGCAACAGCGCCGAGTCAAATTAGTTTCAAAATATTCAACAGCATATATTTATTAAATGGCAAAAACATGCAATTCATATGTGTCAGACTATTAAGTGCTTAAGATAGGCTATATCAAGTCATTCCTGATGTCATGATTATGACGCCATCCTACACACCACTTATTGGTTATTACATCATATGACGTCATATAATCGATGGATAAACTTGGAAAGGTCCATTTGTCACAACAACCACCAGAACCCACTTAACCCACTCGTCAATTGGCAAAATATGATTAAAGATGGAACCTTCTCTGCAACAACGATGGCGCTTCCGCCGCTGGAGACAACAACGGCACCGCTGGCGCTGTCAAAGATGAGTACAATGCCAACAACAAAAGCTGCATACACAAAGAAGATGATGTGTAATTTTGATATCTTCAACAATAACATGTTAAACAACAACAACAACAACAACAACAACAACGACGATGATGACAACAACATAAAATATAAATTATTTGAAACTGATATAATATCCATATTGATAATAATTATTATCTATCATGTGACCAATAATCGTCAGCATGTCCTATCTACCAGTTATTAGCACATTTTACTGGTTCCATGAGGAGATATTGGTTCTCAGATACACACTCGATGTACGTATGTCATCTCTCTGAGCAGATTTGGACAATTATTCTGAGTTGTCGCTACAAATGATCCCTGAGATAACCAGCAATCTGCCTGAGCTTTCTATTGAGCTATCTCTCGCCTTGTCATTGATTTTATTTCATCCGAAGGATTAGAAGCATTTTTGCCGTGATACATCACCGGCCATCGTACAAGTTTTAATTCGTAGTCTCAGTGGATAGCAGAATGGTACATCTTTTCCATCCTCTGAGGCATGTTGGCACTGTACCAGCACGTAGTTATATTATAGCTCTCAAAGTTCTAAACGTGACAACGTGAGACAATATAAAATGTAATTTTACGTCTGTGTTCTCATTTTATTTATTTCTTCCAATCAGATAGACCAGTTGTGACAAAGGCAATTTACCAGTAAGAAATATTCTTTTGATGAGTGTGAAAGTAGTTTGACTTAGAGATGTTGCTGACTAAGCTTCCAGTTGAACTACTTTCAAAATATCCTACATCTGTCCTTCACAGTTTTACAATCAGATATCTTTTTTGGTTCAAAAGGCTGTCTTTTCATCCTGACTTCTAAAACATCTGTCTTTTATTGGGAACAAAATATGAAATCTGGATAATTAAAAAAACACCTAAACATTAACTACAATTGTTGCTGTGATAGGTAATAATGACTTTACATTCAGATTGTTTTCAAAATAAAGGATTGGATGGCTGGCAAACTTTAACTGTCTGCCTGCTGAATTTCTGCAGACTACTTTTTCCATGGGCTTTATTTTGAAAACAATTTGACTGAAAGTTGTTGCTGGCTTAGATACCAACAACTTCCAGTCAAATTTTCAAAATATTTAACATATTCAGAGTTATTGGCCATTGAAATTATTGTCTGGTGGCTTGCAGGTGTCAGCCAGTTAACCTCCATATAAAGTTTGGTAATTGATATAAACTTATGAGTGGATCCATCTTGCTTTTAGTCTTAACCATTTAACACTCATATTAGTCAAAAACGGCTTCTGCAGTGGTCTTGGGAAATGTCCAGTTGCAGACCAAGAGAAGACTATTTTTGAAAATTTACCACTGGAATGACTGGCTCGATAACTGAGCCCGTCATTCCAGTGGTAAATTTTCAAAAATAGTCTTCTTGGTCTGCAAATGGACATTTTCTATGAGAAAATTGAGATTTTTCTTGAACAAATTCAAGGGTTAAAGAGTTAAATTAACTGACTAGGGATGTTGAGGAGATCAGGTTGCTGAACAGATGATGCATTTGTTGTCTCAAGTTCATCTTTATTGCAAAAACTCCATCATTATTGCAAGAAGTTGACTTGTATTGTGAAAAGCCTGCCCTGTGATATGCTCACCTCAGCATGGATTTTGTACTTCATATGACTATCATCTTCCATCTAACAGGTATGACATCATAACCATAAAGTTGTTTTGTTGGAGCCCATTATCATGAGGTATAACATTTTCATCTTTGTAAAGGGTTAAACCTTTTACCCTCAAATTTGTTCAAAAAAATTTTAATTTGTTCAAAAAAATTTAAATTTTCTCAAAGAAAATGTCCATTTACAGACCAAGAGAAGACTATTTTTGAAAATGTACTACTGGAATGATTGGCTCAGTTATCAAGTCAGTCATTCCAGTGGTAAATTTTCAAAAATTGTTTTCTCTTTAGTCTAAATGTGCATTTGTCAAGACGACAGCAGAAGCCATTTTTGGCTGATATGAGTGTTAAAGGGTTAAAATGAAAATGAAAAACATCAGCCACGCAAGAGGGCACTCTGATCAAAATGTCCAAGGAAAGCAATTTTATAACTTATTATTACCCTCACCCCATAGGTGGAAGAAGGTATTATATTCATATTTTTACCATTTACCGAGAATGTCATGTATGCATTGTACATATGTCTGAGCAATCTATTAACCATTTAACACTCATATCAGTCTAAAAGATCTTCTGCAGTGGTCTTGAGAAATGTCCATTTGCCGACCAAGAGTACTCCTTTTGAAAATTTACCACTGAAATTCAGTGGTAAATTAAAAAAAATAGTCTTCTCTTAGTCTGCAAATGGAGATTTTCTATTAGAAAATTTAAATTTTCCTAACCAAGTTTGAGGGTTAAAGGGTTAAAGCTTGTTGGGGGGGGGAGGAGGGGGTATTATTGAGTATGTTTAAGTACATAACATCTATGAAACTTTTACCCTGTCATTTTCCCATTACCTGTATCAAGCTTGATGAAATTATGACTCTTATCGCAGTGTATATTCTTCAAAATTCGTATTCAAACACTTGATTGGTAAAAAATTTTCCTCACCATCTTGGATTTGTAAACTTGGGTGACAAATCGGAGCCTTCCATTAAAGGAAATACATTATTGACATCAATGAATAGAGGAATCTGATCTGTCCGTCAAAATATATGATGTCATAATAAATTACTTCACATATATTACTGATGTCACAAATTACATTAGTCTTGAATGACATATCTAAGTCTGTCATAGACACTTAATTATTAAGTCTGTCAAGTTGTACGAATTGTATGTCTTTACTATTTAATAAACATTGTTACATATTTTGAAACTAATTTGACTAGGCGCTGTTGTTGTCATAGTCAAATTAGTTTCAAAATATTCAACAGCTTACCTGTATTAAGTTTTCTAGAAATTGACGTTCAAGGAGGTCAGGGTTCGATCGATCCCAACACTGGCAAAAGCGTGGGCAGAGCTTAGCTAGAGATAAGTTTGGCTATTAGCTGGCCAAATACAGACTCCGCAGTTATCTTGAGCAACGTCCATTTGCAGGCAAAGAGTAAACGCTTTTTGAGAATTTACCTCAAATCACTGGCTTGATTAATAACAGGAGCTGGTGGTGACAGATGCTCCATCCCACCCGATAGATGGCTGGCAGAAAGGAGAGGACTGGATGGGTGACAAAGAAGATTCATAGATATATTTTTGCACAGTATAGATGGACCTTGAAGTCCCAGCCATATACAATTGAGGCTGATAAACCAGCCAGTCATCCCAGTCATAAATTAAAAAAAAAATCCTTTCTTAGCCTGCAAATTGACATGGCAGACCACTAAAAGGTGAATCATTTCCACACTATCAAGACCAGGTATGAAAATCTATTTGCAATACGAGTAAGAATATTCTATTAAATATTTTGAAAATAATTTTACTGTCATTGCTGTAGGCAACAACAGATTCAAATAAAATTATTTTTAAAATATTCGACAGTTTTCGTGTAATATAATACCTTGTTATTAGATTCTGAATTTTGTGAATAAATGGTTATAAGCAAGCCATCCAATTCATCAAGCTGTTCATTGTCTATTGCCAGTTTATCCTGTATGCAGTAAGTAGCATACTCTGCATAAATATATACATCTTAGCTCTATCTTAATACAGACTGATAAATGAGATGGCGTAATCTCTTGATAGTTGACATAAGAATGTGTGGTGCTTTGCCAGATATATGTAAACGTTCTGTATCGTAGGAATAATTAACCCCATAGGGTTGGGGGGGGGGGGGGTGGTGTGTCAGTCATCTCTAACTTTGTTTCACATCCCAGAGTTAGGCAACACAGACAAAAATAGTTTGGGTGATAAACCGGACCCATAGATTTTATTATGCTAAATGGGCCACTGTGGCCAGCATTAGAAAAGGTGAATACACGTTACAAGGCAATATAATACTAAAAATCTATGGTCCTTCAAATACCAAAGGGATGCAATTCAGATCAATATATAGATATATAGGTATGAATTGGTAAATAGATGGCACAGGATATATCTTATAAATAGATTTAGACAATAGACCTTTTCAGTTTATCTATCAGCGATATGATGTCATTGAATCAAAAATGTGACGTGTAGGATGACATTATAATCAATTATGTCATGAATGATATAGATAAGTTCATCACGAACGCTTAATTGAGAACGGACTAAGCGTTGTTGTGAAAATTGTATGTCTACTATTTAAACCTTTAATGATAAAATTTGGTCAAGAAAATTTTTCATAATCTACCTATTGAATGTCCATTTAGAGGCCAAGAGAATACAATTTTTGAAAATTTATTGCTGGAATGACAGAGCCAGTCATTCCAGTGACAAATTTTCAAAAATTGTATTCTCTTGGCCTGTACATGGACATTCCACAAGATGATAACAGAGGCCAGTTTTGACCGCCATGACCAATTAAAGGATTAATAAACATTCTGTTGAATGTTTAGGGCCCCCACACTGGAAGGTGCAGAAGCTCTGTAGTAATCACTGCGTCTGTCTGTCTGTCTGTCTCTGTCTGTCTCTGTCTGTCTGTCTATCTGTCTGTCTGTCTGTCTGTCTGTCTGTCTGTCTGTCTGTCCATCTGCCCATCCACAAAATCTTGTAAACAGCATATCATACAGAACTGCTTCAGATATTTTAATGGAACTTGGTGTGTTCCTCAGTTACGATATGCAAATGTGCCTTTTGAAGAATTCACCTTTATAGGTCCAATATTTTGGGTAAAAGTGGGCTTTTTAATGCAAAAATTCACATATCATACAGAATCGCTTAAAATAAGCTAATGAAACTTGGCAGGTGGCTTCTTTTTGATGTCTAGATGTGTCTTTTGAATGATTCACCTTTATAGGCCCAATATTTTGGGTGAAAATGGGCTGCTTAATTAAAAAACAAAATTTTTGTCAATTTCCTCATAAATAGCATAACATACAGAATCGTTTAAAATAATTTAATGAAACTTGGTGTATGCCTCAGTTCTGATATGCAGATGTGCATTTTGAAGCATACACCTTTATAGGCTCAAGATTATTGGTCAAAATGGGCCTTTTTAATGCAAAAACTCTCGTAAATGGCATATTTCTGGAATCGCTTTAAATAATTTAATGAAACTTAGCAAGTAGCTTCTTTATGATGGGTAGAGATGCCCTTTGGAGGATTCACCTTCATAGGTCCAAGATTTTGGGTGGAAATGGCCTTTTTAATGCAAACACTCACAATCTTTGTCAAGTTAATTTAAAAAAAAAATATATAACGGCTTTGAATAAAATTGATACCTACTACATAGAAAACAGTACTTCCGGTATTTCCTCTGAGTCAAACAATGTTTTCTAGTTTGAAACTAACCTGACCCAGACAAAAATCTTTTTCAGAATATTCAACAGGTTACCTGTATAGGTTTCTGGAAATTGATCGATCCCAACATGGGTATGTGTGGGTGGAGCTTAGCTAATGCTGGATTCCTCCATTTGGGACATGCTTTCACCCACAAAAGACATAAAGGTTAACAGAAACTCCCTATATCTATTAACCCTTCAATGGTCAAGATTTTACAAGATAATTTAGATTCTTGTTATTGAATAACCATTTGCAGGCTAAGAGATTGCTAATTTTGAAAATTGACCACTTGAATAACTGGCTCGATTATCGAGCCAGTAATTTTAGTGGTAAAATTGTTATAGTCTTCATTCAGCCTGCAACAATACATTTTTAATTGCCATTACAGAGACCAATTTTGGCTGCCTAATCCATTGAAACGTTGAGGGTGGGCAAAGAAAACATGGTTTACTTTCATTCATCATATATGAAATGAAAAATGAATATGAATTGCTCAATTAAGGATGAGCAAGAATATTCTAGATGCTGATACATTCTGAGGGAAAGCATAGTTAGACAATCTTTTATTTCACTATTGCGTCTTTAACCCAGTTCAAAATTCTTTACTTTATGTAAGATAGCCATTCTGTTCAGCATTAGGTCTACATCAATCATCATGGGTTTCTTAGTATTGTCTTTCAACAGCCGGCTGTCTTGCCATCAGATTTCCAGATTAGCAATTCAGGTATCCTTTCTTTTAATACCTGTCAGTAACTCAGATCGCGCTAAACCATAGTATGTTTTCACGACGTAAGATATATTTTAGACACTTTTGTACAAATTACTGTCATAAGAAGTGACCCCTGCAAAAAAAATTCCTGGCTTTTTCGTGATTCATGAGATATCCTGGGATATCCCAGGAAAGTCCCAGGATATCCCGGAATTCTTTTCCCATGAAATGCAAAAAGTCACTGTCTTTGAAAAATCTTGGGATGTCCCGGGATGTCTGGAATCCCATCCTTGGGAAAAGCTGGTAGACCTTTTAACATTATAGGTTTTTCAGAATCCCAACCTTGGGAAAAGCTAGGACATTTAGATATAACTGTTCCCACCTACATTCTGAGCAGAGAGGTCAGAAGGCTCCTGATAATTGAACTGTTGTTTTGGAATTGTTGTTTATAGTTAATGTTTGGTGTCATGAATCTTTTTACCTAATTGCTGTTCTCAGTGTAGGTGTTTTTTAATAAAGTAGTCTTGATAGGTTTACAAAGTGGATTTCAAACAAATGCCAGCAAGTTTCTCATTCAAAGTATTTATGAATAGTTGTGTAATGTTATAACTATGGTGGATTAGTAATCTCTCTCAAAGGGATTTACATGTAATTTAATTGGAATGCTCTTGACATTGTTCAGTTCATTTTTTTAATGATTTGGAGAATACAACATATGGCATGAGGATAAAGTGTAAAATGACCCAACTGAAAGGTAATCTATAAAATGAAAATTATTTTTCTACCGGTACTTTAAAATAAATGCACACTAACCTAATTAACATGAAAACCAGCAATGGCAGCCATCTTGTTTCTAAGCCTTATATTGTGACATTTCACAACTACAATGATCGTTGGCATTTACTATATACAAAACCTCACAGTATGTCCCACGGTTGGGATTATTGTCCCAACCCTGGGATAATCCAGGATATCCTAGGATTTGGGACTCATTCTAATACCACAAGTTCCAAGTTTGGACTCTTATCCCAACCCTAGGATATCCCAGGATATCCCAACCATGGGAGATGGTGGTATTGGAATGGGACCCAAATGTGGGATATCCCAAGAAATCCTAGGGTTGGGACTGTACAACTTCCAGAAAATCCCAGGTCCCGGGATTTTCTAGGATAGCCCATGGTTGGAAGTCCTATTCCAATACCGCTATGTACCAACCTTGGGATATCCCAGAATTTTGGTATAGGATATTCCCAGGATTTTTTGCCATATATCTGCAGGGGGAATTAAAATTAATTGGGATATCTGTTTGACAACACATATTGTTAAGTTATTTTCAACATATCGAGTATTCTGGCCTACCTTTTTGTGACTTGTTTTAGCTGTCCAATTTTGCCTGATTTATTCTCACTAATTTATTAGATAGATAGATAAATAGATAGATAGATGTATGGATTGTGCATTTATATTGTGCTGAGCTCCATGTGATTGCATGCTCTTAGCGCTGTAAATTTGATCCCCTGTTCATTTGTCATGTACCTATAGGTAAAATATGAAATGAAGATCCATGATTATCCATGAAAGTCCATGATTATCCATGAAAGTCCATCCATGTTTCACTTATAGGTAAAATATGAAATGAAAGTCCATGATTGTCCATGAAAATCCATCCATGTTTCACCTATAGGTCAAATATGAAATGAAAGTCCATGATTGTCCATGAAAGGCCATCCATGTCTCACCTATGGGTAAAATATGAAATGAAAGTCCATGATTATCCATGAAAGTCCATCCACGTTTCACTTATAGGTAAAATATGAAATGAAAGTCCATGATTATCCATGTAAGTCCATCCACGTTTCACTTATAGGTAAAATATGAAATGAAAGTCCATGATTGTCCATGAAAGTCCATCCACGTTTCACTTATGGGTAAAATATGAAATGAAAGTCCATGATTATCCATGAAAGTCCATCCACGTTTCACTTATAGGTAAAATATGAAATGAAAGTCCATGATTGTCCATGAAAGTCCATCCACGTTTTACTTATGGGTAAAATATGAAATGAAAGTCCATGATTGTCCATGAAAGTCCATCCACGTTTTACTTATAGGTAAAATATGAAATGAAAGTCCATGATTGTCCATGAAAGTCCATCCATGTCTCACCTATGGGTAAAATATGAAATGCAAGTCCATGATTATCCATGAAATCCATCCACGTTTCACTTATAGGTAAAATATTAAATGAAAGTCTATGATTATCCATGAAAGTCCATCCACGTTTCATTTATTGGTAAAATATGAAATGAAAGTCCATGGTTATAAATGAAAATCCATGCTTATCCATGAATGTCCATCCATGTTTCACCTATAGGTAAAATATGAAATAAAAGTCCATGATTGTCCATGAAAATCCATCCTTAAATAAAGCACTGAATGCCTGCAAAAAGGTCCTTGATTGTCCATGATGCAAGCAAGCATGAATGTCCATTAATAACCCATTTCATTTCACATTCCTGGTTGTCCATGAGTGTCCTTGCACACTTATCCTTGGATATCCCTTGATATCCTTGGATGTCCATGCAAGTTTGCCCATGGATAACCATGGATCCTAGTGCCTGAAAATGTGTCGTCAACCTATAGTGTTCATAGAATTAATTCTTCATATTAATGAAAGATGGACAGGCAGGCAGGCAGGCAGGCAGGCTGACTGGCCATCAGGTGGGTAGGTAGGTGGGTGGGCATTTGTGTGGGTGGGCAGGCAGACAAGAGTTTCATATAATATTCAACAGCTTACCTGTATAGTCATCATGAAATTGAAATTATGGGAAATGCGGTTTGAAATGGTTAAAATTTGCTCTTTTTATGAACCTCAAAATTATTAATCTTGAAATTGAGGCACCAGCATTTCAAGGGTTAACCATTTAATTTTGGTCACGAAAATTAAAATATTTGCTTTTCGAATTTCCATTCGCAGGCCAAGAGGTCTATTTTTGACAATTTTCCACTGGATTGACTGGCTCGATTATCGATCCAGTCATTCTAGTGGTAAATTTTCAAAAATAATCCTCTCATGGTGTGCATATGAACATTCCTCAAAGCCACTGCAGAGGCCGGTTTGGGCCGGCTTCAGCATGAAAGTGTTGATACTGCTCATCATGTAAGCGGTTTGGGATCAGGTTTGTCTGGCTGATGATCGTTAACCCTTTCACACTCAAGTTGGCCAAAAATGATTACTTCAGTGCTCTTGAGAAATGTCAATTTGGACATTTTCTATGATAAAAATGAAATTTTCTGTAACAAATTAATAAGCCAGCTCTACACTCCAAGAGAATAACTGATGAATCCAATCTGCCAGTCAAATATACCGGTATATGTTTATATTGAATTACGGACTCACATGTAGGTTCACGTCACAAGCAATTGCGTAATGAATGACATATCTAAGTCTGTCATAAATGTTTAATAGTCCATCAAGTCCAGTCAAATTAGTTTTAAAGCATTCAACAGCTTACCTGTATAGGTTTCTGGAATTGAAATTCAGGTTTTGTAACACAACAAAAATACTAAGCCACTCAATTCACTGTTTGCTATAAGTCACCTGACTTAGATATCTCAGAAAATTTTAACCCATTCATTCCCATGGCGTGTGGGTTCCCTACTAAACAAGGTTAGCTGAGATACATTCCCTCATTGGGTATTCTTGATAGTATCTCTTTAACCCTAATGCAGTCATTGCTCTAGGGAACCAGTTCTTCTATTCCTATAGAGTACATATAAACGAGTCTGTGAGCATGCACACTTATGCTACTATGCATGCGACCGAGTCCACGCCTTCATTAATTAATTTTCTGTATTACAGGAAACACCTAATTTTTATCTCAACAAATCCTATTGATTCCATAATCTTGTGGAGCTACGTCCACATTTGATTTTTCATGAATGTCACAGAATTTGCAGTCTTTGTTGAACAAGTCATGTACTTTATGTAAAATGATTATAATTTATGTGGATATGAAATCCATTCATGAAATATGAAGTCAATTTGGATAAAACCAAAGTAATTATCTTTAATAGAAGCGGCCATCTCTTAAAGAACTACATGTATCAATTTACATATAATGGTACACCAATTTAGGTATTGAAAGCATATTGCTATCTAGGCATTGTATTTACTCCTTCTGGACTTTTCAAAGCTGCTTGTGAAAGACCAGCAGAACAAGCCAGAAAAGCCTTATTTAAACTTAGTCATAAATGTTAGGAATAACATCTTAATGGCTTGTAGACTATTTTGTTCATTAATTCTACCAATCCTGTCTTATTGTAGTAAGCATAACTTCATGAAACTGGAGAGATGATGTCCCAGTTGAAAAAGTCTCAAGCAGCTTCTGTAAATACCTCTTGGGATTGAATAGGAAGACAACAGCAGTGAGAGGTGAACTTGGCCAATATGCACTACTAACCCCACTACTCTCTCAAGCAGCAAAACTTTGGATGAGACTATGTGACATTGGCTCTGAAACAATTGTCCATCATGCCTACATGCACTCATGTTCAACAATAGATCAAGGAAATTGGGCATCTCATATACAAAAACTTTGGTCTAGCTTTAACCTTGCGGAAACTTGGATAAACTAAAATGGAATTCACAAGAAATCCGCCAAATTACTACTTGGTGCTATAGAATCTAAATATAGATTGAATTGGCTGGCGCATATAAACAGATGTTTCACAAGCCGTTGCTACTTCCCAACAAGGTTAGAAACTTAGAACGTACAGGACCGTTAAAAGTCATTTTGGCCTCAAAAACTATTTAATAACACAAACTTCTGCCAGTGATCATTATATGCGGAGAAATTTTTCGAAGCTCAGAGTCAGTGCGCATAGTCTCATGATTGAGCTGGGTAGACACACTACCCCCAGAACCCCTTTAGATGAAAGGACATGTTCACTCTGTGCTGATAAAGCTGTTGAGGATGAGAACCACTTTATTCTACATTGCCCTTTCTATCAAGCTGAAAGAGCATCACTTTTTCTTTACCTTAATGACTACTTTAACTTCAACTCACTGAACAAATATGAACAATTTGTGTTTATAATGTCGTGCAATAATGGCAACACTGAGGTATGCAAACCTGTTCTGAAATTTGTCACCGAGTGTGTAATTAAAAGAGGTCATGCTCTGAATCCAAAATGTAAAAATTATTTGATACAAGTTCTTTATGGTCTTAGTTTCATGGAAAATGTAAACATTGCGTTGCTATGGGCTATCCTCTTTAGTGTGTAGTAAATTGGCAAATGTTGGACGATCTCGGAATGCTCTGATGTTCAAAATTATGATACTGATTTGTATCCTCGTAATCACATAACCCTCTTTTGTTAGCTAGGCTTTTAAGCCTGTGTCAGGTTATCAGGTTCACTGGATTTCTAAATCTAGCGACAAACTTGCGTTCCCTTGATTTCTAAATCTAGCGAGAAAATTTATCATACATATGACTGGTTATATTGTAATATAAGTGACCAACATATAATGATCCAAAACATAATGCGATGTTTGAGAAAAATTCCTTGAATGCCCGAGAATTAAACTGATGTAGACCGCTTGTAATGTTAGCGAGCCAGCCAGTGGCAAAGTAAATCTCCGTTTGGAGGCACTGAAGAGAAGCGTAGATCACATTGCCAAATTTCCGATTCCAGGATAACTCTATATCCGAGTACTCACTCGTGGCAAAGAAAATGTGCAGAAGAGGATTCAAATGGCACGAAGAACGGTGTACTCCTTGATGGGAGCTGGACTGCACGGCAATGGCGGAATGTCTCCTGCACTAGCTGCGCATGTATGGAAAATCTACTGTCGCCCAAGATTACTCTTTGGTCTAGAAACTCTGGAAATGAACCAAACTGAGATTAATCTCATGGAGCAATTCCAATGCAAAATTCTCCGGCAACTCCAATCCCTTTCAAAGTGTACATCCTCAACAGCAACACTTTGCTTACTGGGCATAAGACCTATAGAAGCTGAGATAGACTGCAGAAAACTGAACTTCTTAGGAAACATATCGAGAGACGCTAGAGTATCAAATAGCTGCAAGACAGTTAGCTGTAAAGAGTATCAGAAGCAGCAGCTGGTTTATGAGATGTCAACACCTACTCGCTAAGTATGACCTTCCAAGTATCTACCAGCTAATTGACAGCATCCCTTCAAAACCTCAGTGGAAAGTAGCAGTAGACACACAGGTTAACAAAGTTGTTCATGAAGCCTGGAAGAATGATGCCAGCACAAAATCCACCCTCAAGTATCTTAACGTTCTCGACTGCTCAGTGAACCATGTCCACCATGTCTGGAGCTCTACTGATAATACAACAAGAGATGTAAGATGTGCCATGATAAAAGCGAAACTCCTGGTTGATACATACATTCTACAAGCTAATCGTAGTTGCTTTAATCAGTTTGCTGCACCTGACACATGCCAGCTTTGTCAGCTAACAAAAGAAGACAGAACTCACTTCCTCGTAACTTGTCCAATGCTGATGGAATCCAGAAAACCGTATTTAGAAGATATCCGATCTGTTGTACTCCAGGAGATCGACCCAGTAGCATATGATAGGCTGATTTCTGACCCAGAAAACGTGGCTCAACTAATCTTGGACCACTCCAAATTTTTCACCTGCTCCGATATCAACCTGTCTGCAGAGAACTATCAAAAAGTATCCAGAATCACACACGCTCTTTGCTATGCTCTTCATTTGAAGCGAACTGACCTGGAAAGCCATCTGTATATAACTAAATCTCCGTGAATTTGTACTTTGTGTACATACACCTTTTGCCGCACTGACTTTTGTCAAGCTGTCTCACAGGAACTATGTACAGTATGCACACACTTCTCAACACGATTCGAATTGCTTGCCTGAGCTATGGATCCTGGGAAATTAATATAACCTTGATACGCTCCCAGGAGCGTCAGTGTCACAACGGATTCAATCCAGCTTGTGTGCGTGTGCTCGGCAACATCCGTTGCTTCTTCGTGTCTTCCGAACATTAGTTAAATTAATAAAAACTAATAATAAACTATTGTGCAAATCAAGTTGCAACTATTCGTTACCCTGCTCGTGCCAGGGGTGAGCCCATCGAGGCTGGCGTTCCGAGTACAGATTACAGATTACAGATACCTCATTAAAATTTGCTTTAACCTGATCTGATCAGATAATATCATGTGATTTATATATCATGTGATTTTGATTTATATATGTTCAAGACGACATTTATGTCAAGTTAGGATTAATTTTGATGGAATAAACACTATTTATTAAAGGATACGCAATATTTAGGCTATTCAATTTAATAATTTCACTTCCGCGAATAATGTTTTGAGGCATAGCCGCGATGTGAAAAGATTTGTGCAGAGCAAATTCAAAATCCAGAGGAAAACAACGTGACTAAGTTTAAACCTTATATAGTGCACACTAATTTGTTAGAATGTGTAAATTGAGCATAAATGTGCGGGCTATTTATGGGTTTATAAGTAAATACACCACTCTCATCTTTGATGGTACTCATTCAGATTCAACTTATTTCAGTTGCAACTTATAACTAATAACATCGAGAATTAATTGGTCAATATTTTGATACTAAACACTACAAACTTTAATGGCCAAGTTTTACTATATCTGAGATGTTTGTCGATCTCAATGTTTTAGTAGCAAGCATAGCCTTTGGATCAGGAAAGTTCTTGACTATCGGACCCTTTTATTAGCCATAAGACGGGTTTTTTCCTACTTAATGTATAATCTAATCTCTCACCATTTTGGAAATTCTTTCTGTGGGTACTTAACTCAGGCGAAATTGGATATAAAGAGAACATACCCAGTCCATGAAGGATCATTCTATCGCCTCTCAATCGATTAATTGTTATAGTCAAATATAACATTCTGCTTGCAAATGGACGATTACTCGTGGAAATCATCTGAAAGTCTACCAGAAGAGGGGGAGAACTAACCTAGTTAGAAAAATTTCTCTATGGGTGTACAAACTGTGAAATGGGTTGACTGAACATGTTGTTTCCACACCAACTCTTAAAACATTTGAAAATGGTTTAGATAGGCTTTGGCATAGTCAAGAGGCAATGCATGACTACACCGTACATGCAACCCATGACCAGGAATCACGGCACAGTCATGGAGATAAACGAAGAAAAGATGAGCATAAGGCCTAATTGTCCTGTGCTCAGAATTATTACCTAGATTATAACTCAGTATTTATGGTATAGCAATTGATTATAATTAATTCTGGTTTAGGTATGCCACTTGTGTACACCTGTCTCTACCTAGTGTCCCTTTTATGCTCTAGTTCATCCTTATACATCTTCACATTTATCTTCTAGGAATAATTTTATTTTTTCTTATGATCCTAGCAGTTCTTTTGTCGTTTTGACTTCACTAGATTTTATTTTTCTCCTCAATCTTGTATTAGTCGCTTCCTATCAGCTTCCATCTTTCGACCCGTTCGCTCAAAAATTTGGAATCAATCATCTTTCGATTTTCCTAATATCAATCTGCAAATCATTGCATCAGTCTTTATTATTTTAATTGTGAATAGTGGTTTGCTATCTTTTAGTATCATATCTGGCCTGATTTGTTTTTCAGATAGTTTTTTACATCAGTTTTTCCTTTCTGTCAGTCAGTAGGATCACTCGCCATGATGAAGCATATCTATGTGCGAATGTAAGCTTGTCACAATAATAAAGTTAGTCTACATAAGGTACCACCTCTAATCTTTTTTGCCTTATCAAGACTTACACCGCTCCTTTCTCGAGTTCAGTAGAAATTTTGATATTTTTCTTTGACTAGTGATATGTCTATTTCTGTTATTTTCATATGGAGATTTTTTCTCTGCCTTAACTATTCAAGCCTATTTTTAATCTTCTAAAGTCTAACTTTTCTGGTCATAATTGAATAAATTCCTCAAGGGGGCCTAACCAAGATGATTGGGTCATTGGCTTCTCATGGATTGTGGAATATGTTTTTTTCCTTTCACACCTCTGTGTGGTTTCAGTCTTTTGTCCTTATCCTTCATTGATCTGGTAACAGGTTTGGTGGACTTCTTTCCTGTATAATCATCTGATAAAGATATTAACAATTGGGCTCATATCATACTAGCTTTGTTTAAAATTAGCTTTTGTAAAATAAGATTCTGCAGGATTATTCTGGTCCTAAGTGTCATGCTTAAGCGCTTCTAGACAATCTCTACTCTCTCAGGGGTCGGGATGGATATAGCTAGCCTCATGTATGTCATAGGTAGCAGATTTCCTACCTATAAGGTACAATCAACTTAGTCATTGAATCCTCCCCCTTTTTCTATCAAACCATGTTATACTCCTGTGACATTAGTCCTGCTTCTGTTCCTGATCAATAAATTTCTGCTCTTTTCAAGTGGGATACAGTGGAGGAATGGCAGAATCCAAAGATTTTAAGTATACGGTGCTGGCAGATCATCTTCTTATAGGATCTCAGCTCTTATCTTCAACTCACATATTTCTCCTTTTCCGACAACTTCCAGGAAAATTGTACACTTCATGTCCTTATGATTTAATACTAATTCTGTTGCATATTTTGGAATTATTTTAACTGGAACCCATGGCTGGTTTATTGTTGTTTGAGACAATGATGACTTACAGTCAAATCCTTTTATAATATTCAACTCTTTTCCTGATACGTTGTCTCAGAAATGGAGTTCATCGATGAAAGGAATAATATGGTCATGGAGTAATTTTTGCCAGTCATCACTGGTCTCGTCAAAGATAAGGGACAGTGTTTTCTGATATTTCCATATATACAGAATTGATCCTAACTGGATCTGGGTTCTTTTAATCACATCATGGCCAGTCTGGGAAGGTTCCTTAATTGCGTTAAAATTTGTGCCGAATGAAGTCAGTTTTGTGTACGAAGGTTAAGTCTGGTAATTCAGAATTTTGTCCTTCACCCTGACCGCATATACTACATTTTCATTTGCTGGGTATCATCAGTACCAGTTCTCCAGTTTATCAATCTGCAGGTCCTTTTTGATATCTTGTTCTTAAGTGGCGTCATTAAATCACCCAAGTTTTTTCAGTCCTGTCTTAGACAGGATAAAAGATTGAGAAAAAGTTGAGTATATTTCCATACCAATCCTTCATCATCATATATAAATTTGATATGTTGCTGGGATTTTTTCCCATAATATCATGTTGGACTCAATATCAAGCATGATGTGTTTTCTTCTCCAGAATACATTGGTATGTTTAAGCTTCTTCCTCAGAGTTTCTTCAGTCTCGTGGCCAGTTAGAAGATTCCTCAGCCGTAACTTTTACGAGACTCGTTTAAATTCATCATATGTTTGAACCCATAGTCTTCGGACAAATCCTTCCTTTGATCCTTTCTACTAAGAGTTTGGGGGAGGGGATTGCTATAGAATTTCTTCTCGTTCTTGTGTCTATGGAATCGGATAAAGTAGTCTTATTCCCTATTCAATATTCTGGAATATTGGAGAATGAAGAGATATTGTCTTTCACAAGCCACCTATCTGCTCATGCAGTCATTTCTATAGTAGTGACTTTCATCAACAAGCAGGCCAGTTGAGGTTATCATATTTTGTCTGGAGTCTTGGTTTTCCTCCTGCGGTGGAGATGTCAGGAAATCTTTCAGCAGCTCACATTCCAGGTAGAATGATTTTCCTTGTAGCTCATTTATTACGTTACGTTTCTACTCAGTATAGTGTCCAGATCTGATGTTCATATTCTTCCTCCAGGCTAGGCTTTGGTGGTAGATGCTCTGGACCAGTCATAGACATCACATTTTGTTTAAATATCTTCAATTTAACTTTCTAGTGCCAATTGTCTTTAAGAACTTTTGTCAGCGGTTTCTAGTACAATTGTCTTTAAGAACTTTTGTCAGCGGAATGTATTATCCCTTTAATCACTTTTACTTGGCCCAATGACAGTTATTCAATGGATGTCATAGTCCTCTTTGTGAAAATCCAAAGAGTCTTCCCAATTTTGCGGATTTTCTATCTCGTTTAACAGCCGCTTTCATTTCATCATTCCACAAGTCCTCAATATGTATATTTGGTATTTTCTAAGAGAACTGTTTTTCAGTATTTAGTATTCTTAATCAAATTAAAATCTATGTTACAGGACAGTTTACCACAGTATATTTAAGGCATTTATCACGCCCGATTCTACATCCCATCATCAAGTCATAGATTCATGGGATATTTTTGATGACTTTAATCTCTGTATGCTGGGGTGGTGTTATTGTTTTCACTAGCATCTATCCTTCTCTATTTTCTAGAAGCCGGTTCGAGAGTTATTAAGTATTTACATCATTTATCCATTGTACAAGTATTTTTATGGTATAGTGCAAAGACAAATGCCTATAATTAATTTCTCTATTAACTCAAGTCTTGGTTCCATCTGTTTAATTGTATAACTCTGAAATCATTCTTTTTCTACTAGCTGCCGCATTTGTTAGATGGTGCGCTGGTATTCATATTCTTTTTATGAATGATCTTTTCTTCGTGGTAGGAGATCTGGCTACATTCTTTTCCGTTGAAGAGATCTTATATATATAAAACCTAATTAATTGTTTTCAATCCTTTCCGAAATCTATACCCAATTCAAAAGATCTTTTTGAAAAAACGTTCAAATTACTTATGCAAATTTGTTTAGTCAGCGCACGTCTCATCAACTGGATTACAGACACCATTAATTAACACTAGAATGTATCTCCAGGAGACACTCAGTAAGTGTTAAGGCACACGATGTTCATGGTATGGCCTTCTCCTTCGAATTCTATGCCGATCTATCAGTGAATGACATTGTGTAAGTTGCAGTATAAATGTCAGATTCTACATTATTTTTATCTGAAAGATCAGATTCAATTCACAATCTGACATTTCTAGTTTCATCACTCAAACCTAGGCTCAATTTCCTAGATTCTTTAGTCAGCCGTCGTCTTCACCATCTCTTGTCTGTTTTTAAATTCTCTTTGCTGAGATTTTCTAATTATCATTATTTATTCAGTGATTTAGTTGATTTTATTATTTTTGGTGATAAACCTTTCATTCCTGATTTGCAATTTACCAACCCACCTAGTATTTGGGCTCTGACCAATTCTATGTTTTAGCAAACAGTGAATTGAGTGGCTTAGTATTTTTGTTGTGTTACAAAATGACCCAGACGTATATACTGGTCTGGCATTTTGTTAGCTTACTAAAATACCTACCACTCAATTCACTGTGGCCCATCTCAGCTACCCCGTGTCATTAAATTGCAAATCAATATTAAATTTTGTGGAATTAATTAATGATGGCATGGACTCGGTCGCATTCATAGTAGCATAAGGGCGCATGCTCACAGACTCGTTTATATGTACTCTATATGAATAGAGGAACCGGTTCCCTAGGGCAATGACTGTTTTAGAGTTAAAGAGATACTATCAAGAATACCCAATAGAGGGATGTATCTCTGCTAACCTTGTTTAGTAGGTAACCCACACGCCATGGGAATGAATAGGTTAAAATTTTCTGAGATATCTAAGTCAGGTGACTTATAGCAAACAGTGAATTGAGTGGTAAGTATTTTAGTAAGCTAACAAAATGGTCGGTTTGATCTATCCCAGCATGGAATATGCATGGGTGCAAGTTAACTAGGAATTGGCTGGCATAGCTAAAACTGGATTCATACATTAAGCCAATCAATGCAATGGTTACCATAATCTAGTTTTAGCTATGCCCCGCCCATTTTTTGCTAAGCTCCACTAACACATACCCATGTTGGGATCGATCGATCCCTGAACTTCCTGACTATCAATTTCCAGAAAATTATACATGTAAGCTGTTGAATATTTTAAAACTAATTTGACTGGGCATTGTTGCTGCCTTATGGCGGTAACAGCGCAAGCACCCAGTCAAACTAGTTTCAAAATATTCAACATCCTGTTTATTAAATAGTAAAGCCATACAATTCATACAACAACGCCTATTCTGTCATCAATTAACCGTCCATGACAAACTTAGCTACATCATTCATGATATAATTGATTATGGTCTTTTCCTACATGTCACATAATTGATTATGCCATCATATGATTGATGATAAACTGGAATATTCCATTTAAAAAAGCCTCTTGACATTTCACAAGACCACCGTAAAGGCATGTTTTGGCAAATTTGGCCATAAAGCATCAATAACATGATTTAAGGACGATGCATCATGTATGCTTTTCTTTGTTCCTCGACATTCCACTTCCACAGCTTAAAAGATGTATCACATCAATATTTATATATACTTGTATTAATTTACATTAAGAGTAAGACTTTCTCAGGCTTCACGCAATGATTAAATAGACACTGTTCTACAAACACCTCTTTGCCTTGAAATTGCTTCCTTGTAGTCACTGATGTTGAACAAGGTCAGGCATTAAATAAAAAAATTATCTTATTGTATGCTGCATGTTGTTGTTGTTGTTGTTGTTATAGTTGATATAGAAAACTGAATATATATTATATGCAAGCCTACTATGGTGGTTAATTATGTGGGAAAGCTGAATTATCTGAGGTTTGTTGGATAAATGTATCAGAACACGACATGAAGTTGATTAATTAGCCACAGCCCCACAAAAACAGACATGTATCTCACCCGCCTACTGAATAATCTGGGCTCCATTTCTAATTATTCTCCACCCATTTATTGTTGTGCTGAGTGAAAACCTGGC
The DNA here is from genome assembly GCA_034401795.1 of Chaetoderma sp. LZ-2023a. NCBI lineage: Eukaryota > Metazoa > Mollusca > Caudofoveata > Chaetodermatida > Chaetodermatidae > Chaetoderma > Chaetoderma sp. LZ-2023a. The sequence goes on from CM067373.1 coordinate 117,419,251, forward strand.
TAATCAAGGAGTTCATGGTCAGATCCAGGAGGGCATCTGCATGGAGAATCATGTCAGAAACCATGATGGAACATGCTGTGGAAATGGATTTAATGACCCTCACTACAACTGCCACCATCATCTCCCAGACACTTTTGGATGGAAATACCTGCTCGTGACCGATGGCAGCAAGTCTGGTGGTATCACTGGGATCATCTGTGTCATGCTATAACTAGAAGGTTTGTTATGAATTTCAGTGGGGTAACACAGCTATCTCCTGTGTTCCCTGAATTGTGGTGCACAGAGTGGAACACAGAGACAGTCGCGTATGAACAAGCAACAGACACGCAAACACAGAATATATACGCGTAGATGCAGGAGGGTGTACGACCTAAAGAATCTGTTACCCCACTTTCTGCCATGGCCAAATATTACTGTCAACGGTTTGGAGAATGTCATGTACAAGGTGGCGTCCTCTACATTAATAACGGGATAGTGGTTCCTGAGCATTATTGTGTTATCATACTCAAACAACTACATGACAATGCTGGACATTTAGCCGTAGAGCGTACAGTGGATCGCATCAAACAGGGATGCCACTGGATCGGGATACGTGATAGTGTAAACGCATGGGTCGCCAAATGTGTCCCATGCCAAAGACGTGCTGTTGGCTAGCACCATTACGCACCACTTGTAGCACGGATCGACCGGTCGGGTACTGGCTGTACCTGCTAAGCTGGGTACGGGTCGCCCGTTCTGGATTCGTTCCTATAAGTGCGCACCCCCCCCCCCGGGTAAGAGCAATAAGCATGTATTGGGCCAAACGAGAGGAATTTTGCCATGAAAACGACTAAGTTCGTTAGAACGCGTGGTGCGCATGCGCGCACCTGTCGCTGTTTCGATGACACATGTGCGTTACGACCAAGAGCAAGTGTGTACTTTTAGTGTACCGAGTTGGTAATATTTAATTCTTAAAAATTACTTGTTCTCGTCACTTCTGGTATGAATCAAGACCGGAATTTGACGAGCTATCCAAAACTGTAAACCATTTCAAAATTGGTTCAGGAATAGAGTTATCACCGATTTCCCCCTTCAAATTATGCTCAAATATATATATATAGCTAGATAATCAGTCATTTGTGTACACGTGACTTACTACATCATCTACACATCTATATCTATAGTAATATTTAGATAATTGTGTACACGTCACACGATTCTAGCGCACTGATTGGATGGTTCAGCAAATTCTGATTGGTTGAGGCAGCCAGGTCTGACATTCCAGTAAGTATAAAAGGGGATGATTTCAGTTGATCAGACGCATCGTCGGCCGGGGGCTGAACAGTCGAGAGCTGTCCAGAGTGTGGGACCTTAACGAACCACCCAGAATACCGAAGACCGATACCTACATCATCTTGGTTCCTGAAGGTTTTCAGCTCAACTCGCACCATAGCAGTTCTCGGCTCATCACACTGTCAATTTTGTAAGCTCTCGGACAACTTTCCGGGGGCGAAATAAGAACTAAAATTATGTTCCTCTTTATTTAATATCTATAAAGGAACTGTTATGCGGTAAGCCCTTTGCAGGCCCAAAATGTAATTCTACATGATGTAGAGCAGCGATGTTCCTCGGTGGATGACTCACCGGATCTGCCAACCACGCCAAAAAGTGGACTTCAACCACCCCACTGCATGTCATGTGTGTTCTTTTAACGTTTTGACCGCAGAAAAGTAAACTTTGCCCGGTGCACCACAAGAGCTATTTGACACACCCCGCACCATTAAGCTTCAATATGTACATGCATTAATTACAATTATATAAGTAACCCTCTTTGTTAATGGGTTATGATTAACTTTCTTAAAACTACCGTCATCGAACTATTTGGTAGACATTACTTACTACTGTGTTTCACTGTCCTGAGTTCATACCATTTACAACTTGGAGCCAGCATGCGGGAACCATGTTTGCGGAAATCTACATGCAGAGATGTATCCAGCTTTAGAGAACGTGTCGACTCACGTCACAAGTATGGTGACGTCTCAATTTCAGTAACATGGTAACCCGGTATGTAAGAGTGGCTACTGAAGATTCAGGTAACTATACATGGTATCTTTAGTTATACAATATTATTTCTGTAAAAGGTACTGATGACAATTAGGTACCATACTGGTCCTTGGACTGTATCTTTTAATTTCTTTATTATTACTGTTTATAATTATCCTTATTTACTGTAAGGTGTTTGGACCCAAACCACACCCTTGATCCTCCACCCTGGGAAAACAAACTAGAGAGCATAGCTATTCGCACCACAGTACCTCATCTCACAACCAAAAATGAACACAGTGATGTGAGCAAGAAGGCCCTGACCCTAGCCATGCTGGAAGAAATGTACCCTCAGGGGACATGGATAAGGATCTACACAGATGGATCAGCCAAAGATGCAATTAGGAGCGGAGGTGCCGGACTGCACATACAGTATCCAAACGGACAACATGAGTCAGCTGCAATACCGACAGGCAAACACTGCACAAACTACAGAGCTGAAGTCGAAGCACTGGTTCATGCAGCTAATACCATCAGCAGAACAGCAGACCCTATTGCACAGATTGTCTTTTTATCTGATGCCCGCTCCGTCCTTGAGGCTATCACCAAAGGTAAGCTGCCACAACTTGAAGAAGCACTACAAACCATAAAATGCTTTCGGATAGCACTGCAGTGGATCCCCTCACACTGTGGAGTCCAAGGAAATGAGGAAGCAGACAAGATGGCAAAGGTGGGTGCAGAAGAGAATCAGACAGAAAACATGGTTACCCATACAGAGATGAAGACTATCATTAAGTCCCTCTATAGAATACCTCAATCAGAAGATGCCTACCATCATCTCTCGAGGCCAGAGCAAGTGACCATTTTTCGTCTCAGAACTGGACACAACAGACTAAACCAACACATGTACAGGCGGTTCCACCTTACGACATCGCCCGCTTGTCCTTGTGGAGAAGCAGAACAGACCACAGAGCACATACTTCAATGTTGCAGTACGTATCAGCTGCTGAGAGAAGAGATCTGGCCTTTGTCAACCTGTATTCTTGAAAAGCTGTATGGGCCTGTGGAAGAACTGCAGAAAACCACAGATTTCATCTTGAGAACGGCTCTCCAAGTGTGATACCAGCGATCGAAAAGAAGAAGAAGAAGGTGTTTGGACTAACCGCACCGTATTAGGCCCATCAACCTGTATTACCTCTGTTCTAATGTTCTAATTCATCCGTATGCGAACACTGTTATGTACTTGGTTAGTTAGGTATATCACCAGCGGCCATCTTGTTGATATGTTTTGCTTATTTATAGAAAACTTAGGACTGCAGTGCATTAGGAAACACTATACAGCAGCATTTATATATGCATCACTCTTCCCCCGCCACCAACAATTTTTCACTGAGGTCACTGTCCGTGCTATAACTCCTGGCATGCTACCAACTAAACCTGACTATTCAGCTCGATAGGATAGGTTTAATGTGATTAGAGACAATTTCCTCGTTAGGAGACACATAGTGTACACCTCTTTTCCAGTCATTGCGGTAATCTAGCCCCGCACTCCGGCAAGGTTGTGTAAAATTGGCCAACTTACCTATAGGTCCTCATATTTATGAAGTCATTGTCTCTTTTCATGTTCCTCTAAGCCTAATGGCTTCTTAATTGTCTGGATGCCCCTATCCGCACCATGGGCTGATCCAACTCTGGGAAACTATCGGAGGTTTCCGAGCAGTGATGGCCAAGGTACGGTGTCACATGCACCTCCCCTATGTCTTCGGATACTTAGTAGTTAGTTATCATTGCCAATGAAGGAAGCACTGTGAACATATTATTATTATTTGATAGATGGTTAAGAGTATATTTCTCCCGCACCGCAGTGCATAATGGGCAATTTGAATATAAACCTAATGGCAGGTCAATACTTAGCTCCATAGGACTTGGTAACGGACGAGATGCGCATCTCCACCCAACTCATTGAACTGTCACGGGAAGGACATTTGTGGTGGATATTCATCTCTCTATCCCCACCATAGCAATAGGTCAGTCATTAAAATTTGCTTGTGTTAAAGGTAGCCATTGTCCTGTGATGTTTTATGTGGTTACGGAGCAAGACATCCGGATTCTTGCCAAACTTGGATGTCTTGCAAAGTAACATGCATGCACGCTGTCCTTGGAGGTAGATGCTTTGGGGCATCTGCGCCCATTGGACAGCCATATCTAAAGATAGATAGGATCCGCGCCATTTGCAGCCTAAACTTGTTTTTGTTTCTAACACCGAAAATGATAGGTTAGTCATAGTGGAAAGCCCGCACAAATAAAAGCGGCACCTACTAATACAGTATCTTGGAACTGCATACGATGGTGACTTGGGAATCCCACGGGAATCGCTCATCCCGTCTTTACGTAAACCAGCACGCAACACTTTAGTTATATTTTTCACTGGGATGGTCTTTTTCACAGCACTTTTGGTTGAATAAAAGAGTGGCCCTTTTTGCCAACTCTTTTCCTCCACTTCAGCATTGAAGGCATTTTCCCATGACGGAGGCCCGCGTGAGGCACTTGCCTCTCACAAGATATCCAGTGATGGCGGCCAGCGTGAGGCTACTACTTCTCACAATGACAAGTAGCATCTAAGAGTAATGCCCGTGTGATGCACAATGCCTCTTGCCATGCTAGGAGTTTCTTTTTCCTTTTCTTTTCAGCATGGGGGTATAATAACTTATATTAAGTTAATTAGTGATCTCATATGTGGACGCCTCCCTTGTGGGGATACCTCTGTAGACTTACGAGTCTTTGTGGTACTTCCGGTGTCACCACGTTTGAGGTGCATCAGCTGTCTCTATGTCATGTATTATTTTATGCTCACTGTTATCTACCAAACTCTGTGGTTTGTTTAGGTTATCTTTTATTATTTTTGGTATTTTGTCACAAATCCTTGTAAGTCCATAATTCTAAATTACTATGGACAGGCATACCGGTGACACAAGCTCTTGGGTGGACACCATTCAATTCGATGTTAGCGGCAATGGTCGCACGGCCCCACCGGAACAATTAAGTTCCACCGGCCTTAGGAGCCAGTCTCTGTATCATGCGGAACGGTGTCGCATGGGATCCGGAACCCCAAGACTAGGAGCTAGGCAGCCCTCTCGTCCATCGTGCACATGCGGCATGGTGACCGAGCAGTATGTACCAGAACGACACGACATTACAGCACGAGCTACACCACTACAAGTTAAAATTGGTGGTGCACCATGGGAGCGAGTGGCTATTGATGTGCTTGGACACTTGAATATGATGGATGAAGGAAACAAGTATTGCAGGATTATTTTATGAAGTGGGTAGAAGCATTTGCTTTGCCAAACCAAGAGGCATTCACAGTAGTGGAAGTCCTGTCTAGCAATGTGTTCTGCCACTTCGGTATGCCCTATGAACTGCAGGAGACCTGTATGAGGCGGGGAAAATGGTTTGGGTTCATGATTCGCGACGTTCTGCAAACGTGCCGAGTAAACTGAGTTACCAGCGGAAAGGCCCCTATGTGGTAGTAAGTAAGAAGTCGGACATGACCTACCAGATCCATGCCTTGGATGGCATGACCTCAGTCATCCACGTCGATCGACTTAAACCTTGTGTTAATGATGACCCAGTGCCAGAGCTCAGACTGGGTGTTCCATGTAACACCGGTACCTAGACAGATGTCTCTACGGAGGCATCTATTCCCAACGTTAGTCCAGAGTACTATGGTGCCAGTTCGACCCCTCCTACCAAGCCAGGAGTCTGGCGAATATATGACTAACGCTGAAGACGATGTTGAGCTACGTACTCACCCTCTCCCTCCTCAGAGTGGGTCTACACAATCTGGAAAGTCGTATCTGGAGACTCATTTGTGCAGTCCAAGGGGAATGACAGAAAAGTTGTTCCGCCGACCTCTTTCCATTCCCGAATAGCATGGAAGGGAAGAGGCTTGATGAGGTCTTTGCATGTTGCAGAGAACAGGAAATCCGCACAACTTGGTGCACTCCCATTCCAAGTCCCAAAACCGCGAGACCACCCCGGCTCCAAGTTGCACCCCATCCATTGGCAACACCACCCACATTCCAACTCGCGTCTCTAATCTCTGCGCCGAGTTTGGACATCACAGGTCCTGTCCATTTCACACTCCACTCATCGTCTGTTGACTGTCAATCTTCAGATATGAAAGAGTCAGCTGTTTCAGAGGAGGTGGCATCCCGCACCACAGTCACCCCCATGACTGGTGATGGGTAGGGAAGCGGTCTGTTCAGCAGACTCGGCTCGAATATTCCCGGTACTTAAAAACTATGAGAGAGTAACAGGAGATGTCCATCCCCATCCAAAGGGCATCCCAAACCACAACCACCCCACTGTAGCTCGGGGGGTGGGTGGGGGGGTGGGGCTTTACATGCTGGTCCGCCGTTAAATATCTGCCCATTGCACCGCAAGTCCGCAATGACCAGGTTAGCTGCGGATCTCGGGGTTGCGGATCCCATATGACGTCTCTCCGTGGTGTACAAAAACCCACTTCTGGAGCCGGTGGAACACTGATGTTCCAGTGGGGCCGTGTGACCATTACCACAGATTGAACCACATGGTGTCGTCCCAACTGTTTGTGTCACCGATGTGTCTATCCATACTAATTTAGAGAATGGAACAATTAGAACAATATACTAGAAATATAAATAAGTACTATACAAACAAGGTGAATCGTTTGACAGTAAAATTTAGCACAATGATACACAATATAGAGCTAGCTGGTGTCCTTTCTTCATGGTGTCACTGGTGGTACCACACCGATCCTTGAATCTGGAGAAGTATCCCCGCAAGAGAAGCATCTGCATAGGAGATCACTGAGTAACTTAATATAAGTTAATATACCCATAACATACACAGAGGGAACAATGTTGCTGCAAGAGGAAAATGCCTCGCGCGGGCCTCCATTACTGAATATTTCATGATGGTGCGAGAGGAAGGTGCCTCGTGCGGGCCTCCATCACAGGAATTCTCGCTGTTGCATGAGGCAAGTGCCTCGCATGGGCCTCCATCACAGGAAAATTCCTTCAATGCTGAAGCGGAGGAAAAGAGTTGGCAAAAAGGGCCACTCTTTTGTTCTTCAAAAAATGCTAAGTGCTGAAAAATACTAATGAAGCCATAATTAACGGGATGCGTACTAGTTTACGTGAAGGTGGAACGAGCAATTTCCGAAAAATTCCCACATCACAACATTATGAGGTTCCAAGATGCTGTATTGGTAGATGCCGCTTTATTTATGCGAGCCTTCTGCTACAGTCTAACCTACCAATTAAGTGTTAGAAACGAAAACTAGCTTTGGCCGCAAGTGTCAGGGATTCCTACCTATCGTTACATACAGCTGTCCAATGGGCACAGGCGCCTAGCTTCCTGTAGGTTGCTTTGAAAGAGCATCTCCCTCCACCGACAGCATGCGTACATGTTACATCGCAACACATCCAAATTTGATGAAAATCTGGCTACCTTGCTCCGCAACCACATAAAACATCACCTGGACAACAGCTACATTTCACATAAGCAAGTTTGATCACTGACATATCGTTTAAGGCGAGGATAGAGAGGCGAATATCCATCGCAAGCGTCCTTCCCGTGAGGGCGTTGTGGATTCCAAGATCCTTCCCAGACACTCTGACGAGTTGGATGGAGATGTGCGTCTCATCCATCACTGCTTCCTACAAATCTAAGTTTTGACCTGTCATTAGGATTAGGTTCCAATGTGCCCAGATATGCACTGCGGCCCGATAAATGAACTTATCAAACTCACATTTATAAGTATATGTTTTCGGAGTGCTTTCCTTTGTTGGTGGGCTTATCTAGCTAACAAGTATCTGAGGATATTGGGGAGATGTATGTAAATCAGTACTTTAACCATCACCGCTCGGAAAGCTCCGATAGTTTCCCAGGGTCGGATCAGATCAACATGCTGATGGGATGTCCAAACAATTAAGAGCCATACTGCTAGTGGATCATGGAAAGAGACAATAACTTGAAATATATGAGGCCTTATAGGTATTTGGCCAATTTTACACAATCTTGCCGGAGTGCGGGGCTACATTATCACAACAACTGGAAAAGAGGCGTACACTATATGTCTCCTAATGAAGAGATTGTCCCTAAGACCTTTAACCTATCCTATTGAGCTAAATAGTAAGGTTTAGTCGGCAACATGCCGGGCTCAAACAGTTAGAGCATGGTCAGCGACCTTAGTGTAAAATTGATGATGGTAGGAATCAGTGATGCGGATATAAATGTTGCTGTTTAGTATTTCGTAGAGTACTGCAGTCTAAGTTTTCTATAATTAAACAAAACATATCAACGGAATGGCTACCTGCCATATACAACTAGCCAATGCAATGAACAATGACAATTTATATCTGAATTAATGAGGTAGTACGTATCAGGTTGAAAGACCTAAATGGTGTGGTTAGTTAAAGCACTTACAGTAAATAAGGATAATATGAACAGTAATAAAGAAATTATAAATTGCGGTCCTAAGACTGGCAAGGCACCTATTAGTCATCAGTGCCATATATGGAAATAATAATTAGATGTACAATAGTATGGTTACTTGAGTACCTAATAGTCATTGGTACAGAACAGGCTACTATGTTACTAAAATTGAGGCGCTAACATGTTCATAGTGTGAGTTGACATGTTCTCTGGAGCTGGAGAGATTGTAGATATGGTGCATACGCATGACAGTGAAACAGAGCAGTGAAGTAGCATTTATTAGATAGTCTCTATAACTAAATCATAATTTATGCGGAAGTGAGAAAGTTCCCCATCCAGCGACGGAAGTTGTAAAGTTAAAGGCTGCCCATTAACAGAGAGGGCGGTATAATAATGTTAAACAGATGCATAACTTGGCATACGGTGCGGGATGCGTCGCATAGCACTTGCGGCACATCTAGCAAAGTCCACCAGACTGTGGTGCAAAAGTTAATTAAAACACACACGACATGCAGTGCGGAATTTAGTGTCCACTTTTCAGCGTGGTTGGCAGATCTGGTGAGTCATCCACCAAGAATCACGTAGCTCTACATCGCATAGGATTACATCCTGGGCTACAAGGGCCCTTTCCACAGGTGTTTCCTTGAGAAAAGTTTGAATGCGGGAACCATTAATTTAATTAATTATTTTGCTCCCGGATGGCCGTCCGAGAGCATCAAAAATTGTGTAACGCGGAAAGTCCGAGAACTGCTTTTACGTGCGGGTGAGCTGAAAGCCGCAAGGAACCACAGGGTATGTGCTCTATCAGTTTGTTTTCGCAGGTGTCCTGGTCCACTCGTCTAGTCCACACCTCCAGTCAGTTCTCGGCAGGTTGGTCTCCATGCCGATGATGCTCCTGATCCTCAATTTTTCACCCCTTTTATACTCGCTGTGACATCAGAGCTGGACCCCTCAACCAATCAGCGGCCGAGCGCCAGCCAATCAGCTGGTATGCTAATGATGTATCGACCACGTGCACACAGATCTCTGTATTTGGTTTAATATATATATACGCGACTACGACGTTATAGCAATATTCGTGGTATAATTTAGCGAGGAGCTTCAATGATAACTCAGCCATTTCTATGCTAATTTTAGAATGGTTTACAGTTTTGGAAAGCTCATTTAAGTCTGGTCCTAGTCAGTACCAACAACAATGCTAAATTATAAACATTTATGTGTACCTACTCGGTACACTATGGGCATGCACTCACTTCCAATTCCGAGATGTGTTGGCAGGGAATCTCTGATGCGCACCATGCGTTCTATCGGACTTAGCCAATTTTTTACGAGAAACCTCTCTCATAGGACTCATGCACATGTACTATCCTACCCAGAGTAGGTACCCGTCCGGTCGGTCCATGCTACACTACCAAGCCCCCCCCCCTGTGTGCAGTCAGAACATCACACCAAGACACAGAATGCCAGGAGCATACATAACACACTTGCCCTCAAGGCTGGATATGTCAATTCTTCGTTGCGTGAAACTACATACATACCCGAGTATATAGAAAGTATGATGGAGACATTCAACACCACCAACAACATGAATCGCACTCACCTAACTTTTATAACAGCCCTTATTTTCGTAACATTCCCTACCGCACGAATGCAGTGAGTTCATGACCCACCGTAACCCGACTTTCCACAACAGAATCGGCATTCCCCAGCTTGGGAAACTGGATTTTTCCACTTCACATTATGCCAGCATCATACAGCAGCCCCGACTTCCCTACAACAGAACACTACCATCATCAGCACGAGTCAACATTTTCCGCACGCACCCCCTTATCTGATAATGTGGGAAACTGATCAAATGGTAAGGAGGAAAAACATCGCCACCATCTACAGTATGCGCTACAAGCGAGCTCTCCCCCTCCCCCTTGGAAACTTCATACGTAAACAGTTAAACAAAGACACCTCAATTACAAGTAATAACAGTCAACATTATTAAGAGAGCAAAATGTCGTCGGTATCAAATAGGATTTTACTACCGAACGGAGATTCGGTAATGGATTGATTCAAGTTACTACAGCACCCATCATGGTCATCCGTGCTCTAAATTAACTCTGTCCCATTCTAAAAAGGGCTCGACCATTACAGAGTGAAATACATCATGTCCGATAAAGGTTACACCAAAAGCACTGCAGTGCCCCTCCCCCAACTGCAATAAAAACTTTCACACTTCACGACAGCACAAGATTCATCCACAGATAAGCAGCCACATGTATCAATCAAATTCACCAACATAACAGAGACACAGACACTCAGGATGACTGTTTCACAATCTCCATATGACAGTATTGTAAATTGTAAACTGTGGCATGCACTTTCCGAGCTGTACCGTAATAATTAAGTTTGGTCTAGGTGAGGTGAGACTAGTCCTACCCATAGAGGAGGATGCTTGGCAGTCCACCCATCCGGAAAATACAGTCCAGCTTGGCGGAGTCAGTAGACTTGGAATCTGCAAGACATGGACCTGTTTAAATCAAACAATAAATTACCATCAGCTATACTGTCCTAATTTTGATTAAGAACACGACTGTTCTATCACGTTTACAAATGATTAGCATGCGGGCTGATGAAGCGGCATCAAAACTTAGACAGTATAACACCATAGAGAATTAAAAATATTCTCTTACCTACAAATTCCAGCCAACAATCAACACGGGCTGGAATATATACACCATACACAGGAGGAGGAGTTCAAGATCACACAGATAAAAGGGACGCTGTTCTAAGGAACAGATAAATTAAAACATGTTTCTATTTTTCACATCAAATACTTACAGTCAATAACATCAATCTCCACCTATATACAAATTGCCTAAGTTTCCGATCAACCACGTGCTTTCAAAACAAGAATCACGTGATCATCACTTCTATTTTCCGGTAAGTTGGATCAAAGGCTATAAACAAAAGAAGCGCTCTCCCACGACGCTACCACAACGTGATGGAGGAGGCGAGAGGTGGTGAGTCAGGGTCATGACCGCTGACGTCATCACGCTCTTCCACACCCCATAGGGCATTCCAGCCTGAAATTCGAACAAGCGAGTTTATAAGTATCCAACTTGAAAAACCACATCATGCTAATTAAAAGGAGAGCATCCACAGGAATAAATAGTTCCAGATTTTAACATTGATCGGCGACCTGATTTTTTGCTGAGTGGGGATGAAAGCGGCTATCCTACCTTCTTATGTATATATTTACCTTCTTTTGGTGAAGGGAATATATAATCGGACTCATGGAGAACGAAAGTAAAATAGACCTGTACATGGAGTGACCGACTCACTCGGGAACCTTCGGGCGTGGTCCTCCGCCCTCCTGTGAAGTCACCAAAAAGTATAAAAGGAGGAAAGCGCGCACTGAAACTTCATCTTCCCTTCAAACTCGACACCAGGGAAGATCAGGCATTCGGGAGGGGGAGTGGGTGCATTCCTTATCAGTCTCCTGTGATCACTCCTTGTCTCGGTTTACTGACCATGGGATCCGGTCCTTTGTAATCGATGAACTGCGGCCCTTTGTTGGCTTATTAAACCATGCCCAAATAGCCCGTGTTTCCTGTCTCTAATCTGGCGACAGACTTTATCAGCTGACCACCTGTGGGGGGCACATGGCTTCGTATGTGTCGTATCACGCATGTGTGCCCAGGTCATGAATATTGATGAGGGTCACTGTGACCCTATCACAAACCGACCATGCGCGAGGCACGTGCCTTGCTCCTCTTCCCCTTGCCCAGGGCATCCAATAGTTTCTCTATATCCGCGAGTGGGGCGATATACCCTCGCATGTGCCCGTGGGCATACTCATATCAGTTTTGTAGCTGCTGCCTTTTACACGCTTCTCTGCTAGATTTATTAACGGTTTTTCCCTCCCACCCGACCCGCGCGCGTTATCCCTGCACTTCATGCACTACACATGTATTGCTTAAAATGCTTACACCATGTACTATGATATATTATGTATATAAATTGTTAGTTATGTTTAGTTTAGTTTATTGTATATGGAGGACCATAGATCTTAGCTATATATATATAGCCTTCTGAGGCTCTCTATATTGTATGGGATCCGTGCGGACCCAGCGCTTAGCACTGCAATAAATCTATGGCTTTTCATGTGACACCCAAACCATCTCTTCTGTCTTGCTCTGTCCCTTTCCTGGCATAAGGTGTGATGGGTGGGGGGGGGCCCTCGCTCACCCTCACCTTGATTAATATGAAGAGGTAGGAAAGTTAGGAAAAGTTTAGTCAGGTGCGTGCAGTTCCACATATAACAATCATGCGGGAGTAGTATGTTGCTTGCAGAAGATCTCACATTGTCCGACAGCTCGGAAGAATCGGCACCTGCGAACATCGGCAAGAAATATCCATGTACTTCAACTTTGTATGACGGGCAGCCGTGCAAGCATGCATTTTCCAGAATACCTATATTCTGCCACAAAGTACGGTGTTACACACACGTTATCTTTTAAACATTGTGTGTTGGTCATAACTTTAAAACCTGGTGAACGGAGTGAGGATATAGATGTCCTCGCTCCATGCTTCGAAAGTAGACTTCCAATAGTATTAATTCTGACCGGGAAGATGGCCAAAACTAAACGCACAAAGAGACGACAACCTGACTTTCTGCAAATGGCTTCAGCATCAGCAACACAGTCAGCTGGCAACTGCACTCCAGCAACCATTACCACAAAACCGACAGCACCCATAAGATCAACACCAGCAGCACCTGCAGCATCGGAATCAACAACAAAATGTAACATCTGTACTGGCAGCACCCGCAGTAACCACACTGGCAGCTTACACCATCGCAACAACATCCGCATCCATGATCGGACAGCAAATTTTGGTAGTGATAACCACTCCTGTGACAATTCATGATCCAGTGTTACAGAATATTTCGGACAGCTCTATATCTCCTCTCAGTTTAGTTATGGACAAGGAGATAAGTCTCACAGAAACTACCATCACCACTTCCACAGCACATGCCAGTACTCTGACATCCATGCGCAGCACCATCGTACCAGTAGATCCTGCCATCCGAAAAGCTACCACACCGGACAGACCGTACTCGGGGAAACGTCGCTTAGCCCACCAACCCGAGATCCGAGCAGTACCTAGAACATCTGCGGGTAGACTTATTCAGGCTGTAAATAATTAGAAAACTATCCGCACCCACTGGAGCAACATTGCAGTGCAGCATTTCCGCGACACCCAGCAGACCACGTGAAAGCATCACTACCACCACAGCCACCACCACAGTGATGACAGCAACCTCGGAATCCGCCACCACCAGTACTCCACACATGGTTATCACCACCACAATAAGTGCATTAACCAACTTATCCGCAACTTCATCACACCTGAGCACAGAGAACATTAACATGGACAATGTAATATCAGCACCAGTAGATCACCCTCCACGACCATCATATTTGGATCGTGGAACTCAGACTCACTAGGGAAACTTTTCAGCAGACATTTGTGGCCATTATTGTCGTGGATGCAGAGAATGTTTGATTAAGCGTGCGGCAAAGTGAACTATTATATTTTTGAAATATTTTTCTTCTTATTATATGTTTTTAAAATTGAAACCCCGTCCCTTGGCTGACTATGGTCATCCTATACAGCTACACAAATTACTGCATAGCTGTGTCTCGGCAAAATAATCACTGCAGATTCCTGTGTTGTAAACACACCAGTGTATATGTCTTATTTCCCATCATGCCATCCCAGCTATTGCTGGGGCTGCCTGATAAACCAGATTTTGTCTCGCCTGCGAAACAGGATCGAGACAGGTATCACTTTGGCAGCGACGGCGGCGTAAACTTTAAAGTTAGGTTTATATCTCAGCAATGCCTGATCCAATTGGAACCAAACTTGGATGCATTGTAATATACATCAAAAGGAAGCAGCCCGCCTATAAAAAGACCATGAGGTCAAGGTTACAGGGGTCAAAGGTTACAGTATAATCTTTGTTAATATTTTATGTTAAGTTTTTGTGTTAAACAAACGTTATTGCCTTATATCTCAGCAATGCCTGATCCAGTTGGAACCAAACTTGGGTACATGGTGATATACATCAAAAGGAAGCAGCATGCTAATGCATACATCATGCGGTCAAGGTTATGGGGGGGTCAAAGTATAACCTTTGTTACTATTTTACGTTAAGTTTTTGCATTAAACAAAAGTTATTGCCTTATGTCTTAGCAATGCCTGATCCAATTGAAACCAAACTTGAGTACATGGTGATATACATTGAATGGAAGCAGCCCACTGATGAAGCGGTCATGATGTCAAGGTTATGGGGTCAAAGGTCACAGTATAATCTTTGTTAATATTTTATGTTAAGTTTTTGCGTTAAACAAAAGTTATTGCCTTATATCCCAACAATGCCTTATTCAATTGGAACAAAACTTGGGTACATGGTGATTTGCATTTAATGGAAGCAGCATGCTGATGCAGACATCATGAGGTCAAGGTTATGAGGGTCAAAGGTCACAGTATAATCTTTGTTAATATTTTACGTTAAGTTTACGAAACTTCATAGGGTGGTTGGACTAGGTCTTAGGAAGAAACATCGAAATCGATGATGATCCGAAATCCAAGATGGCCACCAGCCACAGGTGGCCATCTTGAAAAATGGTTGCCGGATGATAACTCCGTTACCGTTTGTCGGATCTCATTGAAACTTCATATGGTGGTGGGACTAGGCCTGGGGAAGAAACTATTGAAATCGACGATGATCCGAAATCCAAGATGGCCACCAGACACCGGCGGCCATCTTAAAAATTAATTTCCAGATGATATTATCACAGGGTGGAAATTATATACAAATAACCTGTCTTGAGGGACCACCTAGGGGGGCACATAAATTAGCCACTAACAAGACAGAGTCTCTTATAAGAAGGGACCTGCTATAGAATGGTTTGCTTGGAGGCAAGAGATGGGGGTTTGTTAATACAGGTGGTCAAAATGTCACTGTCTTAAGGAACCACCCTGCTATTGGTCCAAAAGGCAGGTGGGTGTTCAAGCAGGTTGAACTGTATTTGATTTCCAATATTATGCAGAATAGGCTGGTACATGCTATGGAATTATATAAGTAACTCCATAAGGCCAAAGCCTAACCAAGCTAGAACTTACTAAGTGCGCCGATAAGCATTTATCAAATTAATGATTATAGCACTAAAGTCAAATGTAGGGATTTTATGTGAATCTACTATTGGCTCAAGTAAAACTGATTTTCTTATTGAAGACAGTATTGTTGAAGTTGTTGGTGTCATAGACATCAACAGCTTACGACAACATTATTTTCAAAATAATCATCAGTTAGCATGTTAGAAAAACTGAAGAATGTGAACTAACAAAATTCAGCATTAAAATGGTTAATAATAATCCAATAACATAACCCTAGTACATTAAGCTCAAACCATATGAAAGAATAAGTTTCCGACTTTATTCAATGATTTTGAAATCTGGATAATCCCCCCTCACCCCCTCACACCCAATGTAAATAGTAGATTGTAAAATGAGCCTCTATAGGTAACACAGCCCCAACCCCCTCTCTCTCACCACCACCATAAGCACAAAACCATCTTTGTATTTAAGATTATTTCCATGAAGCGACATGTTATGCCGGTTTCTTGTTGTAGAAATATTCCCGGGTAACAATGTATTTTAGCCTGGAAACGTCAACAAGAAACCAGTATAAATGTCAGCTTTTTCAGCATAGGTGTGGTCAGAAAACCAGTCAGGCTGTGCGGTTCGGTCACAAAAATAAGACCACAACAAATAGAATAAGATTGCTAGCATACCTTTAGTTAGGGAGTAAGCGTCTTAGTTTAATATTTGATTTATATAGTCAAAGTCAGTATTTAAAGTCTGTTATTTTTATAAGTTCAGTTATTATTGTTCAAATGAAACTTATTATCTAGTTAACTGTATTAATAGATGATTAAACTAAAGTGTATCATGGACAAATAATTCTCAGCGAGTAAAAGATGAATAATGTTTAATGAAGTCTTCTGCGTTATCAACTAATTATTGACTGATGGTGAATCTGTCATTAAGACTGTCATCAACGGAGTCATAAGCACTGTCACTGAGCGTCAAAGTAAGTGAACTATGCACCACTTATCAACCAGCCTCTCTGTCCTAAGAACTGTCTTGAGATTTGTGATACAACAAAGATAGGTTGTCAGTCCATAGTAGGCAAAAGTTAGCAGTTTGTGCAGCTCTCCGGCCCTGGTCATAAATTAGACGGTTCACACCGGTGGCCATCTTGAAAATTGATTTCCAGATGATAACTCCGTTATCGTTTATCGGATCGCTATGAAAGTTCATAGGGTGGTTGGACTACTCTTGGGAAGAAACCTATTGAGATTGACAATGATCCAAAATCCAAGATGGCCACCAGCCACCGGTGGCCATCTTGAAAATTGGTTTCTAGATGATAACTCCGTTACCGTTTATTGGATCGCTTTGAAACTTCATAGAGTGGTTGGACTAGGTCTGCGGAAGAAACCTATTGAAATCGATGATGATCCGAAATCCAAGATGGGCGCCAGCCACTGGTGGCCATCTTGAAAACTGGTTTCCAGATGATAACTCCGTTATCGTTTATCGGATCGCTATGAAAGTTCATAGGGTGGTTGGACTACCTCTGGGGAAGAAACCTATTAAGATTGACAATGATACAAACACCAAGATGGATGCTAGCTACCGGTGGCCATCTTCAAAATTGGTTTCCAAATGATAACTCCTTTACCGTTTATCGGATCCCTTTGAAATTTCATAGAGTGGTTGGACTATGTGTGGAGAAGACACCTCTCGAAATTGACGATGATCCAACCTCCAAGATGGCTGCCAGCCATGGGCTGCCATCTTGAAAGTTGGTTTCTGGATTTAATTTATTGGATCACTTCCTATGGTCGTTGGAATATGTATGGTGAAGAAACTTATCAAAATTTACGATAATCCAAAATCTAATATGGCCGCCAGTCAGCGGCAACCATCTTGAAAATTGGTTTCTGGACGATACCGCCTTGATCGTTTAGCGGATCGCTTTGACACTTCATAAGGATTGCTGGTCTGATGGGGCTTAGGAAGAAATAAAATATTTTGTGATAGCTCTCATTCATTGGCTTATCAGCATGGCAGGGTATTATGCGCCGTATGCGGAGCTCTTGTTCAACATTAAGTTTTTGCGTTTAGCTAAACTTCAGCTTATATTTCAGCCTTGGTTAAGCCTATTGCAACTAACCTTGGCTATGTGGTTTCCTATACTATTAGGAAGCAGCATTATGATAAGGAGGTCACACGGTCAAAGGTCAAGGTCAGTGTGACCTTGATGCAAAGTTCAATGTTCAGTTTTTGCATTTAACAAAACTTCTTAGCTTATCTGTCAGGATTGGTTAATCCTATTGGAACTAAACTTGGATACATTGTTACCTATAATGTTAGGAAGCAGCATGTTGATACTGAAGTCACAACATCGAAAGTCAAGGTCATTCTGCCCTCTACAAATCTTTATTATTCTTCAAAGTAAATTTTTTAGGCTTATTTAAGTTACATCTGGTTATATTTTGGGACTGCTTTTATGACTATCTAGTGGACATCTGACAACAGTCGTTCTTCTTCACCATCTTTGAGAGTGAGCCACATCAGCGGTTTGTCTGCGGAGATTTCCCAGCAACTCCAGAGTCATGGCATCTCACGTCCCTCTTCTGTGAGGCAGCATCTGCAGTGATTTATGAACTTTTTCCATACTGATGACTAATAGGTACTCATTTAGCTATTGTATTCATTCATTTCTTCACAGGTACTGATGACTAATAGGTACAGACCAGTCATTTGAGACCACATTTTATAATTTATATCTTTTACTATAAATATTATCATTATTTTTTTGCTTATGACTATCAAGCACCGCAAGGTCCTATGACCGGGTTTATTCTCAATACTGTGATAGTTAGGTATATATGGCAGCAGCCATCCTAGTTACTTGTTTTGTTTATTTTATATAAAACACTAGGACCACAGTAAGCTAGACTATACTATGCAGCAACAATAAATCTGCATCACTTTTCCCCCAGCATCAATTTTACACTGAGGTCACTGTTCATGTTCTCATTGCGCGAACCTGACATGTGATCGACTAAACTTGGCTATTCCAGCTCGATAGGATAGGTTTAAAAGTAGTTAGGGACAACCACTCCTTAGGAGACATTTGTGTAAGCCTCTTTTCCGGATGTAGTGGATATGTAACACCGCACACCGGCTAAATAAGTGTAAAATTGGCCAGATACCTTAGGGCCTCTTATTATATTGATTGATTGTCTCTTTCTACGCATGCATGCCAGCTGAGACATCTTGAGTCTTGTTTTCCTTCCTAGGATGTCTTAACTATGTGTTGTTGCGTTAACCCTTTCACCGATGAATTTCCCCATATCTCATTCTCAAGGCAACCATACAGGAAACCGTTGAATATTTAAATTGAATTTGACTGGAAGCAATTAATTAGGCAGGAACTGTTTCCAGTCAAATAAATTTCAAAATATTGTAAAAAAAATAGGGATTTTGGACATTACTAAAACCAGGAACAGGACAGAAAAGGCGGTCAACTACGGGTTACGTGGGATATATGGGTAAGAATTTTCCCACGTGCTCTAACGCCCATCACCCTGGTGATGATCTGGACCTAAAGTCCACTGGTGGCGCTGGATAGCTGCTTCATCTCTGTGTCGTTGACCTTGTTCAAACCCTTCTTTATACACAAAAGATACCATATCCATGCAGTCATTGAACCTCTCAAACAATTGACTCGCTTGAAAGATCCACTGAGCGTATTAAGATAGGATGTTCATAATTTAAATAGGGTCTGATGAATTGGTTGAACATCTTGCAAAGATTGCAAATTGTGGTGTTAGTGCAAAGACAGTGCAATGTAGAGCATGGTATCAATGCAAAATGGAGAGTTGTCACTAAAATTCTGATGGGTTATCAAAGATGTTGCCAAGCCTGCTAAGTTCCAAAGAAGAATCTTGTTCTTAAGTGAAGTGTAATGTAAATTTAAAGTTCTACAGGAAAAGACCACACTTACTAAGAAAAATAGATCTTAAACCAAAATTTTGATAGTGGAAAAGTTGATGGCCAGGCTTGCAACTTAATTTGCAATCAGACAGAACAACTGTTCAAATACAAACAAACGTAAAAACCTAATGGATTACTAGCTAGCTAACACTGCTCAAAGGTCAAATTAACCTACTGTGTCCCAGAAAAGTGTAATGGTTATATAAAAAATCACTTTAAAGAAAATCGATTGAAAACTGACTAAGTGATTTTCATCATAGTTGAATGTTATAAAATAATTGTCACTTAGGCTGCTATAAACAATATCTAACCTAAAGACTGACTTAATAAGAATCTGGCAAGTAATGCTGCACAGATTAGATACCATAATTTGATAGTGATTGGGTGCACTTATCTGGCAATACTTATCTGGCAATACTGCCTACAGTAATTTGGAAATGCTGTCCTGTGAATAACAATCAGGATTTAACACTCCAAAATAAACTGATCCAGCTCTGATAAAACCACAAGTACTATTATGGTAACAGTGATGAGTATACAAGTACCAAATATGAATGCAATCCGCCCTGTAAGCTATAGAGTGAAAAGGAACAATGGGTATACAAAGTGATTAGAATAACCCGGCAAGGAAAGCAATCTTGAGGCAATAAACCAAGATGTGAATCAGCAAAACAAGATTATTTTACCTGCAAATTAGCTATTCAAATGTAATAATAATGAGTATAAGGATGCCAAAGAGACTTAAATTCTAGAGAAGCCGGTTACTGAATTGATTTAGTAAAACTCTCTTAATGATTTGGTCTGCAGGAAATGAAGATCTCTTGCTAACTTTCTCGTAAAGGCAGCTTGGTCTCTTTGACTGATGGGGTGGGGAAAATGAAGCTTAACACACAATGACCTTGACCTTTCTCTCAAGATGCAGTACTCCAAATTAGAAGAATCTGGTCAGGTAACCTTGACGTGTTTACCGTGATCTTGAGAAAGCGGTACAAATAATGTCAAAGCAAGTATGTCAAAACTTACCTTTAACCTTTGACTTCTGCAATAAGGACAATTTAGCAAGAAATTAAATTGCCAAAAAGCACAGTCTACGGAGATCAAGTCTAGTTAAATGCGATCAAGTAACTATCGATTATAGACTGTCCTGAAGCTAACTTCTTAGGTTATAGGAGCACGAATTCACTATTGAAATCTAAGCTCGGAAAAATAAAGCAGGCTTAAACTCGGTTGTTCAACTCTTTCTGGGGAGAGATATTGTTCAAAAGTGTTTCATCAATTGAAAACACAGTTAACCAACATTCATCACAAGAAAATGTCTGTATGCTGCTTCTTTAGTCTCGCACTCACTGCTAAGATAGACAGGCTTTCCTTTGGGGCCTGGGTTATATGTTACCGGACTAGGTTTGTAACAGTTAAAGGGTGCTAGCTTTTAAAGTCAAATCTAATATGATTTGGAACAGAAATTTAAATGTAGCAGTCAAAGTTTCAGTTCTAAATTGCATCCATGAGACAGAAAATTAAGCACCCTAAGCTGTTACCTAATTGATCCAGTTTCACCTATCCTAGCTTGAGCCTAAAAGTGTGCAGCCCACTAACTTTGATTGAAGTCTCTAGACTGTGACATTAAGCACTTAAGCCATCGCTAAAAGAGGATGAATGCCCATTTAACAAAGACCTAACCATATAAACAAACAGATTAGAAATAATCAATAAATGATGTTTTCTTTTTAATTACAAATCAGATAAACTCCTAATGTAGTGTATTTGGCAATAACATATCACTCTTCCATATGTGTACTGTTGCCTACATGAATGTAATCTTCATAAACTGGGCAATAATTGGTTGCGGCTTTAAAGTGGTGGAATATCTGCAGTAAGAAAATGTTTCGGTTTCTCAGTAATTTCTAAATCTGGAAGCGTAACTTGTATTTCTTGCTCCAAATGCTGATTTTAACACAATGTATTTCAATTCATTTACTACTGCATGATTTTAACATAGTGTATCTCTTAATCAAATGTTTCTGGCAAAATGCATGACTATCCAATACAGTCTATTAAACCCTTTAATGGTCAAATTAAATCAAAATTTTACAAATATTTTCTTATTGAATGAGCATTTACTGGCCAAGAGAATACAATTTTTTTAAATTTACCATACAATTTTGGCTGGTATGACCATTAAAGGGTTAAAGTTGTACTCTTACTGGATTTTACTCATCAATAATTGAATAATCAAGATGGCAGCCAGCCATATAAACTTATAGTTACATTTGAAATTGAGTGAGATCACATGACAATATGGCTGATGACCAAAAATTGGACACATTTGTTTCCATTTGTAACACAAGGTCTAATGAGGCGAGCATGTATGAAGATGGAATCAGATAATGGTTTAAGAAAGCTGCTTAAAAACAATTTAGTACAAGAAGGCCGAAATGTCAAAAAGTAATGCTACCTGCTATTACAGCAATGAAACCCGGGCATTGACATTGAGCATTGCCTTTTTTCTGACTGGACAGTATATAAATTATCACAAATGAGTTAAATCAAATCTGTGACCAGAAATATGTCTAGTGCGCACATTTGGCACACAGTTCCAACCAGCAAAAGCCCTTTCAAATTAAGTGGCAATACAACAATCCACACAAAACACAGCCACATTTACTAGTTAATCAGCTGGCCCACTAACATTTTAAGGAAGAAAAACTTAGAACGTAACACACTGTCATACTGCACAACAGCTGGCGAGAGAGAACGTTACTATTTTGGCAATTTAAATTTCAGACTGTCTGCAATTCCCAAAGTAGCAGCTTATATTCGTATTTGAAATCATGCTGAAAGCTCATGATCTAGTCAGAGTGTGTGTGTGACTTCAAAATTGACATGTAACCATTCCACTGTGAATTTTGTTCAGACACCCATGTCAGAAATCATCGAACTGAGAATCTGAAAGAAATTCCATGAATAACTACCAGAAACTGTTGCACTGGCCATCTGCAACAACTTCTAGCAACACCATTCAAAGAAAATCAAAACAAATTCTAAGGCAGCAACCTTCTGATGAGAATCTCAAAAACATGTTATCAAAATAGATGGGTTAACGTTAAATGGGCTAGCTATTACTTGATATGCAAATCTTGAACATAACAAAAGGCACACCATCTACACTTTACGTTCAAACTTCGCGTTTATCTCCTATGATTAGTCTTTGAAACTACTCATCAAGTGAACAAATTCCAATATAAAATCTATCCAGGAAAATGTGTGCGTCTGACAAGTAATCTACATAAACTCTGTCTAGTATGTCCGATGAATAGCCAATAATGTAATTTCACAAAAAAGACCTGTAAACAAACTGAAGAGGACTATCCCTCCTACATCTGGAACAATGCAATCGAATAATGAAAATTGGTTCAAACTCACAGTTCAATTAAAATGTAAGTTGATATCATCTCAAAATTCGATCGGGCTAAGCTGTTTGATTAGAATATTCAACAGAATAAGCTTTATATCATAAAGAATATACCTTTGCAGGGATTTGTCGGTGACAATTTTAATGCTGCCCACCTGAAAGACCAAATTCTAAAAGTTATTTTAAATTTAATCAATATTCTGTTGAATACTTTGATTGCAATGTTGATGGGGAGCTCTTGCTATATAATTGGCATCAATAGTTTCAAAATATTCAAGAGCTGTTGTATTGAAATGGAGACTGAGGTGTGGGAACAAGGTTTTGTTAAAAAAGTAATTTACTGATGCTTAGTCAATTATCCTTTTTCACGAAATAAGAGCTATGCAGTACATAAATACTTTTTAAAATAAAAGTCAAAACTGTAATTAAAAAATTAAGATGCTGCTATGGGTGTGTTGCCTGTTGCTGCCTAATGAACTGTTGTTGGTGGGTGTCAATGTTGTATGCTGTCTAAAGGGGGTGGGGGTGGGGTGGTGAGAGGGGGAATTACTTTATTTCTGTCAGAGGTGGGCTGGGGGTTGAGGTCACTCTGCAAAATTGAATCTCAAAATGGAAATCATGAAGAAAATTTTGAAATAAAAAATATTAAGAGACAAAACTGAAGGATAATACTATCAAATAAATGAAATAACTTTAAATAATGGCATGTGATTAAATAAACAAGAAACAGGAAAAACTGAAATTAAAATCTAGTGTTTGTAAATGAAAAATCCAATTGTTATTAGTATATTTACTCTTCATTAACCACTTTGCCGGTTACAAGCAAACTTGGGTGGAAGGACCCTAGAGTGGTATGCTTCAAAACGTGTATACAGAATTTTGATTGGTCACTGATTTAGTCAGACATCTTGAATTTTCTAAAAAACAGGAAATCATTTAAAATTCTACTCTTTAATGGCTTGGAACAATTTCAATCAGTCTGAAAGGATACTAGGGTTGTAGGTTTCAGAATGATTGGTCAATCTTTCCGCCGACCATCTTGGATTTTCCAAAAATCAGTTAAAGGGCTTAACGTCTCAACTGCTTCACTGATTTAAACCAACTTCAGCTGGAATGACCTGGCTGGTACGCTTCAGAATTGATATATTGACGGCTTGATTATTTTTTTAGTGGCCATCTTGGATTTTCTGAAAAATGGACGGAAATCTTTCAAAAGGCACACTCCTAATTAACCGCTTGGGTAATTTTGATTGGTCAATGTTTCGGCAGCCATCTTTGATTTTCTGAAGATTTTTTGCAGCCATTTAAAAACGGTACTCCTCATTACTCAATGGACCAATTTCAACAATAGGGAACTGATCCTATGATGGTAGGCTTCAAAATATCAAACGAGAATTTTGATTGGTCATTTTTATTTTGGTGCCAATCTTGGATTTTATTTGGGATTATCCATCATGTCTTTAAATGCAAATGGTTCAAATGCTAATGCTACCAGGTGAGCGTCACAAGCCTTTAGAGCTCTATATTGCTGTATAAAGACATAGGTTGATAAGCATTGTGACATGTGTATTGAGTTATGACTTGGCTAATGCAGTCATAAAATGTATTTCTACCATCTATTGTGGCAGGTAAAGCAGAAAAATCATTGTTGAATTTAATATATATTGATTTCTCCTATGAATATTTCATACAGCAGAATTTTTGTCCCATCTGCAAAGCTTATGGTGAAACAGGGATAACTATTTCTCACGCCACCAGCTATTGATGTAGCAGCATCGGCATATGTATAATTTGTCTTATTAATCAACCAAGCTAGTTAGGATTTCATGGAAAGTACAGAACTGTTCATGGCCATGCATGGATGTTTGAGTCAATCTCACCTTTTCTCAGCCTTTTAATATTTTTTGTTGTAACCCATACCACTCTGATGTAAATATTCTAGCTAGCTGTCTTAATGTGGCAATAGCAAAAATACTGGTGTACATTTTTCAACAATTTTGCTGGACGATTTTGCTGTCTACGACAGCACCATCTTCCACCAAATTTGTTCAAAAATGAACACAGTTAATTTTTTTACTTAATTTGAAAATTTAAAACTTTAACATCAGAGTGGTAAGGGTTAATATTGAGGTTTTTAATTGGCTGGGTTATTCAACAATGGCTCTCCAGTTCAGGTTTCGTTGAAGTTTTAGAGGCATTTTTATACATTATGCAATACAAGGATGTTGCTATACCCTATCATTAGTAATGTAAATTTGCAGAATTTTTCCCATTTTTGTCTTGCCCACAAAGCAGAAAGCATGAGATTATGTATCACTTTTCCGATGGTGGTGATGATGGCAGCAACAGCATCAACAATGTAAAGTTCTTGAGTTTAGCAAAACTTATCTGCTTATATATCAGGATTGATTAATCCTACTACAACTAGCCGTGACTATGCAGTTGCCTGAATACTGATAGCAAGCAGCATAATGATAATGAGGTTACACGGTCACATGTCAATGTCACTGTGACCGTGATACAAAACTCTGTTTTTCAATGTTAAGATTTTGCATCTAGCAAAACTTCTCAACTTTTATTTCATGATTGGTTAATCCTATTGGAACTAAACTTGGATACATGGTTACCTATAATGTGATGAAGCAGCCTGCTGATATTGAGGTCACAATATCAAAGGTCATTGTCACTGTAACTTCTGCAAAACTTAGTTATCATTTAACATTATTTTTTTGCGTTTAGCCAATCTTATCAGCTTACATTTCAGGAATTCTTTACCTATGCCACAAGGATGCACGTCAAAGGTCAAGGTCATTCTGACCTCTACAAATATTTGTTATTTTTCAACGTTAAGTATGTGCGTTTAGTCAATTTTATCAGGTTATATTTTCGGTTTGCTTAACTCTAATGGAACATAACTTTGATATATGGTTGCTTTTGTTAAGAGGATGCAGCATGGTGAGAGGGCGATAGCAGGTAAAAGGTATTGGTCATTCTGACCTTGATATTTAACCCCTGCTTTCTGCCTATATTTTGGCGCTGTTTTTGCAGGCTAATTTAACATTACTAGCATTATGGGCCATGAAACCTTTTATGTAATATCTTGCAAAAATCACTCAAAATTTTATGTTTTCTAATACCGGGCAGGGTTATTTAATACAAGTTTTTTATGGCCTCAGTTTCATGGAAAATGTAAATATTGCATTGCTATGGGCTATTCTCTTTAGTTTTTATAAAATTGGCAAATATCGGATGATCTCGGAATGCCCGGATGTTCAAAATTATGATACTGATTTGAATCCTTGTAATCACATAAACCTTATTTGTTAGATAGGCTATTAAGCCTGTGTCAGGTTATCAGGTTCACTTGATTTCTAAATCTAGCGAGAATCTTGCATTCACTTGATTTCTAAATCTAGCGAGAGAATTGATCATATATATAATGATCCAAAAAGAAATGCGATGTTGGAGAAACATTGCTTGAACGCCTGAGAATTAAACTGAGGTAGACCACTTCTAATGTTAGCTAGCTAGCCAGTGGCAAAATAAATCTCCGTTTGGAGGCGCTGAAGAGAAGCGTAGATCACATTGCCGAATTTCCGATTCCAGGATAACTCTATATCTGAGTACTCGCTCAAGACACGTCATTAAAATTTGCTTTCAACCTGATCTGATCAGATAATATCACGTGATTTATATATGTTTTCAAGATGAAATTTTTTGTCAAGTTAGGATTAATTTTGATGGAATAAAGAATCTTTATTAAAGGATACGCAATATTTAAGCTGTTCAATTTAATAATTTCACTTCTGCGAATGATGTTTTGAGGTACACATTAAGCATAGCCGCGATGTGACAAGATTTGTGCTGGGCAAATTCAAAATCCAGAGGAAAACAACGTGACTAAGTTTTATCCTTGCATATAGCGCGCACTAATTTTTTAGAATGTGTAAATTGAGCATAAATGTGTGGCCTATTTATGTTTTTTAAGTAAATACGCCACTCCCATCTTTGCTGGTACTCATTCAGATTCAACTTATTTCGTTGCAACTTATGACTAAAAACTTCGAGAGTTAAGTGGTTAATATTTTGATAGTAAACACTACAAACTTTGATGGCCAAGTTTTACTATATCAGAGATGTTTGTCGATCTCAATGTTTTAGTAGCAAGCATAGCCTTTGGATCAGGAAAGTTCTTGACTATCAGACCCTTTTATTAGCCCTAAGATGGGTTTTTTCCTACTTAATGTATAATCTAATCTCTCACCATTTTGGAAATTCTTTCTGTGGGTACTTAACTCAGGCGAAATTGGATATAAAGAGCACGTACCCAGGCTATGAAGGATCATTCTAACGGCTCTCAATCGATTAATTGTTATAGTCAAATATAACATTCTGCTTGGAAATGGACTATTATTAGTGGAAATCATATGAAAGTCTACCAGAAGAGGGGGAGAACTAACCTAGTTAGAAAAATTTCTTTCTAAGGGGTGTGCAAACTGTGAAATGGTTTGTCTGAACATGTTGTTTCCACACCAACTCTTAAAACATTTGAGAATGGTTTAGATAGGCTTTGGCATAGTCAAGAGGCAATGCATGACTACACCGTACATGCAACCCATGACCGGAAGTGATGGCACAGGCATGGAGATAAATGAAGAAAAGATGAGCATAAGGCCTAATTGTCCTGTGCTCAGAATTATTACCTAGATTATAACTCTCAATAGTTATGGTATAACAATTGATTATAATTAAACTTCTGGTTTAGGTATGCCAAATCAATTCACTTCAGTTGTTTTGCTGGTATTGTTTATGTTTCTAAATCACGTTTGACAATTTAGATGCCCTATCTCTGGGGCTCTTATTTTTTATTTTTTAATTCTTTATTAGTTGTTCTTAGCGCAATGGCTGTCCCATCCAATTATCCTCATCCTTCAGAACCTTGTGTACACCCATCTCTGCCTAGTGTCCTAATTTTTTATGCTCTAGTTCACCCATATACATCTTTGCATTTGTCTTCTAGGAATAATTTTATTTTTTCCTATGATCCTAGCAGTTCTTTTGTCGTTTTGACTTCACTAGATTTTGTTTTGCTCCTGAATCTTCTCATGTATTAGTCTCTTCCTGTCAGCCTCCACCTTTCGACCTGTTCTCTCAAAAAATTGGAATAAATCATCTTTCGATTCTCCTAATATCAATCTGCAAATCAGTGCATCAGTCTTTATTATTTTAATTGTGAATAGTAGTTTGCTATCTTTTAGTATCATATATGACCTGATTTATTTTTCAGATAGTTTTTTACATCAATCTGGTTTCTGTCAGTTAGTAGAATCCCTTGCCATGATGAAGCATATTTTTGTGGGAGTGTAAGCTTGTCACAATAATAAAGTTCGTCTACATAAGGTACCTCCTCTAATCTTTTTTGTCTTATCAAAACTTTCACCGCTCATTTCTCAAGCTCAGTTAGAAATTTTGATCTTTTTTCTTTGACTAGTGATATATCTATTTCTGTTATTTTCATATGGACCTGTTTTCTCTGCCTTATCTATTCAAGCCTATTTTTAATCTTCTAAATTCTAACTTTTCCGGCCATTATTAAATAAATTCCTCAATGGGGCCTAACCAAGATGATTGGATCATTACCTTCTCATGGATTGTTGAATATATTTTTTTCCTTTCACCCGTATGTGTAGTTTCAGTCTTTTGTCCTTATCCTTCATTGATCTGGTAACAGGGTTCGTGGACTTCTTTCCTGTTTAATCATCTGATAAAAATATTAACAATTGGGCTCATATCATACTAGCTTTGTTTAAAATTAGATTTTGTAAAATAAGATTCTGCAGGTTTATTCTGGTACTAGCTGTCACACTTAAGCGCTTATAGATAATCTTTACTCTCTCAGTAGTGTGGATGGATATAGCTAGCCTCATGCAGATTTCCTACATATAAGGTACAATCAACTTAGTCATTGAATCCTCCCCCTTTTTTCTATCAACCCATGTTAGTCTCCTGTAACATTAGTCAAGTAGGATACAGTGGAGGAATGGCAGAATCCAGGGATTTTAAGGAATATGGGGTGCTGGCAGATCATCCTTTTATAGGGTCTCAGCTCTTATCTTCAACTCACATATTTATCCTTTTCCGACAACTTCCAGGAAAATTGTACACTTCCTTGTCTTTATGATTTAATACTAATTCTGTTGCATATTTTGGAATTATTTTGACTGGAACCCATGGCTGCTTTATTGCTGTTTGAGACAATGATGACTTACAGTCAAATCATTTTATAATATTCAACTTTTTTCCTGATATGTTGTCTCAGAAATGGAGTTCATCAATGAAAGGAATAATATGAACATGGAGTCATTTTGGGCGAGTCATCACTTGTCTCGTCAAGGATAAGAGAGTGTTTTCTGATATTTTCATACATACAGAATTGATCTTAACTGGATCTGGTTCTTTTAATCACATCATGGCCATTCTGAGATTCCTCTGGCTTGGAAGGTTCCTTAATTGCGTTAAAATGTGTGCCGAATGGAGTCAGTTTTGTGTACGAAGTTCAAGTCTGGTAATTCAGAATTTTGTCCTTCCCCTTGACCGCATACACTGCATTTTCATTTGCTGGGTGTCATCGGTACCAATTCTTCAGTTTATCCATCTGGAGGTCCTTTTTTATGTCTTGTTCTTAAGTGGCATCATCAAATCACCCAAGTTTTTCAGTCCGGTCTTAGACAGGATAAAAGATTGAGAAAAAGTTGAGTATATTTCCATACCAATCCTTCATCATCATATATAAATTTGATCTATTGCTGGGATTTTTCCCCCATAATTTCATGTTGGACTCAATATAAAGCATGATGTATTTTCTTCTCCAGAATACATTGGTATGGTTAAGCTTCTTCCTCAGAATTTCTTCAGTTTCATGGCCAGTTCAACGATTCTTCAGCCATATCTGTTATGAGTCTCGTTTAAATTCATCATATGTTTGAACCCATAGTCTTCAGACAAATCCTTCCTTTGATCCTTTCTACTAAGAGTTTAGGGGAGGGGATCACTATAGAATTTCCTCTCATTCTTGTGTCTATGGAATCCGATAAAGTAGTCTTATTCCCGCTTTAATACTCTGGAATATCAGAGAATGAAGAGATATTCTCTTTCACAAGCCACTTATCTGCTCATGCAGTCATTTCTATAGCAGTGAGCCAGGCGGTTGAGGTTATCATATTTTGTCTAGAGTCTTGGTCCTCCTGCAGTGGAGATGTCAGGAAATCTATCAGTATCTCAATATTCCAGGTAGAATGATTTTCCTTGTCGCTCATTTATTACATTCCATTAAGTTTCTACTCAGTATAGCATCCAGTTCTGATGTTTGTATTCTTCATCCAGGCTAGGCTCTGGCGGTAGATGCTCTGGCCCAGTCATAGACATCACATTTTGTTTACATATCGTCAATGTAACTTTCTAGTGCCAATTGTCTTTAAGAACATTTGTCAGTGGTTTCTAGTGCAATTGTCTTTAAGAACTTTTGTCAGCGGAATGAATTATCCCTTTAATCACTCCAGCTTGGCCCAATGAGAGTTATTCAGTGGATCTCGTAGTCCTCTTTGTGGAAATCCAAAGAGTCTGCCCTATTTTGCAGATTTTCTATCTCGTTTAACAGCAGCTTTCATTTCATGAGTCCACAAATCTTCAATATGTATTTATGATATTTTCCAAGAGACCTGTTTTTCAGAAATTGATTTTTTTGTTTTTTTGTCGGATTTTATTTAGTATTCTTAATCAATTCAAATCTATTTGTTATATGAGAATTTACCACAATATATTTAAGGTTTTCAAATGGTTGTAAGAAAAACACATTATCACGCCTGATTCTACATCCCATTATTTAGTCATAGATTCATGGGATATTTTTGATGAGTTAAATCTCTGTATGCTGGGGTGGTGTTATCATTTTGTTTTCTAGAAGCCGTTTTGAGTGTTATTAAGTATTTACATCATTTATCCATGGTACAGGTATTTTTAGGGTATAGCGCAAAGACAAATGCCTATAATAAATTCCTCTATTACCTCATGTCTTGGGTCCACGGTTTAATTGTATAACTCTGAAATCATTCTTCTTCTACTAGCTGCTGCATTTGTTAGATGGCGTTCTGGTATTCATATTCTTTTTGTGAATGATCTTTTCTAGGTGGTAGATCTGGCTACATTCTTTGCCCTTGAAGAGATCTTATATATATAAAACCTAATTAATTGTTTCAATCCTTTCCGAAAACTGTACCCAATTTAAAAGATCTTTTTGAAACACCATTCAGATTACTTATGCAAATTTGTTTAGTAAGTGCGCATCTCATCAACTGGATTACAGACACCATAAATTGCCAAAAGAATGTATATCCAAGAGAAACTCAGTAAGTGTTAAGGCACACGGCTTTCGTGGTATGGCCTTCTCCTTCGCATTCTATGCAGATCTATCAGTGGACGACATTATGTAAGTTGCAGTATAAATGTCAGATTCTACATTATTTTTATCTGAAAGATCAGATTCAATTCACAATCTGACATTTCTAGTTTTGCCACTCAAACCTAGGCTCAATTGCCTAGATTCTTTAGTCAGTCGTCTTCTTCACCATCTCACGTCTGTTTTTAAATTCTCTTTGCTGAGATTTTCTAATTATCATTATTTTAGTGTATTTTGTTTAGAACATTTGTTTGTTCGTGCTCTTTCAGCACTTCAGCGATTTAGTTGGTTTTAGTATTTTTGGTGATTAACCTTTCATTCCTGATTTGCAATTTACCAACCCACCTAGTATTTGGGCTCTGACCAATTCTATGTTTTAGCAAACAGTGAATTAAGTGGCTTTGTATTTTTTGTTGTGTTACAAAATGACCAAGACCTATATACTGGTCTGGCATTTTGTTAGCTTACTAAAATACTTACCACTCAATTCACTGTGGCCCACCTCGCCCACCCCGTGTCATTAAATTGCAAATCATTATTAAATTTTGTGGAATTAATTAATGACGGCTTGGACTCGGTCGCATGCGTAGTAGTATAAGTGCGCATGCTCACAGACTCGTTTATATATACTCTATAGGAATAGAGGAACCGGTTCCCTAGAACCATGACTGCTTTAGAGTTAAAGAGATACTATCAAGAATACCCAATGGAGGGATGTATCTCTGCTAACCTTGTTTACTAGGGAACCCACACACCATGGAAATGAATAGGTTAAAAATTTTCTGAGATATCTATATCAGGTAACTTATAGCAAACAGTGAATTGAATGGTAAGTATTTTAGTAAGCTAACAAAACGCCAGACCAGTATGTACATCTGTGTCGTTTTATGGTTCATTCTTGAAGCTATATCCTTATGGCTTCATTCTGGCACGTACTGTGCCATATCAAGATCCAAATTTATTACATAACATTGATTAAATAATTACATATCATTTTATCACCAACTAGGGTAATAAAGGTGCGAGCTAGTGACATAAGTTTTAAACAATGTATTATGACGTGCGCGCGTGCACGCACGCACGCACGCACGCACGCACGCACGCACGCACGCACGCACACACACACACACACACACAGCTTGATTTAGGCATGAAGGCATGGTAACCTGCTTACTTTAACACTCACATCAGCCAAAAAAAGGCTTCAGCAGTGGGTTTGAGAAATATCCATTTGCAGACCATCAAAATAATTTTTTTAATTTACCACTGGAATCACTGCCTCGATAACTGAGCCAGTCATTCCCGTGGTAAATTTTCAAAAGTATTCTGCTATTTTGCAAATGGACATTTTCTTTGAGAAAATTTAAGTTTTGTAACACAACAAAAATACTAAGCCACTCAATTCACTGTTTGCTAAAAGTCACCTGACTTAGATATCTCAGAAAATTTTAACCTATTCATTCCCATGGTGTAGGTTCCCTTGAAACAAGTTTAGCAGAGATACATCCCTCCATTGGGTAGTCTTGATAGTATCTCTTTAACTCTAAAGCAGTCATTGCTCTAGGGAACCGGTTCCTCTATTCCTATAGAGAACATATAAACGAGTCTGTGAGCATGCGCACTTATGCTACTATGCATGCGACCGAGTCCAAGCCTTCATTTAATTAATTTTCTGTATTACGGGAAACACCTAACTTTTATCTCAACAAATCCTATTCATTCCATAATCTTGTGGAGCTACATCCACATTTGCTTTTCATGAATACCACAGTACAAGTGGTCTTTGTTGAATAAGTCATAGTACTTATGTAAAATGGTTATAATTTACGTGAATATGAGCAGAAAGTTCGTTGTGACCAAGTTGAAAGAAAATGGCGCCAGCTTCACATTACAAGCCAGGTGAAGTCAATAACTCTGATCCTATTTTAGCCACGAGGCTCCGTTCCTACGAAAGGTATACTATATACCGGTTTGGAACATCTCCTACGAAAGGTATCCTACATAACATATGTAACATACCGGTTGGGAAGTTAGTGGATCAATTAAGAGTTTTGACTAGGTACGTATTTCCGAGCGTCATTCTTTCCTACATAAGGTATACTACATACCGGTTTGGATCGAATCCTACATAAGGTATCCTACATAACTATGTAATATACCGGTTGGGAAGTTATTGGATCTATTAAGAATGTGACAGTGGTGCAAACAGGCGTGGTGGACCGGATGAACACCACAAGGATACACCACGATCATCCCCTGAAGAAAAGCGAGTGGTCCTTCTAAGGACCGTTACTAACCAACTAACATGAAACTCGCAATTACTTCATGATGATCAGTCAGTCATGTCAGTCGGCGTTTTTGCAGGCTAATTTAACATTACTAGCAATGGGCCATGAAACCTTTTTACTTTTTATTTAATATCTTATAAAAATTACTCGAGATTTTATGTTTTCTAATACCTGGCGGGGTTAGTCGACGCAAGTATTTTTTATGGCCGTAGTTTCATGAAAAATGTAAACATTGCGTTGCTATGGGATATCCTCTTTAGTGTGTCGTAAATTGGCAAATGTTGGACGATCTCGGAATGCCCGGATGTTCAAAATTACGATACTGAATTGAATCCTCGTAATCACATTGATTTGTAAATCTTGCGAGAAACTTGCGTTCACTTGATTTCTAAATCTAGCGTTAAAACTTATTATATATATTACTGGTTATATTGTAATGTGAACCTAAAATGATCTAAAACGTAATGCGATGTTCTAGAAAAATTGCATGAACGGCCGATAATTAAACTGGGTAGCCAGCGTCTATTGTTAGCGAGCCGGAGAGTGGCAAAGTAAATCTCCGTTTGGAGGCGCTGACGAGAAGCGTAGATCTCATTGCCGAATTTCCGATTCCAGGATATCTATATCCGAGTACTCGCTTAAGCTACTTCATTAAAATTTGCTTTAACCTAATCTGCTCAGATAATATCACGTGATTTATATATCATGTGATTATCACGTGATTCTGATTTATATATTATAAAGACGACATTTATGTCAAGTTAGGATTAATTTTGATGGAAAAAACAATCTTTATTAAAGGATACGCAATATTTAGGCTGCTCAATTTAATAATTTCACTTCTGCGAAACATTAACATTAACTCAAGCTAGACTAAAAAAACTAAAATCTCTGCAAAAGCAATCTATTAAACTATTTTCACAAACAGCAGGTGGCCAGGATATCTTTAAATCTGAAAAGGTCTTAAAACTTGAGGACATAGGAGGGCTCCAACTATACACAATCTTAAGGGACTTCCACAATGGCAACTTACCCTCATCCTTATCTAACATTTTTATGCTCAATACACAATTGCATCCTCACAACACAAGAACAAGAGATAACCTCCATTCAACACACCACCAAACAAAAGCAGCACAACAAAAACCCTCATACAAAGCAATTCAGTTATGGAATAATACAGACACAAGCACACGCACAGACATCATAAAGCTACAGTACTTTAAGCAGAATATCAAAAAGAAGATTATAGAAACCTACTAGACTCTGGAAAACACACACCATCATGGCATGCTATTCTCATACTTGCACCCAGTCACCAGAACAAATAATAATAATAATATTAATAATAAGAAGAATATCTGTCATAATGGTAACTACCAAACAACTAACTCTACCATCACAGCCTAAAAAATACTTTGTCATTGATAATAAGAATATGTAATATAGAATTATTAACTTAAGCAAGATAAGCACACATCCCTCTGTCATGTCTTTCCCTGTAAAAATGTAAATTGTCATACGTCTATTAACTGTTGGACTGCTGGAAGCGGACAATAACTCCAATTGGCAATGACTCTGGATTGGCTGAGTATTCTAGAAAAATTTGACTGAAAGTTGCTTGTGGCTTAGCCACCGACAACGTTTGGTCAAATTGTTTTAGAGGTACTCAGCATACCCTGAGTTAGGCTCCATGGAAAATGTAGACTGCAGAGGCTTGGCAGCGAGACAGTTAACTATATGTATATATAGGACTATAACATGTTAACCGTATGTATTCAGTATTCTCATGTCCTATACTGTTGTTGTTATATGTTATATGTTATATGTAGGGGTCCACCGCCACATAGGCTCTGCCTTTGGTGGACTACCTGTTGTGAAACTGTAAATGTATATTCTATATCAAAATAAATAATCTTGAACTTGAACTTGAACTTGAATGATGTTTTGAGGTATACATTAAGCATAGCCGCGAGGTGACAAGATTTGTGAAGGGTTTTTTCGTGGTATCTTCAGACGTTAAGATGTTTAAAAATTCAGAGGAAAATAAGTTTTATCCTTGTATATAGTGCGCGCAAATTTTTTAGAACATGTAAATTGAGCATAAATGTGCGACCTATTTATGGATTTTTAAGTAAATACGCCACTCCCATATTTGCTGGTACTCATTCAGAGTCAACTTATTTCAGTTGCAACTTATGACTAATAACTTCGAGAGTTAAATGGTTAATATTTTGATAGTAAACGCTACAAACTTTGATGACCAAGTTTTACTATATCAGAGATGTGTGTTGATCTCAGTGTTTTAGTAGCAAGCATAGCCTTTGGATCAGGAAAGTTCTTGACTATCAGCCACTTTTATTAGCCCTAAGATGGGTTTTTTCCCTACTTAATGTATAATCTAATCTCTCATCATTTTGTAAATTCTTTCTGCGGGTACTTAACTTGGGTGAAATTGGATATATAGAGCAAGTACCCAGGCTATGAGGGATCATTCTATCGGCTCTCAATCGATTAATTGTTATAGTCAAATATAACATTCTGCTTGCAAATGGACTATTACTCGTGGAAATCATCTGAAAGTCTAGAAGAGGGGGAGAACTAACCTAGTTAGAAAAATTTTCTCTCTAAGTGGTGTGTAAACTGTGAAATGTTGGTCTGAACATGTTGTTTCCACACCATCTCTTAAAACATTCGAAAATGGTTTAGGTAGGCTTTGGCATAGTCAAGCCAATGTATGACTACACCGTACACGCAACCCATGACTAGAAGTGACGGCACAGGCATGGAGATAAATGAAGAAGAGATGACCATGAGGCCTAATTGTCCTGTGCTCAGTATTATTACCTAGATTATAACTCAATTTTTATGGCATAGCAACTGATTATAATTAAACTTCTGGTTTAGGTATGCCAAATCAAATCATTTCTGGTGTTTTGCTGGTATTGTTTGTTTCTAAATCACTTGACAGTTTAAATACCCTATTTCAGGGGCTCTTATTTTGGATTCTTTAATTCTTTATTAGTTGCTCTTAGTGCAATGGCTGAACCATCCAATTATCCTCATCCTTCGAAACCTTGTGTACACCCAACTCTTCGCATTTATTTTCTAGGAATAATTTAATTTTTTCTTATGATCCTAGCAGTGCTTTTGTCGTTTTGATTTCACTAGATTTCGTTTTGCTCCTGAATCTTCTCATGTATTACACTCTAACTATCAGCCTCCATCTTTCGACTAATATCAATCTGCAAATAAGTGCGTCAGACTTTATTATTTTAATTGTGAATAGTGGTTTGCTATCTTTTAGTATCATATCTGGCCTGATTTATTTTTAACATAGTTTTTCAGTCTTTCTTTTCTGTCAGTAGGATCCCTCGCCATGATGAAGCATATCTATGGGTAAATGTAAGCTTGTCACAATAACAAAATCTTTTTTGTCTTATCAAGATTTACACCGCTCCTTTCTCGAGTTCAGTAGAAATTTTGATCTTTTTATTTGTCTAGGGATATATCTATTTCTATTATTGTCATATGGAGAGGTCTTCTCAGCCTTATCTATTCAAGCCTATTTTTTTATTCTTCTAAATTCTAAATTTCCCAGGCATTAATAAATAAATTCCTCAAGGGGGCCTAACCAAGATGATTGGATTGTTGCCTTTGCATGGATTGTGGAATATGGTTTTTTCCTTTCACCCTTCTGTGTAGTTTCAGTCCTTTGTCCTTATCCATCATTGATCTGGTCACAGGTTTGATGGACTTCTTTCTTGTTTAATCATCTGATAAAGATATTAACAATTGGGCTCATATCATACTAGCTTTGTTTTAAAATTAGATTTGTAAAATAAGATTCTGCAGGTTTATTCTGGTCCTAGCTGTCATGCTTAAGCGCTTCTATATAATCTCTACTCTATCAGGGGTGGGATGGGTATAGCTAGCCTCATGCATGTCTTAGGTAGCAGATTTCCTACATATAAGGTACAATCAATGTAGTCATTGAATCCCCCTTTTTTCTATCAAAACATGTTGGTCTCCTTTGACATTAGTCCTGCTTCTGTTCCTGATCAATAATTTTCTGCTCTTTTCAAGTAGGATACAGTGGAGGAATGGCAGAATCCAGACTTTAAGGATTATGAGGTGCTGGCAGATCATCTTTTATAGGGTCTCGGCTCTTATCTTCAACTCATATATTTATCCTTTTCTGACAACTTCCAAAAAATTTACACTTCATGATTTAATACTAATTCTGTTGTATATTTTGGAATTATTTTGTCTGGAACCCATGGCTGCTTTGATACTGTTTGAGACAAAAATTACTTAGTCAATCGTTTTATATTCAACTCTTTTCCTACTATGTTGTCTCAGAAATGGAGTTCATCGATGAAAGGAATAATATGGACATGGAGTCATTTTGCCTAGTCATCACTGGTCTAGTCAAGGATAAGGGACAGTGTTTTCTGATATTTCTATATATACAGAATTTGTCCTAACTGGATTTGGGTTCTTTTAATTACATCATAGCCAGTCTGGGATTCCTCTGGCTTGGAAGGTTGCTTAATTGTGTTAAAATTTGGGCCGAATGGAGTCAGTTTTGTGTACGAAGGTCAAGTCTGGTAATTCAGAATTTTGTCCCTCACCACGACTGCATACACTGCATTTTCATTCGTTGGGTGTCATCGGTACCAATTCACCAGTTTATCCATCTGCAGGTCCAGTTTGATGTCTTGTTCTTACGTGTTTGGGGGAGGGGATCTCGTTCTTGTGTCTATGGAATCAGATAAAGTAGTCTTACTACTCTCTTCCTTTTCAGGAACTAGAACAGGAACTAATACTCTTGTATTCCTCTTCAATACTCAGGAATATTGGAGAATGAAGAGATATTGTCTCTTTCACAAGCACCTATCTGCTCATGCAGTCATTTGTATAGTAGTGACCTTCATCAACAAGCAGGGCAGTTGAGGTTATCATATTTTGTCTGGAGTCTTGGTCTTCCTCCTGCGATGGAGATGTCAGCAAAACTTTCAGCAGCTCACATTCCAGGTAGAATGATTTTCCTTGTAGCTCATTTATTACATCCCATTAAGTTTCTACTCAGTATAGTGTCCAGATTTGATGTTCA
The DNA here is from genome assembly GCA_034401795.1 of Chaetoderma sp. LZ-2023a. NCBI lineage: Eukaryota > Metazoa > Mollusca > Caudofoveata > Chaetodermatida > Chaetodermatidae > Chaetoderma > Chaetoderma sp. LZ-2023a. The sequence continues at coordinate 117,458,154 of CM067373.1, forward strand.
TATTCTTCCTCCAGGCTAGGCTCTGGCGGTAGATGCTCTGGCCCAGTCATAGACTTCACATTTTTTTAAATTATCTTCAATTTAACTTTCTAGTGCCAATTGTATTTAAGAACTTTTGTCAGCGGTTTCTAGTACAATTGTCTTTAAGAACTTTTGTCAGCAGAATGTATTATCCCTTTAATCACTCCTGCTTGGCCCAATGAGAGTTATTCAGTGGATCTCGTAGTCCTCTTTGTGGAAATCCAAAGCGTCTTACCAATTTTGCTGATTTTCTATCTCGTTTAACAGCAGCTTTCAGTTCATCATTCCACAAATCTTCAATATGTATATATGGTATTTTCCAAGAGACCTGTTTTTCAGAAATTGATTTTTTGTCTGAACTTTAGTATTCTTAATCAATTCAAACTATCTGTTACAGGAGAATTTACCAGAGTATATTTAAAGTTTTCAAATGGTTGTTAGAACAGCACATTATCTCGCCCGATTCTGCATCCCATCATCAAGTCATAGATTCATGGCATATTTTTTGATGATTTAAATCCCTGTATGCTGGGGTGGTGTTATCGTTTTCACTAGCATCTATCCTTCTTTGTTTTCTAGAAGCCGGTTTGAGAGTTATTAAGTATTTACATCATTTATCCATGGTACCGGTATTTTTAGAGTATAGCACAAAGGCAAATACCTATAATAAATTCCTCTATTAATTCATTCTTGGGTCCATCTGTTTAATTGTATAACTCTGAAATCATTCTTTTTGTACTAGCGGCCGCGTTTGTTAGATGGCATTTTGATATTCATATTCTTTTTGGGAATGATCTTTTCTAGGTGGTAGGAGAGCTGGCCTCATTCTTTGCCCTTGAAGAGATCTTATATATATAAAACCTAATTAATTGTTTTCAATCCTTTCCGAAAACTATGCCCAATTTAAAATATCTTTTTGAAACACCGTTCAGGTTACTTATGCAAATTTGTTTAGTAAGCGTGCATCTCATCAACTGGATTACAGACACCATTAATCGACACTAGAATGTACCTCCAGGAGACACTCAGTAAGTGTTAAGGCACACGATGTTCGTGGTATGGCCTTCTCCTTCGCATTCTATGCAGATCTACCGTTCAGATTACTTATGCGAATTTGTTTAGTAAGCGCACATCTCATCAACTGGATTACAGACACCATTAATTGACACTAGAATGTATCTCCAGGAGACACTCAGTTTGTGTTAAGGCACACGATGTTCGTGGTATGGCCTTCTCCTTCGCATTCTATGCAGATCTATCAGTGGACGACATTATGTAAGTTGCAGTATAAATGTCAGATTCTACATTATTTTTATCTGAAAGATCAGATTCAATTCACAATCTGACATTTCTCGTTTCGCCACTCAAACCTAGGCTCAATTGCCTAGATTCTTTAGTCAGCCGTCTTCTTCACCATCTCACGGCTGTTTTTAAATTCTCTTTGCTGAGATTTTCTAATTATCATTATATTATTGTATTTTATTTCGAACATTTGTTTGTTCGTGCTATTTCAGCACTTCAGCGATTTAGTTGGTTTTAGTATTTTTGGTGATTAACCTTTCATTCCTGATTTGCAATTTACCAACCCACCTAGTATTTGGGCTCTGACCAATTCTGTGTTTTAGCAAACAGTGAATTGAGTGGCTTAGTATTTTTGTTGTGTTACAAAACGACCCAGACGTATATATACTGGTCTGGCGTTTTGTTAGCTTACTAAAATACTTACCACTCAATTCACTGGGGCCCACCTCAGCCACCCCGCATCGTTAAATTGCAAATCATTAAAAATTTGTGGAATTAATTAATGACGGCTTGGACTCGGTCGCATGCATAGTAGCATAAGTGCGCATGCTCACAGACTCGTTTATATGTTCTCTATAGGAATAGAGGAACCGGTTCCCTAGAGCAATGACTGCTTTAGAGTTAAAGAGATACTATCAAGACTACCCAATGGAGGGATGTATCTCTGCTAAACTTGTTTCAAGGGAACCTACACCATGGGAATGAATAGGTTAAAATTTTCTGAGATATCTAAGTCAGGTGACTTTTAGCAAACAGTGAATTGAGTGGTAAGTATTTTAGTAAGCTAACAAAACGCCAGACCAGTATATATACGTCTGGGTCGTTTTATTGTTCAAATTTGAGCTTTAAAGGTTTAATACCCGCTTTGTCTAGTGGCAATGATGATTGTGAAATTCTCTGTGTTCTGAACTATGATGCCACATTTCATGAAAGATTTAAAAAATTCAATCGCTCAATCAAAAATTGTTTTAACCCTTTCACCGCCAAAATCCCAGAAAAAGTGTATTCTTTATGATATAAAACATATTCTGTTACAAATTTAGAAATTAATTTGACTGGAAGCTTTCAGTCAAATTAATTTCAAATTATTCAACAGATTTCCTGTATGGTTATCTTGTAAATGAGATATGATTTCTGAAATCATAAGATGCTGTGTTTATCACTATGTTTTGTTGTGCATTGTAGTGATGTATTACAGCCATAAACACAATTATGTAAAATTGTAAGAAAATAGAAACATTTATATTACGCGGCTTAGGTATGCGATAAATAGAATCTCAAAAACATATTGCCATTTCATATCAAATTTATCACTCTTGGTTAGTAAGATCTCATTTGGAACTTGGTAAAGCTCATTCCAATTGATGAATCCAATATGTCAGTCAGATATATTCTGTCATACGGTAATCAATTATATCACAAGTAGGCTAACATCACAAGCAAAATGGGTAACGAATTGTGCATCTATAAGTCTGTCATAAACACTTATTAGACTGCTATGTGTATGAATTGTATATCATTACTATTTAATAACCATTCAGTTAAATATTTTGAAACTAATTTGACTGGGCACTTGGCAGCAACAGCACACAGTCAAATTAGTTTCAAAATATTCAACAGCTTGTCTGTTCATGCTATGATCAATCCCAACACGGACAAAGCATGTGTGGAGCTTAGGTAGAGATGGGAGGGGCATAGTTAAAAGTGGATTCAAATATTGAGATCACATCGTTGCAGTTGGAAGCTTTAAGGTGTCATGGTGTCTGCAGAAATGTTTGTATTTCCAGCGTAATTGTTCATAGCACTCTTGCACCTTTTCAAGTGATATCTTGTTGTATCTGGTTCTGCACATGCAAGTACATCCATGAACATGCTTATTATGCATTCACAATATAATCATGTGTATGTGTGCGCATCCATGATCATGTGTATAGGTGCACATCCATGATCATGTGTATAGGTGCATATCCATGATCATGTGTATAGGTGCACATTCATGATCATGTGTATCAGTGCTCATCCATGATCATGTGTATCGGTGCACATCCATGATCATGTGTATAGGTCTGCATCCATGATCATGTGTATATGTGCACATCCATGATCATTGTATAGGTGCACATCCATGAACATGTGTATCGGTGCACATCCATGATCATGTGTATAGGTGTGCATCCATGATCATGTGTATAGGTGCACATCCATGAACATGTGTATCGGTGCACATCCATGATCATGTGTACGAGAGGTGTTCAGTTTATTTTATCACAAATTTCAAATAAGTATTTAATCAACAATAATTTATCACAAAATAATTTCATTGCAGAAAATGTTCAATTTGAGACCCATGAGCATGATATATCAGTCTACAGCACTTAGGCCAAGAAGAAAGGGTTTTATTGATCACAGTTTGACTTAGTGCTGTCCATTCGGTTTTGAGAGCATGTTTTAGACTGTTAAGACTTGTAACTTTTCGCTTCTGTAGACAGCGCTTGACAATCCCCCATATACTAAAGTCCATAGGGGCAGCATCCGGCAACTTCGGCATCCATTCTTCAGGGCTAATGAATTTAACATTGTTCTGCTTTAAGTATGAGAGGAGGCACTATCTTGGTGAAAAACCATGTCCTTCTGTTTGTTTCCTGGGAATAATTTGGGAACATCATGTTTCAAAAAGGGTCTCAAAACATGTTTGATGTAATAATCAGCATTGATTTTCACATTCCGATCAATGAATTTAAGAGTGGTCTTTCTGTAATGACTAACGCCGGCCCATACCATGAAACCAGTATATGTGTATAGGTGCACATCCATGATCATGTGTATAGGTGCACATCCATGATCATGTGTATAGGTGCACATCCATAATAATAATAATAATAATAATAATAATAAGTGAATTTATAACGCGCCAAACTCCACGCAAGCATGCTCGTAGCGCAAGACAATGAAATGATAATATAAACATTAATTTAAATTCTGGTACGCTTGTTTAAAGAGATGAGTTTTAAGATTTGATTTGAATGTTGTAAGATTTTTTTTTTTTTTTTTAATCATGTGTATAGGTGCACATCCATGATCATGTGTATAGGTGCACATCCATGATCATGTGTATAGGTGCACATCCATGATCATGTGTATAGGTGCACATCCATGATCATGTGTATAGGTGCACATCCATGATCATGCGTATGTGTGCACATCCATAATCATGATTATGCATGTGCATCCATGATCATGCATATGCATTCACATCCATGATCATGTGTATGCATACACATCCATGATCATGTGCATGCATGCACATCCATGATTATGATGATCTAGCTCATGTACACTTGGGTATCGGACTAACTGGACACAAACTACTCTTTAGATAAGTTGTCAGCTGACCCAAGAATCACGCAAGCCTTGAACCTAACCTAACATCACCACCCTCACTAATGAAACTTCTTCTCTTTTCTCATTATGCGTTGTGGCTTAGAATCTAGATTATCCATCAGTCATACGATGCCATAATCAAATATGTGATGTGTAGGCTGATGTCATAATCAATTACATCCTGAATGACTCAATTTAGTTCACCTTAAGCACGTAATAGTCTGTTAGGCTGTTCGAATTGTATGTCCTACTATTTAATAAATATGCTGTTGAATATTTTGAAACTAATTTGACTGGGCACTGTTTAACTTCTTACCTCATTGTATAGTTTTCTGGAAATTTATAGTCAGGGAGTTCAGGGATCGATCGATCTCAACACAGCTGAAATGTGGATGGAGCTTAGCTAAAGATGAGTGGGGAATAGCTAAACTGGATTCCTCCATTGATCTAATGAATCTGGCAACACGCTGAAAATGCTCCAATACCAAGCTTATTGTCAGATGATCAGACATCAGTTTATTAACTGTCATTTAAAAATATTACCAGTGTCATTGTCAGTCTGATCTCAGACCCATTTCCTTAATTAAGGAGGAAATGTAAGTTTACTGAAGGCTTCATAAATTTTCAAAAATAGTCTTCTCTTGGTCTGCAAAGGGACATTTTCTATGAGAAAATTGAAATTTTCTTGAACAAATTCAAGAGTTAAAGAGTTAATACCTTTTCAGAATTTGAATAGATTTTAAATTAAAGTATAAATTATTGGCACAAATGACATCTGACAATAGACTGACAATATTGATTATTGCTAATTATCCTGATATATCGGATACAGATCTAACACCAGGCTGAAAATTCACACTAGTTATGCACTGACAATAAGCTTGCATAAGACTAAGAATATAGATTGGTAATAATAGGATTGGGCCCAGAGGGTGGGGGGGGGGGGCGGGGTGGGGTGGGGAGGGGATAGGTGGAGCTGTACTTTCCTGTCCCTTATCCTTCTATCTGAATTAACATTTGAAATGAGAAAAAAAATGTCATGTTTATATGAATATGGAAATAGGCAGTATGAGGCACATTGAATGAATTGTTTCCAAAAAACTGCTGTGGACAAACCGACACACGCATGTACATCCATCACTAATGTGTTATTAACCCTATTTATTCAAAATTTTCTCAGAAAATGTCAATTTGCAGACCAAGAAAAGACTATTTTTGAAAATTTAAGACTGGAATGACAGGCTCAGTTATCAAGCCGGTCATTCCAGTGGTAAATTTAAAAAAATAGTCTGTAAATGGACATTTTCCAATTTACATGTTGGGTTCTTTTCACAACTTTTTATGATTTTCCTACATAATTTCTATCATAGTGACATTTTAGTGACTAGAATAAGAATTTGATAGTTAAATTTCCCTTTGACAAATCAATATCATTTAGCACACTTTCTGCCAGAATTTGCCAATGCAGTATTGAGATGTCCTGTGCATGAAAGTTGTTTGCTGCTTAGGGGAATATTATCAATGAAATAAGGTAAGGAATGAATAATAATTTTATAACCATCATTTCCAATCCCCAGGACAAATTCGCTTCAAAAAGATTTTTCTTCTAAAAGATGTCATGCTCTGAGTCTGTTTTATCTATATTTTAGCTCATCTGGTCAGAATGGCCAAGTGAGCTTATGCCGTGGCGACCGTCCGTCCTTCATCCATCTGTCTTGCCATCTGTCTGTCCATCAACTTGTTCTTTAAACAACTTCTTCTCAAGAACCACTGGGCCGATTTCAATTATATTTGGCAGGGAGCATCCTTAGGGCATAGAGATCCAAGTTTGTTCAAACGAAGCCTATCGGCCAATTTGGCCGGTGGCCATCTTGGATTTTGTCAGATTTTTAAAAATATCTTTAAAAATCTTCTCTGAAACCACATGGAAATCAAACCAAAACCCATGAACCATTATCTAGGGCAAGATGTAAGCTAAGTTTAGTCAAGAGAACTTGATTGACCAAATGGTTCGGCGGCCATCTTGGATGACCTTGTTTTGGCGAAAATTACTTCTCCAGAACCGCTGAAGAGACCAGGCTGAAATTTGTGATATATGATTAGGGACTAAGGGCCATTAAAGTTTGTTCAAGGGAACTATATGTTTTGGGTATTCTGATCTCTTATTTTCCCATTTTTGAAAGTGTCGAATAAACAGTTTGGCAGCCGTCTTGGATCAGTTTCCTGCTAAAAGCTCTCTTACTAAAGCAATGATAAATATAAAATGTCAGCTCAAGAAATACTGGGATGATTTAAAATATATTTGGCAGGAACAGTCCGATCGACCAAATTGGCCAGTGCCCATCTTGAATTTTTTTCAATTTTTAGCTCACCTGGTCCGAAGGGACCATCTGTCATCCGTCCATTGTCCGTCAACCTTTGCTTTAAAACACTACTCATTAACCACTTGGCCGATTTCAACAAAATTTGTCTGGAAGTACCCTATGGCCGTAGGCTCCAGATTTCCATTCAGAATTTTGATTCATCTATTTTTTGGGTGAAAAAATTTACCAGACATTGTCAAATTGCTTCTTCTTACTACTTTGAGCAATTTCAACCAAACTTGGCTAAATTCATCTATCATCAAAGGCACCAGAATTTTAATTTCAGAATTTTGATTGGTAGCTTTTTCCTGTGAAATTTTTTCCCCATCTTGTTTAATATAAAGAATCATGTATATTTAAATGCAAATGATTCAAATGCTAATGGTCCAGGCGAGCGTCACAGGCCCTTGGACCTTTTGTTAAAATATCTTTAAAAATCATCTTCTCCATAATCGCTTGGGGCATCCATTCAAAACTCATGAAATATGATCTACGGACAAGTTTGTTCAAGGGAACTAATTGATTGGCCAAATAGTTTGTTGTCCATCTTGAATGACCTAGTTTTCAAGAAAACCACTTTTCCAGAAATGCTGAAAGGATCGGGCCGAAATTTGGCAAATATCATTAGGGATTTAGGCCCATTTAAGTTTGCTCAAGTAAAAAGATATGGCCGCCATGGACCAATCAAAATGTAAAGTATTTGGCGGCCCTATTGGATATTTTTATTTGATGGATTTTGAAGTTGAAATTGGTTTTATATAGGTTTTTAGGTATTCTGATTTAAAATTTGCCATTTTTGAAATGGGATAAACGGTTTGTCGGCTATCTTGGATCTTTTCCCCACCAAAATCTCCCATGCGAAACCAATGGGAAATTTAAAATATTTTCTCGACAACCACTAGGCTGATTTCAAGTATGTTTGACAGGAAGCATCCTTACAGCATAGGGATACAAGTTTGTTCGCAGGAAGACGTTCTGCCAATTTAGCTGGCGGCCATCGTGGATTTTGGCCGACTTTTAGAATCTTCTTTAAAAATCTCTGAAACCACTTGGGGGATCAATGCAAACCTCATGAAATATGATCTAGGGCAAGAGCTAAACTAAGTTTGTTCGAGGGAACTTGATTTGCCAAGTGTTTTGGTGGCGATCTTGGATGACCTAGTTTTTGCAAAAATGAGGTCTCCAGAACCACTGAATTGATTGGGCTGAAATTTGACAGATACGATTAGGGCTGAAGTGTCATTAAAATTTATCCATGGAAAGTTGATATGTCCAAAAAACATTTCCGCCATGAATCAATCAAAATTTAGCATCTGACGGACATTTCATATTTTCTGCAAATTTCTCAGAAAATCCTAAGACTACTTACTTATTAGTCAATGGGCCAATTTTAATAAAACTTGGCTAAACCTTCTTCACAGAAATTTTATAGTTAAATTTTTCCTGTTGTCATCTCGTTTTGTTTGGTTGTCCCAGTGGCCAATAATTCCAGGTGAGCAATACAGGCTCATTGGGCCTCTTGTTATATCAATGCGCAGTGGACCTTTCCAGGTTATCCATCAATCATATGATGTCATAATCGACTATGTATTGTGTAGGCTGATGTCAGCCATACCTTTGAATACTCGGAAATTAATTTTATCATATATAAACACGGCTTTCAGCCTGTTCAATATTTCTTGATATGAACACACATGTAATATTCAATGGAAGATTTTCATTGGTTATATAATGAGTTAGAAATAATTTCATTCGTTAGATAAGTTGTAATAATCCTACATGCTCCGTGACACAACAAATGTTTCCTAGCGATGATGACAGTGAATTTTTAAGCATGACGGGATACATTATGTTTATGATTTAAATTTTGTAATATATATATACTACCCCGTTATGAGATATGTTTGAAAATTTGCATGAACAGAAATTTAAATATTGTATTAAAAGTAATTTCAAGTCCGAAATAACGATGTTCTGTTTATCTCTATTATCAACTTTGCCAACTCGGTTGATAATAAAGATATAAAATGGAACCGCATTTCAGATCCTCTACACGTTAGTAGTCTATACTACTGACTTTATACCAAAATTTTATCTGGGCTGCATATGATTTTATCAGCCTATGTATGATATTGCATGTTGAACATATATTTACCATACTTTTATCACTGATTTGAAGTCATGTCTGTGATAGAAGTTGCTGGCCAATTCTTTAGGTCATAACCATTCTAATTTCTTAACAGCTTCAAAACAGAATGTAGCTAATACTCAGCCTGAAGTGGATCTGTTGGTCTGTAAATGGACATTTACTAAAACCACTGTAGAAGTTGTTTTTGACCAGCTTGAGTGTTATGCAATAGAATGTGCTTTACCATAAAATAGCAATCTGAATGTTGTTAACCCTTTAACACTTAAACTTGCTCGAAAAAATGTAAATTTTTTTCACAGAAAATGTCAATTTGCAGATCAAGAGGCCAGTCATTCCAGTGGTAAATTTGCAAAAATATTATTGTCTTTGTCTGCGAATTGACCTTTCTGAAGACCACTGTAGAAGCCGTTTTTGGGTGATGCGAGTGTTAAAGAGTTAAACTCTTTATATATCAGTGGCTTGCCAGAGTACCATTCATATTGAATACAGACCATCCATTAGGAAATCATCATGGTTACTAATGTCCGGTTAATAATCTCCTTTCCATAAAAATGTACTTTTGGCATATATTATCATTTACCGATCCGCTTTCATAATGAGGTTGGATTTATTATCCATTTGAATACTGGTTCCATGCATAGTATTAACCCATTTGTCGCCATGCAGATATGTCTGTTAATCATATTTGGCAGGAAGTAGACTTAGGGCATGGAGATTCAAGTTTATTCAAAGGAAGCCGATCAGACAATTCGGTTGGCGGTCATCTTTAATTTTGCCCAATTTTTAGAAACGTCTATAAAAATCTCCAAAACTGCTTGGGGAATCAATTCAAAACTCATGAACCATGATCTATGTCAAGAGCTAAACTAAGTTTGTTCAAGAGAACTTGATTGGCCAAATGGTCAGCCGCCATCTTGGATGACCAAGTTTTCGTGAAAATGACGTGTTCTCCAGAACCACTGAAGGGATTGGCCGAAATTTGGAAGATATGATTAGGCCTAAGGGCCATTAAGGTTTGTTCAAGGGAAGTTGATACATACCACAACCTGGCCGATGAGGACCAATCAAAATGTATGGTGCTTGACGGCCATATTGAATATTTTTATTTGATGGATTTTGGAGCACAAATTGTTTTTATATAGGGTTTTGGGTATTCTGATTTCAAATCTGCCATTTTCGATAAACGGTTTGGTGTCTATCATAGATCATTTTCCCGACAACCGCTCCCATACTAAAACAAAAGGAAATTCTTAGTGCTTTCTCGAGAACCGCTGGGCCGATTTCAAGTATATTTGACAGAAAAGCATCCTTAGGCCATAGAAATCCAGATTTGTTCAACTGGAGTTGATCGGCCAGTTTGTTTGGTGGCCATCTTGGATTTTTCAGAATCCGCTTGGGAGATTGATTCAAAACTTGTGAAAGGTCATCTAAGGCAACAGCTGAACCAAGCTAGTTCAAGGGAAGTTGATTGGCCTAATTCTTTAGTGGCTATCTTGAATGAGCTACTTTTCATGAAAGCAAGTTCTACAGAATTGCTGAATGGATGGGATTGAAATTTGGGATATATGATTAGGGACTAAGGGCCGTTAAAATGTATTCTGGGGAAATTGATAATTAAAGAAACGTGGCCACTGTGTTCTTGTGATAATTCTGGCCAACTCCTTCGGTTCTACTTATAGTTAATGTCCTTTCTAGTTGAAATGTGCCAGGTGAGCGATACATCCGCCTTGGGCCTCTTGTATGAATTTTCCTGGAAATCCACAATTTTTTGTCTCACCTGTGAAGCAGAAAAAGTGAGACATAGGTATCACTTTTCTGACGGCGGCATCGTCAACATTAAGGTTCTGTGTTTAGCAAACCTTCTCAGCTTATATTTCAGGATTGGTTAAGCCTATTACAACTAAAGTTGGATACATTGTTACCTATAATGATAGGAAGCAGCATGATGCTGTTGGGATCACAAGGTCAAAGGTCAAGGTCACTGTGACCTTGATACAGAACTCTGCTTTTTCAACATTAAGTTTTTGTGTTTAGCAAAACTTTTCACCTTATATTTCAGGATTGGTTAATCCTATTGCAACTAAACTTGGATACATGGTTACGTATAATGATAGGAAGCAGCATGATGATGTTGGGGTCACAGGGTCAAAGGTCAAGGCCACTGTGACCTTGATACAGAACTCTGCTTTTTCAACATTAAGTTTTTGTGTTTAGCAAAACTTTTCACCTTATATTTCAGGATTGGTTAATCCTATTGCAACTAAACTTGGATACATGGTTACGTATAATGATAGGAAGCAGCATGATGATGTTGGGGTCACAGGGTCAAAGGTCAAGGCCACTGTGACCTTGATACAAAACTCTGTTATTTCAAGATTAAGTTTTTGCGTTTAGCAAAAGTTCTCAGCTTATGTTTCAGGATTGGTTAAGTTTATTGCTATTGAACTTGGATACATGGTTACCTATAATGTTAGGAAGTAGCATGATGATGTTGGTGTCACAAGGTAATAATAATAATAATAATAATAATAATAATAATAATAATATCTTTATTTATAGAGGGTACAGTAAACTCGATCAGTACAAATAACTGTTCTTCCCCAAGGCCCTCAACTATTTATAGTTTGAATATTTACAATCAGATATATAAACTATCTATACAAGAGTATGATACAAGTATATACAACAACTAGATGATGCACATTACATGTTCCCCCACCAACCCACCCACCCAGCCCCTGCAAACTGCAGAAATTAACAAGGTTATGTTTGCCACAGGGATTGAGCGATAGATTGTACTCGCAGGCAAACAGACATACAAATGTAATGACCTTCATTATAGGTGAAGTAATTAAGCGGAAACCAAGTGCATGGATATGTTTGCCAAATTTTTAGATATTTCAAGGGAAATAACTAGAGTGAATCTGTACGCATTTCACTGATCAATACGCAATCACCACTGATGGTATGTCATCAAGAGTTGACATAACAAATTTGAAATAAATCCATTCATTATAAGGGAAGTTATTAAGCATAAACCAAATGCAAAAAGCATAATCCACCCCACCCACCCATACCCGCTTTGAAAATAAAATAATAATGACAATACAGATACATTTGGGTATGAGTTAGTATACAAACAAATCCAAAAGTTTATACAGTAGTCTATGATAAAAGATGGACTACAATACAGTAAATTAAATAATATATTATCTGGCTACATGGGCCCGAAGCTCGAATTTGAAAGCTCTTAGTGAGGTTGCTTCACGTACATTAATGGGTAGGCTGTTCCAAATTGTTGTGCCCGTCCAAGCAAAGCCATTTTTATAAATCTCAAGTTTAGACATGGGCATATATAGGGTAGAGTATATTATAGATTTGAGTGACCAACTCTGTACCTCTGATGTAGATTTAAATATATCTCTTAGATACTGTGGTGTCTGATCATTTAGAGACTTGTATACCATTGTTGCTGTGCGAATATATGTTAAATTAGAAAATGGAAGCCATTTTAATCGCTGAAACAGGTCTGCACTAAGTGTGTCTTTATTTGCATCAAGAATAAGTCTTGCTGCTCTTTTTTTAAGTTTCAGTAGTCTGTCAGATTCAGCTTTAGGACAGTTACCCCAAACTGTAAGACAGTAATTCAAGTGTGGAAGGTCAAAGGGCAAGGTCACTGTGAACTTGATACAGAACTTTTCAACATTAAGTTTTTGTGTTTAGCAAAACCTTTCGGCTTATATTTCAGGATTGGTTAAGCCTGTATTGCAAATAAATGTGGATACCTGGTCACCTATAATGTTAGGAAGCAGCATAATACCATTGAGGGCAGAAGGTTAAAGGTCAAGGTAACTGTGACAAACAGGAGACAGGCGAGACATCTAATTCTGCGGAATTCTTGTGTGTAATTCAAAACATTAAGAATATGTTCAAAAGGTTTCCTATATGGGTGCATTGTGATTGAGACATAAAAGGATTGTATTTACTGATGGGTCATATGTATGGAAGTTCTTATAAGCTAGCAAATATACAAGACAAGATTATGTGTCATCAATATGTAGAAGTTTAACACTTTGAACCTTGCTAAGCAGAAATGGCAAATTGTTTTTTATATAAAGAGTATTATGTTGATGATTTTAAAACTGATTTGACTGCGAGCTGTTGCTGCCTTTCAGGCAGCAGTACCTCTCAGGCAGCAGCAGCTTTCAGTCAAACTAACTTTCAAAATATTCAACAGCTGCATACCTGTATGATTGTCGTATAAGTAAGACACTATACTTTCAGGTATTGAAGGTTTAATAACAACGGATTTTGCCATAATATGTCAGTAACATTAATATCCCAGCACATCTAGAGAGCACACTGAAGCATTTCCTTGTATGTTAAATTAATTTTTTTATTAATTTCCTGTCTCAGTAGGCATACACATTGTTATCTTGCTGAGTAAGCAGCCATCTTAGTAACTTAATGCTATTATTAGTCCCCTACCGGTAAAACTGTGGGGGTACTATAGGTTTGCACTCCGTCTGTCCATCTGTCTGTCCGTCTGTCGCAGTTGGTTTTCCGCACATTTTTTCACAATTCTTCAAGGTATTCAACTGAGAATTGGTTTATTGCTTTGTTATGATAAGCTACAAACCAGGTTCGAGTTTCAGGCATATGCAAATTATCTTACCACAGAGGCTACCACAAAATTAGTGATCATGACGGTAATGTCTAGGTTGGACTACTGCAATAGTCTCTGTATTGGTATGGCAAAAGAAAACATCCACAAGCTCCAAACTATTCAGAATACAGCAGCACAAATAATCTCACGCCAGGCAAAAGATGCACACATCACTCCGATTCTCCATAAGCTTCACTGGTTGCCAATTGCTCAACGTATCCAATTTAAAATCCTCTGTCTAGCTTACCAGTGTGTCTCAGGAACTGCACCTACATACCTTTCTGCATTAGTCGAGCCATACCAACCAACCCGGTCACTTAGATCCCTAAACAAGCAAATGCTCAAAATCCCAAAATACAAAATGAATTCATACGGCTTTAGAACATTTTCTTTCTCGGCCGCCACTGAATGGAACAACCTCCCTATTCATCTAAAATTGTCAAAAAATCTTACAACATTCAAATCAAATCTTAAAACTCATCTCTTTAAACAAGCGTACCAGAATTTAAATTAATGTTTATATTATCATTTCATTGTCTTGCGCTACGAGCATGCTTGCGTGGAGTTTGGCGCGTTATAAATTCACTTATTATTATTATTATTATTATTATTTATTATTATATGCGTCAATTTTTGATGGAGTTATGCCCCCTTTTGACTTAAGAAATACGAAAAATATTAGCTTTCAGCACTTTTTTTCGCACTCCTTCAAGATATTTAAGAGAAAATTGGTGCATCATTTTAGTATAAGGAGTTACAGAGCAAGTTCACGTTTCAGACATTTTCGTCAATTTTTCATGGAGTTATGCCCCCTTTCGACTTAAGAAATACAAAAAATATCAGCTTTCCAAACTTTTTTCGCACTCCTTCAAGATATTTAAGTGAAAATCGGTGCATCGCTTTAGTATAAGGAGTTACAAGCAAGTTCGAGTTTCAGACATTTTCGTCAACGTTTCATGGAGTTATGTCCCCTTTCGACTTATGAAATACACAATTTTTTAGTTTTCCGTACTTTTTTCGCAGTCTTTAAAGATATTATACTAAGAATTGCTACATAGCTTTGTTATGAGAAGTTACAGACCGAGTTTGAATTTCAGGCGTATGCATGAATATTTGATGGCGTTATGCCCCCTTTCGACTTAGGAAATGTGAAAAATATCAGCTTTCCACACTTTTTTTCGCACTCCTTAAAGATACTTAAGGAAAAATTGGTACATCGCTGTAGTATAAAGAGTTACAGAGCAAGTTCAAGTTTCAGACATTTTCGCCAACTTTTCATGGAGTTATACCCCCTTTTGATTTATGCAATACAAAAAATGTTAGTTTTCCGCAGTTTCTTTTGCAGTCTTTCAAGATATTGTACTGAGAATTGCTACATTGCTTTGTTATGAGAAGTTACAGACCAAGTTCGAGTTTTAGGTGTATGTTTAAATTTATGATGGAGTTATGCCCCCTTGCGTGCTATCAAATACAAAAAATATTAGTTTTCCGCCCTTTTTCTCGCAGTCTTTCAAGATATTCAACTGAGAATTAGTACATTACTTTATTATGAGAAATCACAGACAAAGTTAGAGTTTCAGGCATTTGCGTCATTTTTTGACTTTCCGACTTATGAAATACAAACATATCAGCTTTCAAGACTTTTTCCTGCTCCTTCACCATATAGAACTGAGACTTGGTTTATTGCTATGTTATGAGAAGTTACAGATCAAGATCGAGTTTCAGCTGCTTTTGGCAATTTTTAATGAAATTTTTGACTGTCAATCGCTAAACATTTATATCACCGGGTATGGGACATGTATTGCAAAGCAATACATACAGAATGCTTGTTTTTGTTTATTCTGTACAATTTCTTCATCTTTTTATTTCCAGACAGCAACTGTCAAGCAGAAATATCACTGCATAATGGACTATTATTTAAAGGGGAGTGTTTGATAGTATTTCATTCAATATGCAAAGTGACAAGTTAGGAAGGATTCATAGCAGTCACATACATAGGATTGAAAAGTCAGGCACATAATATATTATATTGGCTACAAATGAATTGTCAAATCGCAGATCTTCTGTCAAAGCTGCAATTGATACATTTGTCTTGCAAGAATGAAACCGACCCAGATGTTTATACTGGTCTGGCATTTTGTTAGCTTACTAAAATACTTACCACTCAATTCACTGTTTGCTATAAGTCAACTGACTTAGATATTTCAGAAAATTTTAACCTATTCATTCCCATGGCATGTGGGTTCCCTAGTAAACAAGATTAGCAGAGATACATCCCTCCATTGGGTATTCTTGATAGTATCTCTTTAACTCTAAAGCAGTCATTGCTCTAGGTAACCGGTTCCTCTATTCCAATAGAGTACATATAAATGAGTCTGTGAGCATGCACACTTATGCTACTATGCATGCGACTGAGTCCATGCCGTCATTAATTAATTCCACAAAATTTAATAATGATTTGCAATTTAACGATGCGGGGTGACCGAGGTGGGCCACGGTGAATTGAGTGGTAAGTATTTTAGTAAACTAACAAAACGCCAGACCAGTATATACATCTGGGTCATTTTGTAACACAGCAAAAATACTAAGCCACTCAATTCACTGTTTGCTAAAACATAGAATTGGTCAGAGCCCAAATACTAGGTGGGTTGGTAAATTGCAAATCATGAATGAAAGGTTAATCACCAAAAATACTAAAACCAAGTAAATCGCTGAAGTGCTGAAAGAGCATGAACAAACAAATGTTCTAAACAAAAGACACTAAAATAATGATAATTAGACAATCTGAGCAAAGAGAATTTAAAAACAGAGACGAGATGGTGAAGAAGACGACTGACTAAAGAATCTAGGTAATTGAGCCTAGGTTTGAGTAGCAACACTAGAAATGTCAGATTGTGAATTGAATCTGATCTTTCAGATAAAAAATAATGTAGAATCTGACATTTATGCTGCAACTTACATAATGTCGTCCACTGATAGATCTCCATAGAATGCGAAGGAGAAGGCCATACCACAAACATTGTGTGCCTTATCACTTACTGAGTGTCTCTTGGAGATACATTCTAGTGTCAATTAATGGTATCCGTAATCCAGTTGATGAGATCCGCGCTTACTAAACAAATGTGCATAAGTAATCTGAACGGTATTTCAAAAAGATCTTAAAGTGGGTATAGTTTTCGGAAAGGATTGAAAACAATTAATTAGGTTTTATATATATAAGATCTCTTTAAGGGCAAAGAATGTAGCCAGATCTACCACCTAGAAAAGATCATGAATATCAGAACGCCATCTAACAAACGCGGCAGCTAGTGGAAAAAGAATGATTTCAGAGTTATACAATTAAACCGATGGACCCAAGACATGAGTTAATAGAGGAATTTATTATAGGCATTTGTCTTTACTCTATACCCTAAAATTACTTTACCATGGATAAATGATGAAAATACTTAATAACTCTTGAATGGGCTTCTAAAAAATAAAGACGGATAGATGCTAGTGAAAACGATAACATCACCCCAGCATACAGAGATTTAAGTCATCAAAAAATATCCCATGAATCTATGACCTGATGATGGGATGCAGAATCAGGCATGATAATGTGATATTCTTACAACCATTTGAAAACCTTAAATATACTGTGGTAAATTCTCCTGTAACATATAGATTTGAATTGATTAAGAATACTAAAGTACAGACCAAAAAAAAAAATCAATTTCTGAAAAACAGGTCTCGTGGAAAATACCAAATATACATATTGAAGATTTGTGGAATGATGAAATGAAAGCTGCTGTTAAATGAGATAGAAAATCCACAAAATTGGGAAGACTCTTTGTAAATGTTAAGCGTTATTTAACGTGAAGACATAACAGCCATTTTTTTTTTTTTTGAGCTGAAAACTTTTCCTATTTCTGTGTTCAAAGCACCCACGGTGTGTTGAATGCGAAGCTGAACCAATTTGGTAAATATGGTAGAGCGATACATCATTGCCTGGCAACGAGGGCGCGTGAACGGACTGAATGATGCGCTGCACTCAAGTCAAGTTTTCCCAAAAAGGCTTCATAAAAAGTTGTAAGAATATAAAAATTACATTTTTTCGCTGCACTTAATTTTCGTAATGACAAACATTTTACTAATGAATGGTTATATGCTAGGTTAGTCTGACTCGATAGGATGAATATTATTTATTTATTTATTTATTTATTTGTTAGTATTAAGCATACATATACTAAATTTTGAGTCTATGGTAGCTATAGCCTGTTCAGTTTTCCATGCTGTCGTGAAGGCTTCATATTTGGACAGCTGTTGATGCGTACAGTACTATGGCAATAAGCGGCCTATGTGACCAACAAATTCTGGCCTACATGCATTACAGTGATGCATTTATTTATGCCCCTCTATTTAAGCATTTATTTATGCCTCTCTTCATGAATACGGTGTAACTATGAGGCATAACTCGAGGGCGTAAGTTATGCCAGGCATAAGTTATGCCCTCCTTGTGAATACAGCCCCAGGGATGATCATGGTGTATCCTTGTGGTGTTCACCAAGTCCACCATGCCTGTTTGCACCACTGTCACATTCTTAATAGATCCAATAACTTTCCAACTGGTATGTTACATAGTTATGTAGGATACCTTATGTAGGATTTGATCCAAACCGGTATGTAGTATACCTTATGTAGGAAAGAATGACGCTTGGAAATATGTACCTAGTCAAAACTCTTAATTGATCCAAGAACTTCCCAACCGGTATGTTACATATGTCATGTAGGATACCTTATGTAGGAGATGTTCCAAACTGGTATATAGTATATATTATGTAGGAACGAGCCTCTGTGGCTAAAATAGGATCAGAGATTTTGACTTCACCTTGATTAATTTTACCGCGAAGCTGATTGCTGATGCCATTTTCTTTGTAGACATGAAAACTTTCCATTCTGTTTCATATCCACGTAAATTATAACCATTTTACATAAAGTACATGACTTGTTCAACAAAGACTGTAAGTTCTATGACATTCATCAAATGTGGATGTAGCTCCACAAGATTATGGAATGAATAGGATTTGTTGAGATAAAAATTAGGTGTTTCCTGTAATACAGAAAACTAATTAATGATGGTTTGGACTCGGTCGCATGCATAGTAGCATAAGTGTGCATGCTCACAGACTCGTTTATATGTACTCTATAGGAATAGAGGAACCAGTTCCCTAGAGCAATGACTGCTTTAGAGTTAAAGAGATACTATCAAGAATACCCAATGGAGGGATGTATCTCTGCTAACCTTGTTTACTAGGAAACTCACACGCCATGGGAATGAATAGGTTAAAATTTTCTCAGATATCTAAGTCAGGTGACTTATAGCAAGCAGTGAATTGAGTGGCTTTGTATTTTTGTTGTGTTGCAAAACTATTAAGTATACTTAATAGGTTTCCTTCTTGCAATGAAATGTATCAATTGCAGCTTTGACAGAAGATCTGCGATTTTACCATTCATTTGTAACCAATATAATATGTTATGTGCCCGACTTTTCAATCCTTCCTAACTTGTCACTTTGCATATTGAATGAAATACTATCAAACACTCACCTTTAAACGTCCCGGAAAATGCATATTCAAAAATGCATATATACCCCTAAAGATATTGGGGCCAGTACTATAAGTTGATGTAGATACATCATTTCGAAAATTTTGACTGGTAAATAGACAAAATGACGTCTCAAAGTTGGTCATTTTAACCCGCTTGGAAAAACAAAACGCAATTGAGCGCAAGCCTTATGATATCATCGGATGAAGGTGGGCAGATGACCATCATATGCAACTCTGCATAGAAAACGACCCAGACGTATATACTGGTCTGGCGTTTTGTTAGTTTACTAAAATACTTACCACTCAATTCACTGTTTGCTATAAGTCACCTGAATTAGATATTTTAACCTATTCATTCCCATGGTGTAGGTTCCCTTGTAAACAAGGTTAGCAGAGATACATCCCTCCATTGGGTAGTCTTGATAGTATCTCTTTAACTCTAAAGCAGTCATTGCTCTAGGGAACCGATTCCTCTATTCCTATAGAGAACATATAAATGAGTCTGTGAGCATGCGCACTTATGCTACTATGCATGCGACCGAGTCCAAGCCGTCATTAATTAATTCCACAAATTTTTAATGATGATTTGCAATTTAACGACGCGGGGTGGCCGAGGTGGGCCACAGTGAATTGAGTGGTAAGTATTTTAGTAAGCTAATAAAACGCCAGATCAGTATATACATCTGGGTCATTTGGTAACGCAACAAAAATACTAAGCCACTCAATTCACTGTTTGCTAAAACATAGAATTGGTCAGAGCCCAAATACTAGGTGGGTTGGTAAATTGCAAATCAGGAAGGAAAGGTTAATCACCAAAAATACTAAAACCAACTAAATCGCTGAAGTGCTGAAAGAGCACGAACAAACAAATGTTCTATATAAAATACAATAAAATAATAATAATTAGAAAATCTCAGCAAAGAGAATTTAAAAACGGACTTGAGATGGTGAAGAAGACGGCTGACTAAAGAATCTAGGCAATTGAGCCTAGGTTTAGTGGCAAAGCTAGAAATGTCAGATTGTCAATTGAATCTGATCTTTCAGATAAAATTAATGTAGAATCTGACATTTATACTGCAACTTACATAATGTCGTCCACTGATAGATCTGCATAGAATGCGAAGGAGAAGGTCATACCACGAACATCATGTGCCTGAACACAAACTGAGTGTCTCCTGGAGATACATTCTAGTGTCAATTATTGGTGTCTGTAATCCAGTTGACAAGATGCACGCTTACTAAACAAATTCGCATAAGTAATCAGAACGTTAGATCTGCATAGAATGCGAAGGAGAAGGCCATACCATGAACAGCGTGTGCCTTAACACATACTGAGTGTCTCCTGGAGATACATTCTAGTGTCATTTAATGGTGTCTGTAATCCAGTTGTTGAGATGCTTGCTTACTAAACAAATTCGCATAAGTAATCTGAATGGTAGATCTGCATAGAATGCGAAGGAGAAGGCCATACCACGAACATTGTGTGCCTTAACACTTACTGAGTGTCTCCTGGAGATACATTCTTGTGTCGATTAATGGTGTCTGTAATCCAGTTGATGAGATGCGCGCTTACTAAACAAATTTGCATAAGTAACCTGAACGGTGTTTCAAAAAGATCTTTTAAATTGGGTATAGTTTTCGGAAAGGATTGAAAACAATTAATTAGGTTTTATATATATATAAGATCTCTTCAAGGGCAAAGAATGAGGGCAGATCTCCTACCACCTAGAAAAGATCATTCACAAAAAGAATATGAATATCAAAATGCCATCTAACAAACGCGGCAGCTAGTAGAAAAAGAATGATTTCAGAGTTATACAATTAAACAGATGAACCCAAGAATGAATTAATAGAGGAATTTATTATAGGTATTTGTCTTTGTGCTATACCCTAAAAATACCTGTACCATGGATAAATGATGTAAATACTTAATAACTCTCAAACCGGCTTCTAGAAAATAAAGAAGGATAGATGCTAGTGAAAACGATAACACCACGCCAGCATACAGAGATTTAAGTCATCAAAAAATTTCCCATGAATCTGTGACTTGATGATGGGATGCAGAATCGGGGGTGATAATGTGTTGTTCTAACAACCATTTAAAAACCTTAAATATACTCTGGTAAATTCTCCTGCAACAGATAGTTTGAATTGATTAAGAATACTAAAGTTCAGACAAAAAAATCAATTTCCGAAAAACAGATCTCTTGGAAAATACCATATATACATATTGAAGATTTGTGGAATGATGAACTGAAAGCTGCTGTTAAACGAGATAGAAAATCTGCAAAATTGTTAAATGCTTTGGATTTCCACAAAGAGGACTATGAGATCCACTGAATAACTCTCATTGGGCCAAGCAGGAGTGATTAAAGGGATATTACATTCTGCTCTTAAAAGTTCTTAAAGACAATTGTACTAGAAACCGCTGACAAAAGTTCTTAAAAACAATAGGGACTAGAAAGTTAAATTGAAGATATTTAAACAAAATGTGAAGTCTATGACTGGGCCAGAGCATCTAGCGCCAGAGCCTAGCCTGGAGGAAGAATATGAACATCAGATCTGGACACTATACTGAGTAGAAACTTAACATAATAAATGAGCTACAAGGAAAAGCATTCTACCTGGAATGTGAGCTGCTGAAAGATTTCCTGACATCTCCACCGCAGGAGGAAAACCAAGACTCCAGACAAAATATAATAACCTCAACTGCCCTGCTTGTTGATGAAAGTCACTACTATAGAAATGGCTGCATGAGCAGATAGGTGGCTTGTGAAAGAGACAATATCTCTTCATTCTCCAATATTCCAGAGTATTGAAGAGGAATACTAGAGTATTAGTTCCTGTTCTAGTTCCTGAAAAGGAAGAGAGTAGTAAGACTACTTTATCTGATTCCATAGACACAAGAACGAGAGGAAATTCTATAGTGATCCCCTCCCCCAAACACATAAGAACAAGATATCAAACTGGACCTGCAGATGGATAAGCTGGTGAATTGGTACCGATGACATCCAGCGAATGAAAATGCAGTGTATGCGGGCGTGGTGAGGGATAAAATTCTGAATTACCAGACGATCTTCGTACACAAAACTGACTCCAGCCTGCCCAAATTTAACACAATTAAGGAATCTTCCAATCCAGTGGAATCCCAGACTGGCCATGGTGTAATTAAAGGAACCCAGATCCAGTTATGATCAATTCTGTATGTATGGAAATATCAGAAAACACTGTCCCTTATCCTTGATGAGACAAGTGATGACTGGCCAAAATGACTCCATGTCCATATTATTCCTTTCATCGATGAACTCCATTTCTGAGACAACATATCAGGAAAAGAGTTGAATATTATAAAACGATTTGACTAAGTCATTTTTGTCTCAAACAGTATCAAAGCAGCCATGGGTTCCAGACAAAATAATTCCAAAATATACAACAGAATTAGTATTAAATCATAAGGACATGAAGTGTAAATTCTTTGGAAGTTGTCTGAAAAGGATAAATATATGAGTTGAAGATAAGAGCGGAGACCCTATAAAAGATGGTCTGCCAGCACCTCATAATCCTTAAAGTCTTTGGATTCTGCCATTCCTCCACTGTATCCTACTTGAAAAGAGCAGAAAATTATTGATCAGGGACAGAAGCAGGACTAATGTCAGAGGAGACCAACATGGTTTGATAGAAAAAATGGGGATTCAGTGACTACATTGATTGTACCTTATATGTAGGAAATATGCTACCTAAGACATGCATGAGGCTAGCTATACCCATCCCCACCCCTGGTAGAGTAGAGATTATATAGAAGCGGTTAAGCATGACAGCTAGGACCAGAATAAACCTGCAGAATCTTATTTTACAAATCTAATTTTAAAACAAAGCTAGTATGATATGATCCCAATTGTTAATATCTTTCTCAGATGATTAAACAGGAAAGAAGTCCATCAAACCTGTGACCAGATCAATGATGGATAAGGACAAAGGACTGAAATTACACAGAAGGGTGAAAGGAAAAAAACATATTCCACAATCCATGCGAAGGCAATGACCCAATCATCTTGGTTAGGCCCCCTTGAGGAATTTATTTAATAATGCCTGGGAAAGTTAGAATTTAGAAGAATATAAATAGGCTTGAATAGATAAGGCTGAGAAAACAGCTCCATATGAAAATAACAGAAATAGACATATCACTAGACAAATAAAAAGATCAAAATTTCTGCTCAACTCGAGAAAGGAGCGGTGTAAATCTTGATAAGCCAAAAACGATTTTGTTATTGTGACAAGCTTACATTCACCCATAGATATGCTTCATCATGGCCAGGGATCCTACTGATAGAAAAGAAAGACTGAAAAACTATGTTAAAAATAAATCAGGCCAGATATGATACTAAAAGATAGCAAACCACTATTCACAATTAAAATAATAAAGACTGATGCACTTATTTGCAGATTGATATTAGGAGAATCGAATGATGATTGATTCCAATTTTTTGAGAGAACAGGTCGAAAGATGGAGGCTGATAGGAAGAGACTAATACATGAGAAGATTCAGGAGCAAAACAAAATCTAGTGAAATCAAAATGACAAAAGAACTGCTAGGATCATAAGAAAAAATAAAATTATTCCTAGAAGATAAATGCGAAGAGTTGGGTGTACACAAGGTTTTGAAGGATGAGGATAATTGGATGGTTCAGCCATTGCACTAAGAGCAATTAATAAAGAATTAAAGAATTAAAAATAAGAGCCCCTGAAATAGGGCATTTAAATTGTCAAATGTGATTTAGAAACAAACAATACCAGCAAAACAACAGAAGTGAATTGATTTGGCATACCTAAACCAGAAGTTTAATTATAATCAGTTGCTATACCATAAAAATTGAGAGTTATAATCTCGGTAATAATACTGAGCACAGGACAATTAGGCCGTATGTTCATCTCTTCTTCATTTATCTCCATGCCTGTGCCGTCACTTCTGGTCATGGATTGCGTGTACGGTGTAGTCATGCATTGCCTCTTGACTTTGCCAAAGCCTACCTAACCCATTTTCAAATGTTTTAAGAGATGGTGTGGAAACAACATGTTCAGACAAAACATTTCTATGCTTGCTACTAAAACACTGAGATCAACACACATCTCTGATATAGTAAAACCTGGTCATCAAAGTTTGTAGCGGTTACTATCAAAATATTAACCATTTAACTCTCGAAGTTATTAATCATAAGTTGCAACCTAAATAAGTTGAATCTGAATGAGTACCAGCAAATATGGGAGTGGCGTATTTACTTATAAACCCATAAATAGGTCGCACATTTATGCTCAATTTACACGTTCTAAAAAATGTGTGCGCACTATATACAAGGATAAAACTTATTTTCCTCTGAATTTTTTAACATCTTAACGTCTGAAGATACCACGGAAAACTCCCCTGCGCAAATCTTGTCACCTCGCGGCTATGCTTAATGTGTACCTCAAAACATCATTCGTAGAAGTGAAATTATTAAATTGAACAGCCTAAATATTGCGTCTCCTTTAATAAAGATAGTTTTTTCCATCAAAATTAATCCTAACTTGACATAAATGTCGTCTTTATAATATATAAATCAGAATCACGTGATAATCACATGATATATAAATCACGTGATATTATCTGACCAGATCAGGTTAAAGCAAATTTTAATGAAGTATCTTAAGTGAGTACTCGGATATAGTTATCCTGGAATTGGAAATTCGGCAATGAGCTCTACGCTTCTCATCAGTGCCTCCAAAACGGAGATTTACTTTGCCACTGGCTGGCTCACTAACATTAGAAGGGGGCTACCCAGTTTAATTATCGGGCGTTCAAGCAATTTTTTCTCGAGCATCGCATTACGTTTTAGATCATTTTATGTTGGTCACTCACATTACAATATAACCAGTAATATATATGATCAATTTTATCGCTAGATTTAGAAATCAGGTGAACGCAAGTTTCTCGCTAGATTTACAAATCAAGTGAACCTGATAATCTGACACAGGCTTAATAGCCTATCTAACAAAAGAGGGTTATGTGATTACGAGGATTCAAATCAGTATCGTAATTTTGAACATCCGGGCATTCCGAGATCGTCCGACATTTGCCAATTTACGACACACTAAAGAGGATACCCCATAGCAACGCAATGTTTACATTTTTCATGAAACTAAGGGCATGAAAAACCCCGCCCAGTTTTAGAAAACAAAATCTTGAGTAATTTTTATGAGATATTAAATAATAGGTAAAAAGGTTTCATGGCCCATTGCTAGTAATGTTAAATTAGCCTGCAAAAACGGCGCCAATTTAATGCGAAGACCGAATCACGAATTAATATCATGGTCTTGTCTTTATTGTAATATGACTGACATGACTGATCATCATGAAGTAATTGCGAGTTTCATGTTAGTTGGTTAGTAACGGTCCTTATAAGGACCACTCGCTTTTCTTCAGGGGATGATCGTGGTCTGTCCTTGTGGTGTTCATCCGGTCCATCATGCCTGTTTGCACCACTGTCACATTCTTAATAGATCCAATAACTTCCCAACCGGTATATTACATAGTTATGTGGGATACCTTATGTAGGATTTGATCCAAACCGGTATGTAGTATACCTTATGTAGGAAAGAATGACACTCGGAAATACGTACCTAGTCAAAACTCTTAATTGATACACTAACTTCCCAACTGGTATGTTACATATTTTATGTAGGATACCTTTCGTAGGTGATGTTCCAAACCGGTATATAGCATACCTTTCATAGGAATGAGCCTCGTGGCTAAAATAGGATCAGAGTTATTGACTTCACCTGGCTTGTAATGTGAAGCTGCCGCTATTTTCTTTCAACTTGGTCACAACAAACTTTCTGTTCATATTCACGTAAATAATAAACATTTTACATAAGTACTATGTCAAAGACTGCTTGTACTGTGGTATTCATGAAAAATCAAATGTGGATGTAGCTCCACAAGATTATGGAATGAATAGGATTTGTTGAGATAAAAGTTAGGTGTTTCCTGTAATACAGAAAATTAACTAAAGACGGCTTGGACTCTGTCGCATGCATAGTAGCATAAGTGCGCATGCTGACAGACTCGTTTATATGTTCTCTATAGGAATAGAGGAACCGGTTCCCTAGAGCAATGACTGCTTTAGAGTTAAAGAGATACTATCAAGACTACCCAATGGAGGGATGTATCTCTGCTAACCTTGTTTACAAGGGAACCCACACCATGTGAATGAATAAGTTAAGATTTTCTGAAATATCTAAGTCAGTTGACTTATGGCAAACAGTGAATTGAATGGTAAGTATTTTAGTAAGCTAATAAAATCCCAGACCAGTATATACATCTGGGTCGGTTTCATTCTTGCAAGACAAATGTATCAATTGCATCTTTGACAGAAGATCTGCGATTTGACCATTCATTTGTAGCCAATATAATATGTTATGGGCCTGACTTTTCAATCCTATGTATGTGACTGCTATGAATCCTTCCTAACTTGTCACTTTGCATATTGAATGAAATACTATCAAACACTCCCCTTTAAATAATAGTCCATTATGCACTGATATTTCTGCTTGACGGTTGCTAGAGATATCTAAGTCAGGTGACTTATAGCAAACAGTGAATTGAGTAGCTTAGTATATTTGTTGTGTTACAAAACACAGGGTATGTGCGTTAAAGCGTATGTACCTCCGAAAGTAATAGAGCTATTGCAATAAATTTTATACATGTCAAACTAAGAGAAATAGTGTATTATGATATTCTCAATATATTTAATATGGTATCAATATTTGATAGAAAAAACATCTACAGAATCATGAGATAAGTTGAAATATCTTATATTATAAAGCAATTCAGATATAAAAATAATAATATCCTATATCTGAAGAAATAAAACCTTCAACTAAAGTAGCCTTGTTGGCCTATTATGTATCTCCACATATAGATTAAGATTCTCATGGGAAGACGTATGCTAAAGCTCCACAATGAATGTAATTGATAATATAGGCCCTAACTACAAGAGCCTTTGATTCGAACTTCAAGATTGGCCGCAAATACTCATTGAAGTCGTCCATATATCTGCCATCATATCACAGGCGCATGGTAATGTGGGCATGGTAGAGCCCCCCCCCCCACCCCACCCAGACAAACAAATTTGTTATGTGAGTTACCCATATGATTGCTGATTGAGAGAAGAATTTATATTGAGGGGCAAGGGCGGCTTGAAACAGCAAATGGTGGGGAGTTGTTATGGTATGTTGAATTCGGCCAAACAGTTTCAGAGGAGATAGCCGGCCAGCCAGACAGAAGGGTGAACATACAGACTGACTGGATGGATGGACAAACAAACAGACAGAGGCATTTGCTCTATCTTATCCGTTTCTTGTCCAAAATGTGCGTGGATAATAATAGAAATATGACGATACTGATTAAATAAAGATGATGATAATGATGATGTCCATGCATGCGTGAATGTGTGCGTGTGCTCGAGCATGTGTGTGTGCATTAAAGAGTGCATGAATGTGCCCGTGCGCATGAAAGTGAGTGGATGGGTTGGTGGGCTGGTGGGTGATTAGGCAGGCAGGCAGGCGGGTGAGCGAGTGGTCGGGTGAGTGGATGGATGAGCGGGTGGGCGGATGAGTGGCTGAGAAAGTGGGCGAGTGGGCAAATTATTATGAAGCTATTGAATCATAAATATAAAAACCTAACTTTTACATGAGCTTTAAAAAAAATAATGCAACAATCCTCATGACTCGCAATGAGCAGGACTTATAAATATGCTGTGCTGCTTAATTGTGCCACTGTTACTTACATAAAATAATTTTGTTTGCAAACTGGGCACACAATGTCTTCAATGGCTATCATTTCCATTTTTAAATATGTGGTATCTGCACATGTTTTATTCGTCTTTACTTGTAAGCCTATATACAAACAATTAATAGCTATCATATCTGTCAGATGCTGTGATGAAGAGAGTGGTGGTCAAGGTGGCCAGGTGGGATGCCACTTCCCCGGACCATGTGGGCTGTCGAGGGGCCACAGCCCAATCCCATCACTTTTTCAAAATCCAACTTAATCCTATTTTTAACAAGAGGCCCAAGGGCCTGTGACACTCACCTGTATGATTAGCATTTAAACCATTTGCATTTAAATAGACATGATGGATAACTTTCGGAAAATCCAAGATGGCCAGCAAAAAATTGACAATTAATGGCTATCATATCTGTCAGATGCAGTGATGAAGAGAGTGGTGGTCAAGGTGGCCGGGTGGGATGCCACTTCCCCGGAGCATGTGGGCTGTTGAGGGGCCACAGCCCAATCCCATCTCTTTTTCAAAATCCAACTTAATCCTATTTTCAACAAGAGGCCCAAGGGTCTATGACACTCACATAGATGATTAGCATTTGAACCATTTGCATGTAAATAGACATGATGGATAACTTTGGGAAAATCCAAAATGGCTAGCAAAAAATTGACCCCTACCATCAAAGGATCTTTCAACCTAAGTTTTGGTGAAATTGTGTCATTAATTAGGAGTACCATTTTTAAATGGTGCAGGAAAATTTTAAGAAAATCAAAGATGGCTGCCAAAACATTGACCTATCTAAATTCAGAAGATAATTTCTAGAGGCTGCCACCATAGGATCGTTCGAGCCAAATTTGGTTGAAATTGACCAAGCAGTTAATGAGGAGTTGCGTTTTAAAATATTTCCCAGCATCTTTCTGAAAATCCAAGATGGTCACCCAAAAAATCAAGCAGTCAAAATTCTGTATACACGTTCTGAAGCATAGCACTCTAGAGTCCTTTCAGCCAAGTTTGCTTAAAATCAGCCAAGTGTTTAATGAGGAGTAGGCTTTAAACTGATTTCCCAAAATTTGTTGCAAAATCCAAGCTGACTGCCAGAAAAATTGATCAATCAAAATTTTGTGTACACCTATCAGGCTAGTATCCTTCCAGCCAAGTTTGGTTGAAATTGCCCAAGCAGTTAATGAGGAGTAGCGTTTTAAATGATTTTGCGTCATTTCGGAAAAGTTAAGATGGCCGGCAAAAAAATTTACCAATCAAAATTGTGTAGGCAGGTTCTGAAGCATATTAGTCTAGGGTTCTTCCCACTGAGTTTGCTTGAAATCGGCCAAGTGGTTAATGAGAAGTAGGTTTTTATCTGATTTCTCAAAACTTTCGAAAAATCCAAGATGGCCACCGGCAAGATGGCCGGCGGAAAAATTGACCTATCAAAATTCTCGTTAGAAGCGTTAATGCATACAACCCCAGAATTATTCCAACCAAGGCTTTTAAAGAAAAAGTTTAAAGAAACGATGATTTCCCAAAATTTTCGAAACATCCAAGATGGCCACCAGAAAATTTACCAATCAAAATACTCATTAGAAGTGTAGAAAAGTACCATCACAGCATTATTCCACCAGAGTTTCGTCCATATCGGGCCATTGATATTGGAGGAGTAGCGTTTTAAATGATTTGCATATAATTTTTGGAAAATCCAAGATGACCACCGGAAACATTTACCAATCAAAATTTTGAATAGAAGTTCTGAGGCTTACCACCCTAGGATGCTCCCAGCCAAGTTTAATAAAAATTGGTCAAGTGGTTAATGAGGAGTAGGCTTTTAAAGATAAAGTTGATGGACAGACGAAGGCGACGGACGAGGCACGACAGAGGGACGACGAATGATCGGCATGGCATAAGCTCAATTGACTCTTCAGGCCAGGTGAGCTAATAATGAATGTAGTATTTCTTACATTATGCCTAGCCTATAAATTTCCACTAATCCAATTAGATAGACCATATTTAGGCTATAGCATACATAAGATTACATGTGCGGATTAGGATCCAAAAAAGATTTCAATGTATCAATAAGTCCTCATTAAATGAAGATATCTACAATTTAAAGCAAAGTAAAGATGCTCTTGTATCACCCAGAATGCGGGAAATGGCTTCTCAGAGCAGACAATTTTACATTATATCCATGCTCCCACCCTTCATATGGGAGAATAAACCATCTTTGATAGGTTATGAATATAAAATGTACTGTTAATTTGTATCTCATAAGGACAAGCTTTTAAGCGGTCTACAGAAATGCCAAAATGCCAATTTTCTGGAAGACAAATATTCCATGAATTCTAATACATAAATGTTCAGAGATGGCAACCCACTCCCTACAGAATGCTCTGGCTGTTGCGCTGAACACGAGCAGTGGTGGCGGTGCCACCGCCGCTACCACCATCATTGTCGTTATTGTCATTGGTTGTTGTCGCCATCATCATTGGTTGTTGTCATCGGCATCGCCACCGCCGGTGGCAGCATTGTTACTGTTGCTAAAAGTATAAATTTGTCTGGCTAGTTTAGCTTTCATAGAAATTTTGGATGCAACGATAAGCCCTATGTGTTAGTCCATCGCGACTGTCTCTAGTGCCGATCTGGACTCCAAATCCGAGAGATCCAGATCAAAGGTTGTGTATCGAGGAGGAAATAAATTCCCTCATACAAAAAGGAGCTATTCAGCCGGCACAGAGGTGTCCGGGCTTCTATTCAACCCTGTTCTTAGTAACAAAGAACACCGGAGGGTGGAGACCAATTCTCAACCTCAAGCCATTGAACAAGTTCATAGAGACGCCCAGTTTCAAGATGGAGACTGTGTGCTCAGTGTTGGCAGGGTTAGAGAAGGGAATGTGGACAGATTCAATAGATTTGAAGGATGCTTATTTCCACATTCCCATAGCGAGGAGTTTCCGTCGCTTCCTGAGATTTGCATTCCAGGGCAGACAGTGGGAATTCAGGGTGTTACCCTTCAGCATTTCCACCGCTCCTCGGGTCTTCACCCGTGTGGTTCTTGCGATTACAGCATACCTCCGCAGGAGAAGCATAGCAGTCCACACGTACATAGACGACTGGCTGTTAAAAGCACACACCCAGGAAAGTTTATCGACCAATCTGGAGATTGTTTTGAAAACTCTCACGGATTTAGGCTGGATGATAAATTTTCAAAAATCAGAGCTGACTCCATCCCAGAAGTTTGTTTACCTGGGGATGTTCTTCGATCTAGAGACAGGATATGTTTATCCTACTCAGGAGAGAGTTCAGAGACTCATCTCAGTAATTCAGTCAGTGTGCGGCAGTCGTCATGTCCTGGCACGGGTTTACTTGAGAATGCTGGGGTTGATGGTTTCATTGGAACCAGTCATTCCTCAGGCCGCTTTATGCAGGCGGCCGATCCAGTTATTTCTCATGACACAATGGACCCAGAGTACGGGTTCACTAGACTCGAATGTGTCAGTGTTGGCGCCTCTAATTCACCACCTGCAATGGTGGTTGGAGACAGAGAATCTCCTGGTGCGGGTGATGCTGACCCCTCCTCACCCACAGGTAACTGTGTACACAGATGCCTCGATGGAGGGGTGGGGAGCTTGCCTGGAAGAATCCACGATATCAGGGCTGTGGGATCTGGAACAGTCGAAGGAACATATAAATCTACTGGAATTAAGAGCGGTAGTCCTGGGCCTGGAACATTTCTTACAGAAAGTTCAGGGTAAGATTGTTCTTATTCATTCAGACAACTCAACAGTAGTGACTTACATAAACCACCAGGGCGGAACGAAGTCGCCCAATCTCTGTATGATGACATGGAAACTGCTTTGCTGGTGCCTGGATCACAGGATTACCTTGAAAGCAGTTCATATTCCGGGAAGGTTAAATCTGCTAGCAGACTCATTGAGCCGAAGGATGAGTGTTTTACCGACGGAATGGCAACTAAATCAATGTGTGGCGGATCGTCTGTTCGACCATTGGGGGAAGCCCAACATCGATTTGTTCGCAACGAAGAGGAATGCGAAGATGACGACGTACGTCTCTCCGATTCCAGATCCAAGCGCTTTCACAACAGATGCATTAGCTATCAGCTGGGTGGGAATGTATGCATACGCATTCCCTCCGGCAATCCTGATTCCAAAAATTCTTCAGAAAATCAAACAGAAGTATTGGTGCCAAGTGCTTCTGATCACCCCAGATTGGCCAAGCCGATCATGGTATACGGATCTGCTGGACCTTCTGGTCTGCAATCCGGTTCCTCTGCCTCTGATGGACGACATTATCTTCCAGGGCAAGGCCCTTCACAACAATCCATCAATGTTCCGATTGACTGTGTGGATGTTGTCAAGGAATCTAGAATTAAGGGGGGCTTTTCTGAGCAAGCAACCATGTTTATGGCCAAAGCCAGGAGGGGGTCAACCTCCAGAGCATATAATTATAGAATCAACAGATTTGCAGAGTGGTGCTCAAAAAGATGTATTGATCCAATGGATTCATCTATTCAGGTAGTAGCTGATTTCCTCTGTCACCTGTATGATGCCTATAGCCTCAAGCCTAACTCTATTGCTGGTTATAAGTCAGCTTTAATGTCTGTTATTCCTTGCTTGGCTAAGAGGGGAAGTGATGAAGTAAATACATTAAATGTATTAATTAAAGGCATGGGCAATCTAAGACCAAGGAATCCACCTGTGATTCCGTCTTGGAGTTTATCGCTAGTGCTTCAAGTACTAGGTGATAAGCCGTTTGAACCACTTAGTTCCATTTCTATGAAACTATTAACACTGAAGACTGTGTTTTTAATTGCTGCGGCCTCGGCTAGGCGTAGGAGTGAAATTCATGCCTTATCAGCCGAGGATGACCGTTTTGTGGTTTCAGGGGAAGGCCTTAAGCTGCTACCTAGGATTAATTCCTTGGCTAAGAATCAGTCGTTGAAATATCCAGGTCAACCTATTGTTTTGCCTGCTTTAACTAGATATGATCCTAATTCTAAAGCATGGTGTCCCGTCCGGGCGCTTCGCCGGTACAAACAACGTACATCGGAGTGGCGCACTGACCAGTCGGCGTTATGGTTGTCATATATTGAACCCCATGGCAGGGCTTCTAAGGACACCATTTCCAGGTGGATTGTAGAATGCATTCAGTTTTGTCATCAATCCGCCACCGGGAAGCAGGTTGACGTGGCCAAGGCTCACAGTGTCCGCGGCGTAGTGACATCCACTGCCCTATTTAATGGGGTCCCTGTGGATGATATTATGTCGGTGGCTCAGTGGCACTGTGAGTCAAGTTTTACAGACCATTATCTCCGTGACACCTCTAATCCTCTCGCCTTGTCGATTTTGAAAAAATAACTAGGCTTATATTTTTGATGGGGTTTCCTCATTGCTTATATATTTCACAATTAATTTATGGAAACAACCACTGTTTTGGGACTGCATCGTTCTTCACCAATGGGAAGAGGATGTCAGCAGCCATTTCAACAAGGTCAGTCTTGTGTATGTGTTGTCCATTGTTGATTGTCTTGTCACGTTACCCGTTATTAATATGATGATGGTTTTGTGTATTTATGTGGTTCATTGTTGAGAGTATACGAAAATGGAGTTTTTGCGTCTCTGTCCTGTAGTACATGGCACTTGTACGTAGAGAGCGTATAGGACATTGAGGTCATTCGACTCTTCCTCCCAGGAAGGAGGGGGGGGGAGCGCATATGACATTCGGTCATCTCTCATACATCGGTGGTGTTATCCGATGGTTAGTCAAATCCTGACTGTTTTTCATACAGTTTCAGAAGTTTAAGTGCCTTAAACGCAGAAAAGCGTATAGGGATGAGCTGGTCTTTTGACCTCGCCTCCCTCCCGCCGAATTCACTGTCGAATTCTGGCAATATCAAAAGTATTAGGGAGGTAAGTATACTCTTGATGTGAAATAAACGAAATCAAGGATTTATTTTTTCACGAGAGAGTTGATACTTACCTCCCTAGATACGGACCCGGCCTCTCCACCCCACAGAGGCTCGGTCTTCAGGCTCTTAATAGTTGCATGTGTATCAGCCAATAAATTAGTCAGAGGAAGTGCTAGTCTGCGCATGCGCGGTGGTGGGGCTGGCATCCGCCAGACTACGCTCCGACTCCCTGCCCAGTAGGGGCACCTAACTGTTTTAATCTGAGTGTTTATTGAGTGAAAGCCAATATTTAGCAATATCAAAAGTATTAGGGAGGTAAGTATCAACTCTCTCGTGAAAAAAGAAATCCTTGATTTCATTTAATCTGTTTTATGTATTTTTCAACTTGATGCTATGTTACTGTTTATGTTGCTTGATCCAATTCTACTCTTGTAGATTAACTCTCAGTAGAGGCAAAAAAGTGTAAATGACTATGGGTCAACTTCAAACCGATCTAATATGAAAAGTATCAATATTATAAGCTTCTGACGTACATGTATTCAAGAAACATGTTGCTTAATCTGAAAATTAAGCCTAGAAGCAAACAAATCACAAAGCTTCATTGTAAAGCTACTAGAGAAGTACACATAAAACTCCTTGATATTCAATTTGCACTCATCATCAAATACTCTGGATTTTGTTATTTGCTATACAATTCATCTGACCAGTTGAATGAGCAACTGTGATTCATAAATTTCATTCTCTAAATCATAGCCAAACTTTTCTGGATGATCCATTACAACATTGTGAGGGAAGAGATTAACACAGATATAGTTAATGTCGCTACTATAGAAATATATATTCAGAGACCAAATTTAGCATGAGCAACACCAAAGACTCTAAACACAACAATCGAGCTTTAATGGCCAGTCATTAATATGATGTTGTTTGGCGTTATTTCTCCATCTACCCCCTATAGAATGTGTGTTCTTTTTCTGTGCGAGGTCAGTGGGTCAGTAACGCTACCTCCCCCCTTCAGTTGACACATCAGTTGTTACATCATAAGCATTTCTCATGATTGAGTTGTGTCTGGCTGTTAATTGAAATAACATCAATCCACCATGTAAACACAGAATGGCCTGAATTTGACAATCACACATATTTATCAAAACCATCTGACACCGTTTCAGTGATTCAGATTAGTCAGATTATCAGATTCTCTAAAAGAATGTGAATTATTCTACAACTGAAACCAACATGACCATAAGTATTATACGTTCAGCACCCTAAGTTTCATATTTCTATGTTTCCAAATTTAATACTTTCGTAGTACTGCAAAAAATATTCTTGTCACTTAGATGCCAGCTCTTCTGACATGTGCACTGAATGTGTCAACTCATAGGTTGGGATGTTTATATATTGAAATGTCAGCTAGCCACAGATACTAAATTTAATAAATATAAATATTATGTTGAACCTACGCAGTTGTGGATTAAAATTAAAAAACCAATATTTACTACGTCAAATGTAAACAAAGGTGTTCAACCTATGACGCATCTTCATCCGATGACGTCATAAGGCTACAGGCGGGTTTTGCACATTTGATAACATCATTCAATCTTAATTTTGCTATTTTCGGAAAACTGAGCTAATTTTCATGAAATAACTTCTGTAAGTGATTTCTATCATAGTTTTCCTATGCAATTTCACTAAGTAGGTATGCAACATTTTAGGGGACCTTTAAATAATAGTCCATTATGAACTGATATTTCTGCTTGACAGTTGCAATAGCTACATACCTCTGGACCTGTCAAACTGTCACTGATTTATCTTAAAGTTTACATTATCCTTATAACATAACTTCCTTATCCCTTTAAATGCTCAGATTTTTCATAGAAAATATAAATATGTAGACCAAGAAGATTAATTTTGAAAATTTATCATGGGTCATTCCAGTGGTAAATTTCAAAAAAGTATTCTCTTGATCTGCAAAAGCGTATTTCTCAAGACTATTGCCGAAGTCTTTTTTTGGCCAGCTTGAACGTTAAAGTGTTAACATTTTTTGCTGTGTCATCATCTTGTCAGCAAAGCAGAAGTGAGACATAGGTATCGCTTTTCCGACAATGATGGTGGCAAGTCATTAAGTATTGCACATAGGAGTTAAATAACTTTGGCTTATATTGTAGGTTTGTTTGACCTTATTGGAATTAGACTTGCACACATTGTTGCCTGTATGTACAGGAATCGGCACAATTACTATGATGTCATAAAGTCAATGGTCAAGATCACCTTGGTACAAACACATTTTTTCCACAATAAGGTTCTGCATTTATCATTGTTGACATTGTGGTCACAAGGTCAAAGTTCAAAGTCATTGTGACATTGTTGCACAACTATGCTAAGTTTTTGTGCTTAGGAAATATGTTTATATTTCATGATTGACTAAGCCTATTGAAACTAAACATGGATGCTGTAGGTTCCCTATATTAGTAGGAATCGGCATGAAGACATTGAGGTCACAATGTCAAAGGTCAAGGTCACCACTGACCTTGAAAAAGTTATCTGATTTTGTAACATTAAGATTTTGCATTTAATATGCTCGATCCACATCTGTCCTCTCTCAATATTTGTCAGTTTTTTGGTTGTCCAGGTATGATGGAATATGAGTCATCTGCTGATTTTATAATAGAGCGAAAAGTTAAAGGTGCTGTTGAACTTGGTACAAGAATCAGTTTCTGATCCTTAGCTAAGGTTCTATGTGCACATTCACTTTCACACCTCAAGTCACCTTTGAGGAGATGAACTGTCTATTGGATTTAGTCGTCAAGGGTCATGGTCACATTGAACTTGGTAGAAAAATAAACATAAGCCTCTTGTTTTATGTGATCACTATACCATATGAAGCGATCTGATCTGTCCCTCATGTATCTGATGTCACAATCAAATACGTCACTTGTTAGCTGATGTCACAGTCAAAATTATGTAGTCTAATTGTGTACAAATTGTATCTTTTCAGAGGCAAGGTTCAGTGTTTAAAATGTTGTAACCATTAAATAGTAAAATTTGGTAAAGAAAATTTAATATATACCTGTTGAATGTCTATTTACAGGTGAAGAGCATACAATTTTTAAAAATGTATTGCTTGAATTACTGGCTCGATTATTGCGCCAATCATTTCCGGTTATAAATTTTCAAAAATTGTATTCTCTTGGCCTGTAAATGGACATTTCACAAGACCAACTAGTAGCGGTCAGTTTTGACCGGCATAACCATTAAAGGGTTAAACTTTGATTCTAAGTTCATGGAGCGTTGCTGGAAATGGGTGTGGCATAGCTAAAATGGATCAATCTATTATGCTACTAATTTCAATACAAGTCTCTTAACCCTTTAACACTCATATTAGCCAAAGATGGCTTCTGCAGCGGTCTTGAAAAAGGGCCATTTGCAGAATAAAAGAAGACGATTTTTGGGAATTTACCACTGGAATAACTGGGTCGATATCTGAGCCAGTCTTTCCAGTGATAAATTTTCAAAAATAGTTTTCGCATGGTCTGTAAATGAACATTTTCTATGAGAAAATCGAAATTCTTTTTAACAAATTCGAATGTTAAAGGGTTAAGGATTAACAAACAACTAAATGATCTTTGTTAGAACACAAAGTTTAGTATCCTTGGGAATTTGCACAGCAGAAACATTATGAACTCTTAATATAATATAATCCTAAGATACTCATTCTGAAATACTTCAATGTATATTAAGCGATTTACAAAGAGAATGCAGTGTCTGCTGATGCACTGAAAGAAGATCTGGGAGAGTAACTTACCATAAAAGGTCCAAACAGTTGCTGATGTGTTGAGAGCATAATGACATGTTCTATTCAGAGAGACACTTCAGTACACAAATATAAAAGGAATTACAATGACATTAGAAATCCTGTTCTGAAAGGCGCTATTGCTAGCACTTTCAAGGAGTCAACAATGATGCTAGTACTCCAGAAATGCCAGTGCCTTGTTAATGGAACTTTCCACTGTATCCATCTACCATATGATGTCATAATCAACTAAGTGATGTGTAGAATGACATCACAATCAATGACATCATGAATAATGTAGATTAAGTACGTTACGAATGCATAATTGAAGACGGCTATGCATTGTTGTACGAATTGTATGTTTTACTATTTAATAAATATTCTGTTGAATATTTTGCAACTAATTTGACTGGACGGGGGCAGCACCCAGTCAAATTAGTTGCAAAATATTCAACAATTTAACTGTATAGTTTTCAGGAAATTGATCATCAGCGCATTCGGGGATTCGGATAGTCGCACTCGCCCCCTGTCGGCGAAAATCGAAACCCATCACGCATGACTTCCGGCCTAATGTCAAATATTGTGTAATATGGTAAACAGAGCTCTTTTAATGGCTAACTGGATCGGAAATTGCATTAAATTGTAAAGTAATCAGTGCATTGTGAAAAATACGTCATTTTAAATTAATTTCTGCCAGAATACTGACACAGTACCGTATTCATCACTCTCAGAACATGTCGGAACCAGTATTCGTACGGCAAATGATTGGTGGCATTTGTGCCATCTAAAAGGCATTGTCCTAAACTTTTTCTTAATTTATGATTTGATATAAACAGTAAGTGAATGCGTGCATCATGTACGCCGACGTCTATGCCCATCTCTAGTGAATACATAAACAAATAAAAGATGTTGGGAGGTGGGTGCTTGGATTATGTATTTAAGTAGGATTTCAACTGATATCCACTCCAGAAATACAAGAGTAAATTTCACTGCGTCTAAATTTGGAATGTTTTTTTGTGGAGTGGGGGGGGGGGGTTGGGGTGGGAGGAGATAACACCATGCACCATGGGGGTCTAGTCTGAACATATTTTAACCCGGGTGGGGGGGGGGGAGGGGGTGGTAGGCCAAACAAAAAACCACATTCAAAATATAGACGCAGTGAAATTTACTCTTGTATTTCTGGAGTGGATAAACTATGGGTGCCACCATAAAAAAATATGTTCTAAACCCATGGTGCAGTGTCACCCCCCCCCCCCCTAAAAAAAAAGAGAAGTAAATACATGGACATGGACGTAGCCAGTGGGCCACAGTGGGTGGGGGGGGGAATAACATTTTAATGCTCAAGTTTGCAAAAAAAATTTAAAGATGTGTCTGTGGGTGCTTGGCTTATGTATTTAAGTAGGATTTCAACTGGTATCCACTCCAGATGCACACTGCGTCTAAATTTCAAATGTTTGGCGGGGTGGGTGTGTGGTGGGAGAGATGACATCGTGCACAATAGGTGTAGGAACATATTTTGACCGGGAGAGGCCCCCTCTCCCCACCTTCCTATACCTACGTGCACCCACACACCCCAATTCACCATCCATGGACCACTACAGGTCTTACTCCCTGCCCCAACAAAACAGTTGTACTAACCTATGTTGGTCTGATAGAAAAACAGTAATTAACTATGTATTTGACACAATTAACATTACATAATGCATACAATAGACAGGGACATGTTTACTTATCCAATCGTATTAGGGAGTCATCTTTCACCAACAATAAGGAAGATGTTATATTGATATACATCATCTTTTGAGCTTTGTTTTGATTACGGGTCTTATGATCAAAGGATTGATTGTCAGTGTCATTGTGACGTATAATAACTAGAGCGTTCTGAGATTACTGGTGCCTGCCTCATCCATAGTCATTAGTCAGAGAGCTAGGTGGATTTTATTTGATGCTCATCTGGACAGTTAGGATCAAATAATGGACAATGACTATTCGCAGGTCAAGAAAAAACATGTTTACCACTGGAATGACTGGCTCACTAATAGAGCCAGTCATTCATTGACTAAGCAAAAATCTTGACTATTATTGGGCTAAATGCAAATATTTCATCTTCCTTCAAATACAGTTACTTTAAATTTTGTTCTGGTGCAAATATCTTTTAGCCCACATTCACACCAGAACACTTGAAAATAAAATTGCAGTGAGCTCCTCAATCTAATCCTATTACAGTATACAATAGCAATGTCTGCTCAATCTAAGCCTATAACAGTATACAAAAGCAATAAGCTCCTCAATCTAAGTCTATAACAGTATACAATAGCAATGAGCTCCTCAATCTAAGTCTATAACAGTATACAATTTTAACAATTATATTTTCAAGCTTTCTGATGTGAATGTGTGCCTTAAACAAGAATTTTAATGAAACTCAACATAAGCTTGCAAAACTTACATGTTTAAAGAACTTTAAATGAACCTTCTTGAATTGTAAGTTTTTCATGGAAAATAACTTTGGCAAATATGAATCAATGGAATGCAACAGATCAAAATGTCTTAAGTAAATGGTATCTGAGGGCCATTGGCTTACATGCAACTATTTATTCATGATTTGTTCAAAATTGGCCTGAAAAGCTTAAGTAAATGTTACCTGAGGTCCATTTACTTAAGTATTTATTGAAGAGCAAAAAAACTCAATTAACTGATGAGCCCTGACAGCCATTTACTTAAGTTTTTATTTAAGATTTCCTCAAAATTAGATGAGCAAACCTAAGTGGATTGTGTCTGACTGACATTCTACTTAACTTTTCGTTTAATATTTTCTAAAAAATGGACTGCAAACTTAAGTAAATTGCACCTGATGGCCGTTTGCTTTAACTATCTAACCCAAATTTTAAGAAAATTCTGAAGAAAAATTAATGGAAATGACCAGCTAGTACCATTTACCTAAGGTTTTCAACAAAATTTCAGGAAATCTTCAATAAAAAGTTAAATAGATGGCCTAGATACCATTTGCTCAAGTTTTTTCCAAACATTTTTCATGAAATCTTCAATAAAAAGTTAAGTAAATTGGCGTCAGATACCAGTTACCTACCTGGACTGTTCTTCAGTGCAATTGTGAGAAAATCCAGAAGAAAAGATTTGGTAAATGTCCCTCCCGTACCATTTAAATTAGTTTTTCGGTCTAATTTTGAGAAAATCTTGAATAAAAAGTGCCACTCGGTGTAATCCACATTGAACAGCATATTATTTATTGATGGAATGATTTTGATGACTATTGTTTCAGCTGAATATTCATGTTTTAAAATATTCTGTTCTCATATTTATCTCTTGAACTGAAGCATTGCTTCAGAGAATTTAGACTAAAAAGGGAATGATTAATAGTAATTGCTATCACACTAGAACAATTACTCCTAGATAGCAGATCAGATTGGGACTGCACACAGATAATGAAGGTGTTATGCTTGGAATAGCGTATAAACATTTGTCCAGGCAGCTGATGACTGTCAACTATGTACATAACAAAAGACCCAAGGGCCTGTGATGCTCACCTGGCCCATTAGCATTTGAAACATTTGCATTTAAATATACTCGACTCCTTACATTAACTCTTTAAACCTGAATGTGTTCAAGAAAATTTCAATTCTCACATAGAAAATGTCCATTTGCAGACCAAGAGATTATTTTTGAAAATTTATCACTGGAATGACTGGCTTTGTTATCGAGCCAGTCATTCCAGTGATAAAGTTTTAAAAATATTCTTCTCTTGGTCTGCAAAAGGACATTTCCCAGGACCACTACAGATGCTGTTTTTGGCCACCGGAAAAATTGACAAATTTGGTTGCAATTGC
The DNA here is from genome assembly GCA_034401795.1 of Chaetoderma sp. LZ-2023a. Lineage (NCBI taxonomy): Eukaryota > Metazoa > Mollusca > Caudofoveata > Chaetodermatida > Chaetodermatidae > Chaetoderma > Chaetoderma sp. LZ-2023a. The sequence goes on from CM067373.1 coordinate 117,499,986, forward strand.
TCAAAATAATTAGAAGGAATTCGACAATATCCGGTAAATTTGTAATAAAATCTAAAATTTGGACCCAAAAAATTGATGGATCAAAATTCTGAATGAAGATTCTGGAGTCATGGATGATATGATCCTTTGACCCAAATTTTGCGAAACTCATCTTATTGCAGGGACAGACCTGGCTTTCGCAACTGATTAGCCAATAAATTAGCCAACTAGTTTTTCTTCGTAACAATTTTTGCCAATATTTTGCAATGTATACAGTCCATCTCCATTAGGTAACCATTTCAACTGAACACTACATGCCATTAAGACAAGATTATGTTGAATATTTTGAAACTAATTTGCCTGGAAGCTGTTGCAAATTAGTTTCAAAATATTCAACAGCTGACCTATATGTGTGCTTTTAATCTGAGATGTTGGAATTTCAGTGTTTATTTGGTCACAATAAAATTTCAAATATTTAGCCAATCCTGCTTTCTGTTAGCCAGATTTCAATTTTACTAGCATTTGGCTAATTGGTGAATGGGTAGGTCGGTCCCTGTATTGGTTAAGAGTAACATTTTAAACCAAAGTTGACGGATGGACAGTCAGCATGGCATAAGCTCACTTGGTCTTTCAGGCCAGGTGAGATAAAATGTATTAACTGATTATGATATCTAAAAGCAAATTAAAAAAAACGTCGGGTATATTGTAATCGCCTCTGTCAGTCTCCGTCAGTCTGTCCATCCATCACGCTATCTCCTCCCAAACCATTGGGTGGAATTAATCAAATTTGGGATGTGGGTTACCCATATGATTCTGCTTTGCAAGATGATATTTAGATTTAGCTCCGCCCCAGGGGGCATCGCAGGGGTCAAAAGGTCAAATCAGTTGTAACACAACTCCTCTGAAATCGTTAGACGGAACTCAAAACCAAATTTGATATCTGAGTTACCCATATAATTGCGGAGTGCAGGAGGCCATTTAGATTTGGCTCCACCCCCAGGGGATGGGGGAGGTGTCAAAAGGTCAAATTTTAACCTGCAGAAATTGATTGTAATGCATCTCCTCCGAAACCGTTGGACAGAATTCAACTAAATTTGATCTGTGTGTCACCCATATTAATGTGGTGTACAAGAGTGCATTTACATTTGGCCCCGCCCCAAATCCTAATATTTCAAATTGAACGTACGCATATAGGTCTGCTGTTGAATATTTTGAGACTAATTTGACTGGAAGCTGTTACTGCCTTAGGAAGCAACAGCATCCAGACAGATTACTATCAAAATATTAAAAATAATCTTGTATTAATGGTATGGAGTGTTCAGTTGAAATGGTTACCAAGACTAGGTGGTGATGGATTCATTGGATTGAATACATTTCAAAACATGGGCTGATAATGTTAACCCTTTCACTGATGAATTCCCCATATCTCATTTTCAATGATACCATACAGGAAAACTGTTGAATATTTTGAAATTAATTTGACTGGAAGTTAGGCTGCAATGACTGGCAGTCAAATTAATTTCAAAATATTTAACAGAATAAGTTTTATATCGTAAGGAATATACTTTTTAGGGGTGTGTCGGTGAAAGACTTAAGATTTGGATAAGAAAGTGTTGTTGGCTAATTGACTAATAAGTTGTGAAAGCTTGGTCTGTTGGTGGATAGATTAATATAATACTCCCATGTTATTCATTTTCTAGAACAGTAACAGATTTCAGTCAAATTAATTTTAAAATAATCAACATCTTATGTGTATGAAACATGAGGTTACTTTTCATGTAACTCTCTTTGCCAGGAAATTGGCCTATTTTTGGGATTTTATTAGCCAATCACAAGTTATTCTCAAAAACTAATTGCCAAGTGGGTAGCTGTTCTCTAAAGAACTAGACAATGTGCAAGAATGTGTCAGCTCTTAATGCTCATGTAGAAGTATTTCCTGGAAACCATACTTAGAATAGGGTGGAGCAGAGCAGAGATGTGAATCCTGGGGTGGGATAGATCGGTTATGCAATATTCTACTTCCACATGTTTGAATGCGTCAATACATAGCTTCGCCGTTTCTCTATCTATATATACCCTCAGCAAATAATTTGATAAGATGTCATGGGCATGTTTGGCAATGGGCATAGGGATAGGAAGATTGTTTGAGGGGGGGGGGGGATTACATCTGTTCTTCCATCCGTCTTGCTTTTAAACCGTGTGCGTGCATGCCTGTGCACAAAGATTTGGGGTGGGGAATGGTGTTTGATTGATAACAAATATAAGTATCAGGTACCATTAACCTAAGGATTTCAGGTGGGTAGGTCAGGTTTACAACCACCAAACCCCCTCTGCTAACGCCCACCCACCCCTAAGATTAATTAGGGACATTATTTAAGTATTTATATATGGCGCCTAAGTAAAGCTTTTAAGTCAATAACATCAAAATAATATTTATATCCAATCCAAAGCCATTTCTACCCACACTGTGTGTGACTCTAATCATGTTTAGTATAGTTTGTATATATAGTTACCTATTTTCATGGTACAAAAAACGCTGCTAGAGTGCAAATTAGAGCACAAATCTAGACTCAATCATGTTAACAGCTACTCATTTTCCAATATTTAAATGGAATTAACGTGAAAACAAGAATATTTTGTGCTCAATTGCTGTTTAGCGGTTGTGTTGGATGTTGTTTACATATTTAAGCGCACATGTTAAATCATCTGTCAAATAAACCGGAAGTCACGCGTGACGGGTTCCGATCTTGGCCGAGAGAGGGCAAACGCGACTATCCGAATTCGGGGATTGATCAATCCCAACATGGCGATGTGTGGATGGAGCTTAGCTAGCGATGGGTGGGGCATAGCTAAAAGAGGAAAAGTCCATTATAAACGAAGTAGTGCGTTATTCAATAGCACATAAGTTAAGGTCATACAGTTATTGTTAAATCAACAGAAAATTTGTCTTTAATTACATAACTGCTGCAAAACATCAGACAATAAATTCAATTGGCAATAACTCTGGACCTGAAGAATTTGGAAACAATTTCACACGCGTGGGCAGCAACAGCTGTCAGTCATAGTTTGAAAATATTCAACAGAATATTTCCAACATCATAGAAAAATTTGTTGTTTCTAGTCTGTATGGGCATCAAGTCATCATCATTGTCTTTAACGTAGAAGACAGTATCACATGATGTGTGTCTTTATATGTCACCATGAACATGAATGGTCATTTGGACATTTCCTGACAGATTTTGTAGAATAGCAAGAACGTGAAACTATTTTGTCAGTGGTCAGATTAAACGCTTGTTGGTGGGGTGATGTGATTGCAAGATCCTTTAGACATTAGATTGCCTTGTGCTCCAGTGTCATAGGTCTGACATCTGACAGCTTGTATCATGTTTGCATGGCAAAAATGAGACAATCCCATACGAAAAATGTCTTAATCACTGAAATTCATGGATATCCATGGATTGTCCGTTCTGATAGATACCAAAAAAATTGTTGCACAGAAATCTATGGATATATGTCTGTGCTTATTAAACACAGAAAAGCATGGACAATCTTGGACCTTTATAAATTGTTTACGGTATGATGCCATTCAGACTTACTGACACAGTCAAGCTTGGACTTTACAAATCTGAATCAGAACCCTAAAAGTCCAAGCTTTTCCCTGAATATCCATGCTTGTATGAAATAAAGGCAATAACATGTTCTAGTTAAATTAACTCTGAGCTGAGTTGACCTCATGACCTGCTAAATTGCCAGGAAATTTAAGTCGTTGAAGAAATCCAGTGCACTGACCATTAATATATATGTGTTCTGTGATGCATTTGCATGGGATAGGTCATGCTCACATTAGAGAGTTAGTCCAACATAACACTGATGCATCAATTACATCCATAAGACTCTGACACTAAATTCAATAATCGATACATATGTGGGATTAGTTAATTTGAAAAAACCCATTGCATTAACTGATTTTGAAATTGTTATTATTTGTTATGAAGTAGACCTGTAATATGAACACAACAAGTTTAATATATATATGCCATTATGGGCATTCCTTAATGGGAATCCTACACAATTAATCAACCACAGCACCCCTTATTGGCCAGTTCCTTTATGATCATTTTACACACAAATTAAAAATGTGCTAATCTGAACACAAAACTAATTTAGAAGCAACACATATTCAATCGGATTAACTGTTTTAACCCATTAACACTGATAATAGTGTAACATAGCTTCTGCAGTGGTCTTGAGAAATGTCCCTTTGAGGACCAAGAGAAGACTATTTTTGAAAATATACTACTGGAATGACTGGATAAAAGACCAAGCCAATCATTTCAGTGGTAAATTTTCAAAAATAGTCTTTTCTTGGTCTGCAAATGGACATCTTCTATGAGAAAATTGAAATTTTCTTGAGCAAATTTGAGGGTTAAAGGTTTAACTATCTCCATGCTGCAACCGAGTGACATTCTAGGAGTTATATCGCTAGACCTGCTAAATATTTTGAAAACAATTTGGCTTTCAGTCAAGTTGTTTTCAAAATATTCAGCAAGTCAATGGCTGAATGGGTTTTGCTCATTGAAATTATTGTCCGGTGTCTGCAAAACTAGGTAGCTTACAAATGTGAACCATAGAAATCTTATACACATTAATATAGTAAGATTTCTATGATGTGAACACAGTCAGAGGTATTGCTTTTCAGATGTCAGTGGCTGGTGATGATGGCAGACTAGTCAACATTAAGTTTTGCATTTAGAAAATCAATTTGGCTTATATTCCAGATTTGGTGGAGCATATTGTCATTAAATTTGCAAAGTGCACACATGGCTGCCTATGTTTATTTTATTTCTAGAATTTTATGGGGTATCTGTGTTTTACATGTTTTCGCAGAACAATCGTGGTTTTTTTCATTTATAGTACATTTGTAGAAATGTAGAAGTAATTCTTTGTGGGTGTGTATTGCCATGTTTAAGACATGCATTGTTATTGTGACAATGGACCTTTCCAAGTTTATCCATCCATCATATGATGTCATATGACATCATAGTCAAGTACGTGACCTTAGGATGATGTCATAATTATGACGTCATGAATGACTCAATATAGTCCATCTTTAATGCTTAATAGTCTGACACGTTGTATGAATCGTGGTTGACTATGACAGCAACAGCGCCCAGTCAAATTAGTTTCATAATATTTAACAGCTTACCTGTATATTTTTCTGAAAATTGATGGTCAGGGAGTTCAAAGATCGATCTATCCCAACATGGACAAGGGGTGGGTGGAGCTTAGATAGAGACCGGTGGGACATTAAGCTAGAACTGGAAAAGCCCATTATTGCCGGTGCTATGTTAAGCCAGTTTTATTCTTAAATACTTTTTGTTTCACAACATATACTGAATGATTGTCTAGTTCATTTACTCCTTTAACACTTAAATTTGCTCAAGAAGATTAAAATCTTTTTCATAGAAAATGTCAACTTGCAGACTAAGAGAATACTATTTTAGAAATTTTACCACTGGAATGACTGGCTCGGTTATTGAGCCAGTCATTCCAGTGGTAAATTTTCTAAAATAATGCTCTTTTGTTCTGCAAGTAGATATTTCTCAAGACTACATTTTTGACTGATATGAGTGTTAAAGCATTAATGTTTTCATTTGACTATCACTAACTTCTGGCACTCTGTTGCAAATCTCAAACTCTAAAATCTGTAAGAACTGTGACTCTAACCAGTCTGCTTTTAACATCAGGTGGCTTACAATACCACACATGATGCGATCCCATATTAACGAGTCTGACAGTTCACCAAATTCACATGATTTAGCTTTCAGCTATAAATTCATAACATAAGAATCGATGCCTTTGCTGTGTGGTTGACCAGGCATAGGGATATTACCCAGTATGTGCCAAATTTTCTTGATTATATTTGGCAAACTTTTTCCATCTGCATACTCCCAGCTGAAAATATTATATATCTCTGCAGTGTCCGATCCAATTACATACACAAATATCATTGCTTTGGTTTTCTTAGAGCCATCACACTGAGTGGAGGGATGGCTCGACTTAGTGATCCATATGGCGTCCAACCACTGGCCTCAATCATCCTTATACGATTAGCAACTGCATATATCTCAAACACTTCTTTAACCTATTAACCCTTGAATTTATTCAAGAAAATTTATCATAGAAAATCTCTATTTGCAGACCAAGAGAAGAGTATTTTTGAAAATATACCACTGGAATGACTGGCTCGGTTACCGAGCCAGTCATTCCAGTGGTAAATTTTCAAAAAATACTCTTCCCTCGGTCTGCAAATGGACATTTCTCAAGAAAACTGCAGAAGCTTTTTTTGGCTGATATGAGTGTTAAAGGGTTAACCCTTACCACTCTGATGTCAATATTCTATCTTTTACTGGTGTACATTTTTCAACAATTTTGATGACGTCTATGACGGCAACATCTTCCACCAAATTTGCTTAAAAATTAACACACACACACACCCACAGACCCCCCCCCCCTTGTGGGTTGGTCTGTTGTTTTATTAACCACTATAAAAACATACTTACCGTTCAATCACTACTTGCTAAATCAATTATCTGCATTTTGCTATCAGAATAAGATTTTTATGCCTGCATATACACCTCCCCATGCCTATTCCTATTAATATGGACCCTCACCCAGGCTACTGGTTAAGTCCATCTCCAGCATACTGACAGCTATAGACTGGCCCCAGTCTATACTCACCCCATAGTGACACTTGTCACTAAGCGCGCTTGCGCATGCGCACTGGAGCCCAAATAGGAAACAGATTCACTTTTCTAAATTTAAGTGCTAAATATTGAAGGCCAATTCTCAAATCTTACCACGCGGGGTGGCTGAGACTGGGTCATAGTGATTGAATGGTAAGTATGTTTTTATAGTGGTTAATAAAACAACAGACCAACCCACAAGGGGGGTCTGTGGGGGGTTGTTATTACACCACAAAAACATCCATTACCGTTCAATCACTACTTGCTAAACCCGTAGATTTGGTCAGTTCCCCATTTAAACATTAGGTGGGAGGAGGTTTGAGAATCAACAAACAAGGATAAAAATCAAACCAATCTTATCCAAATGTTAATAACATAACATAATAGTGCATTTAACTCAATCACACTGTGATTAACAAATAAGGAAAACTTGAACTTAAAGAAATAAATAAAAACCAAAAGAAGAGTCTCACTATTTCTCGCAGATGCACAGTCCTAACGAAAATGGTGGAAAATGTTTGGTAAATGGTCATCGGCTTTTTTTTAATAGTTAAAATAGTAATGTTGCAAAAGAAGGAGGCTGCTGCACTCTGGTCTTTGAGATAAAAGGATTAAAAGTGGATTCAGATTTCCATCCTGCCACCTGCGTGACCTCATCTAAAGATGAACCGTCAAGAGCGAAAGAAGTAGCCATACCTCTAACGCATGGGCTTTAATCTGGGGGAGATTAATTTGATCCGGTGAGGCTATCTCATAACAAAGCTTAATTGTCTCACAATTCCATCTGGCAATCGTAGATTTTGAGACCGGCTTAGAGAACTCTTCTGCGTAGGAAACTCATAAATGAGATGGATCGACTCTTTTAAAATCGGTTCGCTGTTTGTAGGTTCTTAATGCTCTAACAGGACACCAAAATTTATAGGATAGTGAAAAAGATGATAAAGATTTTAAAATGATCGGACTAGCAGGAAAGCGGTTAGACTGAGTTTAGATAAAAAGTCCCTTCTGGGATATAAAACCAAACCGTCTCCTGAAACTATAAATCTATCCTTTTCAGCAGAAAGAGCATGAATCTCTGAACGTCTTCTAGCAGAGGCAGCAGCAACAAGAAAAAACAGTTTTGAGAGTTAAAAGCTTAATACTGATAGAAGAAATAGGTTCAAAATGGCGACCTGCCAAAACTTGAAGAACCAAAGCCAAATTCCTTGAAGATAAAGGCTTAGCAATCGGAGGACGAATATTACCTAGACCTCTAATAAAACAAGACAAGGAAGGGAGGATGCCAGAGAAAATCTATATCCCTTGACCGTATTAGCTGACAAATGTAAAGAATCAAACAGATAGGATAAAAAATCTAATACTTGTGGTATAGAAACAGAATCGGGCACGAAACCTTGGTCTGAAAAACACTCATCAAAAAATTTTAAGTCAACCTTTGTAAACTCGACAGGTCGATTCCCTTCTGGCAGAGTCAATAATTTCCTGAGATCTTGAAGAAGCCTTATCAGACTCGAGATTCTCCAAACACACAGATTGAAAATTTCTGGATTTGGATGCACACAGAGACCTCTTACTTGAGAGAGAAGATCCTGGGATACTGGAAAAAGATGAGGGAAGTCTACCAGAAGATCTAGGTCTATAAACCAAATCCTCTTAGGCCAAAAGGGATCTAGCTATCAGAAGAACCTCGCAATCTTGGTCCTGGACCTTCAAGACTAACGGAATCAAATTGTTGGAGGGAAGGCATAGGCGAACATTCCTGTCCAGGACTCAGACAGAGCATCCACCACCAGGGCTTGACTGTCCGGAAAAGGAGACATGTAAGAGGAGATCTGGGCATTCAGAATGGTCGTGAACAGATCTACTAGAGAACGATCCATAAGACGGAAAAACGCTCTGACAACTGACTTCTTTAACTGCCACTCTGTGTGGGCGAACTTGCTGGGACGTGACAGTTGGTCCGCCAGAAAATTCAGCCTGCCTGGGGCATGGGAGTACACTAGAAAAATCTGCCTCTTGCGGCACCACAAAAGAAGATTCCACACTTCTAGACAAAGGAGAGACGACCTTGTACCTCCCTGCCTGTTGATATAAGACACCACTGTCGAATTGTCCGACCGAATCGAGACTTTGAGACCTATCACAAGATCTGACCATGAAAGGAGGGCCTTCTTGACAGCCCACAACTCCAGAATGTTGATATGGGCTATCGACTCCTCCAGGGACCAAAGGCCGGAAACTGACAGAGAGTCCCAGACTGCTCCCCAATCCTCCTTGGAAGCGTCTGTGAAGATAATCACCTGAGGGGAGGACTTTACCAGTGGAACACCCATCAGAAGCAGAGAACGATCCCTCCAAAAATCTAGATGAGGGCTCAAATGTTCTCTGATGCGGATCTGATGTTAAATAGAGTGAACTGACTGCTTCCAAAGGACATTAAATACATTTGGAAGGGTCTTCTCATCAGCGCCGCCCAAGGAATTACTTTTTCTACACTGACCATCAGTCCTATCACTCTTAAAAAGAATCTTGCTCTTACCATGGGAGAAGAAGACAGGATTTCCATTGCCACTGATAAAGCTTCTATCCTTGGATCTGAGGAGAAGACTAGACCCCGAGCCAGGTCGAAAGAAACGCCTAGATGTGTAAGGATATGAGATGGAACTAGACTTGATTTCTTTAGATTTAAAATCCACCCTAGGTTGCATGCCAGACTGAAAACCTCTGCAAGAATTCCTGAGAGAATTGAAGAAGACTTACTTACTAACCAATCGTCTATATAAACATGGGGATGGATAGAACGATGTTGAAAATTTCTGCCACGGCTGAGACTATGCGAGAAAAAGAAAAGGAGCCGTGGTCAGGCCAAAAGACATGACGCGAAACTGCCAAACTCGATCTTAGTAAGCAAAACTCAGGAATTTACTGAAGGAAGGGTAAATGAAAACATGAAAGAAGGTGTCATTTTGGTCCATGGAAATGACCACATACCCTGATACAGAAAAAACGGAGGTAGATCCAGAAAACGGAAGTAACCCCTGTCCAGAGGACGGAAGTCTATCCGAGTCTGAACGACCCGGAAGTACACCTCTAGAAACAGAAGCGAAAGTGTACAGACAGGAATCCAAACCGGAAGCGGAAGCACTTCTACTGGAAGACGAAAAATAATAGGAGTCCACAGACCCCGGATATCGGGCATCACCGGAAGCGCTGCTAAAACCGGAAACGGAACTAGGAACCGGATCTTGAAGACCCGGATGTTTTAAAAAAATGGAAGACAGACCGGAAACGGATGGAACGGAAGTAATAACTGGATCTTGACGACCTGGATTTCCTGCCAAACCGGAAGTCCTACCGGAAACGGACACCAGAGAAGAAAGAACTGGATCCTGAAGACCCGGATGTCTTGCTAAACCGGAAGTTAAAACAGAAAAAGGAAGTAAACCCGAGCCCAGAGGACCCGAGTCCACCACAATGGAACCGGAAGAACTAGCAAGACTAGAAATCAAATTCTTGGCAATGGGCGATCTAGAAAGAACCTTGACGACCGGTACAATCGAAAAATTGGCATTTGCATAAGGTCCAGCCTTATGGACATCAGCCTCAACCTCCGCCACCACTGCTTGTGGGTTATGCCCATCACCCTCGAGTCTTAGGTGGGTTTGACCCGGTGCACTACACGAGCCCACCTTTGAGAGCTTAGTTGCTCTAGACTTCTGCTTAGGTTTCTTTTTCTTATCGAAAAATTGGCATTAGCATAAGAACCAGCCTTATGGATGTCAGCCTCAGCCTCCGCCACCACGGCTTGTGGGTTATGCCCGTCACTCTCAAGTCTTATGTGGTTTGAACCGGTGCACTACACGAGCTCACCTTCAAGAGCTTATTTGCTCTAGACTTCTGTTTAGGAGATTTCTTAACCTGCATGGAGGTTAGAGGGATCGGTTTCCCCCATTTGCGGGAACGCCCGCTAGCCTTTGAGCTATCGTCAGAACTTGAAGAAACATCCTGTTTCTTAGCTTCCTTAATAGCAGAAGATATCCTTAGTGGACTCCTAAAAACGAAAAAAGCGTAAAAATGAAGCATACCGCTTAGAAAATCGTAAATGAAGACTAGAAACATAAAACGCACTTCTAAAAAGGCGGGAAAGTTCAAATTAGAAATCAAAATCCCTGCCGACAAGAAAACAAACTTGCATAGGGATAAATGATAATCCTTATAATGCACTAGAGGTAACTTGATAAGGGCTCTTGGTTAAATGCTAGAGAATTAATATGATGATGATGATATAGGCATAGTAATTAAGTTACAACGAAACGAGAACGCACTATTTTTTCTTTTAACTGAAAGTGATTAAGGGTTCACTAGAGTAATAGAGTGTTTTATATGATGATGACTTAGGCATGTTAAAGTTGTTACCATGAAAACGAAACCCACAAAAACCGGTAAGATCTATATACATAGTTATAAAGTTCAATATAACCACAAAATAGTTCCAAAAACATAATTTTGGGAGGAGAGAATTCATAATAGGCATGTCTTAGCATGAGGAAGTCCTTCAAGTGTAAGCTGACATAGCGCAAAGCACAAAAAACTTAGAAGAATATTTTAAGCAGTTGTTCTGCAAGCAGAATAATTGAAAAGTGAATCTGTTTCCTATTTGTGCTCCAGTGTGCATGCGCAAGCACGCTTAGTGACAAGCGTCACTATGGGGTGAGTATAGACTGGTGCCAGTCTAAAGCTGTCAGTATGCTGGAGATGGACTTAACCAGTAGCCTGGTTAAGGGTCCATATTAATAGGAATAGGCATGGGGAAGTGTGTATGCAGGCATAAAAATCTTATTCTGATAGCTAAATGCAGATAATTGATTTAGCAAGTAGTGATTGAACGGTAATGGATGTTTTTGTGGTGTAATAACAACCAGTGTTCCCTTTTGACTGTCAATCTATGAATATTTATATCACCAAGTAGGGGACTGATGTACTGCAAAGCAATACTTACAGCATGCTTGTTGACTAATCTAGATTTTCTTATAGAAAATGTCCATTTCCAGATCAAGAGATAGCTTTTTAAAATTTGCCACTGGAATGACTGGCTCTGTTATTCAGCCAGTCATTCCAATGGTTAATTTAAAAAATACTTCTTTTGGTCTAGAAATGGGCATTTCCCAAGACCACTGCAGAAAGAATTTTTGGCCAGCTTGAGTGTCAACGGGTTAAATAAAGTCTGAGCAGGATACTATTGAATAACAACTACGCAGTGTGTACTTTAGCCCTAACCAATCTGATGTCAAAATTATATTTTTTATTGGTTCGACAGCAAAGAATCTGGTGTACATTTTTCAACAATTTTGGTGGACGATGCTGCTGTCTACGACAGCACCATCTTCCCACCAAATTTGTTGAAAAAATGAACACCAGTTCATCTTTTAATTTGATTTGAAAATTTAAAAGTTTGACATCACAGTGGTAAGAATTAAAGATACCCAAGCACAACTGTATTACCCTTGCCCCATAAGTGGAGGAGTGTTTTGTATTCTTGTTTGTCTAATAAAAAAGGCTCAAATTGTAACCCAACAAAGGTTGTTGTTGTTCAAGACAATTGGTAAACTTTGGTCATGATCTGGATTAAACAAGTGTGATGCAGTATTGTTGCGATTAATGAACTTTTCCTCTTTTAGCTATGCCCCGCCCATCTCAATCTAAGCGCCACCCATACCACGTCCGTGTTGGGATCGGTCGATCGCTTAACTACCTGACTATCAATTTCCAGAAAACTATACATGTAAGCTGTTGAATATTTTGAAATTAATTTGACATGGTGCTGTTGCTGCCTATGGCAGCAACTGCACCCAGTCAAATTAGTTTCAAAGTATTCAACAGCAGGTTTATTAAATAGCAAAGATATACAATTTGTACAACATGTTGGACTATTAAAGACGGACGATATAGAATTATTCATGATGTCATGATTATGACGTCAGCATACATGTCACTTAGTTAATTATGATGTCATATGATGTCAGATGATCGATGGATTAACTTGGAAAGATCCATTAGGCAGCTCTGTCTGAAATGTCAAAATTTTAACTGACAGACAGACAGACAGACAGATAGACAGACAGACAGCTGGATCTCACCAGATTTGGATTTACGGATATCCCGAAAACTGCTGGTCTGGTTAGGCCCAAATTTTAACACAAGAAAGGTTACTACCATACACTAGGAATCCACAATCTTGGTCGTGATCCGTACAGTTCTAATTTTTGCTACACTATACCAAAATCATGAAGGCGCATGTCTGCAACATCTGATTGCACTTGTTACACTAGTCCTGTAAGGGGAAGACAGTATGGTATTCAGATCTCTGTTTGCTTGTTCGTTCGTTCTTTTGTGCATGCGTGTGTGTGTGTGTGTGCATGCATGCGTGCGTGCATGCGTGCGTGTGTGTGTGTGCGTGTGTGCATGCCATCTGCCTGCCTTCCTGCATGTGTGTCTCTGTCTGTCTGTGTCCAAAGCTGTATCTAAAGAATTAATGATCCAAATTCTATCAAAGAAAGGTTCCTAGCATGCTAATAGGATTTTCAGAAGTCGTCTACGACCGGACTTGAGAAAAATGAATGGATCCGATTAAATTATAGTAACTACTTGGCTGATTTGGCTCAAATTTTATCACATGAATGGGTTTGACTGTATATTATAGTTTAATGTGACAAGAATGGCAGCGTGAAAGGCTGAAATCTCTAATTGCTCTTGTTTAGGACTTTTATCATTGCTGAATAGGGCAAGGTTGTGATCAAAACTGGTACTCTAATAAATCAAGTGGATGCTGACTACCAGGTAGAATAAAGCACAAAGTGGACCATAATAATATGCATACAATTGTTACATATATACATTTCTCTTATCCATTATCTTATCTATTTCTGGCAAATTGAATTAATTTATTCCTAGAAGATGTCTATTATTCTAATTCCTTTATAGAATTGCTTTTATTTGTCACGGGGCACAATCCAATGTGGCCACTAGCCAGAGAGTGGCCATCTTGAAAATTACCTTTTGTTTGTCAAATTATTTTGTAATTTCATGGGTCCTTTGTAGGTCAGTGGAAGATCATTGATGATCATGATCTCAATTTCAGTGCCTGAAACTGATAGCTATCATGAAAATCAGTTTCCAGATGATAATTAACTCTGCTACCTTGTGGCGGATCAGTTTCTAAGTAAATTGGATGACTGTTGAAGAAACTAATCAAAATCAATGACGGTCCAAAATTCAGTGTGACCACTAAGCCATGTGTGGTGATGAGCTTTGGCATTAAGTTATAATTCTGTCACATCGCTTCCATATGGGTTGCCTGAGATGCGCATGCGTAGCTCTAATAATCAGTGCATGTTTAGTTTTTTAATGTATTAGTCGTATTTTTTACAGCTCGTGAATAAGTTACTGGAAACAGATTAACGTGTTGTAAATTTGAAATAAAATTGTGCCTATACTTTATTATGAAGCAGTGTTAGGACAGTTAATGTTTTCTATCAAAGTAGATTTGGTTCGTGGGGTAACCTTCTGATAGTTTTGGATTTTTTCGTGATCAGGAAAAATGATCAGTATGGATTTTCACAACTCGCTTGCGGTTCTGGATTCGGTGGAGAAAGATATGGTGGAAGTGGCAAGTGATAATTTAACAAATAATGTTTCAATAGAAAGTGATAACATATCGGATAATGTTCCCTCTGGCTCTAACGGCTCATTAGTAGTCTCTCAATATGACAAAAGGAGGGGGGCGAAAGAGCCATAATTCATCCTCCATTAAGGGTAAGAAACCCGTTATTACTACATTACAACCTACCTCCTTGCATTACTATTGCTCTTTCCTTCTCTCAAGGGAAGCGTAGTAAGATGAATTTTTTATAGCCAATGTTTGCTGGGTATTCTGGTTACAGAGTGACTTTCTAATGATGAGATCCATAGTAATTCGCTTGAATGCTATATTTCAGTATGAGGCAAGAAGAGGGTTAATCCAATACCCATAGCCACTGAGTAGGTCATTAAGCACAATGACAACCACATTGGCTGATAGCTATCGCATGACCTTGTTGTAGCAACTGAGACTTCATTCCTTTTCCTACTCTATGAAGGAAGAGGCGTTAAAATTTACAAGCCAATTTAAAAGTTATTTATAACTTGTTAAAATCGCTGTGGATTATTGTAAAGTGAAGCAAAGATCATTGAGATGTTGGATAAAAGAAAGAAACCTCCCAAGATAAGTGGTTGTAGGTCCTGGTGTTTTAATAATGATTTTTAGATCATTTCATATTTTCGTGGTAGGTGCGTTATCAGTTTTGGTTACTTGTGCCCAGAGTGTATAGACATTTGAGTTGTCTATTTGTGCTTCTTTTTAACCAGTAGCTTGTAGAGCTATTGATTTGACATGCTTGTAAGGTACTGAGCATGAATCTATGATTATCTCGATAACATACTCTCTCAAAGAAACTATAATAATTTTCAAGTTTGAGATCGGTAAGCTCTCTATTTATAAATCTTGGGATTAGTGCTGGCTAATCTTGAGTCATATTTGGAGCTTTATTCTATCTGATCTTGCTGTGTTTACAATTCAGATTTGAGAAAGTCTCCGAAGAGGTCCAAGGAGAAGAATAAAGAAAAGAATGTGAACCATTCAATTAGATGTTCTAATAGCAGCGGCCATAGCTTTATTAATTCGGATCACTCTGGACATGTCTGTTCCTAGTGCATATCGTGTACTCTTGGGTCAACCTGCTTGATATGCAGGTCATGGTCGCTAGCTACTAGAATGTGTTTTTTCAAACCAAATTCTCCTGTGACTTCTAAAACTAAATACCCAGGAAATCCTTCGCCACTAGGGTCAGCGGTTAGATTAAAGGCCAAAGCTGAGGCCAAGACGGATTCAGCCATAATACTCGAGAATATTGTTTTGTCAATGGAATGTCTCCCGAAACAAGTCAGTAATATAGATTTGTGTATTGACAGCAGGATTAATAAAATTATCCTGGACCAGTCAGTCTCCAGTACTTCATCTCCTGACATAATTGATGGTGAAGCATTGGAGCTGGCTGTTCCAAGGAAGCACCTATTCTACTAAGTCTAACAAACTACAACTCACTGATTTGCATGTTTCAGGGCACCACAAAGAATGGAAAGAACAAAAGCATGAAGACTCGGTTTTCGCCTTGTTCACTGCTCGTTCAGAAGCCAGTCATATCGCTCCAGGATTCTTACTCATCTTCAGTATACATTCTGCAGCCTGCACCCTTGCAGACCAATGACGGTCTCAGGCCTAATCAGGTTATAAGTTGGTCTGGTTCAGTCAACATTCCACAGCCTGCACCCTTGCAGACCAAGGAAGGTCTCAGGCCTAATCAGGTTATAAGTCGGTCTGGTCTGTCACCTGTCACTACTACGTCTTCACTGGCTGGGCCGAAAGATTTTCCGACCAGAGTGGTCCAGCTCATTGCACATCCGCTGTCCTCTACAAAGCTGCTTATATCTACTTATTTTATATCTGCTGTTACTCTGGCTAGACTTCCGGCCCCGGGCCCAGGTTTTTTCCCGTCCTCGGGTCTGGACGTTGACCGGCTTAGGTTACCGATTTCATCCTTGGCTGGACCCAAAATCTTGTCCGGGTTCGGCCGTTAGGGATACTTCGGGTTCTGTTTTCTTGCCGGGGTTTCTCCCATGTATGGGTATGGGTCCTTTCCTTTCTGGCCATTTCCCAGCTTTCCCGCCCTGGCTCCGGCCTGGCCCGAGTTGGGACCGGTCATTCTGGCATGTCAGAATTAAAATTCAATTTTTTCTCCCGTTTTTTCTGGCCCGAGTCGGGACCGGTCATTCCGGTGTGTCAAAATTAAGTCAAAATTAAAAAATTTCTTCCACTATTTTTGACATTTTTTCTCATGTTTCCCCTGTCCTAAACAGCCTAAGATTCTGGACCGGGTTAAGTCGAACCGCACCCTGATCCATTTTATGGACCCACGATCGGCTCTTTTCTTTGGATAGGGGTTTGGTCCTTCTATCATCTTTTTTGTTTCAAATTTTAATTTTTCTTAGCTAGATAAGTTTTCTCTTTTTTCAATGGGAACTTTTTCCACCTTATTACATATGTGCATATCATTGTCTTATCTAGTAGTATGCTCATGCAATATGTTGGTAGTTCAGGCTTCTTTCTCCCCCCTTTTCTGCGTGTTATCTCTCCTTGCATTCTCACAATTTAAGTTATAGTAAATTTTATTCGTTCTCAACCTGTTCTTTTCACACTCTTTTCTGTCTATCAGATTACTGCGCAATTCTAATTAGCTATGTTTTGGTCATTTTTTCATCCCGATTTAGAGGCGCAGTTGTATTCGGACCGTTCATCTTTTCGTATAGTACACCCTCTTCCATCTATGTTGGCAGGTTGACATACTTACTTTCATAACTTTAGGAGAATTTACATGTCATTCTATATTTATCGTGAATATTTTGTTCTTTTAAGGCTATTCTTCCCTATTTATCTCCCTTTTATTTTAAAAATATTAATTTCCTAAAATTTCCTAAAAGTCAGATTAGATTTGCTCTCATGGTATTTTGTGATTTTCTTTAAACTAACACCTACGAAAAAAACGATCCTGCCGCTGAGTGCTGCCACTAGTTAGCCGCTAAGTAGCGGGTGGTTAACATTTTACCATGCAAATTAGTTAGGTGCTCAGTTTGCTGCTAACCAGCCGCTCAGTTTGCCGCTAACCAGCCACTCAGTTTGCCGCTAACCAACCACTCAGTTTAATTATGCCACCACTCAGTGGCAGGTTAACATCTAGCCGCTAGGCCATGTTAAGTCCTGTTGCTCAGTTTTTCCTTTGCCACAAACTAGCCGCTAACTAGCGGCTAGTTATCCGCAAAGTAAACTTTTTCGTATGGGAAGTTTCTTTGCTGTATTTCGTCATTCTTTAGTAGCTGTCAGTATTATCGTCAACACTCCTAGTTCGGCAGTCTATTTGTCCTAGTCTCATTTCGTCCTGGCGACATTACCACTTCTTTCTTTTCTATTTACCCTTTTTTTAAGGCTATTTTCTTATTTTTAGCTAAAGCTTTTAATTTAGAGTCGTGTTCTTTCCCACCAGTTCGGAATTGGTGATTTTGGGCTCAAAACTTATCCTTTCGAGTCTACTTCCGGTAGCTGTCACATTGTCATCATTGTTCCTGTCACTTTTTATATACGTCATTGACAATTCGCCCCGTATATATTTCGTTCCCTTTTGGTTTACATGGAGTTTTTATTTTGGTTATTATATAGATCCTATACATAGATTAGTTTATTTTAGCTAATTCTATCTGGCTAGAGCTGGACTCTCTCCCCTCCCATAGGTTTACTATGGGATGTCTATTTGTCACTAAATCTAGTTAAAACACTTTAAATAAATTTATCTATAATGTTTCAATGTCTACAACGTTTAATAAGTACAGCAATTCTTCTATGATGCTTTTTTCTCCATACGAATATAGTGGCAGAGATTGGATAGTAGAAATCAACGGCCATACTTCTATGATGCTTATTTCTCCATACGAAGATAGTGGTAGATATTGAATAGTAGAAATCATGCAAGTTCCCTCTCTCAGGAAGGTGTTAGAATAAGGATATAGCTCTGATAACTAAGATACATCGCCTTTCACTGGATTCAAGAAACAGTACTTTCTAATAGTATAAATCGATGTTTGGAAGTCTTTATCTGATCTCATTGTAACATCCTAGATTATTTAAATAGACTCTTGAACACTTTGGACTTATACTGAGATAACTCATGAAATATCTTAACTAACAACATCCTATCTATTATCAGCCTAATCCTAATTGGAATATTGAGACTTTTTAGCCTTTATTCTTCATTTATAGCTTTCTTTATTCAGATGTTAGGTACCATACTAGTATATCTTCCGTTGGTAGGCTTCTTATCTCCTCTCGTTATTAGGTCTTCTTAATTTACTTTATCGTATTATGGTGTATAGCTAATGTGCACACTTCATTTTGTAATTTGGATTCATTTATAATCATCATTAATGGGGGTGTCTTTCCATATTTGTCTTACTGGTTGCAAAGTGTGCTTTTTTATACTTAATATCTTTTTATGGAAACATTCCTCTGGTCTGTGTTTTACCCACCTGGCGGTCTCTTGCGACCTCTCTCAGGGGAAGTTATTTCTCTACCTCCCAATGTGCAGGTAATGGTATCCACAATTCAACCTCTCGAGGTAGGCCAGTTAGTTTCAGCCAGATCTTTCCTCAGATCCATAGGCCTCATGGTTTAGGTATAGAAAGTGATTCCTTGGGCTCCTCTGATGAGAAGACCCTTCCAGTTCTATCTTATGACCCACTGGAAGTAGTCTAGGTATTTTAATCATTGGATTTTCATCAATTTCAACTCATGAACCATTGTCGGTTTTGGAAAGTCAGTCAATCCCTGTTATTTGGGGTCCCTCTTCATCCACCATCTCCTCAGGCCATCTTTTTCATGGATACATCCCAGCAAGGATGGGCTACCTTCTGGGACTCCAGAAGATTTCAGGATCCTGGTCCCTCACAGAATCTTCCTTTCATGTCAACCTTTTAGAACCGTGGGTGTTTTTTCCCATGCCCTAGTTCATTGGGAACCCCTGATTCTCTGTCTTTCAATCTTTATCCACTCAGACATTTCACAGTAGTCTCATTCTTCTATCATCAGGGAGTGGGGGTGGGGGTCCAGGTCGGTCTATATCTGTCAAGAGTCACTGATCATTCTTCACTGGTACATGTCCCACAGCTTTCTCTCTCTCAAGGTAGGCCAATTAGTTATGGCCAGATCCTTTCTCAGAATCATAGGCCTCATGTTTTCAGTCCTTGGGCTCCTTTGTTGAGAAGACCCTTCCAATTTTATCTTATGGCCCATTGGAATCAGTCTCTAGATTCTCTGGATCTTCCAATTCTCATCAAGTTCTCTCTCATGACTCATTGCCAGTTTTGGAAAGACCATCAGTCCCTTTTATCAGGGGTTCCTCTACATCTTCCAACCCCTCAGGCAATTATCTTCACAGATGCATCCCTGGAGGGGTGGGGATCCATTTGGGATTCCAGGAAGATTTTGGGAACCTGGTCCCTCACAGAATCTTCCTACCATGTCAACCTTTTAGAACTGTGGGCTGTTTTCCATGCCCTAGTTCATTGGGAACCCTTGATTCTTGGTATGTCAATTCTTATCAAATCAGATAATTTCACAGTGGTCTCATTCATCAATCATCAAGGGGGGACCAGGTCGGTCTCTCTCTGTTGAGAGTCCATGATCATGCTTCAGTGGTGCAAGTCCCACAACATTTCTCTTCAAGCATCCCATGTCCCAGGCAAACCAAATTTTCTGGCCGACCAGTTATCTCGCCCTTCCAGGATTCCAGAAACAGAATGAGAGTTGAAGGAGGTAGTAGCCCAGTCAATTTTTCTTCAGTTCGGTCGTCCCCACATAGACTTTTTTGCTACCCTCAAGAAAGATATCCACACTCATATCTCTCTTTCCAGAACCCATGGCTCTTTCAGTAGACAGTCTAGCTCAGTCTTTGGACAACATGTTCACTTACGCCTTTCCCCCGAAGATTCTCATTCCTCTGGTTCTCAGAAAGATCAGACAACATCGTTGTGTAGTCCTATTGATAGCTCAGTTTTGGCTGACAAAATCGTTGTTTCCAGATCTCCTGGACCTTCTTGTAGATCTCCCTCTGCTTCTTCCTGTCTCCCACAATCTATTGTCCATCAAAATCTAGAAATCTTTCACCTGTCAGTCTGGAAGTTGTCGAGCTGCCCCCTTCTTTGTCAATCTTTTCAGTCAGATCTCAAGAACTTTTGGAGAAATCCCTCAGATCTTCCACTTGAAACATTTATAAAGCTCGATTTGAGGTTTTTTTTAAATGGTGCTCAGACTATTCTATCCTGCCTCTGAGGCCACTGTAACTCAAGTCACTGAATTGCTGGTTTTCCTCTTTGACCAGAAGAAACTTTCAGTTAACACTATCAGATCCTATCATTTTGGTCTGAACTCCTTTGGTCAGTGTCTTATTGATCTGTTAGTACAAGTTCAGAAACATTTTCACGACATCATTAAAGGTAGGGGTAGTTCTCGACCCACCCTTTAAGAAACCCCTTTCTACTTGGAACCTTTCACTTGTTCTACAGGTTCTAGTGGGAAAACAGTTTGAACTTTTGGGTTCTGTTTGCTTGAAACATCTTACCCGTAAAGCAGTATTCCCGTTAGCAGTAGCTTCAGCCAGCCATCGTTCTGAAAGTAATGCTCTTTCTGCTGAATTGAATAGGTTTCAGATTATTGGGAATAGCATTATTGTCTATCCCAGGGCAGAATTTCTGTCCAAAACTCAATCAGTTAAATTCTTGTGTAAACCTAATATAATTCATAAACTTTCTTCCCTTTCACCTGATGATTCTGTCTGGTGCCCAGTTAGGGCCCTTAATATGTATAAGCTTCACACTGAATCCAAACGATCCGACAATAGACATCGTTGGGTTACATTTGCTGAAGGTGTGGATCACCCTTCCTCAACAACTATTTCTCATTGGATAGTCGATACCATCAAAATTTGCCATGAATTGGCTTCCCCTGGGGACAATGCTATAGTGGGTGTTAAGGCCCATGATGTTAGGGGCCTTGCCACCTCTTGTGCCCTTTTTAATGGATCTTCTCTAGATGACATTATGCAAATTGCTAACTGGAAATCAGAAAATACCTTTATTGATTTCTATCTTAAACATTCTGGACCCTCTTCCTTTTTCTATAAGAACATTCATACGGTAGCTTCAGGGACCATGACTCGTATTCCTTCTTCATCATCATCATCATCTCGTCCTTCATCATCTTCATTCATATAAGAGTTATATTAGGGGTGAGTGCGAGTTCATTACTTCTTTCTCATGCATGTATTTCATGTCTATCATATCATCACTTTCATCACGTTTATTTATTCTTCTCCTTTTGCATGATCTTTCTCTTCCTTGTCTTCTTGGGGTCGTTTATAATCCCCCTTCTTATCTTCTTTTCTTCCCCTTTTTTCTTCTGTTTCTTTCTATTAAGACGCTTTGAGAGTAATTCGAAGGAATTACTCTCTTTATGGTATCTTCCTCTACTTGTTATTACTAACTTCGTACTCGTCTCTATTTTTACATGAGTGTTGAGCAAAATTTGCCACCCTCCGGGCTTTGTTCAATGTTCAAATCTGTATTTGAGTAATAGTAATGCAAGGACGGAGGTCGTAATGTAGTAATGATGACCAGACGACCCGGACGGTCTGGTCTTATGTTTTAGTAATTACATATACCTACCTCCTTGCATTATGACCCACCTCAAGCCTCCCCTCTGTCAAAGTTTTTTTGGGGTGGGGGTGGGAACTGGGCTTGAAGCTTCATTGTAATGGTCATATCTTGTTAGTTTAGTTATGCTCAACATAAGATATTCATTATATCATTCAGCCCTTGGGTATACCCGGATATGTCAGATTTTGACATATTTGGGTATTTCTGAAAGAAATTTCCTGTCATATAATGTAGAATATTTAGGTAAGTTTTTAATTTCAGCTGTAGTCAGATATTCCAAGTCGAGGATGGATCTGCTTAAAGCTGGATTATATGACTGGCTTCGTCAAAGGAATGTAATCTTGGTTGCTACAACAAGGTCATGTGATAGCTATCAGCCAATGAGGTTGTCATTGTGCTTAATGACATACTCAGTGGCTATGGGTATTGGATTAACCCTCTTCTTGCCTCATACTGAGATATAACATTCAAGCAAATTTCTATGGATCTCATCATTAGAGTGAGCATGGAGATTCCTGAAGAAGCCTTCAGTCACTCTGTAACCACAATACCCAGCAAACATTGGCTGTAAAAAATTCATCCTACTATGCTTCCATTCAGAGAACGAAAGAGCAATAGTAATGCAAGGAAGTAGCTATATGTAATTAGTAAAACATAAGACCAGACCCGCCGGGTCGTTTGTTCGTTTCAGATGCAAGAAGCATGCCATCTAATGAGCTAGTAATGCAGACATTCAAACAATGCAGGGGCATCCGAGGGCACTGTAATTGAAGAGGCTGAGTTTAAAAGCCTTAAGGCAAGTGTGGAGACATTGACAAAACAAATGGCGATTTTCATGAAAGTAATTTTGAAGGAAAATTCACGCAGTTCAGAAGTAAATTCGGAATTTCCAGACAACGCAATTGTAATGCGAGAAAAATGGCCCGGATGATGACGTAATGTCGGCTCTGTAGGTGGGGCTTAGAATACACCTTCCGTATCCTCTGCGTGTCATACGAGGCAACTAAACGAGGTAAGGGTGAGGTAACCCTGACAGAAACCTCGAGTGCTGAAGACTTACAGGACTGGCGGTATGATCAGCGAACGAAAAGAAGAAAGAAGATGACGTAACGTCTCCGAACCTGTACTCTGGGTCCATTGCATCATGAGAAATAACTGGATCGGCCACCTGCGTATGGCCGCCTGAGGAATGACTGGTTCCAGAGAAACCATCAACCCCAGCATTCTCAAGTAAATCCGTGCCAGGACATGACGACTGTTACACACTGACTGTATTACTGAGATGAGTATCTGAACCCTCTCCTGAGTAGGATAAACATATCCTGTCTCTAGATTGAAGAACATGCCCAGGTAAACCAACTTCTGGGATGGAGTCAGCTCTGATTTTTGGAAATTGATTATCCAGCCTAAGTCTGTGAGAGTTTTCAAAACTATCTCCAGATTGGCCGACAAACTTTCCTGGGTGTGTGCTTTTAACAGCCAGTTGTCTATGTACGTGTGGACTGCTATGCTTCTCCTGCAGAGGTATGCTGTAATCGCAAGAACCACTCTGGTGAAAACCGAGGAGCCGTGGAAATTCTGAAGGGTAACACCCTGAACTCCCACTGTCTGCCCTGGAATGCAAATCTCAGGAAGCGACGGAAACTCCTCGCTATGGGGATGTGGAAATAAGCATCCTCCAAATCTATTGAAGCTGTCCACATTCCCCTCTCCAACCCCGCCAACCCCAACTTCACAGTCTCCATCTTGAAACTGGGTGTCTCTATGAACTTGTTCAAAGGCTTGAGGTTGAGAATTGGCCTCCACCCTCCAGTGTTTTTTGTCACTAAGAACACGGTTGAATAGAAGCCCGGACACTTTTGTGCCGGCTGAATTGCTCCTTTTTGTATGAGGGAGTTTATTTCCTCCTCTATACACAACCTTTGATCTGGATCTCTCAGAATTTGAGTCCAGATTGGTGCCAGAGACAGTCGCGATGGTGGGCCTGTCATCCAATCGGAATGATACCCGACTGAAAGCCATCGCAAGACTAAATGGTCCTGAGTCAACCGTTCCCACTCTTGCTTGTGGTGGGCCAACTGGCCCCCCACTGGACCACCTAGGGAGAGAGGTGGACATAAGGAGTGCAAGAGTGGCACTGTCTCCTTTGCCAGAAACACCGGAGTGGTTCTCACTGTGGTAACCGGCCCATCAGGCACGATTACCATGACCAGATCCTCGCGCGCCACGACCAGCACCGTGCGCACCTCGGTGCACGGGTGGCTGCCTGGCTGGTTGCGCCTGAGGGGCCTGTGCCCCCCCCCCCCTCACTGCTGGCCGAATCGCACACGGCTGAGGCCGACGATGCACTGGTGGCTGGCCTCTGACCTGGCCAGCTCCACCTCGAGCCTGCAGGGGATGGTACGCAGGGGGTGCAGCGCGAACGCGCTCCCTACGGAGCATCTCAAACTGTTCATGCAGCGCCCTCTGGTTGTTGACCAGAGTGACCGTCTCCTGGAGGTGCCTACATCCCTCACCTCCAAAGAGACCAGGACCTGCCATAGGTGTATGTAGAAGCCTATTGTACAGGTCCTGGGATGGGCACAGGTTATCCAACGCAAACGTGTGCCTCGCCCGGACACTTCTGGTCACCGCCCGAGTCATACAATCCAGAGCCAGGTTGATACCATCCTGGATGGCTCTCTGGACCATGATTGGGCTCGGCTGGCATGATGCGGATGCTGTCACTACCCCCTGCAACAGCTGGGAGACGTGAGAAAGCACCACAATAAACGCTCTCCCACTCTCCCCCGCATCACGCAATGCGGCATTGGCCAAACGCAGCGCGTTTGAACACAGGGCTCCCATGTCAGAATGGGAGCCTGGCCGCGTATCCTCACCTAAAGCCGCGCGGTCATCAACGCTGGGCTTAGGTACCACACCGTACCTCTGGTAGTCCACGGGTATGATGCGGCAGCACCTTGCAACCTTGTGAGGGGCCTTCGCGAGATGTCCATTCACCTTGATGGACGTCTCCGCCGCCGAGAACATATCAATGATATGCTCTGCTAGCGGCAGAGATGGCATAGCGCAGCGGCAGAGATGGCATAGCGCTAACAGTCGACTTTCCAGCTAACCACGGCCGGTGGTCTCGCTGGCTAGCCAACTCTTCCACGGGCAGGTCTGGCCTGACGCTTATCAGCCATTGACAAGCGTCTGACCAATCCTCCTCCGTGGCTAACTGCGAAAGCTCTACTAGATGAGGGCCTTCGTCTTCCTCCTGAGCTAATGCAGTCGAGCTTGAAGTTGGATAGGCTGACACTTCTGGCAAGCCAGAGAAAGCATGTGGGCCCAAAAGAGCAGGCATGTTAATCTGACTGGCTTGTCCTGGGGCAGGTGCCGTGGTAGAGCGTGGGGCAGTTACCACCATACCACGGCCCTGGCCAGAACCAGCAATACTCTCGGCAAGCCGAGGTATGCGGAACAACTGGCCGTCAGATCCAACCAGGGCCACCTTCTGAGCCGTGAATTCTACTCCTGCATGAGTAGAACCGTGGATCATGTTGCCTGTAATCCCCGCGAGGGGTGCACAGACATCAAAATCCATGGCCACGGCATCAGAAGGTGAACCTAGCAGATAATCCTCTTCTTCCTGGCCAGAAAGATTAGACTCCAGGTCAGCAAAGAGAGCTAACCCGGACCGGCCAGGAAAGGTGCCATAGGAGGTACTGGCACCTGCGGCATGCGGATACCCCTCGGCTGATAAGCAGCCAGCAGGTTCCGCAACAACCGTCCATGGACCACCGGCGCGACAAGCCTGCTGCCAATGTCGTGGAACGCCCCCTCTAATGGGGCCACCTCTGAATCGTCGAAAACTGGTAACGGCCTAAGGAAACTCGATTCAGAGGCGGGGATTATCTGCTCCGAAGCAGACGAAGAGGACAACAAAGGATTTGATCCAGGAAGCATGCCACGGAGCAACTCTGGTAACAAATCCTTGATTGTCCTCTTCATCTCTCCCAACATCTCACTACGGAAGGCCTCCATGTCCACTGAGGACGAGGCCTTCCTCTTACCCTTTTTACCTACAACCTCTCGTTTCATCTTCCTCTCCTCCGACCTTGTCCTTCGCCTGTAAGCACAAAAACTCTTTCATTAGCTCGCCCGCCCCCCACTGCTTACACACATCACAATTAAGTAATGGCCCACAGGGCTACATTGAAAACACAGGTGGGGAATAAACTTCTCCTTCAAGAAGCGACCACAGGATGGGCAACCAGGTCTCTGAAACAGGACAGAAGACGAGGACAATGAGTGTTTTAGTTAAGGTTAGAAACTCAAAACCAAAAATAAAAGAGGAAAAAGTGATCATAAAGATCACTATTCATATGAGAAAACCAGCGTTGGGCAAAACTTTAATTGTTAATAAAGAGCAAGGCTGATTATGACGTCATAATTTCAAAAAAGAAATTAAATCGATCTGAAACAAACATCCAGGTGTAAGGACGAATTGTATTCATATCCAGAACATCTCTATGAAGGATAGATATTCGGGCTACACAAACATCAGATACACAATGATAATAGTGGCAAATTTTAGTTTACATAATTATTATCACCTCATATCATTAACTAGAATACCTGATTCTTTGTATAGACAAACCATCCAATCTGATAAACTGGAACACTCCACCAAGACTATGACCTCTTAACTCTCTCCACCTTAGGGGAAAAGGAATTGGATCAAGAGGGCAAAGTGAGAAGACCTTCTTACGAGGCCTCCGAGTCACTGGACATAGACTTTTTGGTTAGATAACCTAACAGTATTAGTAGGAAATGGAACCTCGGTGGAGAGAAACAAACCCTCTGTTGATGTGATGTCCCATACATATCCAGACAGATACCTGTGGACATAAACACAAAGAGAGATTAGCATTATATAGCGCCATGTTGACATAAAACAACTATACTAGGCGCTTATCACGATAAACGTGAGTCCCGGAAACACATTACACCGGGAAAAACTTGCTAAATTATAATAGAAGTCACCTGATGGATCCTGAGCCCTTCACTGGCAAAGTAATCCTGTCTGCCATCTTAATCAGGGGTTCTAAACTTCTATTAACACTCAAAAAGACTTGTAAACACTTGAGAAAAGCTCTAGCACAAAAACATGTGTAGACCATCTGCCAATAAATTAGCAAAGAGGAAGTGCTAGTCTGCACATGCGCGGTGGTGGGGCTGGCATCCGCCGGACTGCACTCTGACTCCCTGCCCAGTAGGGGCACCTAACTGTTTTTATTCTGAGTGTTTATTGAGTGAAAGCCGATATTTAGCAATATCAAAGAGTATTAGGGAGGTAAGTATACTCTTGAAGTGAAATAAGCTTTTGGGATGGACTAACTGACTGTCTGACTACTTACTGGCTATATCATAGTTTATTGAGCTGAGTAATCTGCAGATAAAAACTATACTGCAAGTCAACTCAAAAGCCACTTTCCATCTGGCTTTAAAGGTTAAATAAGTTCTTGTACTTCAGCAATGATACGGTTGACATCGGCTTTTTAAAGGTATTTTTGCAAAGTGTGTATCCAATTACTGTTTCTTGATGTGAAATGTAGAAATAATATCCTGAAGAATATCATCATAATTTTATATGGAATTATTAAGACCCTTTATTGTCAATTCTCAAAAAGTTAAGTTTGCCTATACATGATTGCAAAACGTGACATCTTATGAATATTAATTCTGAAAACAAATTGACTGACAGTTGTTGGTGATAAAGCCACCACCAGCTGTTAGTCAAATTCTTTTTCTAGCTAACCATACAGTTTAATTGGGCTGTGTAGAAATCACCAATGTGCGCATAGAATAGAAAGTGTTGTCCATGCGCTTTTAGCATTAAGTGCAGTGCTTCCAAATGATGGCTGGTTTTCAGGAAGTTCATGATAGCATAAAAATTGCTCACTGCTGTTTTGCGGTTTCTGTTCAACCAAAGAGTAGATATATTGTCAATCTGAAATATCATAAACCTTTTAATCCTCCTGAGCCAGCTTTGCAGTAGTCTTGATGAATGTCCATTTACAGGTGAAAAGAAGGCTATTTAAAAAAAATTTACAACTGGAATGACTGGCTAGAAAATCGAGCCAGTCATTCCAGTGGTTAATTTTCCAAAATTGTCTCCTTTTAGCCTTCAAATGGACATTTATTGAGCAAATTATTTTATATCTTAACAAATCTTGGCAGTGAAAGAGTTAAAGTAATCATTACTCAGGTGTCCTGTTTCAATACAGTGTCCTTTAAAAACAATTTGCTAAATAAATCATTTCAATGCTGTAGGTCAAATGGAGGGGCTCTGCACAATGCGAGAATGGACCTTTCCGGTTTTATCTATGCCCCGCCCATCTCTAGCTAAGCTCCACCCACTCCTCGCTCATGTTGGGATCAATCGATCTCCGAGTACCCTGACTGTCAATTAAAAAAAAATGCACAGGTAAGCTGTTGAATATTTTAAAACTAATTTGAATGGGGGCTGTTGGTGCAGCAACAGTGCCCGGTCAAGTTAGTTTCAAAATATTCAACATCATGTTTATTAAATAGCAAAAAATAGACATACAATTCATACATGTCGGACTATTTGAGATTTGATGACGGTCTATATGGAACCCTTTGTGACGCAATGATTGTGACTGACATCATCATACATGTGCTGAGCTGATTATGACATCATACGAAGTCAGATGATGGATGAATCCTCTGGAAAGGCGAATTACATTCTTTTCAACGTTTTCAGACTAAATTCTTCTATTCCATGTTGAGCATGGGTGCATGCTTTGACCATTTAATCCATGAAATTCCAGTGACTCAATTTCAAGGCAGCTATATAGGTGGTATACTGAGTATGTTGAAATAAACAGCTTCCAGTCAAATTACTTTCAAAATACTCGATAGAATATTCATTACATCGTAAAGAAATTCTTATTTCTGTTCTATGAGGGTTAATTGTTTTAAATTGTATGCGTGACATTTGAAAAGCATGTAATAGTGATGATAATGACAACTTCCCTTGGCATCCAGTTCAAAGTTTTCTGTCCATTCTGAGAACTCTCACAGCATCTTTGGCAATTCTTAGCTTAATCCTTAAGCCCTCAAGCCAGCCAAAAACGTCCATTTGCAGACCAGAAGAATACTATTTTAGAAAATTTACCTCTGGCTCGATAACAGTAGTAAATTTTCAAAAATAGTCTTCTCTTAGTCTGCAAATGGACATTTTCTAAGAAAATTTAAACTTTCTGGATCAGATTTGAGGGTTAACGAGTTAATAGCAGACAGCATTAACCCCTTGGCCCATACATTCCCAGATTCATAGTTTCAAAATAACTACTGGTAAGCTGTTGAATATTTTGAAGCTAGTTATACGGGAACTTGTTACTGTCATTATAGTCAGTAACAGCTTCCAGTCAAATTAGTTTTAAAATATTCAACATAATAATTATTAAATCGTAATAAAGAATGTTTGATGTTTTAGGTTGAAAGGGTTAACCCTTTTTGTGTCAACTTAACCCTTTAATGGTCAATCTGACCAAAAAACATCTTTGCAGTGGTCTTCAGACATGGCTATTTGAAAGGCCTAGCGGTATCTGAGCCAGTCATTTTAGTGGTAAATTTTCAAAGATACTTTTCTCACGGCTTGCAGACTGGCTAAGTAAAGACTTTAATTTTCTTTACCATTACCCGCTGGTCAAGCCGGCAAAATATTTTTTACAAAAATATAGTCTTCTAAAATTAAAATATCTTGAAAAATATAGAACATCAAAATGTTTAATTGATATATCAAGTAGTATTTTGAGCACTTTGAGGCGCTAGTGACACAAGATGGGTTAATGTGGATCTTCGTTGCACTTTTCATTGTCTCATTTTCCATGCCAAACATGAATATTCTTAGAATTTGAGCTAGTACTTCTTATGCTGCGTCAAACTTAATCTCTATAATTTTCATCATTATTTACTCAGAAGAACATAAAATATGTCAAAGGGTTATTCCATTGAGCAGCTTTAACTTTATACTTTATTTCATATCAGTACAGGTACAGTACAAATGTGTGATATACATAGAGTAATGTATGGAATTTTATAATACTTTAACTATGATTAATTAAATTTAACTATGTAACTATAAACATTTATATATTTCTATTTACATCATAAAGACTAGGAGGGAGACTAGATATGGAGGCAGTGCAACCTAAATATGGTCAATTAATCTTGAATGTGCCCTTTGTAGGCCACTTATCATTATTCATGTTGGGTTGGTCATGGTGGAGGGGTTATGTTGGGTTCATTTCTCTGTTTTGGGTAATTTCGTATATAGACTACTTGGTGAGTGGTGATAGCTTTGGAGGACAGTCCAATATGAAATATATTTTTTCTAAGTTGGTCAGGTTATGGAAGGTTGGTAGAGCTAGTGTAATATTGTTGTATAGCCAATCTCTGTACTTTTTGTTTACTGAACATACGGCCATAAAATGTAGTCCGATTTCTAAATCTCGGTGATATAATCTGCATTTTCTGTCCTTTCTCTCACCCATTCTGTATCTGCCACTTTCTATTTCTAAGCGATGGCACAGATGTGTAATTTGATCAGTGATCTGCGAAAGTTTGAGTTGCTTGGTTATATGAGTGAGATATGGAGCAATGGTGTATTTATAATACTGTACTTTTTCAGATGACTAGTTTCTGATGGTAGTGTTTGAGATAATTCTGTTCTAGGATACTCTACCACATTCCCCATCTGTTTCCTATGGTGTGGTCCTGTATCTAGGGATGTGGCATTTATGTTGTTCTGTATGAACATTGTATTGATGTAAGTGTGCCAGGTTTGATTTTTTGCGATGTCTATAGTGTCTTGCTACACAGGACAGTATCTGCTAGAATTGTGCAACTGGATGGTGTGTTTTCCAAATGCGCCTAGTATTTATAGATGTAAGGGTGTTTATGTCGTTAATAGGTGGGTATCTACAAAGCTCAGATTTACATGCTAAGTTGGTTATATTTCTATTACTTGTAAGTTAATTTTACAGAATTTGGTATGAACTTTCTCATATAATTCGTACTCCAAGATGTCCATATATTTGTGATAATTGTTGTTTGTCTGTTTCCCTTCGAGCTCAGCTGCCATGATATTTCAGAGTTGTATAAGATAATAGGTTTTATTAGGGGCATAAAATAGTTTAATGTATGTAGAGGTTTAAATGCCTGGGCCAACAATAAGTAGAGCAGTGGAGACATTTAAAATTTCATTAACCCTTTAACGTTCAAAAACAACTTCTGCAGTGGTCTTTGGGAAATGTCCATTTGCAGACCAAGAGAAGACTATTTTTGAAGATTTAACACTAAAATGACTGGGCCGATAATGGACATTTTTTATGAGAGAATCAAAATTTTATTGAACAAATTTGAGGGCTAAAGGGTTAAGTTCTAAGCAGACTGTGAGTATGTTACTGTGAGTATGTTACACTGTGACAATATAATCCATGATCTACCGGTATTCACTATTTTCTGATATCTCATGATTAAATTGGCATCCATTGGCATTCTATAATGAAGAGATTAAGTGAGACTTAACTGTCAGATAAAACTTGATCTCCATTATAGTAGCCAATCTGGACATATGGAGGGATGAAGTGTGAGGTTGTGCATGTACATATGTGGGTGGAAAGGGAATCTTATTCATTGGTGGATGTGTGCTCATGCGTATTTACTGCTACTGCCATTCTAAATACTTTAGCATGGTGATCCATAATGTTATCAAGGCTTTGTCTACCATGAATGTAGATAAAGAAAATGGTTTAATGACTGAATTTATGTGGGTGGACATGTTAGACCTTTGCACATGAAAGGTCAGGTTGTCTCGGACACAATTTTTGATTTCTTGCAGAAATTGACACCCTAATATGCCTACACATCTTAAAAAGTTCTAAATATTATTAGCTCACCTGCATGGCCAGAATGGCCAAGTGAAGTTATGCCATGCTGACCATCCGGCCAGCATCCGGTGTCCATCAACTGTTTCTTTAAACGACTTCTCAAGAAAGGGTCAATTTCAATTATATTTGGCAGAAAGCATTCTTAGGTCATAAAGAGCAATGTTTGTTCCAAGGATGCTGATCGGCCAATTTGGAAGACAGTTATCTTGGATTTTGGCCGATTTTCAGAAACATCTTTAACCCTTTCATGATGAAGCCAGCCAACACCGGCCTCTGTAGTGGGCTCTGCGGAATGTCCATTTACAAGCCAAGAGAAGACTATTTTTGAAAATTTGCCACTGTAATGACTGGCTCAATAACCGAGCCAGTCATTCCAGTAGTAAATTTTCAAAAGTAGTCTTCTCTTGGCCTGTAAATTGACATTCAATAAGAAAATATTTAAATTTTTTGAATAAATTTAGTCATTAAAGGGTTAAAAATCTTCTCTGAAACCACTTGGGGGATCGATTCAAAACTCATGAAATATCATCCAGGTTAAGAGCTAAACCAAATTTGTTCAAGGGAACTAGAATAGCCAAATAGTTAAGTGGCCATCTTGGATGATCTAGTTTTCATGAAAACGATTTCTCCAAAACCGCTGAACGAATTGGACCAAAATTTGGGAGGTATGATTAGGATCTAAGGGCCATTAAACTTTGTTCAAGGGAATAAAAAACAAGTAAAATATAGCGTGTTTGGTGGCCATTTTGGATTTTTTAATTTGATGGATTTTAAAGCTGAAATTGGATTTATATAGGTTTTTGGTACTCTGATTTCAGATTGGCCATTTTGTAAACTGTCGAGTAAACCCAAACCAAAAAAGCATTCAAGAAAATCCTAGCTAGCTTGCCAGTATTGTCCACTAAAATGCAAGAAAATCCCAGATAGCTT
Source organism: Chaetoderma sp. LZ-2023a (assembly GCA_034401795.1). NCBI lineage: Eukaryota > Metazoa > Mollusca > Caudofoveata > Chaetodermatida > Chaetodermatidae > Chaetoderma > Chaetoderma sp. LZ-2023a. The sequence goes on from CM067373.1 coordinate 117,532,957, forward strand.
GAACTTCAAGATACTCCGAGTTAGCTTGAATTTTATTCAAGAAAATTCCAGCTAATCTTAGCTCTGGAAATAAAATTAAATGGATGCACTAACACATAAATGCTGCCACACAAGGATCTGCCTGCAAACCAAAATCACCTTCATTGTAGTTGAGCTGCATGTAATACTCAATAACAAATACAATTTCAGTGGGACAGACATTAACAATGTGTCCATTATTTCCATAGAGCTGAAAACATTATACCCAAACTAGTAACTCTGAATAAATCTCAGCAAAGGTTACTGATGCTAAGCATTCTATCTAACAGTAGTGTCAGTGTTTCCAAACTATCATATTCCATATATCCATAGCTGCTAATGATCATGCTGTACTTTTATGCTATTTTAAAAAGACTAAATTTCCTGACAATTTGGCAGGTCAAGGTCACCTCTACATGACTACAGAACCTTTTCATGCCTTAGTCCAAGCTATTTCAAGATAATTCCAGGTCGTGTGAGTGAAGTTCAAGTTCAAGAATATCGAAGTAGCTTGGATTCTTTTATGTCTGACAAAACAAAGTCCTAGATAATCCAATCTAGTTTTGAATTCTGACAAATCAGAAAAGGCCAAGAAAGTCCAAGCTTGCACTTTTTCATGAAGATATATTCAAAAAGTCCTAGAAACTCCAAGCTTGAATACTGAGAGGTGGGATTTTCAAGAAGTCCAGCTAAATACTACATAAAGTCCAGATGAAGTTAAGGAAATCCAAGCTGGTAACAGGTTGAATAAATTTCCAATAGCTGGAATATTCAGGAAAATCAAAGCTAATGCACGATGACTTGAATTTTATTTCACACGGGTACGGTTTGTGGCCATCTTGGATCTTTTTAATAATAATAATAATAATACAGCATTTGTAAAGCGCCATGTGTCAATGTCAATTTTCAAAGGCGCTTGTGAAGAGATGTGTTTTTAATTTTTGTTTGAAATCATTAATTGATTGGATGGATTTGATGTGGACAGGTAGCTGGTTCCATAGTCTCGGAGCCACAACACTGAAGGCTCTGTCCCCACAGGAGCGTAAATTCGATCGCGGAATTTGGAGCAATAGCTTATCCACAGAACGAAGTCTGCGACATGGATCATATGTCAAGAGAAGTTCCTGCAAATAGTCGGGAGCGTTGTTGTTTAGACATTTCCAAGTCAAGAGCAGAATCTTGAACTCAATCCGTTTCCGGATGGGGAGCCAATGAAGATCTTTCAAAATTGGTGTTATGTGATGACGCTTTTCGACCTTGACTACCAAAAGGTCCCATGCGAAAGCAATGGGAAATTTTAAATGTCTTCTCGAGAACCATGGCTGGGCCAATTTCAAGTATACTTGGCAGAAAGCATCCTTAGGGCATAGAGATTTAAGTTTGTTCAAACTACACCGACCAGCCAATTTGACTAGTGGCCATCTTGGATTTTGGATGATTTATAGAAATGTCTTTAAAAATCTTCTCCAAAATGGCTTGGGGGATGGATTCTAACCTCATGTAATGTCATCCAGGGCAAGAGCTGAAGCGAGTTTGTTTACGGGAACTTGATTGGCCAAATAGTTTGGCAGCCATCTTAGATGACCTAGTTTTTTACCAAATTACTTTTCCAGTAACACTAAACAGATCAGCCTGAAATTTGTGAGACATGATTAGGGACTAAGAGCCATTAAAGTTTGTCTAAGGAAGTTGATAAATACAAATTTAGCATGTTTGGTGGCCATCTTGGACTTTGTGAAAATTTCTGAGAAAAACATAAAGAAGACTTCTTATTAACCACTAGGCTAATTTTAATAAAACTTGGTTAAGCCTTTACAGAAACAAGATTTGTAATTTTTCCAGCGGTCATCTCATTTTGTTTGGTTAATGTCCCTGAATGGACAATAATTCCAGGTGAGTGATACAGGCCTCTTGGGCCTCTTGTTCTGTTAATCGCAACTGGTGAGTTGTGAGAACAAGTTAACATAAACATAATATTCCTTGAGATTGTAGACATTCTTTCAGGAGAAAAAATTATATAATAATTTCAAAGCCAAATGAACGTCGATAATTACCTATAGAAATGCAGGCGATCCCTTCTAAGAGCATTTAGACTTGAAACTGTTTCCAGAGGAACACCCTTAGACCACCTTTTTACAAACCAAACCTCATATTGTTGCCTCCTACCACTCTGGAAAATGCCATGAGGGTGCACATGCACTTTATGACAAAGAGAAGAGAATGGCAGTGTTCCAACCTAGTAGGTGATACTGTCTGGACATCTGACTAATTGGTTGGCATTATTGAAGATCAAATCTCACCTTGCAAGTAAGTCTCATCTAATCTTCTCATTATAATAAGTCTTTAATGATAAAAACAGCCAAAAACAGCTTCTGCACTCATCTTGAAGAATCTCCATTTGCAGGCCAAAACAAAACCTTTTGAAAATTTAGCACTGGAATAACTGGATCTGACTAAACGTGTGAAAACGTGTATCCAAAAATCAATATTATGTTTTTCTTGACCATATTTTGACCATTAAATGCCTAAACAATCAAATGTTTTACAGTAGGATTTCAAAAGATAAAATATATTTTTAGCTGCAACTCCCATTTAGTAGGCGTTAAATCCAGCTGTCCGTTGATCTGTCTGCCTGCATTCATCTGTCTGTCAACAGTGGCATAGGGATTTGCAGAAGACAGTTGCTCCATGGTGGCGGGTTCAGCATAGTGTTTTGGTATAGTGGGGAGCCAAAAGGGACATTCTCCTGTGAAACAAAATTCATGAATTTTGAAGAATGTGCATTAACATTTTAGAACATTCCATAAAGGTTCTTTAGTAATTCACATCCACAGTTCATGAACAAAAGTTCAGCAAATTTTATTCAATGTTTACAACCTATTGAAGCATTTATGATGAATATTACAAATGTTCATGAATGTTCATCATAAGTTCATACATTATCTCCATGGACATTTTATGAACTCAAGGGTTCACCAAATGTTCATGTAAAGGCTAAAGTAATTAAAGAAACTATTATGAATATTTCAGCGCTTCTAGCAGTTCATCAAATGTTCATGAATGTAATTAACAATTCTTGAGGAATTTCTTATGAATTATTGCTGAACTCTAGTGGTTCCTCTAATGTTCATTAAAGAAGGTGCGTGAAGTTACTTACTAGTTCCCGGTTCCTACTTCCTTATTTTTCAAAAAAATAAGTAAGTAAAATAAATAACTGGAAAATAAGTAACTGGTTAATTATTTTCAATAAATATGATTGCCAGCTCCTCATGTGATTTAGATCATGTTTCATACCTCCAGGAGTTCCCATTTCCTAGTTCTTTATTTTTCAAAAAATAAGCAACTAAAATAAATAACTAGAAAATAAGTAACTGGTTACTTATTTTCAAACAGGATGAGTGGCAGCTCTCCCCGTGATTTAGATTACCTTTCCTACCTCCAGGGGTTCCCATTTCCTACTTCCTTGTTTTTTGAAAAATTATAAGGAACAAAAATAAGTAACTGGAAAATAAGTAACTGGTTACTTATTTTTACTTGTTTTAAAAAATAAGTAAATGACCTCTGGTCAGCAATGTCCAGATGCCTCAGCCTCACAACTGTTAGCAATATGATTTAATTATTCTGATTTATTTGTGTTTTTCACTGGTGGCTATAGGTTGATTGTTATGTAAAGCTGCCATTCAAGAGGATATGTCATTTCCTTTAATGATCCAGTACATTGAGCTTCACTCCAATATTAGTAAACAATTGCCATAACGTAGAAGATGCCTTTTTAGGGCCGAGTCCATATCATTTTATGATTTGCATGTACTTACCAATTAAATTATGCAGTGTCCTTTAACCTCTGTGTCAAATAACATATAAATAATTAACCTTTAGATACATAGCCATTAGGCATGGTTATCTGTTCCTATCACATTGCACTTTTATCCCCATGATGTAAAATCAGGTACTTACCCACACCACTATCACCTGTGAGCTCGGGACCCTCTGGTCACATTTGGATTTTCCTCAAATGCTTTCATGCATCGCAAATCGATAGACCACAACGTTAGTGGGATATTCGTGATTTAAATGACAAGTACACAAAAACATAAAAGAATGGACCAGCCCCTAAAGGGGAATCGTATTCATTGGTATGACCTTTCTTAAATTACTGTTCAAATCCCTCAGTGCTCAGAGTGTTGTGTGTGTGATTGAATGGAAAGCAAGTCATGCATGTACCTTGATTTGGCCAAAGCGAACATAGAAAGGTTCATTAAAACAAATAACAAACCAAATTATAAATAAAAGGTGATATTTCACATACGTAGCAATGTAGTTCTTTGCAAAAATCATAAGGACCCTCATCAAAACACCACAATAATCAGACATTGATAAAGATGGTTGCACAACAACCAAATGAGCTTGGCATGAATGGTGAAACTTCAGCTGTCTTGAGGAAGAAATAGGTTGCTGGACCGTAATCCTGAGGATAATGTCTTGCATAATGTCTTTATGAAGACACATTGAAAGGAGCAATAGTCGAGCAGCCATACATTTGACATCATGTGGATTTACAATTGTCATGGCCACTGATAAGTGTATTAACCCTTTAATGGTCAAATTTATGTCCATTTGCCCGATGAGAGAAGACTATCTTTGAAAATTTACAACTGAAATGACTGGCTCTGTTATCGAGCCAGGTATTCCAGTTGTAAGCTTTGAAAAGCTTACTTCTTTTTTCCTGCAAATGAACATTCCTCAAGAATACAACAGAGAATGGTTATGGCTGTGTTGACCATTAAAGGGTTAATAAGCCTTCAGTATTTAGGCTTCCTCTCTGTAAGCAGAATTATATTCAAAGCCAAGCTTCAGATTTCATTTCAGTGTTGTAAATTCAAGCTTCAGACTTGCATTGCAACCACATTTCTAGTTTATAAACAAATGTTTTTGCGGTTTATAAATTATAACAATGGTTGTAGAACAGACATGTTTATGTGACCGGTGATGGCTCCAAGACCAATATACTACACAGCATTTATTTCTCAAGAACATAGGTCAAATGTTAACTTTCTCTGTATAACCAATTATAAGATATTGGAAATATTAATATTATTAAATGTGCTATTAATTCGGGAGGGGGAGTGGGGTGCATTTCCTCTATCAGGTTTAAGTGAGTACCTTATCTAGCTTTTCATGTGCATGACCATCAGATCTGGTCCTTTGTATTCAATCAACTGCGGCCCTGTTGTTTGCTAATCAAACCATGCCCAAAATATCCCTCGTTTCCTGTCTCTAATCCGGTGACAGTTGATCAGCTGGTCATCTGTGGGTTTCACATGGTTTCACATATTTGTATCTCCCATACATGTACCCAGCTCATGAATAATGATGAGGGTCGCTGTGACCCTATCACCATCCAGTCACACACCAGGCACATTCCGTGCTCCTTTACTTTGGCCCAGGGCATCCAATCATATCCCAGAATACCAACCTATTGTGAAACTAATTTGACTGGAAGAATATGAAATTTTATTTAGTTTGTTATCTATAGACCAACAAACTGTTGGAGCGTGTATGAAGCTCTACCATTTACCTTAAATTGCTTCAGACTAAGCAGTATGAATAATAAGATATTATGGGACCGTGTCTCCAGCGCATCCTGCATCACAGAATACCTGCATTGAAACCTTTGGATCAAACAGAAAAGAAACTGCATTGTATTATACTTGATGATTTAAAGAATTTCTCAAAAAGATACACCATTCCCATCCTCTGAGGCTTATCCCCATGGGAATGAAAGTCTGAATCCTGAATTGGCAGTGACCACCCACCATGTCCCATACATACTCAACCTTCCCAAATTTGCCATCATACCATCATCCAATGTACACATATGCACAATTCCATTGTCCTGGGATGACACAAGAAGTCGGATCATCAAAATATAACTGTTGTTATGATACCCCTTCCACCCACAACCCTCAGTGGTGGGCCACTGTGTGCATGCGCAGTAGAGAAATTTTTGTGTGCAGTGGAGCTGGGACCAAACTAAGCCAGCAGTCAGATACCACTTCACCTCCACACCATAGACAACGGACACACATGTGTGTGTGCTTAGCCCTGGAAGTGGTACAATAACTACCACCAAGGAGTATAAAAGGGAGCACAAAACCCAGTTATGGCAGTCCACCTTCAGTCCCAACCACGGACCTGAGTACCAGGAATATGATGCTATGTGTAGCCATTGTTTCTCACATTTTATTTGCTAAAGTCAAAATTTCTATGGAGGTAACCGAGAAGAAAGGTTGCCATGTTCAGTTCAGTTCAGTTGTGGTAATCCCACCTTTCCATTAGGCGCACGCACCCAGGAAACCTGGTGAATGATGTAGTTTACAGGATATGTCAATAGCTTTTGTGTGACTCCTATGTAGAACCTTTCGAGGTAAAAATGTAGTTTAGTTAGTGGAATGTAAGTAAGAATGAGTTACGAGCAACAAGCACAATATTATTATGATAGTGTTATTACACAAAGAAAACAGTTCAGGAGGATTATAAGTGGTGACCGAGTGCACTAGAGAGTTACTGCAACTGGAGTTTTGTAACACAACAAAAATACTAAGCTACTCAATTCACTGTTTGCTATAAGTCACATGCACTAGATATCTCAGAAAATTTTAACCTATTCATTCCCATGGTGTGTGGGTTCCCTAGTAAACAAGGTTAGCAGAGATACATCCCTCCATTGGGTATTCTTGATAGTATTTCTTTAACTCTAAAGTAGTCATTGCTCTATGGAACTGGTTCTTCTATTCCTATAGAGTATGTATAAATGAGTCTGTGAGCATGTGCACTTATACTACTATGCATGCAACCAAGTCCAAGCCATCATTAATTTATTTTGTGTAGTACAGGAAACACCTAATTTATATCTCAACAAATCCTATTCATTTCCTAAATCATGTGGAGTTACAAACAGTCTTTGTTGAACAAGTCATGTATTTATGTAAAATGGTTATAATTTACGTGGATATAAATGAAAAGTTTTCGTTGTGACAAAGAAAATGGCGCCAGCTTTGCAATACAAGCCAGGTGAAGTCAATAACTCTGATCCTATTTTAGCCACAGAGGCTCGTTCCTATGTAAGGTTTACTATATAGCGGTTTGGAACATCTCCTATGAAAGGTATCCGACATAACATATGTAACATACCGGTTAGGAAATTAGTGGATCTAGTAAGAGTTTTGTCTAGGTATGTATTTCAGAGCTTTATTCTTTCCTACATAAGGTATACTACATACCAGTTGGGATCGAATCCTACATAAGGTATCCTACATAACATATGTAACATACCGGTTGGGAAGTTATTGGATCTCTTAAGGATACACAATGATCATCCCATAAAGAAAAGGCGAGTGGTCCTTTTAAGGACCGTTACTAACCAACTAACATGAAACTCCCAAATACTTTATGATGATCAGTCATGTCAGTCACATTACAATAAAGACAAGACCATATTAATTCATCGCGATAAAAATCTTGAAAAAATCACAATATTGTTATGATAGTGTTATTACACAAAGAAAACAGTGCAGGATGAATACAAGTGGTGACCGAGTGCACTAGTAAAGCGAGAGCCACTGTGACTGGAGATTTAGAGACAACTGGGTGGGCGTATGTCATCAAGCTCATTTGCTGCATGCATGTTTAACACCATATTGTTGAAACGCGATGTTGCCTTGGACAGCAACAGCATACAGCAAGATTGTCTCCAATATGAAAACCAATTATCATATTAAAGTGAGTGAAATTTAAGAGTTAGACAGTCCAGGAGATTAGAGGTTAGTTAATACCTTAATTCTCAATGTCAGGAGCATTCTATTGACAGTCTGAATCAATGGCTGCTAATCCTGATGAATAGCCCTATAGCTATGGTACTTGAAAGGATTCGCATGAACCCATGAGAAGGACATACCTCTAAAAACCTGTCTCAAGCGACCTGCTGAGGGAGTGCAATCAGTTAATCACTATAGACAAGTTGTCACTTAACCCTTTAACCATCGCATTTGTTCAAGAAAATTTAAATTTTCTCATAGAAAATGTCCATTTGCATACCAAGATTGTTGAAAATTTACCACTGGAATGACTGGCTCAGTTATCGGGCCAGTCATTTTAGTGATAAATTTTCAGAAATACTCTTCTCTTGGTCTGCAAATGGACATTTTTCAAAACCACTGCAGCAGCCATTTTTGGCTGATATGAGTGTTAAAGGGTTAATATGACTTGCACTCAGCTAAAAACAGCTTCTAGGGGTCTTTGGTAATGTCCATTTGTAGATCAGGACTTTTAAGTTATTTTTTAAAAGTGTTGTTGCACTCCCAGTCAACCTAATTTCAAAATATTCAGTAGAATATTCCTTACATCATGAAGAATTTGTTATTTCTGTTCTATAAGGGATACGAATGGATAATACAATAGTGACCTGTTTTAAGATACGCGTTTTAGAGACAAAAGATGTCTGTTCGTCAACCCTTTAACACTCATATCCGCCAAATAGGCTTCTGCAGTGGTCTTGAAAAATGTCCATTTGCAGACCAACAGAAGACTATTTTTGAAAATTTATCACTGGAATGACTGGGTTGAGAACCGAGCCAGTCATTCCAGTGGTAAATTTTCAAAAATAATCTCTTGTCTGTAAATGGACATTCTCTATGTAAAAATTTAAATTTTCATGAACAAATTTGAGGTTTAAAGGGTTAATGCTCAAGATTGATCACAAAATTTTTTATTGTTGTTTAGTAAATGTCGATTTCCATGCCACGAGAAGACTATTTTTGAAAGTTTACCACTGGAATTGGATCATTGAGCCAGTTACTCCAGTGGTGAACTATAACAAATTCACTTGGGCAATTAAATTTTGACATTCATTAAGACGATTGGAGAGGCCGGGCTTGGCCAGCTTGACTATTAGATGGTAAAAAAATCTTTCAGTTCCAGGTCAGCAGGCGGTCTCTAGGGCAGGTTTATCGTCAGGCATCTACAAACTGTCTGTCAGATGACAGGATTAATAGTGCTTATAAACAATCTTGCTGTCAATGTTAAGCATTTTGGCATTAATTTCTATTTACATACTGAGCTTATTATTTTTACAAATTTTCTAATGCTAGGATCTTCACGATGATACTCAAAGATAAAATTTATTGTTCGCCCTGATAAAAGCTGAAGAAAGGAGCATCCATCGTCATGGTTTCCTGATATTGAAGCCTTAGAATGCAAACATTTCTTAATCTCATAGGATAAGCGCAAAGCAAACAAGTTAATTTTACAACCACTATAATAATCAATGATATTATCAAATTTGTATTTGCACAACATCCGCTCAGTCCTGTAACTAAATAATCTAGAATTTGTATCTGACTTTGGATTCATTGATTAAGACAAATCGGATGCAGATAACTGAATATCTTTTTCAAGACACTACAAGCGAATTTGTTTTACAACCTCCAGACAGTCTGCTGACGGGTCATCCTGTACTGGCATAAAATGGATGAATCCACATTTAGCTATGCCCCGGCCATCTAGCTAAGCTCTGCCCAAGATTTGCCTGTGTTAGGATCGATCAAACCATGAACTCCCTGGATCGCAATTTCAAGAAAACTATACAGTTAAGCTGTTGAATATTTTGAAACTAATTTGACTGGGCACTGTTGGCAGTAACAGCACCAAGTCAAATTAGTTTCAAAATATTCAACAAAATGTTTATTAAATTGTAAAAATATACAATTCGTACACATGAGGACCAGTAAGAGTTCCTGACGGACTCAGATATGCCATTTAGGATATATTTTAATTGTGACATCAGCCTACCTGTGATGTATTTGATTATGACATCATATACTTAACTGACAGATTGGATTCTTCTATTGACATACTGACCACAGCTGTGGAATTGTTTATTTTCATGTGAACTGAACTTAGCCCTCTCGCTCTTAGCACTCTTGCATCAAAATTTTAATTTTTCAAATTAAATTAAAAGATGAGCTGATGTTCATTTTTAGCTCACCTCGGGTGAGCATATACAATCGCGATTTGTCTGTCGTCTGTTGTCTGTCATCTGTCATTTGTCAACAATTGTGGCACGTTTTGCCATTTGTTTATAGATTAAAACCAAATTTGGCAGATATGTTCCTTTTGGCAATATCTATTGGGGCTATAAAGATGAGTAGGCCACACCCACAAATAGTATAGTTATGGCCCTTGCTATGTTTTCTAAATAATGAAGCCTATGGGGAAAATATGTTTGTGGCACGTTTCGTCATTTATCGATGGATTAAAACCCAATTTGGCAGAATTGTTCCTTTAGGCAATATCTATTTGAATATTAAGTGGCCACCCCCACAAATAGCAGAGTTATGGCCCTTGCTATATTTTCAAAGTATTGACGCCTATGGGAAAATATGTTTGTTGCAATTTTCGTCATTTATTGATGGATTACAACTAAATTTAGTAGATATTTTCCTTTAGATAACATCTATTGGAGCTATGAATATGAAGTGACCACGTCCTTAAACAAGGGGCATAATTCAGGTTCATCGAAGTGTCTAAGTATTGAACCATATGGGAAAATACATGTTTTCACCAATTATTGATAGATTAAAATAAAATTTAGCAGATATGTTCCTTCAGTCAAATATCTATTTGAACTATGGATATAAAGAGTATGCACCATTAAACAAGGACCATAATGGTTCATTAAGACTTGAAACTATTGATCTCTATGGTGATAATCCATTTGTTTCGTTAATTGTTGATGGATTAAAATCAAATTTAGCAGATATGTTTCTTCAGTCAAATATCTATTTGGACTATGATCGTAAAGAGTCAACACCTTTAAACAAGGGCCATAACTCTGGTTTATTAAGACTTAAAACTATTGAACACTTTGGTTAAAATACATTTGTTTTGTCAATTGTTGATGGATTAAAAACAAATTTAGCAGATTTCCTTCAAGCATTATCTATTCGCCCTATGAATATGAAGTAGACACGACTTCAAATAAGGGCCATAACTCTGGCTCTTTAAAGCATTTTAAGTATTGAATCCCATGGTGAAAATAATCTGTGTTACGTTTCGCAAATTGGTAATGGACTAAAACGCGATTTGTCAGAAATGTTCCTTTATTACACTTCAATCAAATGGCAATAGTGTCAGCGATGCTCGCCCATTAATTAATGGTACTCTTCCTGTTGGTCAATCATGCGAATAATGGTACTCTTCCTGTTGGTCAATCATGCCAATATTCTTGCATTTCCCCATCCAAATTTGTTACTGTGACATCACCATTGCCCCTTTGGTAAATGTCAGTGTTGTGACAATTTAACTATTGATCAATAGTGTCTGTGATGGCTGCCCCATTGATCAATGGTACTTTTCCCATCAGTAAATAAAATCAATGACACCAATATTCCTGCATTTCTTCATCCACATTTTTTACTGTGACCATTGGCCCATTGGTAAATGTCATCTGCTGGGTCAATAATGTCAGAAATGGCTGGCCCATTGCTCAATCATACCTTTCCCATTAGTCTATAATGTCAATGACACAAATATTTTTGCATTTCCTCATGTTCAAACCCAAGATGGTCACCAGGCACTGGTATATGGTGGTTGGACTAGATCTGGAGAAGAAACTCATAGAAATCGACAATAATTCAAAATCCAAGATGGCTGCCAACCAAGGGTGTCCATCTTGAAAATTGTTTTCCAGATGTTAACTTCATTGCCGTTTATCAGATTGTTTTGGAACGTGATAGGGTGGTTGGACTAGCTCAGAAGAAAAAAACTATTGAAGTCAACATTGATCCTAAATCCAAGATGGCCCCAAGCCATTGATGGCCATCTTGAAAACTTATTTCTCTATTTCTCTTTAGTGGATCACTTCGTCTGAGTGAAAAACTTATTCAAATTGTAGATAATCCGAAATCAAATTTGACTGGTGGCCATCTTGAAAATTGATTTCCAGCCAATACCTCCATATCTGTTTAGCGGATCACGTTGTGTCATCATGTCATGGTATTATGCACCATTTGCAGAGCTCTTGTTGTATTAGTGGTAAGAATGATTGCTGCATTGGTCAATAATGATAAGGACTGTTGCTTTGGTTACCTGATGGACCCTTGAGGCTTGTTGTGCTTTAATTAATCTAAACAAGTTTACAGTTCCTCATCAGTTAGGTGAGCACTATGGCCCTTGGGCCTTTTATTTTTTACAGTTTTAGACATATTTGGTTATGTTTTTTAAATTGCCTTATTCAGCAATGGTTCATCAGATTTCATTTAAACTTTACAGATATGTTCTATGTCGGGAATGGATGCAGTCTGAATCATCGCTAATCTGAATTTTGGGAAACTTTCCAATTTTTTTTACAGTTTTCAACAATGGATGTTTGGATTTCAATAAAACTTTCTAAAATTGTTCTATGCCAAATTGCAAACTGCATCATTATCAATCCTAATGCAAAGCTTGATCTTGGCCAGATTGCCTATTAAAGGGTGACATTCGAGTAACTGGCTGGTTTATCCATTCTTTACAGTTGTACCTCAATTCCCAATATCTAGTATATAGTTTTCAGTTCAAAGGTTGTGTGTATCCACTTGTAAGCATGCGTTCATGTGTGTGTACATGTGTTTGTGTGTGGGTGTGTTTGTGTGTGCATATGTTTGTGTGTGTGTGCATGTGGGTGGGCATGCATGCATGCGTGTATAAGCATGTGTGCGTGCATTCCTGCAAAATGTCATCAAATTTTATCATATCCCAGTAGGTATCATAAAGCTTTGCTAGTAATCCTTTCTTGAAGGGCTTTTGTGTAGCTGATGGAAGGAAATGATGAGGCTCAATGTTATAAAATGCTCCACTAAATATTTGCAAGAATTAACAAGATAATTTACCTTTCCAGAGTATCCACCCATCATCTGACCTCGTATGATGTCATAATCATCTCAGTGCATGTATGATGACATCACAATCATTACGTCACAAAGGGTTCCATATAGACCCGACACGTTGTATGAATTGTATGCCTTTGTAATTCTTTGCTATTTAAGAAACATGCTGTTGAATATTTTGAAACTAATTTGACTGGGTGCTGTTGCTGCCTTAGGATGCCAAAGTACTATGCTTCACAGCTTTTATATAGAATTTTGATTGGTCAATTTATTCAGTGGCTATCTTGAAGTTTCCAAAAAATGGCTGAAAATCATCTACTCATTAACTACTTGGCCAATTTCAGCCAGACTGGCTGGAACGAGCCTAGGGCGGTAGGCTTTAGAAGTTTCATATAGAATTTTGATTGGTCAATTTTTCTGGTGGCCATTTTGGATTTTCTGAATATTTTAGGAAATCAGTTAAAAGGCTGCTCCTCATTAACCGCTTGGTCGATTTCAACCAAACTCAGCTGGAAGAAGCATAGGCCCATTTATTGGAAATCAGTTAATGAGGCTACTCCTCATTAAGCACTTAGCCGATTTCAACCAAACTCAGCTGGAAGAACCCTAGGCCCGTATGCTTCATAACGTGTATACAGACTTTTGACAGCTTGTTTTTGATGTTGGCCACTTGGGTTTTCTGATAAATGGGAATTCATATAAGATGCTACGCCTCATTAATCGCTTGGGCAATTTTAAACAATTTTGGCTGGAAGGATCATATTGTTGTAGCCTCTAGAAATTCTATTCAGAATTTCGGTAGGTTGGTGTTTTGGCAGCAATCTCTGATGTTCTGAAAGTTTTCTGGAACCATATAGAAAGGGTACTCTCCTTCAAGCAATAACCCATTTCAACAAAAGTTGGGTGGAATGATCCTATGATGGTAGGGTTCAACATATTGAACGAGAGTCTTGATTGTTAAATTTTTTTGCTGCCCATCTTGGATTTTCTGAAAATCATCCATGTCTATTTAAATGCAAATGGTTTAAATGCCAATTCTCCAGGTGAGCAGCACAGGCCCTTGGGCCTCTTGTTAAAAATGTACCGGAAATTGTCAAATCGCTTCTTCTTACCAATTTGACCGATTTCAAGTAAATTTGGCTCAAATGATTCTATTGTGATAAGCTCTTGAACTTCCATTCAGAATTTGGATTCATCAGATCTTAGTTTTACTGGAAATTGTCAAATCACATCTTAACGGTTTGACCAATTTTGTACAGATATGGCTAGAAGGACCCTAGTGTGGTTGGCTCAAGAACATCTCTTTTTGGGTTGAAAATTTTAGATTTTATGAAAATTTACAGGAAATTGTCAAAAAGCATCTCATAAATGCTGATGGGAAGTCAGGCAAAAGGTTGCAAGAATTCCATAACAGTCTGAGGCCCATCACCTGCCACAGACATCTCTGCTCTCCTCAATGTATGAAAAGAGGCAGCCATACCAGCCATGAGCATCCAGCCCCCGCTTGCACAGAAAGTCTTGCTTGCAGAAGTCAAGGAGGACAAGGATAAGATGATGGAAACAAGGATGAATTGTGGTGACAAGAAAATAGTTTATTTGCTCACCTGGCTTGAAAGGCCAAGTGAGCTTATGTCGTGGCGACCATCCGCCGTGTGTCCGTCCGTCATCTGTCCATCAACTTTTAAACGACTTCCTCTCAAGAACCATAGGCCGATTTCAATTATATTTGGCAGGAAGCATCCTTAGGGAATAGGGATCTAACTTTGTTGAAACTAAGGCGATCAGCCAATTTTAAACATCTTTAAAAATCTTCTCTGAAACCCCTTGAGCGATGGAAGGAAACCTCATGAAATATGATCTAGTACAAGAGCTCAACCAAGTTGGTTTAAGGGAACTTGATTGATCAAATGGTTTGGCAGCCATCTTGGTTGACCTAGTGAACCGCCGAAGGGATCAGCCCAAAATTTGGCGGATATGATTAGGGAGTAAGGGCCAGTAAAGTTTGTTCAAGATAAGTTGATCCATAAAAAAACATGGCCACTGTGGGGCAATCAAAATATAGCATGTTTGGCAGCCATATTGGATTTTTTTATTTGATGGATTTCGAGGCAGAAATTGGTTTTATATTGGTTTTTGGGTATTCTGATCTCAAATTTGCCGATTTCAATTATATTTGTTATGAAGCAACCTTAAGGCAAAGAGATTCAAGTTTGTTCAAACGAAGCCGATCGCCGAATTTGGCAGGCGGCCATCTTGGATTTTGGCCGATTTTTAGAAATGTCTTAAAATCTTTTCCAAAACCATTTGAGGGATCAATTGAGACATCATGAAATATGATCTAAGGCAAGAGATGACCCAAGTTTGTTCAAGGGAACTTGGTTGAACAAATGGTTCAACGGTCATCTTGGATGACCTCGTTTTCACAAAAACAACTTCCCCAGATCCGCTGAAGTGATCAGGCCGAAATTTGTGATATATGATTAGGAACTAAGGACCATTAAAGTTTGTTTAAGTGAAGTTGATCCATAAAAAAAACTGGCCACTGTGGGCCTATCAATATATAGCATGTTTGGCGGCCATATTGGATTTTTTTATTTGCTGGATTTTGAGGGCAAAATTGGTTTTATATATGTTTTTTGCGTATTTTGATTTCTAATTTGCCAGTTTCGAGACTGTCGGATAAACAGTTTAGCGGCCATCTTGGATCATTTACCCACCAAAATCTCCCATACTAAAGCAATGGGAAATTTAAAATGTATTCGCCTACCATCTTGGATTTTGGTTGATTTTTAGAAATGTCTTTAAAAATCTTCTCCAAAATTGCTTGGGTGATCAATTCAAAATGCATGAAATATCATCTAGGGCAAGAGCTGCACCAAGTTTGTTTAAGGGAACTTGATTGGCCAAATGGTTTGGTGGCCATCTTGGATAACCTAATTTTTGCCAAAACAACTCCAGAACCACTGAGCAGATTGGGCCAAAATTTGGGAGATATGATTAAGCACTGAGAGCCATTACATTTTTTTCAAGGGAAGGAGCTACATTAGAAACATAGCCACAGTGGACCAATCAAAATGTAACGTGTTTGGCAGCCATATTGAACTTGCAAAAATGTCCACAAACTCATTTAAAAGAGCTCTTGTTCACTAAGCAGCCAAGCAGCACTTTGGGCAGGCACACACACACCCCTTATAGTATTAATTGCAGCAATAATTAATGAGTTCTTATGACACTATAGACCTCCAACTACTATCAACTACAACTATAAACTAATATATTATATACAGTATAGATACCTAACAAGCAGTGCAATACAAAAATGTAATCAACACGTATGCAGCAGGATCAGATAACGGGTGGGTGGGTGGCGGAGCTCAATGGATATGAGGAGCAGGAACACTTTCGTGATGACCATCCACCCAGTCCCTCCATATGACACCAGACCCGGCGCCGACCTGGCCATAACCACATTGCTATTAATATGCTATAAAAAACTTAATACCTACGAAAATCTTCGATTTTGTGATAAGGTTACTGGAAATTGTCAAATCCCTTCCCTTTAGATGTTTGTAATATTTCAAACAAATTTGACTAGTCAGACCCTATCATGGTAGGCTCTAGCAATTATATTCAGTTTTCTGCTTCATTGATTCTTTGCTTGAGAATCTTAGATTTTATGACAAATTTACTGGAAATTGTAAAAAAAAAAACCGCATCTTAACTGCATAGTGAATTTTAATAAAATTTAGCTGGAAGGATCCTATGGTTAAAATCCTTTAATCAGAATTTTGATTGATAAATTTCTTGGATTTTCCGAAAATTTGTGCAACCATATAAAGTGCTACTCCTTAATCAACTCAATGAACCTCGAGTGGAATGATCCTGTGGCAACAGGCATCACCATATCAAATGATAATTTTAATTAGCCAATTTTTTTGGTGGCCATCTTGGATTTTCTTATGATTATCCATCATGTCCATCATGCATATTTAAGTGAAAATGATTTAAATGCCAATGGTCCAGGTGAGCGCCACAGGCCCTTGGGCTTCTAGTTTAAATTTAACCACTGAAATAACTGGCTTGATAACTGACCCAGTCATTTCTGTGGTACATTTTTTTTAAATTGTCTCCTTAGTTGGCCAGCAAATGGACATCCCCTATAACATATTACTAGATAACTCAACACATTAGTTCAAATAATTCCCCATATGCATAAGCTCTACCATGACTAGCTATGGCATTAACTTATTTACATAAGTTTTATCGAACTAACACATTTACCTACAAGTGCATTTCTATGCTATGTACTGACTCAATAATGCTATGCAAATATGACAGCTGGGCTGATTCAAATGCCCTCTTGAGCAAACTCGATGCTTGTCATGCTTGTCATCACAAACACTTGCGATCGAGCCATCATAAAGCACCACTGGCCACACAGCTTAATGGCAAACTCAATACCACTGCGCAACGTAGTTCCATGATCAGTGAAGATGGTGTAAAGAGAGATGTTCAATGCATGGACATGTACTTCAAATGCCAGAGAAAACACCTCCTCAGAAAGCATTAGAGTTTTAAATAATAGGTGTCAAATGTGTAATCTTAGATCACTAGAGATGAAAAGAACATAAAGAAGCTTAGCAAATGATACAACACAAAAAGGAATGCTGAAGAAAGCCTATTGCTGCTGAATGTTTCCACTCAAACAGTCAATCATCATCTTCATTATAGATAAGTTCTGTCCATCACTATTGAGAAATCTTGTGTCTGGAACATCTTCTCCCACTTATCCTTTCCTATTTATTAGCTTACCTGGCCTGAAAGGCCAAGTGAGCTTATGCCATGGCAGCTGTCCATCGTCTGTCCATTGTCCGTCTGTCCATCAAATCGCTTCTCCTTAACGGTTTGACCGATTTCAACCAAATTTTGCTGACAGGATCCTATGCTGGTACCCTACAGACTTTTTCCCCAATTTTGTTTGCTTAATTATTTTGGGTGAAATCCTTTGATTTTATTAAAAATCTACCGGAAATGGTCAAAATGCTACTCCTCCTTAGCTGCCTGATATATTTAAACAAAATTTGACTAGATGAATTCTATGGTGGTAGGCTCTAGAACATCTATTCAGAATTTTGATTGATAAATCTTTTGGGTGAAAATCTTAGATTTTATGAAAAATCTACCGGAAATGGTCAAAATGCTACTCCTTAGCTGCTTGACATATTTCAAGCAAATTTAGCTAGATGGATTCTATGGTGCTAGGCTCTAGAACTTCTTTTCAGAATTTTGATTGATTAATTTTTTGTGTCAGAATCTTAGATTTTATTAAAAATCTACCAAAATGCCACTTCTTAGCATCCTGACATATTTCAACAAAATTTGACTAGATGGATTCTTTGGCTTTAGGCTCTAGAATATCTATTTAGAATTTTGATTGATTAATTTTTTGAGTGAAAATCTTAGATTTTGTTAAAAAAGATTAATGCATATTTTCAAAATGGTACTCCTCATTAACCGCTTGGCAGATTTCAGCCTAGTGTGGCTGGAAGGACCCTATAGGTGTAGGTTTATGTTTCAGAACTTGTATACAGAATTTCGATTGGTAAATTTTTTGGTGAAAATCTTGAGTTTTATGACAATTTACCAGATATCGCATAAAATGCTACTTCTCATTAACTGCTTGGGCAATTTCTTGGATGGAAGGACCCTATGGTGGCAGGCTTCTGATCTAGTATGCAGAATTTTGATTGGTAAGTTTTTGGGCAGCCATCTTGGATTTTTCCAAAAGTTTTGGTAAATCAGTTAAAAGCCTATACCTCATTAACTGCTTGGCAAATGGACGGACCCTAGGTGGGTAGGCTTCAGAACATGTATATAGAATTTTGATTGGTCGATTTCTTTGGTGGCCATCTTGGATTTTCCAAAAACTATCCATCATGTCTTTAAATGCAAATGGTTCAAATGCTATTGATCCAGGTGAGCACCACAGGCCCTTGGGCCTCTTGTTAGCTCACCTGGCCAGAATGGCCAAGTGAGCTTATGCCATGGCGACTGTCTGTCGTCCGTCCGTCGTCCATCTGTCCATCAACTTTTGCTTTAAAACACTACTCCTCATCAACCGCTTAGCGGATTTCAACCTAATTTGGTTAAAACTACTCCTCGTCAACCGCTTAACGGATTTCAACCTAATTTGGCAGGAAGGACCCTAAAGAGGTAGGCTTCAGAATTTGTATACAAAATTTTATTTGGCCAATTTTTCCCTTGGCCATCTTGGATTTTCAGACAATTTTGGCAAACAAGATAAAAGCCTACTTCTCATTAACTGCTTGGCCGATTTCAAGCAAACTTGGCTGGAAGGATCTTCGACTGGTATGCTTCAGAATTTATATACAGAATTTTTATTGATAAATTTTCCCTGTGGGCATCTTGGATTTTCCGAAAAATGGCTGAAAATCATTTAAAACGCTACTCTTCATTAATTGATTGGGCAATTTCAACTAGATTTGGTAGCAAGAATACTAGGCTAATAGGTTTCAGAACATGTATACAGAATTTTGATTGGTCCATTTTTTGGGCGCCCATCTTGTATTTTAAAAAAAATTCTGGAAATCAGTTAAAAGCCTACCTCATTAACCACTGGGCCAATTTAAATGAGTGGAAAGGACCCTAGAGCAGTATGCTTCAGAATATATATACACAATTTTAATTGGAACATTTTTTTCACCGCCCATCTTGAATTTTCCGGAAATTGGCGGAAAATTGTTTAAAACGCTACTCCATTAACTTCTTGGGAAATTTCAGCCAGACTTGGCTGGAAGGATACTAGGGTGGGAGGTTTCAGTACATGTAAACAGAATTTTGATTGGTTAGTTTTTCTGGTGGCAATTTTGGATTTTCGGAAAATCAGTTAAAAGCCTACTTCTCATTAGCCACTTAGCCGATTTCAAGCAAACTCGATTGGAAGGACCCTAGAGTGGTAGGCTTCAGAACTTATATACAGAATTTTTAAGGGTCAAGTATTTTCGGAGGCCATCTTCAATTTCCGAAAAAATGGCAGGAAATAGTTTAAAACGTTACTTCTCATCAACTGCTTGGACAGGTTCAACCAGACTTGGCTGGAAGGCTTGTAGGTTTCGACACAACTTGTATACAGAATTATGATTGGTAAATTTTTCCGCCGCCCATCTTGCATTTTTTTAACATTTCAGGAAATAAGTTAAAAGGATGACTACTCATTAACTGCTTGAACAATTTCAAGCAAACATGGCTGGAAGAGCCTTAGTGATGTGTGCTTCAGAGCTGGTTTGCATAATTTTGATTGGAACATTTGTTCAGTGCCATCTTAAATTTTCTGAACATTGGCTGGAAATCATTTAAAAGGTTACTCCTCATTAACTGCAAGGGTGATTTCAATCAAGACTTGGCTGGAATTATGTAGATTGTAAACCCACACTCATGAGATCTTGTATATCTTGTGGAGGACATCCATGTTACATCTAATTTCTTCTGGATCATGCTCGTGAGATTCCATAATCATATGCGTCATCATTTCCTAAGTGGATATAGCCCCAGAGTGTGTAACAATCAGACAATTCTTTTCTCTTCTATTCTATATCGATTATCAAGAGATCAAAGTTTGACATTAAGCTGTTATTTTTCTCTCACTTTAGCATTGGAAAGATATGTTCCTCTTTTTCTGTATTGAATTGGTGGAAGGAATTGCCAGATCAACTCATGGATCAGCATTGACCATTTTCATTGACAGGGCCACATGACCCCAATACTGCTTGACCCTTGACTATCCGGCCACGGCAATGAGCATGTTTCTTCACTTAATATAGGTCTTAACCCTTTAAGCATTGAATTTGTGTAAGAAAATTTCAAGACAATGTCGATTTGCAGACCAAGAGAAGACTATTTTTGATAGTTTAGCACTGGAATGACTGGCTCGGTAAATTTTCAAAAATATTCTCTTGTTCTGCAAATTTACATTTCTCAAGACCACTATAGAAGCCGTTTTTGGCCGATATAAGTGTTAAAGGGTTAAGAGCGTACCCAAATATGGGATACAAATAATCCAATCAGGAGGGAAAAGAAGCATTACTGAGTCTATCCATCTATTCCACAGCATGGGTCCGGGGCCAGCATATTTGATGATGGCTCACTTATAGCCACAAGACCTACCTCAGCCCCCATTCCAACATCATAAATTACTACAATTGGCTACACCATAAAAGTAATTAACAGGACATTGAAATATAAATGCTTGGCTGGAAGTACAGTTTAGCTCAGAAATAAGTTTGATGGTTTCTAAAACAAAAACAGAAGCTTGTTAGTTAGGACAATTTTTAACATAATCTAACATTGCTGCCAATAGGCTGCAAATGTCTTCTAATCCAATGGGTCTTTCCAAGTTTTAGCTATGCCCCATACATCCCTTGCTAAGCTCTACCCACACCTCGCTCGTGTTGGGATCGATCGGTCCTCGAACTCCATAACTATCAATTTCAAGAAAAAAAGGTTAAGTAGGCTGTTGAATATTTTGAAACTAATTTAACTGGGTGCTGTTGCTGCCATCGGCAAATATTCAACAGAATGTTTATTAAATAGTAATGCCATACAATTCATACAATAATGCTTATTCCATCACCAATTATGCGTTCGTGATGAACTTATGTCATTCATGATGCCTTTGATTATGATGTCATCCTACATGTCACATAGTTGATTATGACATCATATGATGGATGGATAAACTAGAAAGGTCCATTATGTTCAAAATAATACAAAATACTTGTATGGTTTATTGTTTTGGAAACATGTTAAGTTATTTCTGAGCTGTACTGAGAGGGTAATGGTGCAGTGGACATTAACCATTTAAACCTCATATCAGCAAAATATGGCTTCTACAGAGGTCTTGAGAAATGCCTATTTGCAGATCAAGAGAAGACTATTTTTTTTAATTTACCACTGGAATGACTGGCTCGGTTATCGAGCCAGTCATTCCAGTGGTAAGTTTTAAAAAATAGTCTTCCCTTGGTCTGCAAATTTACATTTTCTTGGGAAAAAATGGAAATTTTCTTGAAT
Organism: Chaetoderma sp. LZ-2023a; assembly: GCA_034401795.1. Taxonomy (NCBI): domain Eukaryota; kingdom Metazoa; phylum Mollusca; class Caudofoveata; order Chaetodermatida; family Chaetodermatidae; genus Chaetoderma; species Chaetoderma sp. LZ-2023a. Next base: position 117,554,988 of record CM067373.1, read on the forward strand.
AAATTCAATGGTTAAATGGCCAAAGAACTCTTTCTAATTACTGCAAGTAAATAACTTTGCCCTTACAAAGTTGCCAATCAATTAATAACTGAATTCTTTATTTACATTAAGTCAGCCATTTCGGCAAAAGTAAATACCCGTCAAACAAACATTGATAATAAAAATGGTTTTAGTTATGGCTAGCCATGTTACTTCTGAATTGTCACAGTCCACCTTAATAACACACTGACCAATAATGAGTTTTAAAATGGTTTGATTGGAATTGAGCTGTTTTTGTTGTTGTTGTTGTCATTGCCTTAGATGTAAAAATCAAATTACAATTTACGGTAGCGTTGTTGTATTGTGACTTCGAAATCAGACAGTCTTTTTGCATAGCACAATATATGTTAATGTGGGACAAACTATTTCGTTCTGTTTACTGAGTTAAGCGATTCAATCAGCTGTATATCCATTTAACGCCTGAAACTCCAGTGTCTCAAATGCATGACAACTATATACAGGTAAAGTCTTAAATATTTTGAAACTAATTTGACTGGAACTAGTTTCTGCCATAGGCAGCATAAGCTCCCTTTGTCAAATTAGTTTCAACATATTCAACAGTATATCCCTTACATCATAAAGAATTTGTCATTTCTGGTGTGTGAGGCAAAGGTTAACTATGGAGAAATTGTTGCTCCTGTTTGCACAGTTAACCCTGTAACCATAGAATTTATTCGGAAAAAATTTCAATTTTCTCATAGAAAATGCCCATTTGCAGACCAAGAGAAGACTATTTTTGAAAATTTACCACTCGAATGACTGGCTCGGTTATCAAGCCAGTCATTTCAGTGGTAAATTCTCAAAAATAGTCTTGTTTTGGTCTGCAAATGGACATTTATCATTTGAAGTCATTTTTGGCCGATATCAGTGTTAAAAGGTTGAGCAATCATACAATTGGCGGATTCAATCAGCCGATTCAATCAAATCGAACAGCTGTTTAATCTTGAACCTGTTACAGTAACTAGGGTAGAATAAAAAAATGTCACTACACAATCCTCAAAGGGCCATCATTTCAATACAAGCCATGCATACAGGAATGATTTTGAATCCATATTTATTAGTCCCCTTCCAGTAAAACCGGGGGGGGGGGGGGGGGACTATAGCTTTGCACTCCATCTGTGTGTCCATCTGTCTGTCCACCTGTCTGTCTGTCCGTCTGTCTGTCTGTCCATCTGTGCATCTGTCTGTCATAGTTGGTTTTCCGCACTTTTTTTTTGCAGTCCTTCAAGGTATTCAACTGAGAATTGGAATATTGCTTTGTTATGAGAAGTTACAGATCAAGTTCGAGTTTCAGGCATATGCATCAAATTTTATGCCCCCCTTTCGACTTAAGAAATATGAAAAATATCAGCTTTCCGCACCTTTTTTCGCACTCCTTCAAGATATTATATTGAAAATTGCTACATTGCTTTGGTAGTTACAGACCAAGTTCGAGTTTCAAGCATTTTTGATGGAGTTATGGCCCTTTCGACTTAAGAAATACACAAAATATTAGCTTTCCGCACCTTTTTTCGCACTCCTTCAAGCTATTTAAGCAAAAATCGTTGCATCGCTTTAGTATACGGAGTTACTAAGCAAGTTTGAGTTTCAGACATTTTTGTCAATTTTTCATGAAGTTATGCCCCCTTTCGACATATGAAATATGAAAAATATATATTTTCCACACTTTTTTTCGCAGTCTTTCAAGATATTGTATTCAGAATTGCTACATACCTTTGTTATAAGACGTTACAGACCAAGTTCGAGTTTCAGGCGTATGCGTCAATTTTTGGTAGAGTTATGCCCCCTTTTGACTTAGGAAATGTGAAGAATATCAGCTTTCCACACTTTTTTCGCACTCCTTCAAGATATTTAAGGAAAAAATATCGCTTTAGTATAAGGGGTTACAGAGCAAGTTCGAGTTTCAGACATTTTCGTCAGTTTTTCATGGAGTTATGCCCCGTTTCATCTTATGAAATACAAAATATATTAGTTTTCCGCACTTTTTTCACAGTCTTTCAAGATATTATGCTGAGAACTGCTACATAGCTTTGTTATGAGACGTTACAGACCAAGTTCGAGTTTCAGGCGTATGCGTCAATTTTTGGTAGAGTTATGCCCCCTTTTGACTTAGGAAATGTGAAGAATATCAGCTTTCCACACTTTTTTCACACTCCTTCAAGTTATTTAAGGAAAACATATCACTTTAGTATAAGGGGTTACAGAGCAAGTTTGAGTTTCAGACATTTTTGTCAATTTTTCATGAAGTTATGCCCCCTTTCGACATATGAAATATGAAAAATATATATTTTCCACACTTTTTTTCGCAGTCTTTCAAGATATTATATTGAGAATTGATACATACCTTTGTTATGAGACGTTACAGACCAAGTTCGAGTTTCAGGCGTATGCGTCAATTTTTGGTAGAGTTATGCCCCCTTTTGACTTAGGAAATGTGAAGAATATCAGCTTTCCACACTTTTTTCGCACTCCTTCAAGATATTTAAGGAAAAAATATCGCTTTAGTATAAGGGGTTACAGAGCAAGTTCGAGTTTCAGACATTTTCGTCAATTTTTCATGGAGTTATGCCCCGTTTCGTCTTATGAAATACAAAATATATTAGTTTTCCGCACTTTTTTCACAGTCTTTCAAGATATTATACTGAGAACTGCTACATAGCTTTGTTATGAGACGTAACGTCTCACAACAAAGCTATGTAGCAGTTCTCAGTATAATATCTTGAAAGACTGTGAAAAAAGTGCGGAAAACTAATATATTTTGTATTTCATAAGACGAAAGCTAGAACGCTTTAGTATAAGGGGTTACAGAGCAAGTTCGAGTTTCAGACATTTTCGTCAATTTTTCATGGAGTTATGCCCCGTTTCATCTTATGAAATACAAAATATATTAGTTTTCTGCACTTTTTTCACAGTCTTTCAAGATATTATACTGAGAACTGCTACATTGCTTTGTTATGAGAAGTTACAGACCAAGTTGGAATTTCAGGCATATACGTAAATTTTTTATGGAGTTATGCCCCCTTTCATCCTATGAAATACAAAAAATATTAGTTTTCCGCCCATTTTCTCGCAGTCTTTCAAGATATTCAACTGAGAATTGGTACATTACTTTATTATGAGAAACTACAGACCAAGTTTGAGTTTCAGGCATTTGCATCATTTTTTGATGGAGTTATGTCCCCTTTCGACTTATGAAATACAAACATATCAGCTTTCAAGACTTTTTCCTTCTCCTTCACCATATATAACTGAGACTTAGTTTATTGTTATGTTATGAGAAGTTACAGATCAAGTTTGAGTTTCAGCTGCTTTTGACAATTTTTAATGAAATTTTTGACTGTCAATCTCTAAAGATTTATATCACCAGGTAGGGGACATGTATTGCAAAGCAATACTTACAGAATACTTGTTAAATTTGATTGGACTGGAAAAAGATGACAAGTTAATTTAATTTCTCCATATTAAAAAGAATATTTGTAACACCATGAATTCCTTGTGCGTGATCTTTACGTCGTCGGGATAAAATAGTTGTCATCTGAGCAGGACTCGATGTCTAAGCAACCAGAATGGACCACTACAATGCCAAATGATAAGCAGATTGTGTACCCTGCCACCATCGCCGTACACCCACACACATGCATGTATGCCCGCCCACCCACCCACGCATGCGTGCATGCACACACAGCTATGGACATGACATGGCCAATCAAGAAGAGATAGCCTATTATTAGCTCATCTGGCCTTAGCCCTTTAATGTCTAAATTTGTTCAAGAAAATTACAATATTTCCTTATTGAATGTTCATTTGCAGGCCAAGAGATGAGTATTTTTGAAAATTAACCACTGGAATAGCTGGCTCAGTTACCTAGCCAGTCATTTCAGTGGTAAAATTAAAAAAACACCTCTTCTCTTGGCCTGCAAATTGACAATCTTCAAGACCAGTTTGGGCGGGTGTCATCGTGAAAGGGTTAAAGGACATATGAGCTTATGGCATGGTGACCATCTGTCTGCCATCTCTCTGTCACCTGTCTGTCAACCTTTGCTTAAAAACGCTACTTCTCATTAACCGCTTGGCGGATTTCAACCTAATATGGCTGGATATATCCTATTGGCATAGACTTCACAACCTATATACTGAATTATGATTGGTCAATTTTTGGCGTGAAATCCCCGATTTTATGAAAAATTTACCAGAAATTGTCTAAGCGCTACTCCTCATTAACTGCTTGGCGGATTTGAACCTAATTTGGCTCGTAGGACTCTATACATCTAGGTTTTAGAAAATAGATACAGAATTTTGATTGAACAATTTTTTGGGTGAAAATCTTAGATTGAAAATTCTCAAAACACTACTCCTCATTAATCACATTATGGATTTCAACTAACTGTGGCTGGAAGGATTCTATTGGCTGAATGTCCAGAATACCTATTCTGAATTTTGATTGATTAATTTTTTTAAGTGAAAATCTTAGATTTTAGGAAAAATGTACCATAATTCATCAAAATGCATCTCCTTACCCGCTTAACAGATTTAAATCAAATTTGGCTAGAAGCACCAAATAGCAGCAGGTTCCAGAGCTTCTATTCTGAATTTTGATTGGTAAATTCTTTTGAAAGTCTTAAATTTTATGAAAGACTTGCCAGAAATTGTCAAACTGCATCTTCTCCTTAGCCACTTGGTGTATTTTAAATAAATTTGGCTAGGAGGACCCTATCATTGTATACTCCAGAAGTTCTATTCAAAACTTTGATTGGTAATTTTTTTTGTATGAAAATCTTAGATTTTATGAAAAATTTACTGGATATTGTAAAAATGCATCTCCTCATTAGCCCCTATGTGGATTTCAAATGAATTTGGCTAGAAGGACCCTATGGTCATATGCTCCTAACCTTCCATTCAAAATCTGGTAATTAGGTTGGCGGGTTTGAAATCCTGGTAAACTGGCAGGTGATATGGCAATCTCCTTCACCCCCGGATGCCTACAGGTAATTCGCATGGCATTTCCTTGAGGTGGGGATGTAAATCTGTTGTGTCTGCAACCCTTCAGAGAAGCCCCTCAAAGATTGTCATGGCTCAAATACATCTCGGTGTATTAGCAGCCAATAAAACCAACTGAACAACAACATTCAAATTTGGCTGGAAGGATTCTATAGTAGTAACCTATTCTATTCAGAATTTTGTTTGGTCTATGTTTTGGTGGCCATGTTGGAACCATTTAAAATGCTACTCCTTAATTAATAGACTGATTTTACCGAAACTTGGGTGGAACGATTCAATGGCAGAAGTCTTCGACATATCAAACGAGAATTTTGATTTGTCAATTCTTTTTGTGGCCATCAAGGATTTAAATTTTTTGTATCCATTATGGCTATTTAAATGCTAATTGTTCAAATGCTAATGGTCCAGGTGGACATCACAGGCCCTTGGGCCTCTTGTCTTTTTGCATAATCATAATAGTAATATCAAAGAACTATGAGAAATAGCATCATTGATGATTATAAGTGTCAAGATGGCCACAAATGGCCATTGCCCTGTTTTTGAGAAATGTTCATTTGCAGGCCAAAAGAAGGCTGTTTTTCGAAATTTACATTGGGATTTGTTAAGCAATGCTCTTGGCTTCTTCTTCTTTTCGATCGCTGGTATCACACTTTGAGAGCCATTCTCAAGATGAAATAATGCTCTTGGCTTGCAAACCACCATTCCGTACATGGAGTTTGCTGGACCAGTCTTGAGCATTAACCCTCATTTAACCCTTTAATGGTCAAATTTTATCAAGAAAATAAAAGATTTGCTTCTTGAATGTCCATTGATTGGCTAAATGAAGACTATTTTTGAAAATTTTTGCCTGGAATGACTGGATCGGTTAGTGAGCCAATCATTCCAGGGGTAAATTTTCAAAAATAGTTTTCTCTTGACCTGCAAATGGACATTCCTCAAGACAACTGCAGATGGTCCTCATATATGGCAGGAAAGTTTTTAATGTCCATTTGCAAACGAAGATAATTTATTTAGCTCAAATGTGTCAAAGGACCAAGGGAGCTAATATGCCATGATGCCCATCCATCTATCATCCATCACCCATCCATTATCCGTCAAATCGCATCTCCTTAATAGTCCGGGAGCCAAGGGGTCGAAACTGGATTTGCCGGATAAAGTTTTTTGTCTTTACTGCATTTTGTAGTATGGGGGAAGCTCTTCATAATTTAGGGGGGGGGGCGGGGTGACCATTCCCAGCCCTTGAGCAATTTAAGATTTTAACCCTTTTATTCCCGTTTTGCGGAAAAACCTAAAAATGCTAATTTCTCCATTATTCCTTGTTAAATATTCATACCAAAGGCATTAAATTTACTTGTGGTAATATTTGCTGATAGGTAAGGTATTGTGCTTTCTATTGTGTATTCTCAATGGCTGAACAATTCAAGATATTAACCCTTTTCTCCACGTTTTGCATAAAATACTAAGAAATCCTAATTTTATACTATTTCTTGCAATGTATTCATACCGAAGGAATTACATTTACTTGTGATAATGTTTGCTCATAAGGTAGGTATTGTGCAGTTCATTTGGGTACGATTTTATAAATATTAGCCCTTTCCTGGCCACGCCTTTTAACACATTTATTGAAGCTGTGCTGTCAAAGCCCCACTATCACACTAGGATGCTTGGAAATAAAAAATCTTGTTATTGCTCTCGGTACATGTAAACTTATGCTACTGAACACGCGAGCACCCTACAGTGTAACAAGTACAGAACATAGTGGACGGTAGACCATTGACCAGACAACTACACTTTCTAGAATTACACGGTATTGTACTTTGGCAGCCACATCGGCTCATTTCAAGGATATAATCTGGGGTGACATTGACACCGTCTGGAATGGTAGTTGGTGTTAGTGATTTGTTACCAATTTCTTTCTTCCATCCGAAGTCCTCTGGGTCTAGTAGTGGCAGCCGATTTGATTCTAGAGTTCGCCACAAGATTGTCTGATAGTGAGCCCTCTTTACATTTTCTGTGAATGCCTCTGTTGTGGGTGGTATGGCACACAGTTGTGGTGATGATGTATGTCCCTTGCCATTTTTTGTACCCCACACATATAATCTTGTTTCTGACATGTCCTTGGTTTTCTTTATGCCATAACAAGCAGAAATGAAAGTAGTAGTGTGTTCCATGACATCGGTGAAAGGTGCGTCTACCTTGCCGTTTGCAGATAAATCATATACAGACTTCAGAGCTTTAACAACTGATCCATTTCCTATTCCAAAGTAACATGCCACTGTGTCACATCCTGACAGAGCATGAGCCGGGAGGAGTTCATTCGCAATGTTAGTATGCTTTTCTACTGTCAGTTTAATGTCCACAATTGCCCTCTGCTTACTGGGTGATTCCATGCTTAGTGGCAATTTAAGGTTTTGTTTTTGATAGTAATACACAAAGAGCACAAACACATCTGTGTCACCTGATATTACTGACAGTCTGCTAGCTTCACTTGCACACTCTAAAACCTGCTGCACAATAATTATGTCAGCTTCTTCGTGGGATGTCTCTAGATCATATCTAACCCTTATGTTCTCATTAGCTATTTCAACAGGACATGGGTCTTCTCCAGTGACTACCAGCTTGTGTTTCATAGTGCTATGGGTGTGAAACAATCTGTCTCGAATTCAGATGATTCTAATCAGTTGTTTTTTATTCTCTATGGAAGACAAGACAATCTTTTGTGCAGGTAGCCTTGTCTTTAAATTCCGGTGATGCGGTCGACTAACGCCAGTTTCCCTGCCATCCCTTGTGACAGACTTTATACTGATGTCATGGTACCTATCAAACACTAGATAGGTATCACTGTCCGCCAGGTATGTAGTTACACATTTCTTGACATTTTCTACATAGTCTGACACTGTACCATCAGTTGGCCAATGAATTGTCCATAGAAGGGCTGAACCATCAATAACTGTTACATCTGCAAATCTAGAATTTCTGCTAGACACTTCTATTTGTAAGGACCTATTCAGCACTGATTTGCCTTTAACAATCCGCATCCCATCTTCTGTGAACATTGCGGTCGGTACTGGAGCAAGTTCATGAGAGATTACATCTTTTATATCAATGTCACGATCACTTGACAACAAAGCTATAATCCTCGAATATATTGCATTCAGATCACACACTTTTGAGTCGCCAACTTGTACTGACATTTTTGTCTCTGCCAGAGTGGTCACCTTTTTCGATATGGTGCTGTAGAAACCATCAGGCCAGCTTTTCTCAAAGTCTACCAGCAATGCTTCTCCAATGTTTACTGCCTTATGCACATTAACATTGGGTGTACCAGTTTTGCCACTGCTAATGTTCACTATTGCATCAGGGTGTTGCTTTGGATCCAATGGGTGGAGACAAGTGTCCAACTTCTGGCGTATTCCAGCTCTGTCCTTGGTGTCTGCTTCAATCCGTGCCTTTGTTTCCTCCTTGTGGTAGATTTGATTACCACAGGCACTCCCTTCCTCCTCCATCTCATACAAGCATGCTTCAATCTTGCAACACAATTGGTGACTCAGTGTCCAAACCTTAAGAGCTTCTACCTTGAGTGTTATTCCTATGATTCCACCACTACTGTGTCAATATCTCATAAATGTGGATTCTATAAATTGATCACTCCAAATCCCATTCCAAATACCATGGATATGGCGTCCCACATGCTCACCATTCATGAAGTGGCTCAGAACATGAGGAGGGAGTTTCCCCATTGACCGGATGTAGTATAGACCATATCGCGCATAATTCACATGGGCGGCGGCAAAGTAGTAAGACAGCATCTGTCTGAAAGTCACATGGTGAAGGAGCCATTCTCCTTCACGTTCCGCCCTAATGTACATCATTAGAAACACGGGCTTACCTAGGACATCAACCCAGAGTTTCACTGTCTTACTTTGGTTTGCTCTTTCCTCTAAGGCTTCCATCAGATCATCAATACTCTCAAACTGATCACTATTTATAAGACTCCGAACAACCTCTTCAGCAAGCATCCGTAGTGCATGTACATTTTGTGGGAACTTTTTCCACTTAACATCTTGGGCACACCTCCCTAGACCACTGTCAGAATATCCAACAGTCCACATTCAGCCATCAGTGAACCTGTAGCTCCCACAAAACTCATTAGTGCATGCATTCCTCCAAGTCGTAAATACATCTCTGTGAATTTCTGTGGATATGCCCATAGAACTTGTACTGCAACCCAGTAGGGTTGTTGGTCACAGGTTAGAATGGTTAACTTCTGACCGGTATCAAACGTTAGTTCCTGTGCCCTAATCATGGCTGTCAGCATAGCATCAGGGTCAGATGACTATATGTCAATAAGGGATTCATATACGGCTTTTGTCTTGAACTGTACTTTATGACCTTGCTCTCTGCTCAGTCTGGTGATGTAGCCATGAAACTCTGGAGAATCTTCCTTCACAACATCCTGCAAAAATCTAAAGTCCATCTCCAATGCCCTCCTTTTTACAATGGCTTGATGAGCTAGAGATTTGAGAGACAAATTTGGGTTTGGAGCTCCTTCTGGCATAGCCGGCTGCTTGGACCCATAGTACCTATGAATATTTACATCATATGGAATCGCTTGAGACATGTCGTCCTTATGGATTCGCTTTATTTGATCAATGTCACTAGATTCTTCTTCTTCCGTACTCTGTGCCTGTGTTAGGAGGACAGCCAAGGAATGGATGGACTGCTTCCCATTCTGTGAGGTGATATCTGCATCAAAATTGTCCACAATAACCTGGACTAAGCCATTATCAGCATTTGATATGCCGGCCATTTTGACATCTGCAACAGCCGCTCTTGCAGCAGACCTCTTGAAACGTCGGAATTCAGTATAAGAACATGTAATGCCATATGTATACATGTCATTTATGAGCTTTTTAGATTCACCGATTTTAACTGCGAGATCAATCTGCAAATTAGTAGCCTGACCTGTGACAATGCTTGTGACAATTGAACCTATGAGCAATGCTGGTAATGTATTGTTGGGTTGTATTTCTCTCGTTGTTTCTCTGTCTCTCTCAAGATTACCCAATGGAGAACAAAAACACAGAATTCCTAATTCTATTTCTTTTACTAAACTAAACTTGGTATTGTTTACTTTTTACAGCTATATACATGAATACAATGTAAGTCAGACAGTTGATATCTCACATCTCCATTCAAAATAAAATCATCCAACTTCAAAATAAAAACATCTCAACTCCCCCGTCTCTCTCATTCCTTGGGCCTTATATATGCCTGGGTTTGTGAGGGTTGAGGGCACCCACAGAGTTTTATGAGTTTTGAGTGTGGAGCTCGAACTCGAGCTCGAGCTCGAGTTTAATTAGTTTTGAGCTCAACTCCAGTTGTTGAGTTTAATTAGTTTTGAGTGCGCACTCGAACTCTCTAAACTCAAACTCTGTGAGGTCAAGCTCTGCATAGAGCTCTGAAACTCAGAGTGGTGACCTCTGTAATATGACCATTCCTAACAAATTGTCCCCAAAGAGCATCAGCAGTGAATTGTATGCATGGCTGGCTGGTCAGCTGGTTGGCAGGCTGGCTCGCTCACTCCTGGCACTGCAGTGAGATCCTGCCTCACTGGTGTCCATTCACTCAGTACACACAGGCCAGATAACTACATTCAAACCCTCTAAAAGTCACCTGTTTATAAAAGGGCTGTTTCAGGTGGTTCCAATGCTGTCCTTTGTATTGTCTAGTATAGGAGACACTTTTGCTAACAGCCGTAGTAGAAAGTCACTGGCTGATTCTTTTGCCAGTTCTTTATTGATGCTGATATCATAATGATCCTTGTCCATTCAAATGTTTTTTACTCGTTAAAAATCTGTTTGCTGGCCTTTGTTGCGATCAGTTCTAATTGATCATCATCATCATTCACAAGGCGGAGTGCCCTTGATGCAACGCTGCAAAATGCAATTATATTTGCTATGCCAGGTGACGACAGCACTAGAAGATCATCTCCGAATCTGTCCGTGAGTTTTTGCACAAGTGTCTTACGGGAAAGTTTGTCTCCATCACATTCTACATAAGCTGTAAACAGGTCTACGGAATTCCACATTCTCGACCTGTCATTTGTAACTATTTGAACAAGAGTCTGAAAAGGAATGTCTTCGTCAGTGTCATCTGAATTTTTAGTATTTTCACCTTCAGCAGTTAGCGACCTGAATGAGGCAAACCTCTGTCGACAGTCAACATGGTAACGAGCATCTGCCGCATGCAGATCACTCAAAGCACCCTCAACATGATGCCGAACACTCGCTGCGACATCATCATTTCTCTTGTTACAGAGTTCTAAGATAGACTGTTTTGTGTCAATTTCCTGACATAAGTATGCAGTTCACCACCTGGTTCTTTTTGTCCCATTGAATATCACACGTATCACCACAGAAAAAGCAGTGTTGCCAGAAATCGAATATCTCACCAGAATCTCTTGACAATGAACGTCTTGTGACCTTTCGTGGAATTTTTGAATCAGTTTCTTCATCAGTTTGACGTTTGTAATGATCAGTTTGTCTAGATGATGTGTATGTAGACACGCAAGTTTTGTGACATATAATAGTTAGTTCGCTGGTCTGATCTAACGATTTCTGAAGCTCAAAATGTTTTTCATCACTGTATATCTTGCTACATCTTATAATGTTACTTAATCGAACAGCTGTTGCCAAAAGTAAAGCTTCCCTCTTTGTTTGACAACTGAACTTCCAATTGAAAAAGCACACTTCACGATCAGATTCCATCATATATAGGGGCTTAAACAAACTCAGAATAATATCAAGTATATATGCACCAACAGTGGCATAGTGAAGATGGAGGGGTCAGGGGGAGAATTCAGTGTATTTGCTTGCTGAGCATATCTTAAAATATAGCCATAGTTTGTCCAAATGTAAGATATTATAGCAGACGACCATGTAGAAAATAGTTTGACATCGTAAAATGTGAAAAAGCGTTTTCAATTTACTTTAATTGACACTTTCTGAAATTACCCCGGGCCACATATTATTATAAAATTCTGGCTAAAGCTTTTGTTTACTAATTATTGTGTGGCCAGGAAATGGTTATTATTTTTATTTAATTCTATTACAGTGAGATACATAATGTATGTCTCTATCTATAGGTATACAATTAAAACAATTTGTATTTTCAAGTAGGCCTATCCTAATGTAACAGTCAGACTTTGAGTGAGAAAATTTGACAAATGCGTTAATAAGCATGGGCAGGAAAGGATTAATTTTTATCAAAATTATATTAAAATAGACTGTACAATAACTCCTATGAACATACATTACCACAAGTATATTTAATACCTTTGGTATGAGTACAACACAAGGAATAATGGAAGAATTAGCAGTTAGTTTTTTTTTGGAAAACAGGAAGAAAAGGGTTAATATCTGAAATTGCTTAAGGGCTGGGAATGGTCACACACCCCCCCCCTAAATTATAAAGAGGTACCCCCCCCCCCCCCACTACAAAATGCAGCAAAGAAAAAAACTTTATCCGACAAATCCGGGTTCACCAAAAAATCAGCTCGTGGCTCCCGGACTATAATGATTTCAACCAACTTTGCCTGGAAAGATCCTAAGGTGGTAAGGTCCAGAATTTCTATTCAGAATTTTGATTTGGATGCCGTTAAAAGACCACTAGGGTATTGATCTCTAGTTGGAAAGAGGTCTGGGTGGTTTCTTAGGCTTTGGGAGTGCGATAAGTGTAAATTCTCCCACAACATCGATACAGAGGTGTTGTTCAAAGGCAGAGTTGATGATATGTGTGAAATGTGTTGACATGGTATTGGCTGTATTATTTAAAAAGTTTGTTATTCATGTTGCCAGGCCCGCATGCATGGTCATTCGTTAGAGATGTTAATACTCTTCTAACATCTGTTTCCTTCATTGGACTTTGCAGGGGCCATGGCTGGCTTTTGAATATGTGAAAAGGTTTGCTTTCTTTGTAAGTGAACTGATTTTTATCCATTTCTTGATTGTTTCAGTCTTTCCCTGGTCAGAGCCGATGAAATAAGCATCAGAGTTATATTGTACAGCAAGTGGATGTTATATAGTAAAGATTTTTAATGATTTGCTTGCTCTGAACTCTTCAACAATTCTTGGTGGACGTAATCTTGTTTACCACATCATCTGCTATCTTGATGTTCAGTTTGGTGTTCATTTCAACTGCTTTAAAATTGATATATGCATAGTCGCAGTGTTTTATGTTTTTCGGACAGCTATGCAACAAGTGAATCATTAACATAGAATTTTTCTTGCGTACACAGATGTTCTTAGCAGCTGATGTCTCCACACATTTGAGGACTTAACTTAGGGCTTCACTTGGTTTACAGTTGAGGTCCACCATGGTCATCTGATCAATTACTGTTTTCCTATATGAGGCCTGGATAGTCTTGTTGTTAGTTAATTTTTGATAGATCATGGTTCACCTTAGATTTTTGTTTTGTGGGACGCTTGTAGATGAGGCACCTTTGCTGAATCTATAATTATTCAATCACTGGTTTGTGGTCAGAATTACGGTCTGTACCATTTCGTGAATCAAACCCTGGTTGTTTGTCTGTTTTGCTTAGTTTCCATGATTGAGTTGAAGTCACCACATAGGAAGAATTGGTGTCTTACTGCAATGTTGATAGTCGTGTGCAATTCATCGTAGAAGGAATTGACTATTGAAGGATCGATATGTGATTTTTCAGCAGTTGGGCATATGTATTCACAATGTGACATTTAGTGGTAGAGTCATTTTTCATTGATATAGCTAGGTCAATAATTGCAATGCATTCACTGATGTATGCAAGACTGAGGACATGGTTAATCAGTCTTGATCCAATTACTAAACCGAGACCTTGATGATTGGCTTCTTTCTGTCCAAGTAGAATGGACCTTTCCAGTTTTAGCTATGGCCGGTCCATCTCTAGCTAAGCTCCACCCACACCTCGCTCGTGTTGTGATCGATCAATCTCTGAACACCCTTACTACCAATTTCCAAAAAACTACACATGTAAGCTGTTGAATATTTTGAAAGCAATTTGACTGGGTGCTGTTGCTGCCTAAGGCAGAAACAGCACCCAGTCAAATTAGTTTCAAAATATTAAACAGCATGTTTATTGAATAGGAAAGAATTACAAAGACATGCAATTCATACAACGTGTCAGAGTATTTGAGATTTGGTGATGGTCTATAAGGAACCCTTTGTGATATAATGATTATGATGTCATCATACACACACTGGGCTGATTATGACTTCATACGAGGTCAGATGATAGATGGATACTCTGGAAAGGTGAATTAGTGTATGACCCGCCTGCAAGAGATGTTTGGTGAGAGGATACTTTAGTTTCCTGGATGGAAGCAATATTAATATTGTAGTGATCACAGACTCTTTCCAGGGTGTGTCTAATTTCGATGAGCTGGCTAGACCGCAAACTTTCCATGTTGAGAGAGCGAACTCAAATGGAAGTGGCAGTGCTTGAGGGTGTCAAACACAGTGGTTATTTGGTTGAAGAAAATATCTCATCAGTTAATTGTCAGTTCACAAACCTTGATGACGTTAGCTTCCCAGAATGTACTGGTGGAGGAGACCCTGTGATGGTGTCAACAGCATCTCCTCTGTCATTCCAATAGCAAAGTTTTAAACAATCCTCGTCTCTTAATGTGAAAATGGATATTTCTCAAGACCACTACTGACATCAGTTTTCCAGGATTAACCATTAAAGGGTTAGCTCATCAGGCAGAAATGGCTTCTGCGGTGGTCTTGAGAAATGCCAATTTGTAGACCAAGGGAAGACTATTTTTGAAAATTTATCACTGGAATGACTGGCTCAATAACCGAGCTAGTCATTCCAGTGGTAAATTTTCAAAAATAGTCTTCTCTTGGTCTGCAAATGGACATTTTCTATGAGGAAGTTGAAATTTTCTTGAACAAATTCGAGTGTTAATGGATTACATATCTTAGTACTGAATAGAAAAAACAGCAAAGCCAATGCCAAAAGAAAATGGATATTACCAGAGAAAAAAATAGCAATTTCCTGGAAAGATATTGACCATTAAAGGCTTAAATAAGCTGAGAATGTATTGTGCCATATGCAACTTTTATCCATCTCCTTGACTATTCTGTATGGTTCGGGACAATATGCAGTTGAAACAGGAATAAGATAACCTTCAGAGCCCTTAACACCTTATTAACCATTTACTGGTGACATTTGGTTAAGAAAATTAAAATGTTTGCTTAGCGAATGTCCAGCTGAAGGCCAAGAGAAGACTATTTTTGAAAATTTACCGCTGGTATAACTGGTTCGGTTATCGAGGCAGAATTCCAGTGGTGAATTAAAAATAGTCACTGCTTGGCCTGAATATTGGCATTCCTCAAGATCTCTGCAGAGGCTGGTTTCATAATGAAAGTGTTAACCATTCAAATTGTAGTGTCTTATTCAAAACAAGTGTCCAGAAAGGTTGTGGGATATTTTGCAACTAATTTGCCTGGAAACTGTTGCTGCCATTGCCAGCAATGGCTCCTAATCAAATTAGCTTCAAAATATCCAACGGAATATTTCTTTCATCAAAGAGAATCTGTTGTTTCTGATGTAAGCAAGCATCACACTCTTACAAATAAATGTCTCTTCAAACATGTGTAATGTGTGTGTTACTCATGTCAGGGGTCCACAAGCTAATAGGCACAGCCTCCAGTGGAGTCCCTGTTATGATATTTGTAATTTGTAATATTTACCAAGAGAATAAATCAAATCAAATCAAATCAAATCAAATCAAAACTATGAGAAACTGTGACTGGACAATATAGGATTCCACAACTTTGGTCATGGTATGAAAACCACCCAGATAATCTGACAAATCCAAAAAATAATAAAATGTTTACAATTTGAGTAAAACCTGTGAAGCCAGGGTATGCATTCTGTGATTGCATGCGCTTGTTTTGTGCTGATATTACTGGAGAAATAGCTTGTTCCAAGTCTGCACATCACAATGATTACTGTCTGATTACAGCATAATCTTCTTTCCTGTTGGTGAAAACATTTGCACCATGTTTCTTCATATAGTTTTGATCCTATCAACACAAAATGTGGGCAACTTATAGCCCCTACAGATGTTTTGATTGCTACTAGTTTTATCTTGGATAACTTTTTCATGCAGAAAAGGTCCCATAGGAAATGTGTGAGGATTGTCAAGAAGGATTTTTAGCTCACCTGTCCTGAAATTTCAAGTGAGCTTATGCCATGATGATCGACCCATATTTGCCCATCTGCCATCCATCCAGCATCCATCAACTTTTCCTTTAAACGACTTATTCTCAAGATCCACCCAACCAATTTTTAACTTTATTTGGCAGGGAGCATACTTAGGGCATAGAGATTTTTAGATACATCTTTAAAAAGGTTTTTTTCTGAAAATTCTTGGGGGATCGATTCAAAACCCATGAAGCATCATCTTGGGGCAAAGGCTGAAACAAGTTTGTTCAATAGAACTTGATTGGCCAAATGCTTCAGTGGCCATCTTGGATTACTCAGGTTTTGCGACTTCTTTTCCAGAACCGCTGAATGGATCGGGCTAAGAGCCATTCAAATTTGTTCAAGGGAAATTAGTACATTACAAACGTGGTCACCATCAACGAATCAGAATTCAGTGTTAGGTGGCCATATTTGTTTTCTATAGATTTTGAAATGGGTTTTATTTAGGTTTTTGTGTATGGTGATTTCAAATTTTCCACTGTTGAAACTGTGGAATAAATGAGTTTGTGGCCATCTTGAATTTTCTTCCTACTAAAAACTTCCCATGGTAAAGCGATGGGAAATTTCAAATGTCTTCTCGTGACCCACTAGACTGATTTTAACAAAATTTGGTAGGACACATACTTGTTCTTGTTGCAATTCTGTCATTAACAGACGAGTCAGTGGAGAGGCACCGCTGACTCACCACCTTGTAACCCAGGTGGTGAGAGGCCAGAAAGAATCCGGGAGGGGTGACAAGATGGTGATAAGACAAATGATTCAGTGTTGGGCGGTAATTATAGTTATTTAATACTATTGCTTGGCACACTGGCCTATGATAAATTACATCTAACTATATATATATATATATTTATATATATATATATATATATATATATATATATATATATATATATATATATATAATGTTTAATAACCACAAATCTCCATACTAATACTAACCATATACACCCCATACATACAGACAATCAATCATGGGAGGGTGGGAGGAAGAAATAGCTATACAAATTGGAAACTGTGTTGAAATTCTACTCTAAATTGACGTTCAAGTGCTGAGGGTGAGAAACAGAATGAAGGCTAACAAAGGGATTTTGAACTGACCAGACCTCTGACCGATGGTCATAGTTAGCCTGTGATTGGTTCGCTCAAATTTTTGGCGCAAAAGACGCAGGGTGTCAGGTGGATCAAGAGGTATTGATTTCTTAGTGAACAGCTAATGGCGGCCAGTCTAAACCGTAGGGTTCTATTTATGGGTGATGACCTTTCTAGTTGAAATCCATATGTTCCACATGAGTGATACAGGCCCTTTGTTCAGAGATGGCTGGCTGTGGCTAGACATCTTAAGATATACATTAATTATGGCTCTCCCTTGGGTAACACAACCCCTTAAATTGATGTCACCTTATTATCCATCTTCAGTTTCCCACAGATGATACAGTCGTACAGGTTATTTTTATCCATAATTGTTTTCTAGTTAAAAAAGTTTTTTTGTGAAAACCACATAACATTGCTAACAAGAACAATCAGAGATTGCAGATCCTCAGCCTCCTGTCTTTGTATCATTATAAAATGTTTGTGGATTTTCCAGATTTTTTCGGATATTTCAAATTATTTCAGAATTTGTGGCCTTCTGATCATGTCCAAAGTTGTGAAATCCTAGTATACATCACACCCTTTCTTGTGTTTTGAGTAAAATCTTACCAGTAGCTTTCAAGATATCCATAAATAAAGAAATTGATCTGATCCAAATCTGTGTTCTTTTATCTAGATTATGGTTTATGTCTGCAAATCCTGTTGCACAGCAAGTTCCTTTCTTGTGTTAAAATTTGAGCTGAATTGAATCAGTAGTTTTTTAGATACTGCTGCATACAAACACGCACACGCACACGCACACGCACACGCACACGCACACGCACACGCACACGCACATACAATCACAATAGCCTCTTCCCCTTATGGGCCATGGGTAATAATGACAAATGTAGCTGTCTCAGTAATGGATACAGTTCAGACTTCAGACTGCCTGTCATTTTAACATTTTTGTATTTTCTTTTTCCAGCTTCATTGTCTGGTTCCGTTGTCCTCGAAACAGAATCTGGAAACTCTACAAAGCAAAAACGTAAGTAGATAAATCTTAATTTGTTTAAAGGTATAATTGCCTATTTAATACTGAACTGGTGCATTCGATTATTACCTCACCTGGTTGAGCTTATGTAATGGCAATTTGTCTGTCATGTCATCTATCAACAATTCACCTTTCCAGAGTCCCCATGATGTCATAATCAGCTCAGCTCATGTATGATGATGTCACAATCATTACCTCACAAGGGTTCCATATAGGCCGCCATCAAATCTCAAAGAGTCTGACACATTGTATAAATTGTATGTCTTTGTAATTCTTTGCTATTTAATAAACATGCTGTTGAATATTTTGAAACTAATTTGACTGGGTGCTGTTGCTGCCTTAGGCAGCAACATCACCCAGTCAAATTAGTTTCAAAATATTCAGCAGCTTACCTGTGTATTTTTTTTTAAATTGATAGTCAGTGTGTTCAGAGACCGAGCAATCCCAACATGAGTGAGGTGTGGGTGGAGCTTAGCTCGAGATGGGTGGGGCATGGCTAAACCTGGAAATGTCCCTTGGGGCCTGATTTACCATTTATGTTGCTGCACTCGCTGATGTCAAGCTGTCAATACTTTTTATCACCACCATTCTCAAATAACGTACATATACACCTGTGCAAAAGTTAAGCACCACCCTATTTTTACGCACATGCGAGGGTATATTCATGTGCCATGAAGAAAGCAATAGCATAAACATTTATGTACCCATCCATCTTAGTGCAAGAGGTAATAATGCAACTAGAGGAATGCTGATTATGATGGTGGGGAAACACTGTATGTTTTTGTTTGAACTTGAAAACGAGGCCTGAATATGGTTACGTTGACACAACTGACAACTATTGCCCTACAGTTGACACACGTGGCTAGATTGTCATTAATGGTGTCTGAAAACGAAGTTTAACATCTGTGCACGAGTTTGAGACTGTCATTATTAATACCGGGTATATCCACCTTGTGCCTGGATGACGGCCTGGACACGACGTCTCATGCTGGTAACCAACCGACTGATACGCCATTGTGGTATTCGTTGCCATTCGAGATGGAGTGCGTCTGTTAATTCCTGTAGGTTCTGCACAGGAGGATCCCTCCTTCTCACCATGTTTCCCAGAATGTCCCAGATATGCTCAATAGGGTTCATGTCAGGGCTCCTTGCTGGCCATGGTAGGGTTTCGATGGCATTCTGGCGGAGGTATTCATGCACAGCTCTAGCACGATGTGGTCGGGCGTTGTCATCCATGAATATAGGGTGGGTTCCAGGTGCATGATTTACAAAATGAGGGACCACAACTCTATCCAGTATGGAATCTTGATATCTTTGTCCATTTAGTGTTCCAGGTACAGTCAACAGATCCAGCTTACAATCAAATGAGATGCACCCCCATATCATAACGGAACCTCCACCAAATGGAACTTCTTCCATGATGTTACGTTGGTCGTACGCCGTGCGTCTGGACCTCCATACACGAGTTCGACCATCTGTGGCATGAAGCAGGAACCGACTTTCATCGGACCAGTGTACCTGTCTCCAGGATCTCATGTTCCAGTGTCTTCTTTCGTTGCACCACCTCAGACGCTCCTCTTTGTGGTGTGCAGTGAGGAGAGGACGTCTGACAGGTCTCCTAGCTTTCATGCCAGCAGCATACAGTCTCCTTTTGACGGTAGACATTGACACTCTATTGCGCGTTTCCCATTGCTGGCTGAGCACTCTGCTGTTGGTGAATGGAGATCTCCTAACAAGGCGTACTAGGGCTCGATCATCACGGGCAGTAGTCTTCTTCGGTCTTCCAGATCTAGGCCTGTCCTTCACCTCGTTAGTTTGCCCATGTTTTGCAATCAAACGACTGATTACAGTATGGTTAATGTTCAGCTGTCTGCCAATCTCTCTGCATGACATACCAGTGGTATGCATGCCTATGATTTGCCATTTCACACGATCACTTAACCTTCGTCTTGCCATAGCGGTTCACAATCAAGAGCTAATTCTCTCTGTACAAATAAACCACGGTCATGAACACAAAATTCCTAATCTTGTCGCCTAAATCTGTATGTAATGTTCTACACCTCAAACTGGACTTTTACATAACTGAACACGTGTGCTGTTTCCCGCCATGCACGGACATCAAGCGGCGTGAAGTCATGCATGCATGTGCATTTCGTACTTGGTATGTCAGCTAACGCGGGGACAAAAAGTATGGCAGCCTAGTTGTACCATCATGTTTCTACGTTCTATTGTTTTTGCTGGTGCTTAACTTTTGCACAGGTGTATATATGATGATGACTGCTTGTTTCCTGCGACTGAAAAGTGTGGAAAGCTCTTTCAGTTGCACTCAGTTTTCTTCAACCATCTTCATGCTGTTTCAGTGTCTTAGACTTGCGCGATAGCGTAATTAAATTGAAAATTGCAATTGGTTTTTTTTATTGTGTGTTTATATGATTAAAAATTATATAATCAAATAATTGTGAATTATTTCTACTGCATAAAATATTTCAAATCCTACCTTTTAATTACTTATTAATGCGATCAGTCCATTTTCAGGCCAAGAGAAGACTATTTTTGAAAATGTTTCACTGGATTGTCCTTCTGGCTATCCATTTACTCATCCAGATATCACCAAAATCATTTGATGGAATTCAATTAAATTTTTTTGGTGTGTTATCCATGGGATTCTGAATTGCAAGACAACTTTTACATTAAGCTCCACCCCCCAGGATGAGGGTGGCGCAGGGTAGAAATGGGGAGCAGAAAGTCAAAGTTAACCAAATTTATGATGGTTGTTATACTCATATAATTGTGGACTGTGAGACACTGTTTATATTAGGCTTAACCCGGGTGGTGGGGTGGGGTGCGAGAACGTGAAAGTTGTCGAAAGCATGGGATCATTTGTGATGGCATGCCATAGACTGCACATTCTAGTTATTATGATTTTTGTCATCCCTATGAACTAGAAGTGAGACATAGCTAACTATTCCAATGCCAGTGAGGATGAAGATGACAATGAATTTTTGCCTGCAATGGTGCCAATATATATTATGCCTTACATTACGTCTAGCAAATCGCTTTAGCTTATCTTTCTGGAGCAGATAATAAGTGTATCAGAACATAACTTGAACTCGTTTATCGAGCCAGTCATTCCAGTGATGAATTTTGGAGATTTCTCAAGACCACTGCAGAAGCGTTTTTTTGGCTGATATGAGTGTTAAATGGTTAAATACTGAAAAAAAAATACAAGGAACCCTGAGTTGTGAAAAAGATATTTATTTCATTTAGCGTGTTGTAATTATGAAACAGCTTTTAAGCTCTTTAAACATTTAATTGCAAACTTTTGTCAAGAATATTAAATTATTTGCTTATTGAATGTCCATTTGCAGGACAAGAGGAGACCGTTTGTGAAAATTTACCATTTGACTCGCTGGCGCAGTTATTGAGCCAGTCATTTCAGTAGGGAATTTTCCAAAATAGGCTTCCTTGGCTTTCAAATGGTTATTCCTCAAGACCGCTATAGAGGCTTGTTCTGGCCGGCCACACCATCAAATGACTACACCTTGAAATGCCAGTATAATCTTAATTTCAATACAGCTATACAGGAAATCTGTTGAATATTTTGAAAGCACTGTGACTGAAACCTGTTGGTAGGATCCTGTTGCTGCCATAGGCCTAACAACAACTCCCAGTCAAATGGGTGTAAATTATTTAAAAAAAATCAAATCTTACTTTATAAAGAATTTGTCATTTCTGGTCTGAAAAGGTCAATGATTAAAGTGTCATTAGTAAGCTGCATGATAATCCTTATCTCTGATTGGAAATATGGTCATTACCTGAAAGTCTGTGTATTTTGGATTAACCCTTTAATGGTCAAGTCAGCCGAAACCAGCCTCTATAGTGGTCTTCAGGAATATCAATTTGCATGCCAAGAGAAGACTGTTTTTGAAAATTTACCACTGCAATGACTGGGTCGATAACCGAGCCAGTCATTCCACTAGTAAATTTTCAAAAATAGTCCTTTCTTCATCTGCAAATGAACATTCAATAAGCAAATATTTTGATTTCCTTGACCAAATTTGACTATTAAAGGGTTAATTGTGTAATTAACCTTTATCATCCCACATCAGTAAATCCACCTGTTGGCTGTTTAAAAAAGATTTTAACTGAAATATATGTGCTGTGTTGATCAGCATTAGTGACTTTCAGTCAAATTATGTTCAGTTCTTTAATGGTCATTAAGTCAGACAAAACCCGTTCCTCAGCCGGCAGGCTAAGAGAAGACTAAATTTGGGAAAATTTACCACAGGAATTGCAAATGGACATTTACTGAAGAAAAGATTTGATTTTCTTGGCCTGAATCTTTACCATTCTATGCACTAAGAGTTCAAATAACTAGCGACCCTTTAACGGTCAACCCGGCCAAAACCTGCCTCTGCAGTGGTTACTGAGGAATGTCCATTTGCAGGTCAAGATAAGAATATTTCTGAAAATTTACCACCGGAATGACTGGTTCAATGATCGAGCTAGTCCTTCCAGTGATAAATCTTTTTAAATTGCCTTATCTTGGCCTGCAAATGGATATACACTGAGGAAAAGTTTAAATTTTTGTGAAAAATCTAAACCATTAAATGGTTAAATAACTATCTTGTTATTTAGCTCTGTTATAACTGTATTTCGATGACTTCTGAAAGAAAACTTTTAAGAAATGATATTTGGTTTGTGTTAATTTAAAAACTTAAAATTCTGAGCGAATCTTTAGTAATGATGTATGATACTGAGCAGTGTCACTGTTGATCAAGTCAATGAAGCCGACATTCTAGAACAGGAGCTTGTTTATACGGACTAGTGGGCGGACCAACATACTACAACGCAATGAACCTTTCCAATTTATCCATCCACTATATGACGTCATAATCAACTACATGACGTAGGATGATGTCATAATCAATTATGACATGAATGACTTGATTTAGTCCGTCTTACATCATTACTATTTAATAAACATTTTGTCAAATATTTTGAAACTAATTTGACTGGACGATGTTGCTGCCTATCGCAGTGACATCGGCCAGTCAAATTAGCTTCAAAATATTCTACAGCTTACCAGGATGCGTATAGTTTTCTGGAAATTGATAGTCAGAGAGTTTGGGGATCGATCAATCCCAAATTGAGTGAGCTGTGGGTGGAGGTTAGAGATGGGTGGGGCAAAGCTAAAACTGGAAAGCTCCATATTGTTGCCTAGAAACATTCATAGCGGGTGATGGCAAATGATGTCAGTTTTGGTGGCTGTTGATGGCTGCTTGTGGTCATTGTGGCCATTTTGTTGTGCTAATAACTGATGGGTGGGGGAAAACTAACAAAAGCAGGTCAGTGTCAATTGTGGTTGTTGGTAGTAAAGTTATGCACTGAGGGTGGCAGCATGCCATGGCTGAGCGCATAATGGATGAATCTAATTTGTCACTCATGACCATGATAAAACCATGTTTGATGGTTGGCGTCAGTCCATGGTTTTACCATGGTCAAACAGAACATGGTCATATTATGGTCGACCATAGTCTAACTGTGGTGCCATTTACTCTGCATGGTCAGACCATGGTCAAGCATGGTCTGAAGGTTGGTGCCATTTAACCTGCACAGTTGGCCATTGGTGTTCTGTGCTAGACTTTACAGCCTACAACATTGTACTACTTTGGCCTTAGCTAATAGGTCGAGAAGCGATTATACAGCATGTCATGAGTTATACTAATAGTCATGAAGATATAAAATATTGATTAAACTTTCTAGATATATAAGATTATGAACATTCTGGAATGGTTAATCTACATTCGCATTGTTTGAAATAAAGTGTATACAAGAATTCAGTGTGTATTATTACTGGCATATACGATTTAAATGTCATAATTAATGATGATTACATAATTTAAGTCCAATAGAATAATTAAGACTCTAAATGCAAAAAGACCCTTGTTTTCAGTGAAAGAGTTGCCTCCCTTATTAATGTACACCAACCATGGTCTAAACATGGTCGACCATGGTCAAATAATTGTTCCTGAAAATGTTCAAAAACAGTTTTAAAAGGGGCATTTTAAGAACTTAAGTTTAGGAACTGTTCTTCAGTTGTTCCAGAAAATATTCAAGAGAAGCTTAGGGATACTTTAAGACATTAAGTTCAAGAATTGTTCTTCAGTAATATTTTTTTAAATATTGAGTAACATCACTGACCATGATATCACTGTCAATAGGAATAACATTGAAATTATCCATTACCCATGGCAGACCATGATATATCACAGTCAATGAAGGACTTTGATAGTTGTTAAAAATATTGGTGACATATCTACATGATCATGAACTGACCATGATATCACTGTGAATAGGAATAACATTGAAATTCTGCAGTGACCATGGTCGGCCATGATATGTCATGATCAATAAAGGACTTTGATAATTGTTAAAGATATTGCTGATGTATCTGATCATAAACTGACCATGATATCACTGTCAATAGGAATAACATTGAAATTCTCCAGTAAGCATTGTCGATCATAATATATCACGGTCAATGAGGGATATTGATAATTCTTAAAGATATTGGTGACATATCTGGCCATGAACTGACCATGATATCACTGTGAATAGGAATAGCATTGAAATTCTCTAGTGGCCATGGGTGAGCACGATATATCATGGTCAATAAAGGACTTTGATAATTGTTAAATATATTGCTGACATGTCTGACCATAAACTGACCATGATATCCGTGTCAATAGGAATAACATTGACATTCTCCAGTAACCATGGTCGACCATGATAAAAGCATGGTCAAGGAGGGACTTTGAAATTTTAAAACTAATGTCACGTATCTGACCAGCACTTGACCATGATTTCATTGGCAATAGAGATAACATTGAAATTTTGCCGTGACCATGGCCAACTATCATGGTTAAGGACGGGACTTACAATTTATAAAATGTCAGATCCGACCATGAGTTGACCATGATTTCATTGTCAATAGGGATAACACTGCAATGACCATGTATGATCACCATAACATGGTCACCTGACCATGTTTATATGGTCATTGGGACAATGGTCAGTTGTCAAAAAATCATGTTCGACCAATGGCCATTTTCATCACTTTTTTGACATGTGTCCTGAAACAATTTGTGTTTCTAATGTGTTCAATAGGTGAAGAAGTTAAGTTATTGGTTTTGATTGGCGTCTATTGAGATTCCAGGTTCCATCCACGCCATATTTAGGCTGGTTTTATTTCAATGTATTACAGATGTGTAGGAACGTACTTTGAACTTGGGGGGGTGGGGGTGGGTGGGCCAAACTATGGGTGGTGCCCAAAACCTAGGTGGGCGCTATGGGGATACACTATGGGAGCAGAAAGACATGGGAGAGCTGAAAGGCCAAGTGAGCTTATGCCGCGGCAACCGTCCATCGTCCATCCGTCAACTTTTTATTTAAATGACCTCTCTAGAAGCACTAGACTGATTTCAATTATATTTGGCAAGAAACATCCTAAGGGCATAGCGGGCCAAGTTCATTCAAATGAAGTCGATCGGCCAAGTTGGCCAGTGGCCATCTTGGATTTTGGCCAATATTTAGAAATGTGTTTTAAAACATCTACTCTGAAACTGCTTGGGGGATCGATTCAAAACTCATGAACTATCATCTAGGTCAAGAGCTGCACCAAGTTTGTTCAAGAGAACTTGATTGGTCAAATAGTTTCATGGCCATCTTAGATGACCCTATTTTCATGAAAATTACTTATCCAGAACTGCTAAAAGGATCGGGCCGAAATTTGGGTGCTAGGATTAGAGACTAAGGTCGATGAAAGGCTGTTCAAGGAAAGTTAATAATCAAATAATATGGCTGCAGTGGACCAATCAAAATGTAATGTTTGGTGACCATTTTGGACTTTCTTATTTGATGGATTTTAAAGCTGGAATTGTTTTTGTATAGGTTTTTAGCTCAGCTGGCCTGAAAGGCTAAGTGAGCTTATGCCGTGGCGACCGTCCATCATCCATCCATCATCCATCGACCCGTGCCTGTCAACTTTTTCTTTAAACGACTTCTTTTCAAGAACTACTGGGCCGATTAAAATTATAATTGGCAAGAAACATCCTTGGGGCATAGGGATCCAAGTTTGTTCAAAGGAAGTCGATTGGCTAATTTGGCCAGTGGCCATCTTGGATTTTGTCCAATTTTTAGAAACATCTTTAAAAATCTTCTCCGAAACTGCTTGGGGGATTGATGCAAACCTCATGAAATATGATCTAGGGCAAGAGCTGAACCAAGTTTGTTCAAGGGAACTTGATTGGTCAAATCTTGGTTGACCTAGTTTTAGCTGATGCGATTGGGCTGAAATGTGACAGATATGATTAGGGACTAAGGGCCAGTAAAGTTTGTTCAAGGGAAGTTGATCCGTCAAAAAACATGGGTGCCATGGGCCAATCAAAATATAGCGTGTTTGGCAGACATATCGGATTCTTTTATTTGATGGATTTTGAGGCCAAAATTGGTTTTACATGTTTTTGGGTATTCTGGTCTCAAATTTACCATTTCCAACGCTGTCGGATAAATGGGTTGGCGGCCATCTTGGATCATTTTTGTGCTAAAAGCTTCCATGCTAAAGCAACAGGAAATTTTTAATGTCTTCTCGAGAACTACTGGGCCGATTTCCATTATATGTGGCAGAAAGCATACTTATCGCATAGAGATCCAAATCTGCTCAAAGGAAGCTGATCAGCCAATTTGCGTGGTGGCCATCTTGGAATTTGGCTTATTTTTTTTAATGTCTAAAAATCTTCTTCACGGAAACTGCTTGGGGAATCAATTCAAAACTCACGAAACATCATCTAGGGCAAGAGGTAAGCCAGCTTTGTTCATGAGAACTTGATTGACCGAAAGGTTCAGGGGCCATCTTGGATGACCTAGTTTTTGTGTAAAGGAAGGTGATCCATAAAAACATGACCGCTGTGGGTCAACCAAAATCTAGCACGTTTGGCGGACAAATCAGATTCTTTTTATTTGATGGATTTTGAAAGGCAGTAATTGGTTTTATATATTTTTGGGGGTTTTCTGATCTCAAATTTGCCATTTTCGAAGCTGTCGGATAAACGGTTTGGTGGCCATCTTTGATCATTTTACCACCCAAAAGCTTCCATGCTAAAGCAATGGGAAACTTTTAATGTCTTCTTCTCAAGAACTACTAGGCTGATTTCAATTATATTTGGCAGGAAGCATCCTTATGGCATAGAGATCCAAGTCTGTCCAAAGCAAGCCAATCGGTCAATTTGGGTGGTGGCCATCTTGGATTTTGGCCCATTTTTAGAAATGTCTTTAAAAATCTTTGTCACGGAAACCGCTTGGGGAATCGATTCAAAACTCATGAAACATCATCTAGGGCAAGAGGTAAGCCAACTTTGTTCATGAGAACTTGATTGACCAAATGGTTTGGTGGCCATCTTCGATGACCTAGTTTTTGCCAAAACGGCTTCTTCAGAATCGCTGAAGGGATCGGCCAAAATTTGGGAGATATTATTAGTGACTAAGCGTCAATTAAGGTTCTTCAAAGGAAGGTGATCTGTAAAAAAAACCATCGCTGCTGTGAGCCAATCAAAATCTAGCGTGTTTGGCGGACAAATCAGATTTTTTTATTTGATGGATTTTGAAAGGCTGAAGTTGGTTTTATATATTTTTGGGGGTATTCTGATCTCAAATTTTTCATTTTCGGAGCTGTCGGATAAATGGGTTGGTGGCCATCTTTGATCATTTTCCCGTCAAAAGCTCCCGTACTAAAGCAATGGGAAATTTAAAATGTCTGCTTCTCGAGAACCACTCTGCTGATTTCAACTATGTTTAACAGGAAGTATCCTTATGGCATAGGGATACAAGTTTGTTCAAAGGAAGACGATCGGCTGATTTGGCTGGTGGCCTTCTTGGATTTAGCCGACTTAGCAACGTCTTAAAAAATCTTATCCCAAACCACTTGGGGGATCAATGCAAACCTCATGAAATATGGTCTAGGGCAAGAGCTGAACCAAGTTTGTTCAAGGGAACTTGATTTGCCAAATGGTTCGGCAGCTATTTTGGATGGCCAAATATTCGCGAAAACAACTTCTCCAGAACTGCTGAATGGATCGACCTGAAATATGATATGTCAAAAACACATGTTCGCCATGAATCAATCATTCTAGTTGGAAAATGCCATCCCCCAACACTGCCTTTTCCCAACATTTAAAAAAGAATTTTTTTTTAAAACTTGAATTAAGGCGGACTCAGCTGTTATCTGCGCATCCATATACCACTGGCAATGCGGTTAAAATGCAGGACACCACAGGATAATATGGTTAATTATGGTAACTGGTGGTTAATGCAGTTGACCAACTGTTAACTGCATAACCAATTACCTGGGAGAGTTAACTGGTGGTAGTAAACTTAACCACACCAGTAGCATATATAAGCTGATTTCAATACTAGAAACAGGCATCCAGACTCTACTGAAACTCAGTACTATGATGTTTGTATCTGTAGCATGAATCATTATTGTTCAATAACCTTGGTGATATGCATGGAAGGCGTGGAGCAACATTTTACCATCTGCTTCATCTTGCATAATAATAATAATAATGCATGGCACGAGTTGTGAGACGTCATTCTCTGGCCTCATCAGCACATTTTCCTCACATGTTGAGATGAGTATCTTTCCTTCTGGTAGCCCGAATGACTCCAATGTATGTGCGAGAAAGGTGAAGAGGCCTGTTTTGTTTGCATCAACTCATAGGCAAGTTTTCCAATTTTGATGGAGTCTTGTACTCAATGCAACATGAAGCGCTTCACCATGTCCCCATAATTCTCCAGCATGTGTCTTCAAGCTACCCACCTTATACACGTCCCATACAATATCCAATCTTTTAACCATCTATGGTTGTCTAGCAATGTGTGGGAGGAAGACGTGCTCTGCAAAATCTCCAAATGTGTTCACAACCACGTTTGATTTCTTGGGATCTAGATTATGCATCATAGCTGCTCCGTCAATGATCTTCACCTCAAACTCTGGATAATCAGCTGCGCAAGCTACTAATGCTTCCAAACATCCCATCAGATCTGATTTGCTGCCTTGGTGCATTGCATTGCTCTCAGCAAGTGTTGGGGGCCATGGATGATTCTCATGCTCAAAGAATGAATCAAGGTCTACGTCTCTGAATTGGCAGGAAATGTACAGTCTAGAGAATAACTGTACATCTCTCTTCATTGCAACAAGCTTCTTGTTGGTTTTGGTACTCTTCCTCTGTTTTGATTTGAACAAAGCCAAATTGTTCTTTTGGATTGGGTCATATACTGATTTTGATGATACAGATAGTCGATCTGCGATGAAAGCGTGGTACTGTCTGATGCCTAGTTCTTCTGCTGTTCGGATCGCATTCACTATAGATTGCATGATTGCTATGCAGCTATGCATTCTCCTGATATATTTAAATAGTCAGTGTGAGTTTAGGAAACTACAATAATTATATGGAAATCCGCAACGAAATAATGCTTGGCGAAGCAAGGGGCTGGCATACAATTACTTTTACTGGAGAAAACATGTAGACCAATTGTTTTGAGTAGCGAAAACTTGTTTCTAAAATGTGCCGCCCGGAACATGTGTGTACAAACGTTTAGCAATAATACTACTAATTTACAAATGTTACAGCGATGATGACGACGATGACAACAACAACAACAACAACAACAACAACAACAACAACAACAAATAATAATAATAATAATAATAATAATATTTTTTTCAGCATGTTTATCTATTTAGAGTATTGTAATGGGTAAAATCATAACCAGTGACCCAAGAAACCCTTAATTTGACATCAATTCCAGCCCTCTACTCCATCTAGAACTTGAGTAATGCAGATTTTCCACTGGGAAGGCGGCGATTTGAATCCGCCATTTTGAATGGGTTCCCTTGGTAGATTCACGTGGCACCTCATCTAATTATGTTCAGCATACCGTAAACCACCTATATGCCAAATTTCATGCTTTCTGCCAGAATGGAACATCTTACCTCAAATTTGTTACATATCCGCCCCACTATATCACTCAAAGAGAGCTTCAATAAGACCTCTGAGGAGAAGCCCACACTGGGGCATGAAATGTTACAAGTCTGGTTTAACTGGAAGGCAGTACGCACATTTCTGCCATTGCCCAAATGAATATATGCAACAATATTTTTGCCCGCACTGGGTGCTCCCACAACTAACCCACCCATCCCCATTGGACAGTATCACTTCACTGTCATAGTTGGAAAACACCATCCCCCATCACTGCCTTTTCCCGCCATTTTTCAAGGTGGACCCAGCGGTTATCTGCGGATAATGGCAGCTAACGAAGGTTAACCCCCGTTACCCGCATCCATATAAAGCTGGCAATGTGGTTAAAATGTGGGACACCACATGATAATGTGGTTAATTATGGTAACCGGCAGTTAATGTGGTTAACTAACTGAGCTGCATAACCGGTTACCTGGGAGAGTTAACCGGCGGTAGTAAACTTAACCACACCAGGAGCGTATATAAGCTGATTTCAATACTAGAAACAGGCATCCAGACTCTACTGAAACTCAATAAGCATCAGGCGAAGACCCGAGTTGATGTCTAATAATTGAATTCTAATAGAGGTATGGATATATATTGTTGACAGTTCTTGATAATTTATTCCTGCAAGAAACAGTTGACCTTGCCTATGAAGCATACCCAAACTTTGAAGGTTTTAGAAAGACTGATGATATGTCAATGTCAGACTTGATAATTGAATACGAGCGTAGTGTCAGTGTAAGAAATTTGAGATGGTATTACCGGATGCTGCCACTCAAATTAATGAATTGTGCAAATTCACCGCTGCAAGAAAGATAGTTGTGTCTCACAGCGACTAGTGACATTAAATTTACGTCAATTAAATCTGCTTTGAAGCACATCGTTAGTGGCAAATCAAAACAGATATCCACTAGCATAACAAATTCTGGGATTTCCTTTAACGAGGAAGCAGCCCTCTATACACAAACACGATTTACACTCAAAAGCTGGTTCAACAACAGACATTGCAAACCCATGAGTAGTAAAGAGCCTGGAATGAGTCGGATTAAAAAAGGCACAAGCCCAATGGACAAGTTTGGTCATAGAACAAGGTGTTTGATTTGTCAATCAATTTTCCATTGGGTGAAAGAATGCCCACATCGATCTAATTTTACTGCTGATGTGAAATTCACAGAAACTAGCTATGACACTTTAGATTTAGTAGAAAATTGTGACTGTGGAGGTGAGCCCGGCCACGCTATGCTCGACTGACACTCCCTCCCGAGGCCTGAGACCGATGACAGTTTGCGCGACAATTGACCACCTGGTCCTCGAGAGTGGGGGATGAGCGTGGGCCAGCAGCTGCCTGGTCACATCATAACTCTAGCAGCTCACATTTGTAACTTGTCTAGCCTATCCAACAAATGTTTGTGAAGTTTGACAAAATACAGGTGGTATGGAAGGTGGATGTGCGGGGCCCTAATAAATGAAAAATATTACTATAATGTGGAAAAATTAAGAAAATATGAACTAGGAGCTTAAAAGTATAAGAAGAGAATGTCAACAGTTACTTCACAAGCTTTCCTTCTTCAATTGTATAGGATATATCATACATAATTGCTTAAAATAATTTGATAAAACTTGGCAGGTGGCTTCTTTATGATAGCTTGATGGGCGTTTTGAAGGATTCACCTTTGTAGCTCCAATATTTCTGGTCAAAATGGGCTTTTTAAAAACTCACAATTTTGTTATTTTTCTCGCAAACATCATATCATACAGAATCACTTAAAATAATTTAATGAAACTTGGTGTATCATGCGCAGATGTGCCATTTGAATAAGGCACCATTTTATGCCGACAAAGGGCAAGCCACAGTGATCCAATCTAAATCAGATTATGTGGCAGAGACTTTGAGACAGCTGGCAGAAACAATTAGTTTTACAAAAACTCTTCTGACAATACCGTCATACACACAAAACTTGTGCAAAAACTGTTGGACCAATTCACCTTTCCAGAGTATCCTTCCATCATCTGACCTTGTATGATGTCATAATCAGCTCAGCGCATGTATGATGACATCACAATAATTACGTCACAAAGGCTTCCATATAGACCATCATCAAATCTCAAATACTCAGACACATTGTATGAATTGTATAGCTTTGTAATTCTTTGCTATTTAAGAAACATGCTGTTGAATATTTTGAAACTAATTTGACTGCTGTTGCTGCCTTAGGCAGCAACAGCACCCAGTCAAATAAGTTTAAAAATATTCAACAGCTTACCTGTGTATTTTTTTTGAAATTGACAGTCATGGTGTTCAGAGATCGATCGATCCCAACATGAGCGAGATGTGGGTGGAGCTTAGCTAGAGATTGGCGGGGCATATCTAAAACCAGAATGGTCTACTGGTACGAGATGAAAAGATTCACCCTTTGACGACGACAAAACTCATTCCAAACCCACCAGTAACTGCCCCATTCTACCTAATTCCAAAAATACACAACAGTAAGAAAAATGGCCTTACCCCGGGCAGGCCAATTGTCTGCAGTATAGGCTGTCCAATAACTAATCAGCAGCATTGTTGATGAACACATTAAAGTTCATGTCACAAAAATCTGCTCATACATGAAACTGACATCATCAGCAAATTGGAATCATGTGGCAAACTCAAACAAAACTCACTTCTAGTCACAATTTACATTAATTCCCTATACAACTACATCCCAAACAATGAAAGTGACAGGCCATGGCCAAGTTCACAAAACAACATGATATGCTGGGCACTCTCTCAATAAAGGGACTATGCAACCTACTGAACTACCTGTACTAGAATGTAACAATTTTGAGTTTAATGAAGAATACTATCTCCAAGTAGGCGGTACAGCCATAGGAAGCAAAGCAGCATGCACATATGTGTGCATATTCATGAGTGTCTTAGAGGAATGCCTCCTCCAAAATACACCCTATGTACCAGCACTCTATGTGCATTACATAGATAACATATTCATGATATGGGAACATGGATACCAAGCCGTGCTAGAATTATTTATGCACATGAATTCATCCAAACACAGCATCAAATTTACAATGGAATGCTCTAACCGCCAAGTATCTTTCTGGGACATCATGGTTCAGATTTTGGCCGCAAACAATGTACAATTTGACCTTTACACTAAAAAACAGACACTCATGACTACCTACATTACGAATCCACACACCCATCCTCCTGTAAGCACGCCAGCCCATATCGCCAGTTTCTCAGACTCCGAAGAATCTACTCCACTATGGAAAATTATGAGAAAAACAGCCTGGCCATGCAAGGCTATTAAGCCGCTAGGCATTACCCACTACCCATCCTACAAAAAGCCAGGCAACCTGCCCAGTCAAATGACAGACAACTCCTCATCAACCCACCCACCAAGTCCAATACTGCCAAGAAACAATACATCTAAATATTTGTCTGTGACTTCAATCACACAGGGTTGATGCTCAAAGACGCAATCTCAAAATATTGGCGTATTCTACAAGGGTCAGAATGCTGCAGACAAGCATTTCCTGATAAACCCCTGTTTGGATACAAGAAGAATAAAACCATCAAAGACATCATCGTCAGGGCCAAGCTCCCAGAAACAGCCCCAGAAACCTGTACCCACCGAAACTCACTACTCCCCTGTGAAACCAAGAATTGCAACATAAACAATAACATGGACAAATCAAGATTCTTCAAATGCAAACATACAGGACTCTTCTACATTGTTTGCCTACTAAACTGCAGAGTTTGCAGACAACAATATGTAGGAGAGACTCTTAGACCCTTAAAAATCAGGATCCAGGAGTACCCCATGAACAATCTGTACACACATGAAAGATACGACACACCAGTATCACATCATTTCAATAGAGCCAGGCACTCCAGAAATCAAATGCGGTACAGAATTATCCAAGTCCTGTCATCAGATCCAACAGACCCAAATTCAACTGTTTGGGGAAGGTAGAAAGGGATCCACTAACTCCACACAATGGAGCCAATAGGCATCAATTTAGCAGAAAATTGCGATTCTGGGAATGAGGTGTTCACATTGTAAACATCACATCAAATACAGATCCCATAACTTCCAGTCAAATT
Organism: Chaetoderma sp. LZ-2023a; assembly: GCA_034401795.1. Lineage (NCBI taxonomy): Eukaryota > Metazoa > Mollusca > Caudofoveata > Chaetodermatida > Chaetodermatidae > Chaetoderma > Chaetoderma sp. LZ-2023a. The sequence goes on from CM067373.1 coordinate 117,589,610, forward strand.
ACTTTCAAAATATCCAACATCGTTTTTGTATGATTACTTTAAAATTAACAATTTAAGTGTCCAGCTGGTCTGCAAGGGTATTGAGAATAATCCATTTTCTATGAGAAAAATGAATCCATTTGCTATGAGAAAATTAAGATTTTCTTGAACAGATTTGAGTATTACAGTATAAGGCTAAAAACGTGTGATTTCAAGATTGAGAGAGTTAATTGAGGGCAACACTTCAACGCGTATTGACAGAATTCACATTAGTTATCAGTTTTATTAGTATGTATTTTTGGCTGCAAATTGTTCTTTAAGAGAAATTCTTCTTTAAGGGCACTGTTCATCTCGAGTGAAAGCATTTCATCAAAAGCAAGATTTTAGCATGATGAATCACAATAAGGTTAGGGTTAGTGCTCTTGCTGCCGACAATTTATCTTTTCATTATCTCCATGTTTTTATTCCCCCCCCCCCCAGATCTGGAAGATGGGGGTGGGGGTAGGGGGGGAGGGGTTGAGGGTAGGGGGGTGGGGGGTGGTGTGGGGGGATATAGCGATCAGCATGTCCATCCATCTTGCCATCCATCTGTTGATCTGTCCATCCATATCTGTGTCTGTCCCCGTCTTGTCAATGCAACTCCTCTTACAGTTTAGTTACAACTCTTTTGAACTGTGGTAAATCTAGTCATTACCATCTGAAGATGTGCATGTGCTTTTTTGCGGCCCAAAAATTGCTTATTACATAGTTATCACCCTTTAAATATCTTAAAGCCAATCATTTTTTGCCAACGCAAATTCCCCCACAGTTTAGCTCCAATCCTTTTGAAACTTGGTAGGGGTTATCATATACCATGTGAAGGTGTGCATGTGCTATCCACATACCTGTATGTCCATCCATCTGTCCAAAATCTATGTATGTATGTCTGTCAGTCCATCCATCGCTTACAATCGTTTCTTGTCAACGCAACTCCTCCTAGAGGTCTCAATGGATTAGCTTGAAATTTTGTCAATAATATCAGTATCATGTGCAGATGTGCATATGCTTTTTCTGCTACCAGAAAATTATTTATTACAGAGTTATCCCCCTTTAAATACCTTTATGCCAATACATAAACTGCAGTACCAATCATTTCTTGTCAACACAACTCCTACAATTTAGCTGTGATTCGCTTGAATCTTGGTAAGGGTTCTCATTACCACTTGAAGATGTGCATGTGCTATCCGTATCCTGCACATCCATGCTTATGCATAAAATGTATGTTTGTATGTCAGTCTGTCGGTCCGTCCATCTCTGACGATCATTTCTTGTCAATGTAACTCATACAGTTTAATTGCAAGTGTTTCAAAATTGGGTAAATGTTACCTTTAACAACTGAAGATGTGCATGTATGTTCATCCGTTTGGTCAGAATGTTTATCTGCATGTACGTCCATTACATTCCTTATTGTGTAATATATTACAATCCATATATGATTCTTATTCTTCTGTGATCTGGGCAGTACAATGTGTGCATGTTTGTATGCACTTCCAGTCCAAATTATGTTTATGTCAGGAGTGTAAAGTATTAGGCACAACATTACCAGAGATACAATTTTAAATTATTAATGGTTACCTGAATAGAATAGAATCTGAGTCATTACTATTTGTTGAGTACATTTACATATTAATATGCTAAATACATGCATTAACAAAATACTACATGCCTTGTGTTATGGTATTTTTGTGAACTAGAATATCCATCTTCCATGAAGAAATGAAAAAAATGACTGAGTTGTAAGTGTTCAGAGGAAAAATTTATAGTTGGCTGAGTACTTACCAGCATGAAAGCTGACTGTAATTCTGTCACAGTGCTTCATAGTGTGTGTTGACTGAGATGTGCATACGTAGCTCTAATAATCAGTCTTCAACATTGAGAGTTCTCATCAAACAGCCAAAATATAAATTTTTTCCCCCAAGAAACAAGGGATGGGACAAAACCAACACATCAAATGATAACGGGTCGGGCAGTCAACCCATACTATGAAGCGCTGTGACAGAATTACAGTCAGCTTTCATGCTGCTAGGTACTCAGCTAACTATAAATTCTGTCACATCGCTTCCATATGGGTTGCCTGAGATTTTAAAGTTGTGAGAACTCTCAATCTAACACAACTAGCACATCAACTGTGCAAAACAGCATCAGAAAACTCCTGATCCTGTTCCAATGCCAGTGGCTTATTGTAGAACCTGGCAAATGTCAATTCAATCGACCATCCAGCCGCTTCCAGTATGCATGAAACATTAATTCCTTTCACGAAAGCAGCGGAAACTGAAGGGAAAACTAGTGTTATGTGGCTTAAAAATATTCACATCTATTCCTGCCGGTTTAAGAACCTTCTTTATCCACATCCCTATGGTATCATGTGATACTGCTTTATATGGTTTTACTGTACTGATAAAGACTGTAGACGTTTGTCTAATATTTTTTGTCCTATTTAGATACTCGGACAACGTATGATAAATACACAATCTAATGTCCTCCGGAAATGAGTGTAAAGCAATCTTCATAGTCTGATTTCCTAATCTAGATTGGTTTAAATTTCCATGTAGGTAAAACACATATCTATCCGGATCAACTGTCATCAAATCAGTATCAAGCAAATGAGTAGATTGGCCCCTCTGGGCTGAAACTAATGCCAATAAGGCAAACGTACGCAATGAAAGGTCAAACAAGGATAAACTCTCCACTAACATTTGTTTCCAAAACATGTTAAGAACGAGCTTAACGTCCCATACACAATAATATTTTGGTTTTGCAGGATGCGCCAATGCAACATCCTTCATAAATCTCACTACTAGAGGGTTAGATCCAACAGTAACTGATGACGCAACCCAAAAAAATCTGACAATGCACTACTAGCCACTATACAAAAGTCCATTGTCATATAATGCCGTCAGAAATTTAAGAACATTGTCAAGCTCATAATCATGAACGTCTAAAAGCGAATCGTCGCAAAACTTTACCCACTTATGTATATAATTTATATATTGTTTCTTAGTAGACAACCTCCAGGAACATAATATAATTGAAATAGTTTGTTCCGAAAGACCTTTGTCCTCTAGTGACTTCTGGACAAGAAACAAGCCATGAGATTCAGTTTGTGACCCAGAGGGTGAACACCCTTCTGGAAAGGAGGTGTCAGGGGATTGTCCTTCCATCTCAAAAGAAATGGCTCCTTGATTAACAATGATTTCAGAACTGGCAACCAACTTTGAGTTGGCCAATTTGGCAGAACCAGAATTCCTTTTGCTCTGTCCATTTCGACTTTCCTCAAAACACGGCCTATCACACTGAATGGTGGAAAAGCATAAAAGAAAAAATCACCCCAGTCCAAGGAAAAAGCATCTACAGCCAATGCAACCAGGTCAGGCCCCAAAGAAACATATGGCTGTCCTGGTTTTCAGTGACTTAGATTTCAGAACCTCTTTACATTTATCAACAAAATTAATTTTCTTCTTAAGTGTCAATCTCACTGTCCAAATTTAGCACAAAACCTAAATGTTCCAATTCTTGATTTGGAACTATAACTGACTTGTCAAAGTTTATATAAAATCCCAGTGATATGAGCAAATCTTCCATAAACTTAACTGAGTCAGGTGTAGTTCGGATCGACCGGGCGGGTACTGGCCGTACCAGCCAAGCTGGGTACACGCCGCCCATTCTGGACTCATTCCCTGAACACACCCCCCTGGGTAGAGCCATAAGCGTATATGAGCCTATGAGAGAGATTGCGTTATAAAAACGACTAAGTTCATTAAAGCGCAGATTGCGCATGCGCACGCTTAGATGCTATTTTTGGCAGTGCACATAGTTTACAACCAAGATGGGATGACGCTTTTAGTGTACCGAGATGGTACAATGTAATCCTTTGTCATTACCTGTTCCCACAGAATCTGGCATTAATCAAGACCAGAATTCGACGGGCTTTCCAAATCTGTAAACCATTTCAAAATCGGTTAGGAAATGGCTGAGTTATCCACGGAAACCCCCTTTTGATTATCTTCAAAATATTGCTGTGATGTCATAACCACATGGACACAGAACTTCTAGAATGTTCTAGAACATTCGACTGCATTATTATTAGCTACGCACTGATTGGCTGTTGCTCAACCGATGATTGGTTGGAGCCTGCGCCTGTGACATCCTGAGTAGTATAAAAGAAGACGAGATCCAGAGTTCGAGAGCATCCTCGGACAGGGGCCGATTAGGTTGGACCTGTTCCAGCTACGATCAGCATGACATTACGCAAATCACTTCGCCTTCTGTTGGTTTCTCTCCCATAGCCAGCAGTACTCCAGCCTACCACACTAAAAGCAATTTTGTAACTCCCATCCTTGTGGGAGCACTTTGGAACTTTCTAGTTATTGTTCTTGAATATATCAAGAGCTACTTTGGAACACGAAGTTGTGGTTGAGGCCTTTACCACCTGAAAATGTGATTCTACAGATGTAGAGGCAGTGATGTTCTTTGGTGGATGGCTAGCCGGATCTGCCGGCCATGCCAAAAAGTGGGTATTTAACCGTCCCCGCACTGATGTCGTGCAGGTTCTTCTAAACATTCGACCGCAGCAAGTAGACTTTGCCTGGTACATCTTCAGAGCTGGCTGACGTACCCTGCACCATTAAGCTTAGTTTTGTATCTTCATCTGCATCTTGCAACCCCAGCTTAGGATTGGGTTGTTATCAACTTCCATCTGTACCATCGGTGTACGGGAACTTTCTTCACAGCAGCAATGTTATTGTATCTCTTGCTGACTACTCATTAGACATTCTATATTGTGATTACAGTCCTGAGTTCGATCCGCTCCCGTCATGAGCTGCTTGTAGGAATCCTGTGCGGGAACCAACCTGCGGGAACTTTCCAGCTTCCTGAGAATGCATCAACTCACGTCAACCTAAGAATGATGTATCAATTTCAGTAACACGATAGCCAGACTTAAGAATGGCTACCGGTTATTCAAGTAACTATACTTATCATTTTAATTATTCCGTTAAATGTATTTTTCTTAATTATATCATACCCGTATAAAGGGTCCCGATGACTAAAAGGTACCGTAGCGGTTTTAGGACCGCTAGTTATAATTTCTGTGTATGTTAATAGTTATTCTCATTTTCTGTAAGGTGTTTTCACTAACCGCACCGTAGTAGGTTCGTTAACCTGTATTAAAGATATATAATTCTGATCATTCTACATTGTATTGATTGTTCTGGTTAGTTTATATATATATATGGCCAGTGGCCATCAGTTCATATGTTTTGTTTAATTGTAGTAAATATAGGACTGCAGTGCACATAGGAAACACTATACAGAAACACTTATATATGCAGCACTTTCTCCCGCCACCAACAATATTTCAGTGAGGTCGCTGTCCGTGCTATAACTCTGTTTAGCCCGGCATGCTACCGACTAAAAACCTTTTCTATTCAGCTTGATGGGATAAGTTTAATATGATTAGAGACAATTTCTTCGTTAGGAAATCTGTAGTATACGCCTCTTTCCCGGTAGTTGTGATAATTTAGCCCCGCACTCCGGCAAGATTCATATCTCTAAGATATTGTCTCTCTTCATGTTCCACTAAGCCTTGTGGCTTCTTAATTGTTTGGATGTCCCTATCCACACCATGGGCTGATCCGACCATGGGAAACTGTTGGGGTTTCCGAGCGGTGATGGCCAAGGTGTGGTATCACATACATTCCCTCTGTATCCTTGGATACTTAGTAGTTAGCACTTCTGCCAATGTAGGAAAGCACTGCGCAAACATATCTTAATTATTATGTTCTTATTACTTGCTGAACAATCCTCCTGCACCGCAGTGCAAAACTGGGCAACTTGTATTTAAACCTAACGACAGGTTAAACGATTAGTTCCATAGGACCTGGTGATGGGTGAGATGCGCATCCCCACCGAATTCTGTAAGAATGTCTGGGCACGATATTTCGATCTGCCACGCCCTCACGGGAAGGACATTTACGGTGGGTATTCATCTCTCTTACCCCGACCATAATGATAGATCAGTTGCCTAAAATGCTTTTTGTGAAAAGTGACCAGTGTCCTGTAACGTTTTATGTGGTTACGGAGCGAGATGTCCGGATTCTTATCCAGTTCGGAGATTTTGCTAAGTAACATGTATGAGTGCTGTCTTCAGTATTGAAGTCTTAGGGCATCATTTCTCAATGACAGTCATATCTAACAGCTAGGTAGACACCTGCCATTTGCAGCCTAAAATAGTTCTTGTCACTAAAAACTAAAGGTGAGATAAGCATAGAAGAAGGCCCGCATAAATAAAGCGGCAACTACTAATTCAGCATACTAAGAATTACATAGGACAGTGACGTGGGAATCCTTTGGGAATCATTCATCCCATCTTCTCGTAAAACAGCCCGCAACCCTATAAGTCATAATCTCACTAGGTATGGTCTTTTCTTTTCAGCATTTTGGTTAAATATTGGAGTGGGCCCATTTTTGCCTACTACTCTTCTCCCGCTTTAAGCAGTGGTGACACCTTCCCATGATGGAGGCCCGCGCGAGGCACTTGCCTCTCGCAAGGATTCAGCAACGACAATCCACGCGAGGATAATACTTCTCACCTAAACTAGCACTAGGAGTAGTGCCTGCGTGAGGCACATGATTTTTCGTCACTACAAAGGTAATTTTCTTTCCTTTCAGCTTAGAGGTATGATAGTTTATATTAAGTTAATTAGTTAAGTCTTGTGTATGGGAGCCTCCCTTGCGGGGGATACCTCTGCGGACCTACGAGTCTGTGTGGTACCTCCGGGAGCCCCACATTTAAAAGTTCATCTGGCTGTCTCTATGTCTTGTATTTTTGTATGCTCATCCTTTTATCTAGCACACTCGACAGTCTGTTTAGGTAAAATTATTGTATAGACTTAGTTTAATTCGGTCACCAAAATTAAATCTTGTAAGTCCATAGATCATGAAATTGCTATGAACAGGCATACTGGGGACACAAACTCTTGGGATGAGACCATAATGTTCAATGTTCGCGACAATGGTCGCACGGCCCCACCGGATCAATTGAGTTCCACCGGCCTTAGGAGCCGGTCTTTGTTACCCGTAGGGCAGTATCATACAGGATCCGTCACCCCGAGACCGGAAGCTAACCAGCGCCGTCATCCTTCGTCGTGCACTTGCGGTGTGGCGAGTCGACTTCATACACTGGAATGGCCCAACACTACCCCGCGAGCTACACAGCACATGCCTGATACAATTTTCCCATCAGAAAAATGTCATCAATATATATGCTAACTACATGACCTAATGTCCTCAAATGGGCAAAAACTGGCTTCCGTAACTTAGTAAACCCTCTATGACCAACCAAGATACCATTCAGAAGAACAGCAAATTGTAAAAGATCGCCTTTCCATTCAAACCTAAAAAAACTATGAAAATCTCTAGCTATGGGCACAGAAAAATATGTATTTGACAAATCTAAAGATGCCTTAAAACATGATGGCCTCATCAAAGAAAGTGACTGTATCAATAGTCTCCATCTTAAAATGCTGATATTTTACAAAAGAATTCAAAACTGACAGGTTGAGAATAATTCTGTGAGAACCATCTCTTTTCTGTCTCATAAACACATTAGAAATAAACTCTGGCTCTGAATGAAGTCTTTTCGATAATTTTCTGATCTAAAAAAACCTATATGATTGTCCATAATTTCCAAATCCGAATCCGAAAATTTAAGCGGGCTGGGATTAGTTAATGGAACAGATGACTCCTCAAAATCTATAGAGTAACCTGCTATCATTTTCAAAATAGCCTTGTCCGACGTTAAAGTTTTCCAGCGATCTAGATAGTTTTTAATATGACCTGTTATGAATGTTGATGTATTACTATTAGAATATTTAAGGCTACCTATAGATATATGTACCTGATCAACTTCTATTTCATAACTCTTGGCTGATGTTGTTGGTAGCCTCTCCTCAGACAGCCTCTGAACAATTGCTGTTGCTGCTGAGGATGCTGTTGCACTAAAAAAGCTGACTTAAATTTATTGATCCAATGACCCCGGTATGAATGAAACTGAGCAAAAGTTCTCTCAGCGAAAAACTTCGTCCAGATGGCTGAACATTTGACAGACACGTAGAAATCCCATTGTTATCAGTTATTTCCTTTAAACATGTGCTCAAATCATCACCATATAAAAGATCGGTAGCTGTGACATCCGTCGAATATAAGTCTTTGAACTCCATATTTTAAATCCATTTTGTGATCTTCTCTATGCCTCTGATTTAATTCCCGATTTGAATGCATAAGAAACACTGACACATCAACCAACTTCCCCATCATAGTGGAAGTTTCTGCATGAGTTAAACTCTCGCAGCGCGCACCAGAGTTTTGGTAGATGCAGTAACCGCATTTTAATGCACCGATTAGCGGACATCGTACCTGCTGCAACTTTGCATCCATGATTTGTCGTTGGGCCAACAATTTGTCCCAGATTTCAGGGTTAACTTTCTTTACTATGAAAGAGTTACAGTTTTCCGACCTAACATAGGAGTCAATTCTCTCTTTCAATTTATCATCACCCATGCTTGTCTTACTTAGGTTGGCGGTAATATTAGCCAACTGTGAGTCAATCTTTTCAGCATAAACATCCACGCCTCAAAGGAGCTCACCCTCAGCTACTGGAGGTCCCATCAACTCGTCTTGTGGAGTCAGGGGATGAGGATAGAGAGCTACTGGCCAACCGAAAGAGAACACCAAACCCAAAGAGAACCCCAGTATGAACATCATGCACTGGAATGCAGAAGGGGTTACCAACAAGAAATCAGAGCTCGAACAGGTCCTGTACGAAAACAACATTGATATCTGCTGAATCCAAGAGACACACCTGCAAGAAGGAAAACCATTTAAGATCAGAGGTTACCAAATTTTCCGGTGTGATCGAAGAGGAAGAAAGAAAGGTGGGGTGATCACCTTGGTCCGAAACAGCGTGAATGCCAGCCATATCAAAACCTTTATGGAAGAGGCAGAATATATCAAGATCAAGGTAGCAACCAGCAACTCTGTGATTGACATTGTCAATTATTACTGCCCTAATGACAAGAATCTCTCACTTGACACAATCCAGGTCCCGGACTGCCACTTCCTCATTGCGGGAGATTTTAATAGCCAGTCCCGGAGCTGGGGATATAGAACACTTGATAAACGAGGAGAAGACATTGAAGCATGACAAGATGAAAAGCACCTTTTACTTGTCAACGATCCCACAGATCAGCCTACCTTCTACTCGCGCCGGTGGCACTCGACAACAATGCCAGACTTGGCATTTTGTACAGAAGACATTCACAGAAACCTCAGTAGAGTGGTCAGATCGCAGTTAGGAGGAAGCGACCACTGCCCAGTCCTCCTCTCTCTTTCTGGAAGTATTTTGACAAGTTCACCTCAACATCCAAGGTGGAACTACAAAAAGGCAAATTGGAGTCTGTTCGGCATTCGTTCCAATGAGCTTACCCAAGATATAGCAGTAGAAGGGAGAAACATCAACAATGTGGTCAAGGAATTTAATTCAAGTATCCTCAAGGCTGCCAACGAAGCAATTCCTCGAGGGTTCAGGAAAAACTACCGCCCCTACTGGGCAACAGAACTGCATGCAGCACATGATAAACTAGACAAGGCCATAGAAGATGCAAAGGGTAATCCCTGTCATGAAAACCACTTCACGCTACAACAAACTAAAGCCAGGTATCTAAAGACCAAGCTGGAGGCCAAAAGAAGAAGCTGGAGGGAAAACATGGCAGGGTTTAATTTAGAGAGAGACACCACAAAGCTATGGAGACTGACTAAAGCACTGAATGATGAGGGTATTGGGTGAGAGAAGATTACTCTTGAAGAAGATGGACAAACACTGACAGGAAAGATGGCTGCAGATGCCTTTGCAAAGGCATATGCAAAAGAAAGCAACATTTCTATACCACGAATGCATCAAAAAGAGGTTAGAAAAGAGCAAAAGGAAAGAACAGACACAAACACTCACGATGCAATGAAAGTTGACATTAGTTTAGCAGAACTGAAGAAGGCTGTCCGCCAATTGAAGAAGAAGAAATCTCCCGGGCCAGATGGCATTATGAATGAAATGATCCAACACCTGGCTAATGCATCTCTCCGCAAGTTGCTAAACATCGTTAATCTCAGTTGGACCAATGGAGAGGTTCCTCAGTGCTGGAAAGAAGCCAGAATGACTGCTATTCTGACAAAAGGGAAGAACAAGATGAATGTGCTGAGCTACCGTCCTATCAGTCTTACAAGCTGCATATGCAAGACCATGGAGTGCATCATCAACTAGCGGTTGCAGTGGTACCTGGAGTCGGAGAACACTATAGTTTCAGAGCAGGCCGGCTTCAGAAGATACAGGAGATCAAACAACACATCTTGCACAGGTCATAGAGGACACTTTTCAAGCCAAGAAGGTGATGCTAGCTGCCTTTATCAATCTGCAGAAGGCATTTGACAAGGTGTGGAAGGATGGCCTCCTCGTGAAGCTCCGGCGCACAGGCATTGGTGACAACATGTTCTGATGGACCAAGTCATACCTACACAATCGCAGAGCTAGGGTGCTGGTGGATGGACAATCTGGACAGAATGTATTGCTGAGACAAGGTGTACATACTCTTCATTAATGACATTGTAGCAGAGCTGCCCAATGGGATCCAAGCAGCCCTCTATGCAGATGACCTCGTACTCTGGTGCACCGAGGAGTACACAACGACTGCCACGTACAGAATGCAGCTCGCCTTGGACAGAATTATGGCTTAGGCCAATCGTTGGTGTATTACCATCAACAAAGAAAAATCACCAGCCATGCTATTCTCACTGTCCACCAAATCAAGGTTGGCAATCTGACACTGGGCGGTACTCCACTCGAGTACGAGGACCATCAGACATACCTTGGAGTCACCTATGACAGAAGATTAACATGGGAGGAGCACATCCAGAATGCAGAGGCAAAGGCCAGAAGAGAGCTAAACATCATGAGGAAGCTGGCAGGAACAAAGTGGGTGCCAATGAAAGGATCCTCAACACCATCTACCTAGGTGCCGTATGACCACACCTTGAGTATGAATCCAGCTCATGGATGATGGCAGCTAAATCTCATCAACAGAACCTCGACAGAGTGCAAAACTAGGCACTGCGCATCATCCCTGGTGGAATGAGATCAACACCAATAGAAAAAATGGAGCAGACAGCAGGCATCCCCCACTTAGCAAAGGAAGGGAATGCAAAGCACTGATCCAAGCTGCAAAGTTCAAATCGTTCAACAACCACCCGATGAAGATCAGGCAAGCACAGCTGTCATCAGGAAGACTTAAAAGATCAAGTTTTGTGAAAGAGACAAAAGCACTTCAAAGGAAACGCCAAGAAATGTTGCCAGCACAAATAGAAGACCCAAACCACACCGTTGATCCTCCACCCTGGGAAAGCAAACTAGAGAGCATAGCTATTCGCACCACAGTACCTCATCTCACAACCAAAGATGAACACAGTGATGTGAGCAAGAAGGCCCTGACCCTAGACATGCTGGAAGAAATGTACCCTCAGGAGACATGGATAAGGATCTACACAGAGGGATCAGCCAAAGATGCAATTAGGAGCGGAGGTGCTGGACTGCACATACAGTATCCAAACTGACAACATGAATCAGCTGCAATACAGGCAAACACTGCACAAACTACAGAGCTGAAGTCGAAGCACTGGTTCATGCAGCTAATACCATCAGCAGAACAGCAGACCCTATTGCACAGATTGTCTTTTTATCTGATGCCCGCTCCGTCCTTGAGGATATCACCAAAGGTAAGCTGCCACAACTTCAAGAAGCACTACAAACCATCAAATGCTTTTGGATAGCACTGCAGTGGATCCCCTCACACTGTGGAGTCCAAGGAAATGAGGAAGCAGACAAGATGGCAAAGGTGGGTGCAGAAGAGAATCAGACAGAAAACATGGTTACCCATACAGAGATGAAGACTATCATCAAGTCATTCTATAGAACACCTCAATTAGAAGATGCCTACCATCATCTCTCGTGGCCAGAGCAAGTGACCATTTTTCATCTCAGAACTGGACACAACAGACTAAACCAACACATGTACAGGCGGTTCCACCTTACGACATCGCCCGCTTGTCCTTGTGGAGAAGCAGAACAGACCACAGAGCACATACTTCAATGTTGCAGTACGTATCAGCTGCTGAGAGAAGAGATCTGGCCTTTGTCAACCTCTTTTCTTGAAAAGCTGTATGGGCCTGTGGAATAACTGCAGAAAACGACCAGACGTATATATACTGGTCTGGCGTTTTGTTAGCTTACTAAAATACTTACCACTCAATTCACTGTTTGCTAAAAGTCACCTGACTTAGATATCTCAGAAAATTTTAACCTATTCATTCCCATGGTGTAGGTTCCCTTGAAACAAGTTTAGCAGAGATACATCCCTCCATTGGGTAGTCTTGATAGTATCTCTTTAACTCTAAAGCAGTCATTGCTCTAGGGAACCGGTTCCTCTATTCCTATAGAGAACATATAAACGAGTCTGTGAGCATGCGCACTTATGCTACTATGCATGCGACAGAGTCCAAGCCGTCATTAATTAATTCCACAAATTTTTAAATGATTTGCAATTTAACGATGCGGGGTGGCTGAGGTGGGCCCCAGTGAATTGAGTGGTAAGTATTTTAGTAAGCTAACAAAACGCCAGACCAGTATATATACGTCTGGTCGTTTTGTAACACAACAAAAATACTAAGCCACTCAATTCACTGTTTGCTAAAACACTGAATTGGTCAGAGCCCAAATACTAGGTGGGTTGGTAAATTGCAAATCAGGAATGAAAGGTTAATCACCAAAAATACTAAAACCAACTAAATCGCTGAAGTGCTGAAATAGCACGAACAAACAAATGTTCGAAATAAAATACAATAATATAATGATAATTAGAAAATCTCAGCAAAGAGAATTTAAAAACAGCCGTGAGATGGTGAAGAAGACGGCTGACTAAAGAATCTAGGCAATTGAGCCTAGGTTTGAGTGGCGAAACGAGAAATGTCAGATTGTGAATTGAATCTGATCTTTCAGATAAAAATAATGTAGAATCTGACATTTATACTGCAACTTACATAATGTCGTCCACTGATAGATCTGCATAGAATGCGAAGGAGAAGGCCATACCACGAACATCGTGTGCCTTAACACAAACTGAGTGTCTCCTGGAGATACATTCTAGTGTCAATTAATGGTGTCTGTAATCCAGTTGATGAGATGCGCGCTTACTAAACAAATTCGCATAAGTAATCTGAACGGTAGATCTGCATAGAATGTGAAGGAGAAGGCCATACCACGAACATCGTGTGCCTTAACACTTACTGAGTGTCTCCTGGAGGTACATTCTAGTGTCGATTAATGGTGTCTGTAATCCAGTTGATGAGATGCGCGCTTACTAAACAAATTTGCATAAGTAACCTGAACGGTGTTTCAAAAAGATATTTTAAATTGGGCATAGTTTTCGGAAAGGATTGAAAACAATTAATTAGGTTTTATATATATATAAGATCTCTTCAAGGGCAAAGAATGAGGCCAGCTCTCCTACCACCTAGAAAAGATCATTCCCAAAAAGAATATGAATATCAAAATGCCCTCTAACAAACGCGGCCGCGAATGATTTCAGAGTTATACAATTAAACAGATGGACCCAAGAATGAATTAATAGAGGAATTTATTATAGGTATTTGCCTTTGTGCTATACCCCTAAAAATACCGGTACCATGGATAAATGATGTAAATACTTAATAACTCTCAAACCGGCTTCTAGAAAACAAAGAAGGATAGATGCTAGTGAAAACGATAACACCACCCCAGCATACAGGGATTTAAATCATCAAAAAATATGCCATGCATCTATGACTTGATGATGGGATGCAGAATCGGGCGAGATAATGTGCTGTTCTAACAACCATTTGAAAACCTTAGATATACTCTGGTAAATTCTCCTGTAACAGATAGTTTGAATTGATTAAGAATACTAAAGTTCAGACAAAAAATCAATTTCTGAAAAACAGGTCTCTTGGAAAATACCATATATACATATTGAAGATTTGTGGAATGATGAACTGAAAGCTGCTGTTAAACGAGATAGAAAATCAGCAAAATTGGTAAGACGCTTTGGATTTCCACAAAGAGGACTACGAGATCCACTGAATAACTCTCATTGGGCCAAGCAGGAGTGATTAAAGGGATAATACATTCTGCTGACAAAAGTTCTTAAAGACAATTGTACTAGAAACCGCTGACAAAAGTTCTTAAATACAATTGGCACTAGAAAGTTAAATTGAAGATAAAATGTGAAGTCTATGACTGGGCCAGAGCATCTACCGCCAGAGCCTAGCCTGGAGGAAGAATATGAACATCAAATCTGGACACTATACTGAGTAGAAACTTAATGGGATGTAATAAATGAGCTACAAGGAAAATCATTCTACCTGGAATGTGAGCTGCTGAAAGTTTTGCTGACATCTCCACCGCAGGAGGAAGACCAAGACTCCAGACAAAATATGATAACCTCAACTGCCCTGCTTGTTGATGAAGGTCACTACTATAGAAATGACTGCATGAGCAGATAGGTGCTTGTGAAAGAGACAATATCTCTTCATTCTCCAATATTCCTGAGTATTGAAGAGGAATACTAGAGTATTAGTTCCTGTTCTAGTTCCTGAAAAGGAAGAGAGTAGTAAGACTACTTTATCTGATTCCATAGACACAAGAACGAGATCCCCTCCCCCAAACACGTAAGAACAAGACATCAAACTGGACCTGCAGATGGATTAACTGGTGAATTGGTACCGATGACACTCAACGAATGAAAATGCAGTGTATGCAGTCGTGGTGAGGGACAAAATTCTGAATTACCAGACTTGACCTTCGTACACAAAACTGACTCCATTCGGCCCAAATTTTAACACAATTAAGCAACCTTCCAAGCCAGAGGAATCCCAGACTGGCTATGATGTAATTAAAAGAACCCAGATCCAGTTAGGACAAATTCTGTATATATAGAAATATCAGAAAACACTGTCCCTTATCCTTGACTAGACCAGTGATGACTAGGCAAAATGACTCCATGTCCATATTATTCCTTTCATCGATGAACTCCATTTCTGAGACAACATAGTAGGAAAAGAGTTGAATATAAAACGATTGACTAAGTAATTTTTGTCTCAAACAGTATCAAAGCAGCCATGGGTTCCAGACAAAATAATTCCAAAATATACAACAGAATTAGTATTAAATCATGAAGTGTAAATTTTTTGGAAGTTGTCAGAAAAGGATAAATATATGAGTTGAAGATAAGAGCCGAGACCCTATAAAAGATGATCTGCCAGCACCTCATAATCCTTAAAGTCTGGATTCTGCCATTCCTCCACTGTATCCTACTTGAAAAGAGCAGAAAATTATTGATCAGGAACAGAAGCAGGACTAATGTCAAAGGAGACCAACATGGTTTGATAGAAAAAAGGGGGATTCAATGACTACATTGATTGTACCTTATATGTAGGAAATCTGCTACCTAAGACATGCATGAGGCTAGCTATACCCATCCCACCCCTGATAGAGTAGAGATTATATAGAAGCGCTTTAGCATGACAGCTAGGACCAGAATAAACCTGCAGAATCTTATTTTACAAATCTAATTTTAAAACAAAGCTAGTATGATATGAGCCCAATTGTTAATATCTTTATCAGATGATTAAACAGGAAAGAAGTCCATCAAACCTGTGACCAGATCAATGATGGATAAGGACAAAGGACTGAAACTACACAGAAGGGTGAAAGGAAAAAACCATATTCCACAATCCATGCAAAGGCAATAATCCAATCATCTTGGTTAGGCCCCCTTGAGGAATTTATTTAATAATGCCTGGGAAATTTAGAATTTAGAAGAATAAAAAATAGGCTTGAATAGATAAGGCTGAGAAGACCTCTCCATATGACAATAATAGAAATAGATATATCCCTAGACAAATAAAAAGATCAAAATTTCTACTGAACTCGAGAAAGGAGCGGTGTAAATCTTGATAAGACAAAAAAGATTTTGTTATTGTGACAAGCTTACATTCACCCATAGATATGCTTCATCATGGCGAGGGATCCTACTGACAGAAAAGAAAGACTGAAAAACTATGTTAAAAATAAATCAGGCCAGATATGATACTAAAAGATAGCAAACCACTATTCACAATTAAAATAATAGTCTGACGCACTTATTTGCAGATTGATATTAGTCGAAAGATGGAGGCTGATAGTTAGAGTGTAATACATGAGAAGATTCAGGAGCAAAACGAAATCTAGTGAAATCAAAACGACAAAAGCACTGCTAGGATCATAAGAAAAAATTAAATTATTCCTAGAAGATAAATGCGAAGAGTTGGGTGTACACAAGGTTTCGAAGGATGAGGATAATTGGATGGTTCAGCCATTGCACTAAGAGCAACTAATAAAGAATTAAAGAATCCAAAATAAGAGCCCCTGAAATAGGGTATTTAAACTGTCAAGTGATTTAGAAACAAACAATACCAGCAAAAAAACAGAAGTGATTTGATTTGGCATACCTAAACCAGAAGTTTAATTATAATCAGTTGCTATGCCATAAAAATTGAGTTATAATCTAGGTAATAATACTGAGCACAGGACAATTAGGCCTCATGGTCATCTCTTCTTCATTTATCTCCATGCCTGTGCCGTCACTTCTAGTCATGGGTTGCGTGTACGGTGTAGTCATACATTGGCTTGACTATGCCAAAGCCTACTAAACCATTTTCGAATGTTTTAAGAGATGGTGTGGAAACAACATGTTCAGACCAACATTTCAGTTTACACACCCCTTAGAGAGAAAATTTTTCTAACTAGGTTAGTTCTCCCCCTCTTCTAGACTTTCAGATGATTTCCACGAGTAATAGTCCATTTGCAAGCAGAATGTTATATTTGACTATAACAATTAATCGATTGAGAGCCGATAGAATGATCCCTCATAGCCTGGGTACGTGCTCTATATATCCAATTTCACCCAAGTTAAGTACCCGCAGAAAGAATTTACAAAATGATGAGAGATTAGATTATACATTAAGTAGGGAAAAACCCATCTTAGGGCTAATAAAAGTGGCTGATAGTCAAGAACTTTCCTGATCCAAAGGCTATGCTTGCTACTAAAACACTGAGATCAACACACATCTCTGATATAGTAAAACTTGGTCATCAAAGTTTGTAGCGTTTACTATCAAATATTAACCATTTAACTCTCGAAGTTATTAGTCATAAGTTGCAACTGAAATAAGTTGACTCTGAATGAGTACCAGCAAATATGGGAGTGGCGTATTTACTTAAAAATCCATAAATAGGTCGCACATTTATGCTCAATTTACATGTTCTAAAAAATTTGCGCGCACTATATACACGGATAAAACTTATTTTCCTCTGAATTTTTAAACATCTTAACGTCTGAAGATACCACGAAAAAACCCTTCACAAATCTTGTCACCTCGCGGCTATGCTTAATGTATACCTCAAAACATCATTCGCAGAAGTGAAATTATTAAATTGAGCAGCCTAAATATTGCGTATCCTTTAATAAAGATTGTTTTTTTTTGTTTTTTTTTTTTTTTTTTTTTTTTTTTTTCCATCAAAATTAATCCTAACTTGACATAAATGTCGTCTTTATAATATATAAATCAGAATCACGTGATAATCACATGATATATAAATCACGTGATATTATCTGACCAGATTAGGTTAAAGCAAATTTTAATGAAGTAGGTTAAGCGAGTACTCGGATATAGATATCCTGGAATCGGAAATTCGTCAATGAGATCTACGCTTCTCGTCAGCGCCTCCAAACGGAGATTTACTTTGCCACTGTCCGGCTCGCTAACAATAGACGCTGGCTACCCAGTTTAATTATCGGCCGTTCATGCAATTTTTCTAGAACATCGCATTACGTTTTAGATCATTTTAGGTTCACATTACAATATAACCAGTAATAATAAGTTTTAACGCTAGATTTAGAAATCAAGTGAACGCAAGTTTCTCCCTAGATTTACAAATCAAGTGAACCTGATAATCTGGCACAGGCTTAATAGCCTATCTAACAAAAGCGGGTTATGTGATTACGAGGATTCAATTCAGTATCGTAATTTTGAACATCCGGGCATTCCGAGATCGTCCAACATTTGCAAATTTACGACACACTAAAGAGGATATCCCATAGCAACGCAATGTTTACATTTTTCATGAAACTACGGCCATAAAAAATACTTGCGTCGATTAACCCCACCAGGTATTAGAAAACATAAAATCTCGAGTAATTTTTATAAGATATTAAATAAAAGGTAAAAAGGTTTCATGGCCCATTGCTAGTAATGTTAAATTAGCCTGCAAAAACGCCGCCTATTGAAAGCGAACACCGAATCGCGAATTAATACGATGGTCTTGTCTTTATTGTAATACGACTGACATGACTGACTGATCATCATGAAGTAATTGCGAGTTTCATGTTAGTTGGTTAGTAACGGTCCTTAGAAGGACCACTCGCTTTTCTTCAGGGGATGATCGTGGTGTATCCTTGTGGTGTTCATCCGGTCCACCACGCCTGTTTGCACCACTGTCACATTCTTAATAGATCCAATAACTTCCCAACCGGTATATTACATAGTTATGTAGGATACCTTATGTAGGATTCGATCCAAACCGGTATGTAGTATACCTTATGTAGGAAAGAATGACGCTCGGAAATACGTACCTAGTCAAAACTCTTAATTGATCCACTAACTTCCCAACCGGTATGTTACATATGTTATGTAGGATACCTTTCGTAGGAGATGTTCCAAACCGGTATATAGTATACCTTTCGTAGGAACGGAGCCTCGTGGCTAAAATAGGATCAGAGTTATTGACTTCCCCTGGCTTGTAATGTGAAGCTGGCGCCATTTTCTTTCAACTTGGTCACAACGAACTTTCTGCTCATATTCACGTAAATTATAACCATTTTACATAAGTACTATGACTTATTCAACAAAGACCACTTGTACTGTGGTTCATGAAAAGCAAATGTGGATGTAGCTCCACCAGATTATGGAATGAATAGGATTTGTTGAGATAAAAGTTAGGTGTTTCCCGTAATACAGAAAATTAATTAATGACGGCTTGGACTCTGTCGCATGCATAGTAGCATAAGTGCGCATGCTCACAGACTCGTTTATATGTTCTCTATAGGAATAGAGGAACCGGTTCCCTAGAGCAATGACTGCTTTAGAGTTAAAGAGATACTATCAAGACTACCCAATGGAGGGATGTATCTCTGCTAAACTTGTTTCAAGGGAACCTACACCATGGGAATGAATAGGTTAAAATTTTCTGAGATATCTAAGTCAGGTGACTTTTAGCAAACAGTGAATTGAGTGGCTTAGTATTTTTGTTGTGTTACAAAACCACAGATTTCATCTTGAGAATGGCTCTCCAAGTGTGATACCAGTGATTGAAAAGAAGAAGAAGAAGCGTAGACATCCGATGCCTCATAGAACCGTGCCACCGAGGCTATCACGTCAACATCTCCTTTTTCGGAAACAGGTGCAGTTCCCGGAGACGTCAACACCCGAGCCATTGTTCTCACATTCTGATTCAAGGCATTGTCTGGAATTTCCGAATTTGCTTCAGAAACGCACAAATTTGTGTTCAAAATTACTTTCATAAAAATTGCCATTTGTTTCATCAATGTCTCCATACTTGCCCTAAGGCTTCTAAACTCATACTCTTCAATTACAGTGCCCTTGGATGGACCAGCATTATTTGAATGTCTTTTCATTTTTGGCTCATTAGACATGATGCGTCTTGCATCTGAAACAGGTTTCTTACCCTTAATTGAGGATGTATTATGGCTCTTTCGCGCCCTCCTCTTGTCATGTTCAGAGACTACTAATGAGCCGTAAGAGCTAGAAGGAACAGTATCCATTACATTATCACTTTCTATTGAAACATTATTAGATAATTTCTGAAAAAGTTGGTCCCAATCCCAGGATGATTCATAATAAGGAAAAATTAGTTACCTCTCCGGGATGTAGAAATTGTTTGAGTGAACAGAGACGAGGGCTACCGTATACCAGCAGTCTACTAGTCCATGCTGTCATGTGACTCCACAAGAACTGACCAGAGTGACGTTGCCAGCGACCGGCAGTTAGTGCTGAAGAAGTGACCGAGATGGTCACGAAAGCTACACTCAAACAATTTCTACATCCCGGAGAGGTAACTAATTTTTCATTATTATTATTAGATAAATTATCACTCGCCACTTCCACCAAATCTTTCTCCACTGAATCCAAAACTGCATGCGAGTTGTGAAAATCCATATTGATCATTATTCACGATCACGAAAAATATCCAAACTATCACAAAGTTACCCCATGCATCAAATCTACTTTGATACAAAATGTTAACTGTCCTAAAACTGCTTCACAATAAAGAATAGGCACAATTTTATTCCAAATTTACAACACGTTAATCTGTTTCTACTAAATTATTCACGAGCTGTAAAAAACACAACTGATACATTCAAAAACTAAACACACACTGATTATTAGAGCTAAGCATGCGCATCTCATGGCAACCCATATGGAAGCGATGTGACAGAATCATGTATTATATGATGATGTAATTTTTGTTGCCTGCATATAAATGTTCATAACAGGAAACATGGAATAGACAGAGTTTATATCCTATTAATGATTTATTAAATCCTGATTTGTGTTTATCTGCAGCCAATTCACATTCCCTAATAGTGAGATATTTGGGGCCTGGGGGAATATGCCATTTTCTGAAGGCTCTTGTTTTAAGAAAAGTGGGGATTATGCCTTCCGGTGTGTGCATATGTACATGCATGCGTGCGGGGACCAGGATGGGTTGGTCAAAGAGTAAAGAAATTGATTGTAACACAACTTCTCCACAACTGTGGACTGAATTCAATCACAGAGTGAAAGAGGACATTTACATTTGCCTTCACCACCAGGTGCTGCCGGGGTGGTGATTGGGGGTTAGAGGGTGTGTCAAAAGCTAATAGCAGTGACCATGGGGATTTGCGATGGTATATTGGTGCATTATCAACCATCCAATCTAATATCTTTTACTTTTTCTAGATGATTGCTAATTAGCAAAAGTTGAGAGACATAGATAGCATTTAATGTCTGATAGAATGTCTATGCTCAATGTTTTTTAGTTGGTTATGACTTTCAGAAAGATTATTTTGGCACTTTAATGGACAAGCCGACCAAAACGGACCTCTCTGGTAGTTTGAGGAGTGTCTATTTGCTGGCCAAGAGAATACTACTTTTGAAAATTTCCCATTGGACTTATTAGTTCGATAATTAAGGCAGTCATTCCAGTGGTAAATTTTAAAAAATAGTCATCTCTTGACCTGCAAATAGACATTCACTGAACAAAAATTTTAATTTTCTTGACAAATCTTGGTGATTACATAGCTAACACAACCTGCATGCATTCTGTACAACATATGGAATGAAATGGGTCATGCTCGGATCGCTGGCTTAATTAAGCGAAAATAGTGTCTTGAATACAAGTCAATGAAACAGTTAGAGCTATATTCATGCAATCTCAGTGCGTCATCCTATGTCTGTAGACATTAGGTGTCATGATGTTTAAGTCAATAGAGTTCGGTAAAGTAATTTTTGTACCATCTGTGTCGAGATGAATGGCTTTTAGGGAATGCAAACCTGATGCTGTTTAAGAAAGGCTGTCAGTTAATAAGAATGTAAATATTGGCTTATCATTCTATCGTAGACTCCCGACAAAATTCTGTTTCTGCGAAATATCACACAAATTTCTAACCTCGATATATTGTCATACTACATCGAAACACATAGAAATGTTTCAATTTACTATCGCAAACACAGACTTTTCATACAAAAATTGGACATTGATAATATTTTAGTGCTCACTGTTTACCTTTTGCGCCTGTTATTATGCGTGGGCATACAATTGAACAATCAAAGCCTTGTCTTATGATCCATTAAAACTATTGAAGACACCACTTTCTGCATAAAATCCCTCCGTTTGGATCCACTAACTGCATTCAGCAGATGCCATATTGGTCACAGATTGGTAAACTTAGTGGATGAATCCGCTTTTAGCCATGCCCCTCCCATCTCTAGCTAACTCTGGCCATGCTTTGTGCATGTTTGGATCGATTTGTATACTTTGCATCCTGAATTCCCAGAATCCCAATTTCATGGTAACTATACAGCTATCCTGTTGAATATTTTTTAAACTAATTTGACTGAGTGTGCCATTGGAACAACAGCACCCAGTATCCAATTCGTACAACTTGATGGATTATTGAGAATTTATGACAGATTTAGATATGCTATTGATGATGTATTTTGATTGTGACATCACCCTACCTGAGACATAATTGATTATGATGTCAATACTTGATTGACAGATTGGATTTATCAATTGCACACAGCAAATACTAGTAACGTTTTTAGCTGGGTGTCGTGCCTAGTATATTTTTCAGGCTGCTTGGTAGTCCCGCTGGTCAATCTGTCCAATAGAGGAATACAATCTGTCAGTCAAGTATGTGATGACATAATCAATTACTTCACTCTGTTCACAGGTAGGCTGATGTTGCAATCAAATACGTCATGAATGGTAAAGCTAAGTCCAGCGACATTCAATAATCCATCAGTTGTACAAATTGTATGTCTTTACTATTTACCATTCTGTTGAAACTGCTTACTTGTATAGTTTTTTGATTATAATCAATCCCAACACAGGCAAAGTGTGGGTGGAGCTTAGCTAGAGTTGAGTTGGGCATAGCTAAAAGTGGTTCTAAAAATTTCAATTTTTTCATAGAAAATGTCCATTTGCAGACCAAGAGAAGACTACTTTTGAAAATTTACCATTCAAATGACTGGATCGCAGTCATTCCAGTGGTAAATTAACAAAAATAGTCTCTTGGTCTGCAAATGGAAATTTTGCAAGGCCGCTGCAGAAGCTGTTTTTGGCTGATATGAGTGCTAAAGGGTTAACTGAACATACATGATTTGGCTCTAATATTCTATATACCCATTAAGGGCAGAATAGACAGGATGTGGGCGTCACGCAGGCGTCATGCATGCCTCAAGCAACACGCAGGCATCAAGCGGAAAATTAAAACACACTGAATGCGTCTGGCAAGCGGCAAATCGGATTAAAGCACACCATTATCACGTAATTATCAGAACATTCTTCTACAAATTCTGGAACATCCTTTTGTGAATATGTGAGAAATGGGAATTCCCCCTCGCAGCAGCAAGTGGCACATGTAAAAAATCGCTCCATGGGCGATTCCAAGCGCCCGTGTTCCACCCGCCCGCCTGACTCCCACCTGACGCACGCGTTAGTCCGTTTTGTTCGTCTTAATATCATATGTTTGAAATCTGATGCACTAACACCCACGTGACGCCAGCCTGACGCGTGCATCCTGTCTGTTTTGCCCTTTACTCATTTAATGATTAACATTGTTAAGACAATTACAAATTTACTTTGTGAATGTCCATTTGCAGACCAAGAAAATACTATTTTTAACTGACCTAGGCTGAAAGGCCAAGTGACCATGGTGAGTTAACAGTCCGCCATTTGTCTGTCATCGATAGGCTATCGTCAACTGTTCATTTAAAGGTCTTCTTATCAATTACCACTGGGCTGATTTCAAGCAAATTTGACAGGCAGCATCCCTTCATCATAGAGATCCAAGATTGTTCAAATGAAACTGATTGGTCAATTAAGGAGGTGGATTTTGCACTATTTTTAGAAACACATTTAAATGTCATCTCTGAAGCCACTTGCCAGATTGATTTGTAAGTCAAGACCCTTCATCTAGGCTAAGGGCTGAACCACATTTGTTCTAGGGAAGCTGATTAAGTTAATTTGTTTTGTGGTCTAGTTTTTGCTGAATGAATCAGGCCGAAATCTGGGAAATACCATTAAGGACTAAGTGCCATTAAAGTTTGTTCAATGGAAGGAAGTTGATATGTAAACAAATGAGATCAAAATGTAGCATTTGGTGACCATTATTGATTTTTTTTATTTGATGGATTTTGTTCGCGAACATTGCTTTATATTTTTTAATATTGCTCCTAAAATGCCCGGCCATATTTTTTACTTTTAAGACAGATTTCTAAGTTTCTGGACTAAATTGATGAATTTTGTGACAAAATTTGGGGATTAAAGGGATAATCTACGTTGATGGAAGTAAGATATGCTTTGGAACTTCCTGAACAATATCCGATTCCTGGTTTCCATGTGCAGCACCATTACCCACTTCATGTGGAAAGTGCTGTAATGGAAACGTCAGCAATACATGAGAATCAGGCACTAGATTGCAATGCAGAAAATCTGGCATGCAGGAGGCAAGGAAACCAAGGCCAAATAATTACAGAAAGAATTAAGGCAAATACTCAGGGTTTTAGTGAGCGTTTATAACTTATGAAATGTGCTTTAGCAAGAACAAATTTTCCAATACACGCATCGTTGATATATTTTTCAGTCATGAAACCATAAAGTAAAAAATGTCTATTTTGGAAAACAATGTTGCTAAAAGTTGTTGCTGTTGCATTTTAGTTTTTTACCATAAAATTAACATACGTCTCCAGGACCCCAGAGACACACAACGAATTAAGTTCGGAAAAGATTGCTCCATTAGAGTTATTAAAAAATGCTTCAAAAATTTATGTTTTGAAAACAATGTTACTGAAAGCTGTTGTTGTTGCATTTTATCCTTTGGCCACAAAATTACGAATTAAGTTCGTAAAAAATTATTCCATTAGAGTTATTGAAAAATTCTTCAAAAATTTATGTTTTGAAAACAATGTTGCGGAAAGCTGTTGTTGTTGCATTTTATTTTTAGGGTTCAGAACCACATGGAAAAGCGTCCACCCAAGTTTGGAGAAGATTGTCCCAATAGAACCAGAGTTATTGAAGAATGTGTAAAAATGTCTATTTTGAAAATGACCCAGACGTATATACTGGTCTGGCGTTTTGTTAGCTTACTAAAATACTTACCACTCAATTCACTGTTTACTATAAGTCACCTGACTTAGATATTTCAGAAAATTTTAACCTATTTATTCCCATGGCAGGTGCGTTCCCTAGTAAACAAGGTTAGCAGAGATGCATCCCTCCATTGGGTATTCTTGATAGTATCTCTAACTCTAAAGCAGTCATTGCTCTAGGGAATCGATTCCTCTATTCCTATAGAGTACATATAAATGAGTCTGTGAGCATGTGCACTTATGCTACTATGCATGCGACCGAGTCCAAGCCGTCATTAATTAATTCCACAAAATTTAATAATGATTTGCAATTTAACAACATGGGGTAGCCGAGATGGGCCACAGTGAATTGAGTGGTAAGTATTTTAGTAAGCTAACAAAATGCCAGACCAGTATATACGTCTGGGTCATTTTGTAACACAACAAAAATACTAAGCCACTCAATTCACTGTTTGCTAAAACATAGAATTGGTCAGAGCCCAAATACTAGGTGGGTTGGTAAATTGCAAATCAGGAATGAAAGGTTAATCACCAAAAATACTAAAACCAACTAAATCGCTGAAGTGCTGAAAGAGCACGAACAAACAAATGTTCTAAATAAGATACACTAAAATAATGATAATTAGAAAATCTCAGCAAAGAGAATTTAAAAACAGACGCGAGATGGTGAAGAAGATGGCTGACTAAAGAATCTAGGCAATTGAGCCTAGATTTGAGTGGCAAAACTAGAAATGTCAGATTGTGAATTGAATCTGATCTTTCAGATAAAAATAATGTAGAATCTGACATTTATACTGCAACTTGCATAATGTCGTCCACTGATAGATCTGCATAGAATGCGAAGGAGAAGGCCATACCATGAATATTGTGCACCTTAACACTTACTGAGTGTCTCCTGGAGATACATTCTAGTGTCAATTAATGGTGTCTGTAATCCAGTTAACTCATGTCTTTTATCTGAAAGATCTGTGCTTACTAAACAAATTTGCATAGCTAATCTGAACGGTGTTTCAAAAAGAGCTTTTAAATTGGGTATATTTTTCGGAAAGGATTGAAAACAATTAATTAGGTTTTATATATATAAGATCTCTTCAAGGGCAAAGAATGTAGCCAGATCTCCTACCACCTAGAAAAGATCATTCACTAAAAGAATATGAATATCAGAACACCATCAAACAAACACGGCAGCTAGTAGAAATAGAATGATTTCAGAGTTATACAATTAAACAGATGGGCCCAAGACATGAGTTAATAGAGGAATTTATTATAAGCATTTGTCTTTGCGCTATACCCTAAAAATACCTGTACCATGGATAAATGATGTAAATACTTAATAACTCTCGAACCGGCTAATAGAAAATAAAAAAGGATAGATGCTAGTGAAACGATAGCACCACCCCAGCATACAGAGATTTAACTCATCAAAAATATCCCATGAATCTATGACTTGATGATGGGATGCAGAATTGGGCGTGATAATGTGTTCTTCTTACAACCATTTGTAAACCTTAAAGATACTGTGGTAAATTATCCTGTAACAGATAGATTTGAATTGATTAAGAATACTAAAGTTCAGACAAAAAAAATAAATTTCTGAAGAACAGGTCTCTTGGAAAATACCAAATATACATATTGAAGATTTGTGGAATGATGAAATAGTCCGGGAGCCAAGGGGTTGAACCTGGATTTGCCGGATACAGTTTTTTTCTTTGCTGCATTTTGTAGTATGGGGGTACCTCTTCATGATTTAGGGGGGGGGGTGGTGGGGGGGGGGGGTGACCATTCCCAGCCGTTGAGCAATTTCAGATTGTAACCCTTTTATTTCCGTTTTGCGGAAAAAAACTAAAAATGCTAATTTTTCCATTATTCCTTGTTAAGTATTCATAGCAAAGGCATTAAATTTACTTGTGGTAATATTTGCTCATAGGTTAGGTATTGTGCATTCTATTGTGTATTCTCAATGGCTGAACAATTCAAGATATTAACCCTTTTCTCCACGTTTTGCATAAAATACTAAGAAATTCAAATTTTATACTATTTCTTGCAATGTATTCATACCGAAGGAATTACATTTACTTGTGATAATGTTTGCTCATAAGGTAGGTATTGTGCAGTTCATTTGGGTATGATTTTATAAATATTAACCCTTTCCTGGCCACGCCTTTTAATGCATTTGTTGAATCTGTGGTGTCAAATCCCCACTATCACACTAGGATGCTTGGAAAGAAAAAATCTTGTTATTACTCTCGGTACATGTAAACTTATGCTACTGAACATGCGAGCACCCTACAGTGTAACAAGTACAGAACATAGTGCACGGTAGACCATTGACCCGACAACTACACTTTCTAGAATTACATGGTATTGTACTTTGGCAGCCACATCGGATCAATCTCAAGGATATAACTGGGGCGACATTGACACTGTCCGGAATGGTAGTTGGTGTTAGTGATTTGCTACCAATGTCTTTCTTCCATCCGAAGTCCTCTGGGTCTAGTAGTGGCAGCCGATTCGATTCTAGAGTTCGCCACAAGATTGCCTGGTAGTGAGCCCTCTTCAAATTTTCTGTGAATGCCTCTGTTGTGGGTGGTATAGCACACAGTTTTGGCGATGATGTATGTCCCTTGCCATTTTATTGTACCCCACACATATAATCTTGTTTCTGACATGTCCTTGGTTTCCTTTATGCCATAACATGTAGAAATGAAAATAGTAGCTTGTTCCATGGCATCCGTGAAAGTGCGTCTACTTGCCGATTGCAGATAAATCATATCCAGACTTCAGAGCTTTAACAACTGATCCCTTTCCTATTCCAAAGTAGCATGCCACTGTGTCACATCCTGACAGAGCATGGGCCGGGAGGAGTTCATTCGCAATGTTAGCATGCTTATCTACTGTCAGTTTAATGTCCACAATTGCCCTCTGCTTACTGGGTGATTCCATGCTTAGTGGCAATTTAAGGTTTTGTTTCTAATAGTAATACACAAGGAGCACAAACACATCTGTGTCATCTGATATTACTGACAGTCTGCTAGCTTCATTTGCACACTTTAAAACCTGCTGCACAATAATTATGTCAGCTTCTTCATGGGATGTCTCTAGATCATATCTAACCAGTATGTCCTCATTAGCTATTTCAACAGGACATGGGTCTTCTCCAGTGATGACCAGCTCATGTTTCGTAGTGCTATGGGTGTGAAACAATCTGTCTCGAACTAATTTATCACAGATGATTCTAATCAGTTGTTTTTTATTCACTATGGAAGACAAGACAATCTTTTGTGCAGGTAGCCTTGTCTTTAAATTCCGGTGATGCGGTTGACTAATGCCAGTTTCCCCGCCGTCCCTTGTGCCAGACTTTATACTGAAGTCATGGTACCTATCAAACACCAGATAGGTATCACTGTCCGCCAGGTATGTAGGTACACGTTTCTTGACATTTGCTACATAATCTGACACTGTACCATTAGTTGGCCAATGAATTGTGCATAGAAGGGCTGAACCATCAATAACTGTTACATCTGCAAATCTAGAATTTTTCCATTTGTAAGGACCTTTTCAGCACTGATTTGCCTTTAACAATCCGCATCCCATCTTCTGTGAACATTGCAGTCAGTACCTCGAATATATTGCATTCAGATCACACGCTTTTGAGTCGCCAACTTGTACTGCCTTTTTTGTCTCTGCCAGAGTTGTCACATTTTTCGATATGGTGCTGTAGAAACCATCAGGCCAGCTTTTCTCAAAGTCTACTAGCAATGCTTACTGCCTTATGCACATTAACATTGGGTGTACCAGTTTTTCCACTGCTAATGTTCACTATTGCATCAGGCTGTTGCTTTGGATCCAATGGGTGGAGCGTCCAACTTCTGGCATATTCCAGCTCTGTCCTTGGCATCTGCTTCAATCCGTGCCTTGGTTTCCTCCTTGTGGTAGATTTGATTACCACAGACACTCCCTTCCCCCTCCATCTCATTCAAGCATGCTTCAATCTTGCAACACAAATGGCGACTCAGTGCCCAAACCTTATGAGCTTCTACCTTGAGTGTTATTCCTATGATTCCACCACTACTGTGTCCATATCTCATAAATGTAGATTCTATAAATTGATCACTGCAGATCCCATTCCAAATACTACAGATATGGCATCCCACATGCTCACCATCCATGAAGTGGCTCAGAACATGGGGAGGGAGTTTCCCCATTGACCAGATGTAGTACAGACCGTATCGCGCATAATTCACATGGCTGGCAGCAAAGTAGTAAGGCAGCATCTGTCTAAAAGTCACAAGGTGAAGGAGCCATTCTCCTTCACATTCCACCCTGATGTATGCCATCATTAGAAACAATGACTTAACTAGGACATCAACCCAGAGTTTTACTGTCTTGCTTTGGTTTACTCTTTCCTCTAAGGCTTCCATCAGATCATCAATACTCTCAAACTAATCACTATTTATAAGACTCCGAACAACCTTCTCAGCAAGCATCCGTAGTGCACGTACATTTTGTGGGAACTTTTTTCCATGCCTGTAAAGACCGCTGTCAGAATATCCGACAGTCCTATAGCTCCCACAAAACTCATTAGTGCATGCATTCCTCCAAGTCGTAAATACATCTCTGTGAATTTCTGTGGACATGCCTATAGAATTTGTACTGCGCCCCGGTAGAGTTGTTGGTCACACGTTAGAATGGTGAACTTCTGATCAGTATAAAACGTTGGTTCCTGTGCCCTAATCATGGCTGTCAGCATAGTGTTAGGGTCAAGTGGCTTCATGTCAATAAGGGGTTCGTATACAGCCTTTGTCTTGAACTGTACTTTATGACCTTGCTCTCTGCTCAGTCTGGTGATGTAGCCATGAAACTCTAGAGAATCTTCCTTCACAACACCCTGCAAAAATCTAAGGTTCATCTCCAATGCCCTCCTTTTTAAAATGGCTTGATGAGCTAGAGATTTGGGAAACAAAACTGGGTTTGGAGCTCCTTCTGGCATAGCCGGCTGCTTGGACCCATGGTATCTATGAATATTTACATCATATGGAATCTCCTGAGACATGTCGTCCTTATGGATTCGCTTTATTTTATCAATGTCACTAGTTTCTTCTTCTTCTGTACTCTGTGCCTGTGTTAGGAGAACAGCCAAGGAATGGGTAGACTGCTTCCCATTCTGTGAGGCGATATCTGCATCAAAATTGTCCACAATAACCTGGACTAAACCATTATCAGCATATGATATGCTGGACATTTTGAGATCTGCAACAGTCGCTCTTGCAGCAGACCTCTTGAAACGTCGGAATTCAGCATAAGAACATGTAATGCCATATGTATACATGTCATTTATGAGTTTTTTAGATTCACTGATTTTAACTGCAAGATCAATCTGCAAACTAGTAGCCTGACCTGTGACAATGCTTGTGACAATTGAACCCATGAGCAACGCTGGTAATGTATTGTCTAGTTTAGGAGATACTTTTACTAACAGCCATAGTAGAAAGTCACTGGCTGATTCTTTTGCCTGTTCTTTATTGATGCTGATATCATAATGATCCTTGTCCATTCGAATGTTTTTTACTTCGTTAAAAATCTGTTTGCTGGCTTTTGTTGTGATCAGTTCTAATTGATCATCTTCATCAGTTTGACGTTTGTAATGATCAGTTTGTCTAGATGATGGGTATGTAGACATGCAGGTTGTGTGACACAATAATTAGTTCGCTGTTCTGATCTAACGATTTCTGAAGCTCAAAATGTTTTTCATCACCGTATATCTTGCTACATCTTATAATGTTACTTATTCGAACAGCTATCGCCGAGATTAAAGCTTCCCTCTTTGTTTGACAACTGAACTTCCAATTGAAGAAGTACACTTCACGATCGGATTCCATCATATATTTGGGGGCTTAAACAAACTCAGAATGATATCAAGTATATATGCACCAACAGTGGCATAGTGAAGATGGAGTGGTCAGGGGGCGAATTCAGTGTATTTGATTGCTGAGCATATCTTAAAATATAGCCATAGTTTGTCCAAACGTAAGATATTATAGCAGACAACCATTAAATTATTAAAATAAACTACAATGACTCCCCTACGAACATACATTACCACAAGTATATTTAATACTTTTGCTATGAGTACTTCACAAGGAATAATGGAAAAATTTGCATATTTAGTTTTTTTCTTGAAAACGCGAAGTAAAGGGTTAATATCTAAAATTGCTCAAGGGCTGGGAATGGTCACCCCCCCCCCCCTAAATTATAAAGAGGTACCCCCATGCCACAAAATGCGGCAAAGAAAAAAACTTTATCCGACAAATCCAGGTTCACCAAAAAATCAGCTTGTGGCTCCCGGACTAAAATGAAAGCTGCCGTTAAACGAGATAGAAAATCACACAAAATTGGGATGACTCTGGATTTCCACAAAGAGGAATATGAGATCCACTGAATAACTCATTGGACCCAGCAGGAGTGATTAAAGGGATAATACATTCCGCTGACAAAAGTTCTTAACGACAATTGCACTAGAAACTGCTGACAAAAGTTCTAAAGACAATTAGCACTAGAAAGTTAAATTGAAGATATTTAAACAAAATGTGATGTCTATGACTGGTCCAGAGCATCTACCACCAGAGCCTAGCCTGGAGGAAGAATATGAATATCAAATCTAGACGCTATACTGAGTAGAAACTTAATGGGATGTAATAAATGAGCTACAAGGAAAATCATTCTACCTGGAATGTGAGATGCTGATAGATTTCCTGACATCTCCACTGCAGGAGGAGGACTAAGACTCCAGATAAACTATGATAACTTCAACCGCCCTGCATGTTGATGAAACTTACTACTATAGAAATGACTGTATGGGCGGATAGGTGGCTTGTGAAAGAGACAATATCTCTTCATTCTCCGATATTCCAGAGTATTGAAGAGGGAATAAGACTACTTTATCTGATTCCACAGACACAAGAACGAGAGGAAATTCTATGGCGATCCCCATCCTCAAATTCTTAATAGAAAGGATCAAAGGAAGGATTTGTCCGAATACTATGGGTTCAAACATATGATGAATTTAACCGAAACTCGTAAAAGATATGGCTGAGGAATCTTCGAACTGGCCACGAGACTGAAGAAACTCTGAGGAAGAAGCTTAAACTTACCAATGTATTCTTGAGAAGAAAATACATCATGTTTGATATTGAGTCCAACATGATGTTATGGGAAAAAAGGCCCCAGCAACAGATCAAATTTATATATGATGATGAAGGATTGGTATGGAAATATACTCAACTTTTTCTCAATCTTTTATCCTAAGACCGGAGTGAAAAACTTGGGTGATTTGATGACGCCAATTAAGAACAAGACATCAAAAAGTACCTGCAGATGGATAAACTGGATAATTGGTACCGATGACACCCAGCGAATGAAAATGCGGTGTATGCGGTCGGGTGGACACAATTCTGAATTACCAGACTTTACCTTCGTACACAAAACTGACTCTATTCGGCCCAAATTTTAACACAATTAAGGAACCTTCCAAGCCAGAGGAATCCCAGACTGGCCATGATGTGCTTAAAAGAACCCAGATCCAGTTAGGATCAATTTTGTATGTGTTAAATATCAGAAAACACTGTCCCTTATCCTTGATGAGACCAGTGATCACTGGCCAAAATGACTCCATGTCCATTCCTTTCATCAATGAACTCCATTTCTGAGACAACATATCAGGAAAAGAGTTGAATATTATAAAATGATTTGACTGTAAGTCATCGTTGTCTCAAACAGAAATAAAGCAGCCATGGGTTCCAATCAAAATAATTCCAAAATATGCAACAGAATTAGTATTAAATCATAAGAACATGAAGTGTAAAAATTTTCCTGGAAGTTGTCGGAAAAGGATAAATATATGTGAGTTGAAGATAAGAGCTGAGACCCTATAAAAAGATGATCTGCCAGCACCTCATACTCCTTAAAATCCTTGGATTCTTCCATTCCTCCACTTTATCCTACTTGAAAAAAGCAGAAATTTATTGATCAGGATCAGAAGCAAGACTAATGTCACAGGAGACTAACATGGTTTGATAGAAAGAAGGGGGAGGATTCAATGACTAAGTTTATTGTACCGTATATGTAGGAAATCTGATACCTATGACACGCATGAGGCTAACTATATCCATCTCCACCCCTGAGAGAGTAGAGATTATGTAGAAGCGCTTAAGCATGACAGCTAGGACCAGAATACACCTGCAGAATCTTATTTTACGAAATCTAATTTTAAACAAAGCTAGTATGATATGAGCCCAATTGTTAATATCTTTATCAGATGATTAAACTGGAAAGAAGTCCAGCAAACCTGTTACCAGATCAAGGAAGGATAAGGAAAAAGACTGAAACTACACAGAAGGGTGAAGGGAAAAAAATCCTATTCCACCATCCATGAGAACCGCTACGTAAAAACCGGTCCTGCTGCTAAGTGCTGCCGCTAGTTAGCTGCAAACTAGCCGCTAAGTAGCAGGTGGTTAACATTTTACCATGCAAATTAGTTAGCTGCTAAGTAGCGACAACTCAAAATCTGATTGGTTACGGATTCAGTCTGCCATTACCAGCCACTCAGTTTGCCGCTAACCAGCCGCTCAGTTTGCTGCTAACCAGCTGCTCAGTTTGCTGCTAACCAGCCGCTCAGTTTGCACTACTCTTACCCTGTTTGAAGAAGAAAATGGCTACCATTCATGTCATTACTTCTTCCCTTTAAACTAGGTCAATATATATATATATACATGTATATTCAATCTAAAGCACATAAATAACTGTGATAACTTAGTAGTGCTTCAACACTTTATCTTCCTTATGCTACAACCATATGTAGTATTCAGTCTTCATAGCATTGACTGACAACAGGTTTCTAAATGCGCCAATTAAATTATGTCCAATACGACAGATGTATTGCTAGTATACATGATAAAATAATCAACTTTGCTGTCAGAAAATTGTTCAAGAAAGATCTGCTTGCATTGCAGCACAGCAACTTGCTAGATGTATCTATCCACTTATTCTACACCAATATATACTTACTAACCACATTGTTCACGTAAACAAGCTTGAGATCAAAATATATTTACACCAAACTACCTCAACAAGAAAAGCAGATACTCTGCCAGAATGAGGCTTTGACCTTTCTCTCAAATTTAGGTGGGAAAATATAGTCTTTGTGAGAAACAGAGTCTCATGTTAACCAGCCACTCAGTTTGTTTCTTCATGTTAACCAGCCACTCAGTTTGTGAGAAACAGAGTTCTTCATGCTAAACAGTCGCTCAGTTTGTGAGAAACAGAGTCCTTCATGTTAACCAGCCACTCAGTTTGTGAGAAATAGAGTTCTTCATGTTAACCAGCCGCTCAGTTTGCGGCAAATCAGGCTTTGACCTTTCTCTCAAATTTAGGCGGGAAAATATAGTCTTTGTGAGAAACAGAGTCTCATGTTAACCAGCCACTCAGTTTGTGAGAAACAGAGTCCTTCATGTTAACCAGCCGCTCAGTTTGTTTCTTCATGTTAACCAGCCACTCAGTTTTTGAGAAACAGAGTTCTTCATGTTAACCAGCTGCTCAGTTTGTGAGAAAAAAGTTCTTCATGCTAACCAGCCACTCAGTTTGTGAGAAACAGAGTTCTTCATGTTAACCAGCCGCTCAGTTTTTGAGAAACAGTCCTTCATGTTAACCAGCCGCTCAGTTTATGGCAAATCACATACTCTGCTGCAAACCAGCCGCTCAGTTTTAATTATGCCACCACTTAGCGGCAGGTTAACATCTAGCCGCTAGGCCATGCTAAGTCCTGTTGCTCAGTTTTTCCTTTGCCGCAAACTAGTCGCTAACTAGCGGCTAGTTATCTGCAAAGTAAACGTTTTCGTAGGGGAAGGCAATGACCCAATCATCTTGGTTAGGCCCCCTTGAGGAATTTATTTAATAATGCCTGGAAAAGCTAGAATTTAGAAGTTTAAAATTAAGCTTGTGATAAGGCAGAGAAAACAGTTATGAAAATAACAGAAATAGACATCACTAATCAAAGAAAAAGATCAAAATTTCTACTAAACTCAAGAACGGAGCAGTGTAAGTCTTGATAAGACAAAACAGATTAGAGGCGGTACCTGATGTAGACTAACTTTATTATTGTGCCAAGCTTACATTGGCACATAAATATGCTCATCATGGCGAGGGATCCTACTGACTGACAGAAAGAAAAGACTGATGTAAAAAACTGTGAAAAATAAATCAGGCCAGATATGATACTAAAAGATAGCAAACTACTATTCACAATTAAAATAATAATAAAGACTGATGCACTGATTTGCAGATTGATATTAGGAGAATCGAAAGATGATTTATTCCAATTTTTTGAGAGAACAGGTCGAAAGATGGAGGCTGATAGGAAGAGACTAATACATGAGAAGATTCAGGAGCAAAACGAAATCTAGTGAAGTCAAAACGACAAAAGAACTGCTACAATCATAAGAAAAAATCTAACTATTCCTAGAAGATAAATGTGAAGATGTATAAGAGTGAACTACAGCATAAAAAATTAGGACACTAGGCAGAGATGGGTGTACACAAGGTTCCGAAGGTTGAGGATAATTGGATGGATCAGCCATTGCACTAAGAACAACTAATAAAGAATTAAAAAATTTTAAAATAAAAGCCCCTGATATAGGGCATTTAAATTGTCAAATGTGATTTAGAAACATAAACAATACCAGCAAAACAACAGAAGTGAATTATGGTCATGGGTTGCGTGTACAGTGTAGTCATGCATTACCTCTTGACTATGCCAAAGCCTATCTAAACCATTTTCAAATGTTTTAAGAGTTGGTGTGGAAACAACACGTTCAGACAAACCATTTCACAGATTGCACACACCTTAGAGAAATTTTTCTAACTAGGTTAGTTTTCCACCTCTTCTGGTAGACTTTCAGATGATTTCCATGAGTAATAGTCCATTTGCAAGCAGAATGTTATATTTGACTATAACAATTAATCGATTGAGAGTCGATAGAATGATCCTTCATAGCCTGGGTACATGCTCGTTATATCCAATTTTGCCCGAGTTAAGTACCCACAGAAAGAATTTCCAAAATGGTGAGAGATTAGATTATACATTAAGTAGGAAAAACCCCATCTTAGGGCTAATAAAAGGGTCTGATAGTCAAGAACTTTCCTGATCCAAAGGCTATGCTTGCTACTAAAATGTTGAGATCGACAAACATCTCCGATATAGTAAAACTTGCCCATCAAAGTTTGTAGTGTTTGCTATCAAAGTATTAAACTCTCAAAGTTATTAGTCATAAGTTGCAACTGAAATAAGTTGAACCTGAATGAGAACCACCAAAGATAGGAGTGGTATATTTACTTATAAACCCATAAATAGGCCGCACATTTATGCTCAATTTACACATTCTAAAAAATTAGTGCACACTATACACAAGGATAAAACTTAGTCACGTTTTTTTCCTCTGAATTTTGAATTTCCCCTGCACAAATCTTGTCACCTCATGGCTATGCTAAATGTGTACTTCAAAACATCATTCGCAGAAGTGAAATTATTAAATCCAACAGCCTAAATATTGCGTATCCTTTAATAAAGATTGTTTATTCCATCAAAATTAATCCTAACTTGTCATAAATGTCGTCTTGAAAATATATACATCAAAATCATGTGATAATCATGTGATATTATATGATCAGATCAGGTTAAAGCAAATTTTAATGAGGTATCTTGAGCGAGTATTCAGATATAGAGTTATCCTGGAATCGGAAATTCGGCAATGCAATCTACGCTTCTCATCAGCGCCTCCAAACGGAGATTTACTTTGCCACTGGCTGGCTCCCTAACATTAGAAGCGGTCTACCTCAGTTTAATTCTCGGGCGTTCAAGCAATATTTCTCGAGCATCGCATATCTTTTTGGATCATTATATGTTTGTCACTTACATTATAATATAACCTGTCATATATATGATAAATTTTCTCACTAGATTTAGAAATCAAGTGAACGCAAGTTTCTTGCTAGATTTAGAAATCAAGGGAACCCGATAACCTGACAAGGCTTAATAGCCTATCTAACAAAAGTTATGTGATTATGAGGATCAAAATCAGTATCATAATTTTGAACATGTGGACATTCAGAGATTGTCCGACATTTGCCAATTTACTACACACTAAAGAGGATAGCCCATAGCAATGCAATACTTACATTTTCCATGAAACTAAGGCCATAAAAAAACCTTGTATCGAATAACCCCACCCGGTATTAGAAACATAAAATCTCTAGTGATTTTTGCAAGATATTAAATAAAAGGTAAAAGGTTTCACGGCCCATTGCTAATAATGTTAAATTATCCTGCAAAAAACGGCACTAATATCAAGGTACCGATATGGGAAATTTTAATGCGATGACCGAATCATGAATTAATATGATGGTCTTGTCTTTATTGTAATGTGACTGACATGATTGATCATCATGAAGTACTTGCGAGTTTAATGTTAGTTGGTTAGTAACGGTCCTTAGAAGGACCACTTGTTTTTTTTCAGGGGATGATCGTGGTGTATCCTTGTGGTGTTCATCTGGTTCACTACGCATGTTTGCACCACTGTCACATTCTTAATAGATCCACTAACTTCCCAACCTGTATATTACAGAGTTATGTAGGATCCCTTATGTAGGATTCAATCCAAACCGTTATGTAGTGTCCCTTATGTAGGAAAGAATGATGCTCGGAAATACGTACATAGTCAAAACTCTTAATTGATCCAAGAACTTCCCAACCGGTATGTTACATATGTCATGTAGGATACCTTATGTAGATGTTCCAAACTGGTATATAGTATACCGACCAGACGACCCGGAGGGTTTGGTCTTATGTTTTACTAATTACATATACCTACCTCCTTGCCTTACTAATTGCTCTTTCCTTCTCTGAAGGGAAGCGTAGTAGGATGAAATTTTGTTCAGCCAATGTTTGCATGCATTGTGGCTACAGAGTGACTGAAGGCTTCTTCAGGAATCTTTATACTCTCTCCAATGATGAGATCCATAGCAATTCACTTGAATGCTATATCTCAGAATGAGGTAGGAAGAAGGTTAATACATAACCCAGAGCCATTGAGTGAGTCATAAGACATAATGACAATCTCATTGGCCGACAGCCATCACATGACTTTGTTGTAGCAACCAAGTCTTCATTCCTTGATGAATCCAGTCATATAATCCAGCTTTGTGCAGATTCATGAAGAGGCAGATGATCCTATCACTACTTGACTCTAAATCCAACTAAAGCTGAAACTTAAGAATTTACCTAAATACTTAATATTATATGACTGAAAAAATCTTTAATAAATACCCAAATATGTCAAAAACTGACATATCCGGGTATACTCTAAGGCTGAGAGTTATAGTGAATATCTTATGCTGAATATAACTATTTTAACAAGATATGACCAAAGAACGAAGCCTCAACCCCTCAACAAGGGGAGGCTTGAGGTGGGCCATAATGCAAGGAGGTAGGTATATGTAATTAGTAAAACATAAGACCAGACACTCCGGGTCATCTGGTCGTTATTACTACATTACAACCTCCCTCCTTACATTACTATTGCTCAAATACAGGTTTCAACATTGCACAAAGCCCGGAGGGCGGCACATTTTTGCGCAAAATTGATGTAAAAATATAAAAATAACACAAAGTTAGTAATAACGAGTAAATAAGGATACTAATAGACATAAATTCCTAAGAATTGCTCTCTTAAGTATCTCGAAGAAATAAAAAGAAGAATAATAAGCATGAGAATGAGAGTCATAAATGACCCTTAGGTTTATGACCCTTAGGAGGTAAGAAAGAGAAAATGAACATGCAGTAAGAAAATGAATAATGGTGGTGATAAGAGAGATGATATGAAAAAGGAGTGAAATACACACATGAGAATTAATTAATAAATTAATGAATCCACACTCACCCTAAAGAGAAGATTTAAGTGAATGAAGATGATGAAGTATGGGAGGATGATGAATGAGGAGTACAACTCATGGTCCCAGAAGCTACTTTATAAATATTTTTATAGAAGGAAGAAGAGAGACCAGAATCCTTAAGATAGAAGTTAATAAAGGTGTTCTCTGACTTCCAATTAGCAACTTGCATGATATCTAATGATGAACCATTAAAAAGAGCGCAAGAGGTAGCAAGGCCCCTAACATTGTGGGCCTTGACACCCACTAAGGCATCTCCTGGAGAGGCTAATTCATTGCAAATTTTAATCGTATCTACGATCTAATGAGAGATTGTGGTTAAAGAGGCATGACGATTAACACTGTCTGCATAAGTAACCCAAAGATGTCTATTGTCGGATCGTTTAGAGTCTGTACGAAGTTTACACATATTAACGGCCCTAACTGGGCACCAGACAGAATTATCTGGTGACAATGAAGAAAGTTTATGTATTATAATTGGTTTACCCAAGAATTTAACTGACTGAGTCTTGGACAAGAATTCAGCCCTGGGATAGAGAATAATGCTATTACCTGTAACTTGAAACCTATCTAATTTGGCTGGAAGAGCATGAATTTCAGAACGATGGTTAGCCGAAGCAATGGCAAGAAGAGAGACTGCTTTAAGTGTAAGATGTTCAAGCACACAAACCCAAAGGTTTGAAATGTTTCTCCACCAGAACCTGTAATACAAAGGAAAGGTTCCAGGAATGAAGGGGTTTCTTAAAAGGAGGGTCAGAATTACCCATACCTTTAATATGGTCGTGAAATGCTTCTGAATTTGGACTGAAGGATCAATGAGCCACTTGACAAAAGAGTTCAGACCAAAGCGATAGGATCTAACAGTGTTAACTGAAAGATTCCTCTGATCAATGAGGAAAATAAGAAAGTCAGGGACCTGAGCTACAGAGGCCTCAAAGGGAAAGACCACACCATTTTTTGAGAAATTTAAATCTAGATTGACGAAGTTGGGGGCAACTCGACATTTTCCAGACTGACAAGTGAAATATTTCCAGATTCTGGTGGAGGATCCTGCCTCTGTTCTGGGATAACAGATCGTGAGAGACAGGAAGGAGAAGAGGAAGATCTACAAGAAGGTCCAGGAGATCCGGAAACCACGATCTTGTTGGCCAAAATGGAGCTATTAACAGGACTATGCAGGGATGTTGCCTGAGCTTTCTGAGAACCAAAGGAATGAGAATCGTAGGGGGAAAAGCGTAGATGAACATGTTGTCCCAAGACTGAGCTAGAGAGTCTACTGCAAGAGCCAGAGATTCCAGGAAAGGAGATATGAAAGTGGATATCTTTCTGTTCTTGAGTGTAGCAAACAGATCTACATGGGGATGACCGAATTGAAGGAAAATGGATTGGACTAAAACCTCTTTCAATTCCCACTCTGTTTCTGGAAACTTTGAAGGCGAGATAATTGGTCGGCTACGAAATTCAGTTTGCCTGGAACATGAGATGCCCGAAGAGAAATGTTGTGAGACCTGCATCAATGGAGAATTATCATGGCCTCTCGACACAGGGAAACTGATCTGGTTTCCCCCACCCCCGATAATTGATGAAAGAGACTACTGTGAAATTGTCTGATCTTATGAGGACAGACTTCCCTAAAACCATGGATTCCCAATTAACTAGGGCATGGAAAACAGCCCACAGTTCTAAGAGGTTGACGTGGTGAGAAGATTCTGTAAGGGACCAGGTTCCTGAAATCTTTTTTGGATTCCCAGATGGCTCCCGATCCTTCCAGAGAAGCATCTCTGAAGAAGATAGCTTGAGGAGCTAGAGGATTGAGAGGAACTCCTAGTAGAAGGGATTGACAGTTTAACCAAAACTGGCAATGAGTCATGAGAGAAAGCCTGATGAAAATCCGATGATCCAGAGAATCTAGAGACTGATTCCAATGGGCCATGAGATAAAACTGGATAGGTCTTCTCATCAAAGGAGCCCAAGGAATCACCTTCTCTACTGAAACCATGAGGCCTATAATTTTGAGAAAGGATCTGGCTGTGACTAATTGGCCTACCTTGAGAGATTGAATGGTGGACATCAGTGTTTGAACATTTGGGAGTGATGGAAATAACTTCCCTTGAGAAAGGTCGAAAGTAACCCCTAAATGAGTAAAAATCTGACTTGGGAAAAGGCGAGACTTTTCTATGTTGATAATCCAACCCATGTGAAGACAAACCTGGATGGCATCTGAAACATTTGCAGTGAGGGAGGCAGGATCAGGAGCTTTGACCAGCCAATAGACTCTATAGACGTGGACTGAGATGGCCTGAAAGTGAAGGCAAGTGGCTACTGATGAAACTATTCGAGTAAATACATAAGGGGATGTGGTCAGGCCAAAAGGGAAGGCTGCGAAACTGCCAAACTCTGCCCTGGTACATGAACCGAAGGAACTTGGGAAAGGCTGGGTGGATGGGAACATGGAAATAAGCATCTTTGAGGTTGATGGAAATTGTCCACAATCCCACTTGAAGCGAATGAATAATGGATTGGACCGTCTCCATCTTGAAGGATGAGCTCACTATGAGGAGATTGAGAGCTTTGAGATTTATGATAGGCCTCCAACTCCCTGTCTTCTTCTGGACAAGAAACATGGTCAAGAAGTATCCTGGATTGCATTGCCAATCCAGAACCTCCTCCACTGCATGTTTTGATGTGAGTGAAAGAATCTCATTTTCCAGAGCTAAGAGTTTTTCTGGACATGATGGAACAGGAGTCCAATGAGGGGACAAAGAAATGGGAGGAGGGCTTCCTTCCAGCAAGGATGATGGCCATGACGAATGGTTTCTAGAACCCACTGGTCTTGAATAATCAGTTCCCAATAATTGATGAATCTGGACAACCGATTGCCTCCTGGGATGTTTGGAAAAATTGAAATAGTGGGACCTTGAAAATCTAACTC
Source organism: Chaetoderma sp. LZ-2023a (assembly GCA_034401795.1). Lineage (NCBI taxonomy): Eukaryota > Metazoa > Mollusca > Caudofoveata > Chaetodermatida > Chaetodermatidae > Chaetoderma > Chaetoderma sp. LZ-2023a. The sequence continues at coordinate 117,631,668 of CM067373.1, forward strand.
TACTGGAATAGAATGAAAAAGGCCATCTCCTGAACCTCTAGCATCAAAAACAAGACTGATAACTTTGTGTGAATAATTTATGAAATTAAACAATTAAGAACTTGTTCTGCATACTCATTTCACAGGGCAAATTCAATGATGTTTTACTGCTCGAAAGATCAATGCAAAAAATCCATTACAATTTTAGCAATAACTGGAGATGACCCTACAGTTTTTGTGATATTGTAAAGATTTTTTCCAATTTTCCAGATTTTTCTTTTCTCTTCCAAATTTTTCTGATCATTACCAAATTTGTGGTATCCTAGTATATGGTCACCCTTTCTTATACTAAAATTTGAGCCAAACCGAACAAGTAGTTTCTGAGATATCCATCGATCATGAATTCGGAGCCTGTCTTTTTAGCTCAGCTGATTTGTCAGTCAGTTGAGCTATAGTAAATAGTTTCAATGATACTTGACTAATTGCTCAATCAGGCCAAGGACCATGTTCCATTGGTCATTGATATAAGCTACCTTTGTGGCATTGACCAGATAGTCGTTGTTCCATTGGTTAATAATAGTGTCATTGACACTAGCATTGATAGTCATTAGTCATAAGTGGTAAGAATGATTACCTCATTCTTCAATAATGATAAGGACCTTGCCTCATTGGTTTATGCCAACAGTTATGATTGCCCAGTTGACCTTTCCATTTTTAGCTATGCCCTGCCCATCTCTAGCTAAGCTCCACCCATAACTCGATCATGTTGGGATCGATTGATCTCTGAACTCCCTGACTATCAATTTCCAGAAAACTATACAGGTAAGCTGTTGAATATTTTGAAACTCATATGACTGGGTGCTGTTGCTGTCTAGTTTTCCTGTGGCCATTTTGGATTTTCTGAAAACTGGGAAATCAGTTAAAAGATACACCTCATTAATCGCTCGAATGAGTTCAAGCAAACTTTGCTGGAAGTACCCTAACTTGATATGCTTCAGAGCATGTAAACAGAATTTTAATTGTTCAGTTTGTTTGGTGGCCATCTTGAATTTTCTGAAAAATGGCTGAAAATCGCTTGGAACATTACTCCTCATTAACTGTTTGGCCGATTTCAACCAGACTGGCTGGAATGAGCCTAGGGCGGTTGACTTCAGAACTTGTATACACAATTTTGGTTGGTCTATTTTTCTGGTGGCCATCTTGTAGTTTCTAAACAAAACGTTTACTCATTAACCACTTGGCCGATTTCAACCAAACTCAGCTGGAAGAACTCCAGGCTGGTATATGTTTCAGAAATGTATACAGAATTTTGACGGCTTGATTTTGATTGTGGCCATCTTGGATTTCCCAAAAAATGGGAATTCGTATCAAATGCTACTCCTCATTAAGCGCTTGGGAAATTTCAACCAAATTTGGCTGGAAGGATCCTATTGTCATAGCCTCTAGAAATTCTATTCAGAATTTGTATAGGTCAGTGTTTTTGGCAGCCACCTCTGATTATCTTCTGGAACCATTTAAAAACGGTACTCCTTTAATCAATATCCTGATTTCAGCAAAACGTGGGTGGGAATGATCCTATGATGGTAGGCTTCAACATATTAAACGAGAATCTTGGTTAGTCAATTTTTTTGTGGTCATCTTGGATTTTCTGAAAATCATCTATCATGTCTATTTAAATTCAAATGATCAAAACATTGCCCTTGAGGTCCCGAAGACATATGCAAGTTTTTGCATCAAAAACTAAAAGGTAACATCTTTCAGCAACAATGTTTCCAAAATATACACTTTTGACCTATGGTGGCCCAATTGGAAAATGTATCAAAGACACTGGTGTTTGACAAATTTGGACAAGCTAAATATTAATCGACGGCTTTACGCAGCATATGCTATTCTTTAACCCTTTACTGGTCAAACTGGACAAAACTGGTCTCCGCAATGGCCTTGAAGAATATGTCCATTGAGAGGAAAAGAAGACAAATTTTGAAAATTGACCACCACAATGGTTCATTTGATAACCAAGCCATATGCATCATTCCAAGGGTAAATTTTTCAAAAAGAGCCTGTAAATGGACATTCACAAAGGAATAATCTACATTTTCTAGAGAAATGTTGACCATTAAAGGGTTAATTCATGAAACTGAAGTAATAACATGGACATGTTTGTCCAATACCAATGTTGTCGATATATTTTTCACTCGGGCTGCTCTGAGGTAAAACATGTCCATTTTGGAAACAATGTTGCTGAAAGATGTTGATGGTGTGTTTTAGTTTTTTACTCCAAATTGGAACATAGCTTCTAAACCCAACAGACAACGTAAGTTGGGTGAATATGATGCTACAGTAAAAACAGTTATTGAAAAATGTGTCAAAAGTATCCACTTTAAAAGCAATATTTCTGAAAACTGTTGCTGTTGTCTTTTTGCTTTCGACCCCAAAATTGGCACACGTCTTGGCGACCTGACTTGGAAAGTTGTCACTGAAGTTTGCAGAAAAATCCCTCCAGTAGACCCAGAGTTATTTAAAAATGTCATAGGAACAACAAGAAAAAGAAGCACTCCATGCTCACATTAACCCTTGCATCTCATGACATGGGTACAAATACTAAGGTACTTATGACTTCTTCTATAGCATCAACCTCTGCATGACCTGATTGATGAAATTTATATCATGGACAAGTTCAAACAGACATGAAAACACACGTTGACTCTTTGAAATACTAGAATGCTATAAAAATACAGAATCATAGAGACTGAAACTAGCCTTATGTTCCGTAAGAGGTTAAAAAAATAGTTTCCATAGGTCGCTCTGTTAGATTAGTCTGTAGCAAAACTATTCTATACTGAACGATAATGTTTCAACAGAGCGCTTTCCCCCGGTATCCTTTGTGTGATGTGCTTATGACATAATATATGCCTCTGTGATGTATGGTGTTGTTTTGCATGTAATTATGTCACAGATTAAAAGCAGGGTTTGTTTTTCACGAGTCATCTCCAAACATGTTTCACGAAATAGCAGAGCGCTCTAACAAAACGTATCGTTCCATAGGAAACTTTTTTCTGCTCTGTTAATCTAGCAGAGCGCTCTGGAAGGTTTTCCCTATTGAACGGACAGCTGATAGCTTAAGCTGATTGAGAAAATACAAAAAGCTTTGCCTGATGTCACCACCACAAGACATGATCCCCACAATTCCTTGCCCGATCAGTAGATGTCACTAAAATAGATGAACCCAATTTTAGCTATGCCTCACAGATCTCTAGCTATGGTCCATCCACACATTACTAGTGTTGTGATCGATTTATCCCTGTACTCCCTGAATGTATATAGGGAATCTGTTGAATCGATTAGTTTCAAAGTATCAGTTGTCAGAATTTTGTCAGTGTAAAGTAGTGAATCAGGATATGCAGTTGACAAGCTGGCTAAACTGGCCTCTGCAGTTGTTATGAGAAATATCCATCTGTATTCAGCAAAGAGAAGACTATTTTTTAAATCTTACTGCTGTAATGACTGGCTCGATAACCGAGCCAGTAATTCTACTTGTAAATTTTTCAAAAATAGTCTTCTCTTGACTTGCAAAATGTCATTCGCTGAGCAAAAATTAAAATTTTCTTGACAAATCTTGACTCTTAACAAATTAAGAGATTTGAATAACATTTTAAGAGTGGTAGACATTAGCGCCATATAAAATCAACTTTTGTGTCCGAATTCAATATTTTAACCCACGTTAATCTGAAAATTTGTTTTAAAAACTTAATTTTCTCATGGTAATGTCCATTCTCAAGACTACTGCTGAAGCAATTTTTGACCAGCCTGAGAGTTAAAGGATTAATTAAACTCATCATACTGCATTCCCACATCATGATCAAGATTTAAAATTTGGGCCTAAAAGTGGCTTTATCATTAGCTTTGTGTGAATAATTTATTAAATTAAACAATTAAGAACTTGTTCTGCATACTCATTTCACAGGGCAAATTCAATGATGTATTACTGCTCGAAAGATCAATGCAAAAAATCCATTACAATTTTAGCAATAACTGGAGATGGCCCTACAGTTTTTATGATATTGTAAAGATTTTTTCCAATTTTCCAGATTTGTCTTTTCTTTTCCAGATTTTTCTGATCATTACCAAAGTTGTGGTATCCTAGTATACGGTCACCCTTTCTTATACTAAAATTTGAGCCAAATCGAACAAGTAGTTTCTGAAATATCCATCAAACATGAATTTGATCCAATTTGGAGCCTGTCTTTTTAGCTCAGCTGACTTGTCAGTCAGTTGAGCTATAGTAAAAAGTTTCAATGATACTTGACTAATTGCTCAATCAGGCCAAGGACCATGTTCCATTGGTCATTGACATAATCTACCTTTGCGGCATTGACCAGATGGTGGTTGTTCCATTGGTTAATAATAGTGTCATTGACACTAGCATTGATAGTCATTAGTCATAAGTGGTAAGAATGATTACCTCATTCTTCAATAATGATAAGGACCTTGCCTCATTGGTTTGTGCCAACAGTTATGCTTGCCCAGTTGACCTTTCCATTTTTAGCTATGCCCTGCCCATCTCTAGCTAAGCTCTACCCATAACTCGATCGTGATGGGATCGATTGATCTCTGAACTCCCTGACTATCAATTTCCAGAAAACTATACAGGTAAGCTGTTGAATATTTTGAAACTCATATGACTGGGTGCTGTTGGCGCCTAGTTTTCCTGTGGCCATTTTGGATTTTCTGAAAACTTTGGGAAATCAGTTAAAAGATACACTTCATTAATCGCTTGAACGAGTTCAAGCAAACTTGGCTGGAAGTACCCTAACTTGATATACTTCAGAGCATGTAAACAGAATTTTGATTGTTCAGTTTGTTTGGTGGCCATCTTGAATTTTCCGAAAAATGGCTGAAAATCGCTTGAAACATTACTCCTCATGAACTGTTTGGCCGATTTCAACCAGACTGGCTGGAATGAGCCTAGGGCGGTTGACTTAGTCAAATTAATTTCAAAATATTCAACAGCTTACCTGTATAGTTTTCTGGAATGCATGGTTATTAAATAGTAGAGACATACAATTCGTACAACATGTCAGACTATGAAGAGTTAAAGATGGGCCATATAGAATCATCTATGACGTAATGATTATGACATCATCCTACACGCCGCTTAGCTGATTATGACATCATATGATGTCAGATTGAACGATGGATACTATGGAAAGGTGAATTGTGATTGTGCATTAAATATGCGAAAGATAAATAGGAGAAAGATGACACCTTCATGCCGGTCTCCTCCATAAGTACCAACTTTGTTGGGAAACTAAGTCATCAGGGATTGCGGGCTAACATCTGCATACAGAGGCAACTCTGATTATGTCTACCCTTCTTCAAACAAGAAACTGTGCTTGACATCCTCAGATGACCCAATCTTCCCAGGAGCTTACCATAGCTACTTGGAATGTATGTGGTCTGAGTGCAACATCAAAGAGGCAAACCCTAGGTGCAGACTGTGAACACTATAACATCGATATTGCATGCATTCAAGAGACTAAAGTAGCTAAACACTCAGAGCAGCAACTACAGAAGGCCATAAGCTAGTGCTCATGGAGCAAAAACAGGCCACATACTGGGGCTTAGGCTTCGTAATCGGACAAAGGTTCTTGGATCATGTCATTAATTTTGGATACGTCAGTGATCGCATTGCATTCATCGACCTGGCTATACCTACACGAAAACACATCACCACTAAGTGTCGATTGTCAATGCATATGGCCCAACTACTGAAAAAGCCAGAGAATCCAGCAATGTTAGATTCCTTCTATGCAGAACTGAGCTCTGCCATTACAATCCCAGCAAGATGGCAACTGTTCGTGTGTGGAGATTTCAACTCCAAGCCGGGTAAACTCAGAATTGCGGACAAAAGTTCAGGACTTAGCTTATGCATGGGATCCTATGGAGAGGGCACACACAATAGCAATGGAGATGCACTGGTGGCATTCCTTAGTTCCAATGGCCTATTTGTCACAAATACGGCTTTCAAACACCCATACCGTCACCGGACAACATGGACTGGACACATTACTGATCGCAAAGCCCCAAAAGCTTCTAAGGCTACAACAGCTGTCTTCAACCAAATAGATTTTATACTATGCAAGACAGAAGCATGATGAGCCCTTGCAGCCATTCTCAGGAGACCCTAGGCCATTACCAACACCAATTAAACCAGCAGAAGGTGAGAAGGCACTTAAAGCCCTGAAAAATGGATGTGCATCTGGACCTGATGGCATGAGCAATGAATTATTTAAATATGCAAGTGACATTATCTCAAAACCGATCATGCACCTAATCAGTTCAGATTTTATACAACACCTTCCCATCGACACTGTAGGCCAAGGCACCATTATCGCACTACCCAAGCCCAAGAAGCCATCTGGGTCCCCAGCCAATCTGCAGCCCATTGTGCTCCTCAATAGCATACGGAAAATGCTATCCATCTGAGACAAGATCGATTACTTCACTGGATTATGTCAAAGTGGCTTCAAACATGGATGCAGCTGTGCAGACATTGGATGGCTCAACGCATGCTTGTGTCGGTAGGAAAAGAAACCCCTTGATGAACTTCTCCCAATAGCTTTAAGCAAACTAAAAATTGAGAATCTCTTTATGAATGAATCCAAAACAGAGTTCACCCACATATACCTATCGACAAAGCATGAAACTATAGAAAATGATGACCAACTTCGTGGTGGCAAACCATGGAGGAAAAGTAAAATCCTGGGCTCACTGCTTTGCAGTACTGCTGACATTTCTGCATGCTGCATCATGGGGAACATAGCTTTCCAGTCCTTCTGGAAGCTATGGATTCACAGATCAGAAATGCCCTTGATAAAGAGGCTATGTTTATACTATGCAACCTGCATATCCTTGATGCTGTATAACTGTAACAGCTGGGCAGCTCCAAAGGCAGCTCTAGACAAACTCGATGCCTGTCACCGCAAACACCTACGCACCATCACTGGACACCGATGGCCAGACAGCATAATTTCCAATGATGCACTATACAAGATGTGTAATGCATTGCCACTGTCAGTAAAATTCGCCGAGCTAAGATGGTCCATGTTTGGCCATGTGCTAAGGATGTCAGAAGAGACACCAGCACAGAGAGCCTTGGAATATTCGCCTTACTCGGAGCCAGCAAATACAAAGCCAGGAGAGGACGTCATTGCATAAATCTGCTAAGCATGCTATGAGGCGACCTCAAGAAAGCAGGACTCGGTACACTCAAGTCAAGAATGGACCTGAGGAAGCTAAGGATTTCGGCTGAGGACAAGACACAGTGGGCAAAAGGGAAGAAGGACTGATTGCAGCTGTAGGATATTTCTACTACTACAGCCACAGAATACAGTAATCATACATACATAATCATATTTGCAGTTCCTCATCAACCAGGTGAGCACTTAAAATAGCCATTGGGCAATTTTTTCCAACGATCTCAGGAAACTTCATCTAGGGCAATAGATGAACCTAATTTATTCAAGTGAACTTGATAGGTCGATTTGCTTGTCAGCTATCTTGGATGGCGTTGTTTTCACAAAAACAATGTATCCTCCTGAACCACTGAAGAGATTGGGTTGCAATTTGCTAAATATGATTAAGGACTGAGGGTCATTCAAGTTTGTTCAAGGGAAGTTGGTATGTTAAAAACTTGGCCACCAATGACCAATCAGAATTCAGTATTTTGGCTGCCATATTGGAATTTTGAGCGATTTTGTATGGCGGGGTCAACTTAGGCACTTTTCCTTTTCTCAGATAAATGGGTTGGCGGTCATAGTTGATTATTTTGCTGACAAAACTCCAATTGAAAACGAATGGGGAAATTCAAATGCCTTCTCACGAGCCACTGGGTTGATTTCAATTATATTTGTTTAGGAAGCTTCTTTATTGTATAGAGATCGAACTTTGTTATAAAGAATGATTGCCAAATTTGGTTAGAAGCCATGTTTGAAATTTCTCTACTTTTAAAAACTCATTTACAAATCTCCATAACCCCTTGGCAGATTGATCTGAAACTTGTGATCCTTCATCTAGAGCAATAGCTGAGTCATGTTTGTTCAAGAGAATCTGATAGGTCAATTTTTATGTACTATTTTTAGAAATATGCTTAAGGATCTCTGAAACTATTTATTAGCTTACCTGGCCAGAATGGCCAAGTGAGCTTATGCCGTGTTGACAGTCCGGCATCTGGTCCACGCCAGTCGTCTGTCATCCGCCCTCTGTCTGTCAACCTTTTCTTTAAACGACTTCTCGAGAACCATGGACTGATTTCAAATATATTTGGCAGGAAGCATACTTAGGGCATATAGATCTATGTTTGTTCAAACGAAGGCAATTTGCCAATTTGGTTGGTGGCCATCTTGGATTTTGGCAAATTTGTATAAACCTCTAAAAATCTTTTCGGAAACCATTTAGGGGATTGATTTCAAAATCATGAAATATCAGTTTGGGTAAGACCTGAACCAAGTTTGTTCAAGGCAACTTCATTGGACAAATGGTTTGGTGGCCATCTTGGATGACCTAGTTTTCATGAAAACGACTTCTCCAGAACCGCTGGATGGGTTGGGAAATATAATTAGGGACTAAAGGCCATTAGGGTTTGTTCCATGGAAATATGTCAAAACAACATGTCCACTATGAATCAATCAAAATTTAGCTTTTTTGGTGGACATCTGGTATTTTCTGCAAATTTCTGAGAAAATCATAAAAAAGACAACTTATTAACAACTGGGCCAATTTTAGTAAAACTTGGCTAAACTTTCTTCACAGAAATTTGATTGATAAATTTTTCCAGTGGCCATGCTACTATGGTGGAGTGAATATCTCTCTGGTTCATTATTATATTGATATTGCATAAATCTGTTGCATTCAGATGTAGCAACACCATGGACACCACTTGGCTTAAAGAAAACATGGATTTGTATAAAATTTGAACTGATAATTCAGCAGTAAATGTGTCTCTATACATCTACCAAAAGCATGGATTTCCCAGCAAGAAACTTTGTGAAAATACCAATTAACGCTTCTAGACATGCCAGTGTGTAATGTGCATTAATCTGAACATAAGACAGCGTCTTGGAGACGGCCTGTCACTCATGCCATGAGGTAATGAGTGATTGCTAGCTGCTAACCTGAGTGACACGACAATAGCTACAATTTACTAAGGAAACATAATTATTAATTCTTGTCAGAAATATGATCCTTGTTGAATATGTTTACTATTGTTACAATATGTGCTTGCATTTCATGTATTTAGCTGTTACCACCATGACAATCTGAGTGTACACGTTCGACAGCTTATGCTTGGCTAAATGAATTAACTATGTCACATCTCTCAGTATTTGAGCTGTTCCTAAGAAACTTTGAAAGTTGTTTATTTAGTCATGCCAAGTTTCTTCTATAAGACATGAACTGTTTTTGGTAGAAGACAGTTAGCCAGTGGCAGTACATAGGCAATGCTAGACCGGGCCAGTAGTAGTTAAGAACTCAGCTACAGTCAGATTACTGTTTACTTATATTGCTTTGAAACCATATTTAATCTGAAAGTTATCGAAATTGTAACTACTGATCATCATAGAGTTATGAAAGTAAGTTTGAATATTTATCAACATGTCTTCGATAGTTAGTTATTGAATTCGATAGTTAGTTATTTATTAATGCTGTAAGGAGCCAATATATAAGCAACTAGCCGGCGTTGCCTGCCCGGCCGTCCAGTAGGCTATACATCCCATCCATCAGCTTGTCTGTCCATCAGTAAAGCAACCTGTCCTTGAGAAGTCTACCAGTCGATTTGTCCATCAATGAATCTAACAGTCAATCCATCTGTTAGGCAATCTGTCAATCACTCGATTGTCATAAGATTCATCCATCCATCAGAACCTCATTTCCCATACTACTCATCTCATTTTGTTCAGTTGCACTAGTGGCCAATAATTGCAGGTGAGCGATACAGGCTCCTTGGGCCTCTTGTTAAGACTATAGATCTATAGATTAAAAGTTAATCTTATTAGAACCAATAATAAACAATTCACCTAGTACATTATGTATTATTATTATTTACCAATTCGAGAGAGAAATTTTCTTCTTAAGCAACCTATAGAGCATGCGGTCTCAGTATTAGGCAGCCGAGCATCTGAGGCCCTTGGGTCTGGTTCATGGTCAACATCTAGTGCTACTCTTGCCGCGTAAATTTTTCTGTTGCGTTAAAATTTAACCCTGAATTTAGATCATTACTTTTTGTGATACAGCTCTGCATGGATACACAGACAAATAATACACATGCAGACAAACATACCTGAATGCAATACCCTCTTCCCCTTATGGGGTGAGGGTAGATATAATGTTACTAATTTTAACCCTCTAACCCTTTAATTTGTTCAAGAAAGTTAATATTTCCTCATAGAAAATGTCCATTTGCAAAACAAGAAAAGACTATTTTTGAAAATTTACCACTGGAATGACTGGCTCGGTTATCGAGCCAGTCATTCCAGTGGTAAATTAAAAAAAAATAGTCTTCTCTTGGTCTGCAAATGGACATTTCTCAGGAACACTGCAAAAGCCGTTTTGCCTGATATGAGTGTTAAAGGGTTAAAACTGATGTTACAGGAAGCAGTTACTACCATAGGACACTTCTGTGTTATTGTCTTGAAATAGCAGCAGCAAAGTATTTTAATTTTAATGATATCAAGCAGATATTGGGAAATTCAAGATAACTGCCAAATAAATTGACAAATACTAATTTTTGTTACACGTCTTGAGCTCTATGACACTAAGATCGTTTCACTGAAGTTTTGTTCAAATCTTACCATTGATTAACGAAGGTAGTCTTTTACTTAAAGTAGTTTAGGATCGTTTCGAAAATCAATTATGGTAGCCAGTAAAATAGAACAATCTAAATTTGGAATAGAAGTTCTTGAATCTATTGCCATAATATCCTTCAAGTTAAATATGATTAAATTTTTCCAAGCGTTTTAGGAGGAGATGTGTTTTAAAAGATATTTGGAACATTTTTGGATCATCCAAGATGGGTGCCAAAAATGGAACAATCAATGCTCTCTGCTGCTGCTTCGGCTAATACTGCAGCTACTAAATATTGCAAATGACATCAGAGACATTGCCTCTCATATTTCAGTTCTATCAGCCTGGCCTCATGATCCTCATCCCACTTGAACGTCATCTTGTTTGATGAAGTTTGGTTCACGCATGTACTGAGATTACAATTGTCTAGTATTCTTCAAGCCCACCTGTGACATGATACAATTGTCTGAACTATGATGAGATTCAGTCCGCTATGCCAGGGAATTTTTTAACATGCTGAGAAATTCCCGATAAAACAGTTTCCTATGACATGTTGCAGGTACTCTCACACTGTATGATTTACTAGGATGATGCACGCTGTCATGTCATATTCTAAAGAGTTTACGATATTGTCGCAAAATTGCACCGTGTAAGGCAAGCTTTAAAGGTCAAGGATGATGAATTAATCATTAAATCAATCTGCCATTCAGTTATTTTCTGCTTAGTTTTTTAATGGTCAAGATTGGTAAAAAAAATCCAAATTTGTGCCTAGTGAATTTCCATTTGCAGGCCAAGATGTCACTACTCTTTAATATCACCCCCCCCCCCCCCAAACCACAAAGAAAATTGACAGGCTGTTCTGTGATGGCACTGTCTGGGTGGGCAGGAAGGTGAAAAAGCAGTTTCCAGATGATAACTCCTGTTTATCAGATTGCTTTGACACTTGACACTTAATCATAGGTTGATTGGACTAGGCCTGGGAAAGAAATCTTTCGAAATTGATGATGATATGAAATTCAAGATTAATTACCACAAATGCCATCTTGAAAATTGGTTTAGAGATGATACCTTGGCTACCATTTATCAGATCGCTGTGAAACTTCAGAGGTTGATTGGACTAGGTTTGAGGAAGAAACCTTTCGAAAACCTTAATGATATGAAATCCAAGATGGATGTCAGTCACCAGCGGCCAACTGATTGGACTAGGTCTGGGGGAGAAATCTATCAAACTCAACGATGAACCAAAATCCAAGATGCCCACCAGCCACTGGCAGCCATGTTGAGAATCGACTTGTAGATGATGACTCTGCCACTGTTTGTTCGATTGGTTTCCAATTCATAAGTCCAATGGAGTAGGTTTGTGAAAGAAGCCTATCAAAATCGATGCTGATTCACAATCCAGTATGACCACCACCCACAAGTAATGATCTGTGTTATTGTGTTACTGTATAGATGTTGAGGACAGAACTAGTTTGATCTCTTACTGATTGCAATTTCTTTGACTCATCATCTGGGCGAGAGTGGGATGTTATGCACCGTTTGCGGAGCTCTTGTTAAAATTTACATTGGAAATGATTGGCTCGGTTAGCAAGCCAGTCATTTCAGTTATAACTTTTCAAAAATAACCTTATCCTGCAAATGGAACATGTCAATTATCACTTCATTGGCTGCTTTAACTAGCTTGGTTAAATCAGTAACAAGAGCAATCAGAGATTGCAGACCCTCTCCCTCCATTTTTGTCACATTGTAAAAGTTTTTTTAGGATTTTCTGTGGGTTTTTTTATTTCCAGATTTCTTCTGATCATGTCCAACATTGTGGAATCGTAGTGCGTGTTCACATCCTATCCTGTGTTAAAATATGAGCGAGATTTGACCAGTAGTTTTCAAGATATCCATAGATCCAGAAATTGATCTGATCTGGGTCAGGGTTCTTTTATCCAGATCATGGCAAAAGTCTGCTCAGCCTTTTGCATGGCAAGTTACTTCCTTGTGTTAAAATTTGAGCCAAATCAGACTTGTAGTTTTTTAGACAGACAGACAGATAGACAGACCGTGAGACAGACAAACCATGAGACAGACAGACTGCGAAACAGAGAAACTGTGAGACAGGCAGGCAGGCATGCAGGCAGGCAGACAGACAGACATACAGACAGAGAGACAGGAAGGCAGGTAGGTAGGTAGGCAGGCAGGCAGGCAGGCAGGCAGGCATACATGCAGGCAGGCAGGCAGGCAGGCAGGCAGGCAGGCAGGCAGGCAGGCATGCAGGCAGGCAGGCAGGCAGGCATGCAGGCAGGCAGGCAGGCAGGCAGGCAGGCAGGCAGGCTCATACATGCACATACAGGCAGGCAGGCAGCCAGCCAGCCAGCCAGCCAACCTGCCAGGGATCCAGCCAGCCAGCCAGCCAGCCAGCCAGCCAGCCAGCCAGCCAGGCAGACAGACAGACAGACCATGAGACAGACAGACCATGAGACAGAGAGACTGTGAGACAGACAGACCGTGAGACAGACAGAGACAGACAGGCAGGCAGGCAGTGGCAGCAGGCACACTGGTAGGCAGACAGACTCATGCATGCATGCACATAGGCACATATGCACACAGACAGACAGGCCTGATCATATTACCTCTTCCCCTTACAGGGCAGGGGTAAATGACATGTCTGGAAGTTGGACCTCATGTATCAGATAATGTCAGTAACTTGAAGGAAACATTTTGACTAGCAATGTTCTTGTGAAATGTCAAATGTAATTGCTTTCTAAATTCTTGTAAGATTGAACATGTCTTGATATTTATGAACTTCTCTTTATTGGCAGTAACAATAATAAATGTTATTTTCAATCGACATAAATATCCCAAGAATATTATTTTGTGTGAAAGATATTTACAGCAGTGGCATTTATGCCTGACAATTCCATCTGTTTCCGATTACATTGGGAAATATGCCATTTTATCTTGTGTGGAAGGGCACTATGATTAAGCATTAATCTACATGACTTTGTATGGTTAAAGATGTGATAGAAAACCTTTTGGCAAAAAATACTTTACTACCTTATAAGCAGCAACAAGTTGCAGTGAAATTATTTTAAAACAATTGAAATTGTGTTCTCTTTAGTCCCTGTTCAGATTTCTCAAATTCATGATTAAATGGGTTAACAGTGGGTGTTCCTCAATATCTGAGTTATAGACAACTTCTGTTACATGGAAAAGTGGACTGTTATTTGTGTAAAAAAATCACAAAATTATCCATGTGCTAAATATGAAAAAACATATTATAAAGAAAGCGGAATATTGCGTGTTGTAATAGCAGTGTGGCAGTCGATATGTCAAAATGTGAAAATATTGGGAAACATTATTTCTGGCTGCATAATCGTATAGGGTGTTATCAGTTCTATGGAATGACAGACCGGATATGAAATTACCCATACTCATAGTAATCTCTCTGTCAAACAACCAAGCATCCAATCACCCACATACCATTATTCATACATCTATCTATCTATCCATCTATCTAACCATGCACCACACATCCGCTCATCCACTCACCCATCCTTCTGAGCAAGGTCAACTAGTGCAGGATCAGCATATAATTATCTCCCCACCCCACCCCTCTCTTCTCCACCCATCCCACCCCATCTGTGGATCTGTGATAGCGCACCTGATCAACTGTGCATTCTTGCTTAGAATAAAAATGGCTCACCAGGCTAGGTCTTGTCACCTGGTTCGAACATTGTTTGTTGTAGTTTCATGCGCTGTATAGGCTATACATTTATGATAGGACTGACTCAGTAAACCTACCCTGCCGACCATGATATCATAGTCAACCATGGTAGTTCATGGTTTGACCATGGCTATCCATGATATTTTTACTCAACTGACTGTGGTCTCAGTGACCACATAAACATGGTCAGGTGACCATGTTATTGTTGTCATACATGGTCATTGCAGTGTTATCCCTATTGACAATGAAATCATGGTCAATTCATGGTCAGATCTGACAATGTCTTATTAATTTTCAGTTGCATTCTTGACCATTATATATCATGGTCAACCATGGTCATTTAAAAATTTTAATGTTATCCCTATTGACAAGATTGACAATCAAATCATGGTCAGTTCAAAGGCCTGATCTGACATGATGTGTTAACAATTTTCAAATTCCCTCATTGACCATGATATATCATGGTCAACCATGGTTACTGCAAAATTTCAATGTAATCTCTCTTGATAATGAAATCATGGTCGAGTGACGGTCAGAATCATGACATTAATTTTAAATCAGTCGACCATGTTAACGTGATCATACATGGTCATTGCAGTGTTATCCCTATTGACAATGAAATGATGGTCAATTCATGGTTGGATCTGACAACATTTTATAAATTTTCAGTCCCATCCTTGGACATGATATATCATGGGTGGCCATGGTTACATGAGAATCTCAATGTTATTCCTATTAACAGTGATATCATGGTCAGTTTATGGTCAGATATGCTAGCAATATTTTTAGCAATTATCAGTCCTTTATTGACCATAATATATCATGGTCAACCATGGTCCCTGGAGAATTTCAGTGTTCTTCCTATTCACAGTAATATCATGGTCAGTTCATGGTCATGCAGATATGTCACCAATATTTTGACCAATTATCAATGTCCTTCATTGACCTTGACATATCATGGTCGACCAAGATTAACTGATAATTTCAATGTTATTCCTATTGACAGTGATATCATGGTCAGCGAAGAAGTTACTGAATATCTAAAAAGATATTACTGAAGAACAATTCTTGAACTTAAGGTCTTAAAATATTCCTAAATGGTCTTGAATATTTTCTGGAACAACTGAGGAACAGTTCCTAAAATTTAAAGTTCTTAAAATACCCTTTTTTAAACTGTTTTTGAAAATTTTCAGGAACAATTATTTGACCATGGTCAACCATGTTTTGACTATGGTTGGTATAATTTACCCCTTTAACCCTCAAATTTGTTAAAGAAAATTTCAATTTTCTCACAGAAAATGCCCATTTGCAGACACAGAGAAGACTGTTTTTGAAAAATTACCACTGGAATGACTGGCCTGTTTATTGAGCCAGTCATTCCAGTGGTAAATTAAAAAAAATAGTCTTCTCTTGGTCTGCAAATGAACATTTCTCAAGACCACTGCAGAAGTGGGTTTTTTGCTGATATGAGGGTTAAAGGGTTAATATGGGGGGTAACTCTTTCATTGAAACCAAGTGTCTTTTTGTATTTAAGGTCTTAATTATTCTATTGCACATAAATTATGTAATCATCATTAATTATGACATTTGAATAGTAAAGGCCATATACATAGAAACATACTGGTAATAATACACACTGAATTCCTGTACACACTTTATTTCAAACAATGTTAATGAGACCATGTTCTGACCATGCAGGTTAAATAACACCACAGTCAGACTATGTTTGACCGTGGTCACCATCCAAACCATGGTCAACCATGCAGATAGTTGTAGCCTAGATGACTATTGGGGTCTATTGAAAATATAATTAAAGTTTTACTTTCTGAATAAGAAAACTAGTATAATTCTGCCTACCTGCCTGCCTGCCTGCCTGCCTGCCTGGAAAAGTTTCTGAGAGAACCACCTATGTCACAATTATTGTGTGTTCGTGCTTATTTTTACTCCTATTATGTATTCTTTCTTGTTCTTGAAGTTCCAGGCTTCCTCTTCAATAGCTGTGGTGCCCAAGGTCGTTATGGACCGACACAACTCCAGTGCGATGCGGCATACCGTCATACTGACATTTCTGTAGCGGTGATCCAACATGGACACTTGATAGGCACGCAGGTATGGGTTGTGCCACAAACTGCGTATTACAGGTGAGACAGTGTATGCTTATATATATATTTTGATATAATGTCGAAGTTTGTTGAATGATCAAATCTTATTTTTTATTATTTGTCCTTCCTCATAATTTGCATTTTGACCAAATCCGCCAGTGAATCAAAACAAAATATTGGTGTGGCCTTAATTAGAGACAATATTTTGGCCCCATAGGTAGGATAAGTAAAATTTGATCATTCAATGAAGTCAAAATTTAAATCAAAATAAACATCACAGGAATTAAATAACTAGATATAACACTGTTCAACTATTGCAACTGCTACACTTTTTTAAATGACATGAAGCCAACATATTAACTCACTTGGAACATATCTGAATGAACAAGACCCAGCAGAGATCAGTGTGGCTGATGAAGCTCAGGCGATCTGAGTGAAACATTCCAAGTGAGTTAATAAGTTAGCTTCGAGTTGCTTAAACCCTTATCCCTCGAATTTGTTTTAAAAAATGTAAATTTTCTCATAGAAAATGTCCATTTGCAGACCAAGAGAAGTCTATTTTTGAAAATTTACTATTGAAATAACTGGTCCGGTTATCGAACGTAATCATTCCAGGCGTAAATTTTCAAAAATAGTCTTCTCTTGGTCTGCAAATGGACATTTCTCAAGACCATTGCAGAAGCTGTTTTTGGCTGACATGATGGTTAAAGGGTTAAAAATGCCTAATTATGAATCCAGAGCTAGGTATCAAGATATTTGGACTTATTACAACTGTGTGTTTTGTAACACAACAAAAATACTAAGCCACTCAATTCACTATTTGCTATAAGTCACCTGACTTAGATATCTCAGAAAATTTTAACCTATTCATTCCCATGGTGTGGGTTCCCTTGTAAACAAGGTTAGCAGAGATACATCCCTCCATTGGGTAGTCTTGATAGTATCTCTTTAACTCTAAGGCAGTCATTGCTCTAGGGAACCGGTACCTCTGTTCCTATAGAGAACATATAAACGAGTCTGTGAGCATGCGCACTTATGCTACTATGCATGCGACCGAGTCCAAGCCGTCATTAATTAATTTTCTGTATTACGGGAAACACCTAACTTTTATCTCAACAAATCCTATTCATTCCATAATCTTGTGGAGCTACACCCACATTTGATTTTTCATGAATACCACAGAACAAGCAGTCTTTGTTGAATAAGTCATAGTACTTATGTAAAATGTTTATAATTTACGTGAATATGAACAGAAAGCTCGTTGTGACCAAGTTGAAAGAAAATGGCGCCAGCTGCACATTACAAGCAAGGTGAAGTCAATAACTCTGATCATATTTTAGCCACGAGGCTCGTTCCTACGAAAGGTATACTATATACAGGTTTGGAAAATCTCCTACGAAAGGTATCCTACATAACATATGTAACATACCGGTTGGGAAGTTAGTGGATCAAATAAGAGTTTTGACTAGTTACATATTTCTGAGCGTCATTCTTTCCTACGTAAGGTATTCTACATACCGGTTTGGATCGAATCCTACATAAGGTATCCCACATAACCATGTAATATACTGGTTGGGAAGTTATTGGATCTATTAAGAATGTGACAGTGGTGCAAACAGGCGTGGTGGACCGGATGAACACCACAAGGATACACCACGATCATCCCCTGAAGAAAAGCGAGTGGTACTTCTAAGGACCGTTACTAACCAACTAACATGAAACTCGCAATTACTTCATGATGATCAGTCATGTCAGTCGTATTACAATAAAGACAAGACCATCATATTAATCTGCGATTCGGTCTTCGCGGTAAATTGGCGCCGTTTTTGCAGGCTAATTTAAATTACTAGCAATGGGCCATGATACCTTTTTACCTTTTATTTAATATACACCTGTGCAAAAGTTAAGCACCAGCAAAAACAATAGAACGTAGAAACATGATGGTACAACTAGGCTGCCATACTTTTTGTCCCCGCGTTAGCTGACATAATTCCAAGTACAAAATGCACATGCATGCATGACTTCACGCCGCTTGATGTCCGTGCGTGGCGGGAAACAGCACACGTGTTCAGTTATGTAAAAGTCCAGTTTGAGGTGTAGAACATTACATACAGATTTAGGCGACAAGATTAGGAATTTTGTGTTCATGACCGTGGTTTATTTGTACAGAGAGAATTAGCTCTTGATTGTGAACCGCTATGGCAAGACGAAGGTTAAGTGATCGTGTGAAATGGCAAATCATAGGCATGCATACCACTGGTATGTCATGCAGAGAGATTGGCAGACAGCTGAACATTAACCATACTGTAATCAGTCGTTTGATTGCAAAACATGGGCAAACTAACGAGGTGAAGGACAGGCCTAAATCTGGAAGACCGAAGAAGACTACTGCCCGTGATGATCGAGCCCTAGTACGCCTTGTTAGGAGATCTCCATTCACCAACAGCAGAGTGCTCAGCCAGCAATGGGAAACGCGCAATAGAGTGTCAATGTCTACCGTCAAAAGGAGACTGTATGCTGCTGACATGAAAGCTAGGAGACCTGTCAGACATCCTCTCCTCACTGCACACCACAAAGAGGAGCGTCTGAGGTGGTGCAACGAAAGAAGACATTGGAACATGAGATCCTGGGGACGGGTACACTGGTCCGATGAAAGTTGGTTCCTGCTTCATGCCACAGATGGTCGAACTCGTGTATCGAGGTCCAGACGCACGGCGTACGACCAACGTAACATCATGGAAGAAGTTCCATTTGGTGGAGGTTCCGTTATGATATGGGGGTGCATCTCATTTGATTGTAAGCTGGATCTGTTGACTGTACCTGGAACACTAAATGGACAAAGATATCAAGATTCCATACTGGATAGAGTTGTGGTCCCTCATTTTGTAAATCATGCACCTGGAACCCACCCTATATTCATGGATGACAACGCCCGACCACATTGTGCTAGAGCTGTGCATGAATACCTCCGCCAGAATGCCATTGAAACCCTACCCTGGCCAGCAAGGAGCCCTGACATGAACCCTATTGAGCATATCTGGGACATTCTGGGAAACATGGTGAGAAGGAGGGATCCTCCTGTGCAGAACCTACAGGAATTAACAGACGCACTCCATCTTTAATGGCAACGAATACCACAATGGCGTATCAGTCGGTTGGTGACCAGCATGAGACGTCGTGTCCAGGCCGTCATCCAGGCACAAGGTGGATATACCCGGTATTAATAATGACAGTCTCAAACTCGTGCACAGATGTTAAACTTCGTTTTCAGACACCATTAATGACAATCTAGCCACGTGTGTCAACTGTAGGGCAATAGTTGTCAGTTGTGTCAACGTAACCATATTCAGGCCTCGTTTTCAAGTTCAAACAAAAACATACAGTGTTTCCCCACCATCATAATCAGCATTCCTCTAGTTGCATTATTACCTCTTGCACTAAGATGGATGGGTACATAAATGTTTATGCTATTGCTTTCTTCATAGCACATGAATATACCCTCGCATGTGCGTAAAAATAGGGTGGTGCTTAACGTTTGCACAGGTGTATATCTTATAAAGATTACTCGAGATTTTATGTTTTCTAATACCATGCGGGGTTGTTCGACACAAGTCTTTTTTATGCCCTTAGTTTCATGAAAAATGTAAACATTGCGTTGCTATGTGATATCCTCTTTAGTGCGTTGTAAATTGGCAAATGTCGGATGATCTCGGAATGTCCAGATGTTCAAAATTACGATACTGATTTGAATCCTCGTAATCACATAACCCTCTTTTGTTAGATAGGCTATTAAGCCTGTGTCAGATTATCAGGTTCACTTGATTTGTAAATCTAGTATGAAACTTGCGTTCACTTGATTTCTAAATCTAGCGATAAAATTTATCATATATATGTATATTACTGGTTATATTGTAATGTAAGTGACCAACAAAATGATCTAAAACGTAATGCGATGTTCGAGAAAAATTGCTTGAACGCCCGATAATTAAACTGGGAAGCGATGGCATCGGTGGCGGAAGCTTCCGATTTTTCATCACATGCCAAAGTTCATTTCTCAGTAATACCGATTGCCAGGAATGTATTAAGATCGCCGATCACCTCTGCTCCTGTCTCTGCTCCTGGATATCTTCGGTCAAAATTCTACCTCAATTCTTAGAGCGGAGTCTGATCGTCTTAGATCAGCTAAGGATCTGCGTGATCAGATATCTATTTTGAGGGCTTCAGCAAAAAGAGACTCTTCCTCGGTCAAGAGTCCGTCTTCCTCTCCCAGGAGGAAGAGTCTCAGGCCGGATGAGTATGGGGCTTATCCGTCAAGGGTTTTCACAAACTCTAATCGGTCCTCTCCTTCCCAATCCAGATCCGCGGAGGAGGATCGTTTCAAATCCATTTCTTCACATAGACCTAGAGCCCAGGTTTGTCAAGCCCCTCCTCAGGTGAGAAGGGGTCAGTTTTCCTCTCGAGGTTCTAGATCTAGTTCTAGAGGCCGCTCCTCTAGAGGTTTTCAACCTAGATGGGTTTGAAGGGGTGGCCTCAGCCCAGGTAGGCCTTTCCCTTTCTCCTTTCCCAGTCCTTCCTCCTCTTCTACCACCTTTGGATCTATCGGTGCAGTCCCTTATTCCCAGCGTGCCAGTAAGAGGGCGCCTGTCTCTGTTTTGGGAGACTTGGCGAGCCCTCGTTCAGGACTCCTGGCTTTTAGATCAAATCTGCTGGGGTTATGCACCATCTTGGATAGATCTGCCTCCTCCTCTGTCTTGCCAGCCCAAATGGGCTCCAGTTCCATCCAATCTGGAGAAGGTGGGAGCCCTGGAAGACGAATTTGAGTCAATGTGTATAAAGAAGGCTATAGAAGAGGTTCCTTGTTGGAGAGTAGACCCGGGCTTCTACTCAACTCCCTTTCTAGTCCCCAAGAAAACAGGTGGATGGCATCCAATCATCAATCTAAAGAGATTAAATCTTCTAATATCCACCCCAAAATTCAAGATGGAGACTGTATCTCAGGTTATCGCCAGTCTGAGTCCAGGCATGTGGACGTCATCCATAGACCTCAAGGACGCCTATTTCAGAAAGTTCATGAGATTCGCTTTCAAGGGCCGGGTATGGCAATTCAGAGTCATGCCTTTCGGCCTGACCACGGCTCCTTTCTTCTTCAACCGCCTAGTATCAGCAGTTGCAGGAATTCTGCACCGTCATTCTATTCCCCTTCACGTTTATATAGACGATTGGTTACTAAAAGCAGAATCTTCCTCAATTCTGTCAAGTATCGTTCCAGAGATATGCAGTCTGGCTTCCAGTCTAGGATGGGTAATAAATCTAGAAAAATCATCTTTGGCTTCGTCTCAGGTGTTCACCCACCTAGGTGTTTCTTTCGACCTAGGTCGAGGCTTAGTCTTCCCTTCAGATATAAGAGTAGAAGCCATCCTAGTAGCCATGGAAATTCTGTCATCCTCTGCCGTGGTCAGAGCAATCTTTTTCCTCCGGGTGATAGGCTTGATGGTCAGTGTCGAGAACATCATTCCGTGGGTGGCGCTGATGAGAAGACCTTTCCAAATGTATCTAATGTCCCTGTGGAAACAGTCGATTCATTCAATTTACCATCAGATCCCTGTCAGAGAGCATTTAAGTCCCCACCTAGATTTCTGGAAGGATCGCTGTCTGCTTCTGATAGGTGTTCCTCTGGTCAAGTCTTCTCCTCAAGTGATCATCTTTACAGACGCTTCCCAGGAGGGATGGGGAGCGGTCTGGGGTTCCCTTTCTGTCTCAGGCCTGTGGTCCCTGGAGGAGTCATCAGCCCACATCAACATTCTGGAGTTGTGGGCTGTCAAGAAGGGTCTCCTTTCTTGGTCGGATCGGGTGCAGGGCCTCAAGATCTCGATTCGATCAGACAATTCAACAGTAGTCTCTTATATCAACAAGCAGGGAGGCACAAAGTCGTCTCTCCTTTGTTTGGAGGTGTGGAATCTTCTCATGTGGTGTCGCATGAACCAGATTTTTCTGGTGTCCTCCCATGTCCCAGGATGTCTGAATTTTCTGGCGGATCAATTGTCTCGGCCCTCCAAATTTGCCCACACAGAGTGGCAGTTAAAGAGGTCGGTTGTCAGAGCGATCTTCAACCTCCTGGATCGTCCCCATGTAGACCTGTTCGTGACCTCTCTGAATGCCCAGATCTCCTCTTTCATGTCTCCTTTTCCGGACAATCAGGCATTGGCTGTGGACGCCCTGTCTCAGTCTTGGACAGGAATCTTCGCATATGCGTTCCCTCCAACTATCGTGGTTCCCTTGGTTCTGAAGAAAGTCAGGGACCAGTTCTGCGAGATTTTGTTGATAGCTCCCTTTTGGCCAAAAAGGATCTGGTTTGTAGACCTTCTCGATCTTCTAGTAGACTTCCCTCGTCTGCTTCCAGTGTCCCCAGATCTGTTATCCCAAGTAAGGGGAACTTGCCTTCATCCAAACCCAGGAATCTTCAGTCTGTGTGTATGGAGAATATCGAGTGTTCGGTCCCTGAGAATAAATTTTCTGCAAGATCTCAGGTAATCATTAATTCGGCCAGGAGGGAGTCGACCCGAGGAGTTTGCAAAGGTCGACTTAAGATTTTTGGAGAATGGTGTTCAAATCATGATCTCGTGCCCGATTCTGTTTCTATTTCCCAAGTGTTAGATTTTTTATCCTATCTGTTCGATTCTCTTCATCTGACTGCTAACACTGTTAGAGGATATAGATTTTCTTTAGCATCTTCTCTTCCTTGTTTCTTAAACGCTGATGTTAAAGATACTTACGGTTCTTAATGGTTTCATCAGAGGTTTAGGTAATATTCGTCCTCCTATTGCTAAACCTTTGCCTTCCTGGAACTTGGCTTTGGTTCTTCAGGTTTTGGCAGGTCATCATTTTGAACCTATCTCTTCAATTAGCTTAAAGCTTTTAACCTTTAAGGCTGTTTTTCTAGTGGCTTCTGCTAGAAGATGATCTGAGATCCATGCTTTTTCCGCTGAAAAGGATCGATTTATTGAAGCTGGGGATGGTTTGGTATTATATCCTAGAAGTGTTTTTAAAAATCAAAAACGCAATCAAACCGTTATCCAGCTAAGCCGATTATTTCAAAATCTTTATCTTCCTTTTCTCCATCTGACAGATTTTGGTGTCCAGTCAGAGCTCTTAAAGCTTATAAGCATCGTACTGATTTTAAAAGATCTGATCCGTCTCACTTCTGGGTTCTGTATGCGGAAGGGGTAGCCAGACCAGTCTCTAAAACATCTATTGCTAGATGGATTTGTGACATCATTCAAATCTGCTATGAGATTGCTTCTCCTGAGCAAATCAATCTCTCTCACATTAAGGCTCATGATGTTAGAGGGATGGCTACCTCTTTCGCTCTTTTCGCTGGCTCTTCTGTAGACGAAGTTATGCAAGTTGCAGGATGGAAAGCCGAGTCTACTTTTACCACTTTTTATTTGAAAGACCAGAGCGCAGCGGCTTCATTCTTTAGGAACATTACTATTTTAACAAAAAAGGCTGAAGACCATTTACCAAGCAGATCCCACCATTTTTGTTAGGACCGTGTGTCTGCGGGTAATGGTGAGAGTTGTTCTTTGGTTTTTATTTGTTTCTTTATGTTTAAAGTTTTATTTGGTTGTTAATCACTATGTGATTGATAAAGATGCACCATTATGTTATGTTATTAACATTTGGTTATGTTTTGTTTGATTTTTATCCTTGCTTTTGGATTCTCAAATCACCTCCCACCAAAGTTTCGTAGTGGGACACTGACCAAATCTATGGGTTTAGCAAGTAGTGATTGAATGGTAATGGATGTTTTTGTGGTGTAATAACAACCCCCAACAAACCCCCCTTTAGTGGGTTGGTCTGTAGTTTTATTAACCACTATAAAAACATACTTACCGTTCAATCACTACGACCCGGCCTCAGCCACCCTGCTGGGTATTGATTTGAGAATCTATGCTGGATATATGGCACTTACATTTAGAAAAGTGAATCAGTTTTCACATTTGGGACCTACTGCGCATGCGCGAGCGTGCTTAGTGACAAGCGTCACCAAGGAGTGAGTACAGACTGGTGCCAGTCTATTGTAAGGCTAATGCAGGGGGTCCCTCTTCCAGAAGCCTGGTTGAGGGTCTACATGGTGATGGTATTGGCATTAGGGAGTATGTAAGCGAGCATAAAAATCTTATTCTGATAGCTAAATGCAGATATTTGATTTAGCAAGTAGTGATTGAACGGCAAGTATGTTTTTATAGTGGTTAATAAAACTACGGACCAACCCACTAAAGGGGTGTGTGTTGGGGGATCTCGTTGCCGAATTTCTGATCCCAGGATAACTATATCCGAGTACTCGCTTAAGATACTTCATTAAAATTTGCTTTAACCAGATCTGGTCAGATAATATCACGTGATTTATATATCATGTGATTATCACGTGATTCTGATTTATATATTATAAAGACGACTTTTATGTCAAGTTAGGATTAATTTTGAGGGAAAATACAATCTTTATTAAAGGATACGCAATATTTAGGCTGTTCAATTTAATAATTTCACTTCTGCAAATGATGTTTTGAGGTACACATTAAGCATAGCCGTGAGGTGACAAGATTTGTGCAGGGGAGGTTTTGTGGTATCTTCAGACGTTAAGATGTTTAAAAATTCTGAGGAAAATAAGTTTTATCCTTGTATATAGTGCGCGCACATTTTTTAGAAGGTGTAAATTGAGCATAAATGTGCGACCTATTTATGCCTTTATAAGTAAATACGCCACTCCCATATTTGCTGGTACTCATTCAGATTCAACTTATTTCAGTTGCAACTTATGACTAATAACTTTGAGATTTAAATGGTTAATATTTTGATAGTAAACACTACAAACTTTGATGACCAAGTTTTACTATATCAGAGATGTGTGTTGATCTCAGTGTTTTAGTAGCAAGAAAAGCCTTTGAATCAGGAAAGTTCTTGACTATCAGCCCCTTTTATTAGCCCTAAGATGGGTTTTTTCCTACTTAATGTATAATCTAATCTCTCATCTTTTTGGAAATTCTTTCTGTGGGTACTTAACTTGGGCAAAATTGGCTATATAGAGCACGTACCCTGGCTATGATGGATCATTCTATCAGCTCTCAATCGATTAATTGTTATAGTCAAATATAACATTCTGTTTGCAAATGGACTATTACTCGTGGAAATCATCTGAAAGTTTACCAGAAGAGGGGGAGCTAACCTAGTTAGAAAAAAGTTTTCTCGCTAAGGGGTGTGCAAACTGAAATGTTTTTTCTGAACATGTTGTTTCCACACCATCTCTTAAAACATTTGAAAATGGTTTAGGTAGGGTTTGGCATAGTCAAGAGGCAATGCATGACTACACCGCACACGCAACCCATGACGAGAAGTGATGGCACAGGCATGGAGATAAATGAAGAAGAGATGAACATAAGGCCTAATTGTCCTGTGCTCAGTTTTATTACCTAGATTATAACTCTCAATTTTTATGGTATAGCAATTGATTATAATTAAACTTCTGGTTTAGGTATGCCAAATCAATTCACTTCTGTTGTTTTGCTGGTATTGTTTGTTTCTAAATCATGTTTGACAATTTAAATGCCCTATTTCAGGGGCTCTTATTTTTAATTCTTTAATTCTTTATTAGTTGCTCTTAGTGCAATGGCTGAACCATCCAATTATCCTCATCCTTCCAAACCTTGTGTACACCCAACTCTTCGCATTTATCTTCTAGGAACAATTTTATTTTTTCTTATGATCCTAGCAGTTCTTTTGTCGTTTTGATTTCACTAGATTTCGTTTTGCTCCTGAATCTTCTCATGTATTAGTCTCTTCCTATCAGCCTCCATCTTTCGACCTGTTCTATCAAAAAATTGGAATCAATCATCTTTCGATTCTCCTAATATCAATCTGCAAATAAGTGCGTTAGTCTTTATTATTTTAATTGTGAATAGTGGTTTGCTATCTTTTAGTATCATATCTGACCTGATTTATTTTTAACATAGTTTTTCAGTCTTTCTTTTCTAGGATCCCTCGCCATGATGAAGCATAGCTATGGGTGAATGTAAGCTTGTCACAATAATAAAATCTTTTTTCTCTTATCGTGATTTACACCGCTCCTTTCTCAAGTTCAGTAGAAATTTGTATCTCTTTATTTGTCTAGTGATATGTCTATTTCTGTTATTTTCATATGGAGCTGTTTTCTCAGCCTTATCTATTCGAGCCTATTTTTGTTCTTCTAAATTCCAACTTTCCCAGGCATTATTAAATAAATTCCGCAATGGGGCCTAACCAAGATGATTGGGTCATTGCCTTCGCATGGATTGTGGAATATGGTTTTTTCCTGTCACCCTTCTGTGTAGTTTCAGTTCTTTGTCCTTATCCATCATTGATCTGGTCACAGGTTTGATGGACTTCTTTCCTGTTTAATCGTCTGATAAAGATATTAACAATTGGGCTCATATCATACTAGCTGTGTTTTAAAATTAGATTTGTAAAATAAGATTCTGCAGGTTTATTCTGGTCCTAGCTGTCATGCTTAAGCACTTCTATATAATCTCTACTCTGTCAGGGGTGGGGATGGGTATAGCTAGCCTCATGCATGTCTTAGTTAGCAGATTTCCTACATATAAGGTACAATCAACGTAGTCATTGAATCCCCCTTTTTTTCTCTCAAACCATGTTAGTCTCCTCTGACATTAGTCCTGCTTCTGTTCTTGATCAATAATTTTCTGCTCTATTCAAGTAGGATACAGTGGAGAAATAGCAGAATCCAAAGACTTTAAGGATTTTGAAGTGCTGGCAGATCATCTTTTATAGGTTCTCGGCTCTTATCTTCAACTCATATATTTATCATTTTCTGATAACGTCCAAAGAATTTACACTTCATGTCCTTATGATTTAATACGAATTCTGTGGTATGTTTTGGAATTATTTTGTCTGGAACCCATGGTTGCTTTGATACTGTTTGGGACAAAAATGACTTAGTCAAATCGTTTTATAATATTCAACTCTTTTCCTGATACGTTGTCTCAGAAATGGAGTTCATCGATGAAAGGAATAATATGGCCAAGGAGTCATTTTGGCCAGTCATCACTGGTCTCGTCAAGGATAAGGGACAGTGTTTTCTGATATTTCCATACATACAGAATTGATCATAACTGGATCTGGGTTCTTTTAATTACATCATAGCCAGTCTGGGATTCTTCTGGCTTGGAAGGTTCCTCAATTGTGTTAAAATTTGGGCCGATTGGAGTCAGTTTTGTGGACGACGGTCAAGTCTGGTAATTCAAAATTTTGTCCCTCACCACGACCGCATACACTGCATTTTCATTCGCTGGTTGTCATCGGTACCAATTCACCAGTTTATCCATCTGCAGGTCCAGTTTACGTGTTTGGGGGAGGGGATCGCTATAGAATTTTCTCTCGTTCTTGTGTCTATGGAATCAGATAAAGTAGTCTTACTACTCTCATATTTTCAGGAACTAGAACAGGAACTAATACGCTAGTATTCCTCTTCAATACTCTGGAATATTGGAGAATGAAGAGATATTGTCTCTTTCACAAGCCACCTATCTGCTCATGCAGTCATTTCTATAGTAGTGACTTTCATCAACAAGCAGGGCAGTTGAGGTTATCATATTTTGTCTGGAGTCTTGGTCTTCCTCCTGCGGTGGAGATGTAAGGAAATCTTTCAGCAGCTCACATTCCAGGTAGAATGATTGTCCTTGTAGCTCATTTATTACATCCCATTAAGTTTCTACTCAGTATAATGTCCAGATCTGATGTTCATATTCTTCCTCCAGGCTAGCCCCTGGCGGTAGATGCTCTGGCCCAGTCATAGACATCACATTTTATTTAAATATCTTCAATTTAACTTTCTAGTGCCAATTGTCTTAAGAACTTTTGTCAGCGGTTCCTAGTACAATTGTCTTTAAGAACTTTTGTCAGCAGAATGTATTATCCCTTTAATCACTCCTGCTTGGCCCAATGAGAGTTATTCAGTGGATCTCGTAGTCCTCTTTGTGGAAATCCAAAGCATCTTACAAATTTTGCTGATTTTCTATCTCGTTTAACAGCAGCTTTCAGTTCATCATTCCACAAATCTTCAATATGTATATATGGTATTTTCCAAGAGACCTGTTTTTCAGAAATTGATTTTTTTTGTCTGAACTTTAGTATTCTTAATCAATTCAAACTATCTGTTACAGGAAAATTTACCAGAGTATATTTAAGGTTTTCAAATGGTTGTTAGAACAACACATTATCACGCCCGATTCTGCATCCCATCATCCAGTCATAGATTCATGGGATATTTTTTGATGACTTAAATCTCTGTATGCTGGGTTGGTGTTATTGTTTTCACTAGCATCTATCCTTCTTTATTTTCTAGAAGCCGGTTTGAGAGTTATTAAGTATTTACATCATTTATCCATGGTACAGGTATTTTTAGGGTATAGCACAAAGACAAATACCTATAATAAATTCCTCTATTAATTCATTCTTGGGTCCATCTGTTTAATTGTATAGCTCTGAAATCATTCTTTTTCTACTAGCTGCCACGTTTGATAGATGGCATTTTGATATTCATATTCTTTTTGTGAATGATCATTTCTAGGTGGTAGGAGATCTTCCCTCATTCTTTGCTCTTGAAGAGATCTTATATATATAAAACCTAATTAATTGTTTTCAATCCTTTCCGAAAACTATACCCAATTTAAAAGATCTTTTTGAAACACAGTTCAGGTTACTTATGCAAATTTGTGCGCATCTCATCAACTGGATTACAGACTCCATCGATCGACACTAGAATGTATCTCTAGGAGACACTCAGTAAGTGTTAAGGCACACAATGTTTGTGGTATGGCCTTCTCCTTCGCATTCTATGCAGATCTACCATTCAGATTACTTATGCGAATTTGTTTAGTAAGCGTGCATCTCATCAACAGGATTACAGACACCATTAATTGACACTAGAATGTATCTCCAGGAGACACTCAGTTTGTGTTAAGGCACACAGTGTTCGTGGTATGGCCTTCTCCTTCGCATTCTATGCAGATCTATCAGTGGACGACATTATGTAAGTTGTAGTATAAATGTCAGATTCTACATTATTTTTGTCTGAAAGATCAGATTCAATTCACAATCTGACATTTCTAGTTTCGACACTCAAACCTAGGCTTAATTGCCTAGATTCTTTTGTCAGTCGTCTTCTTCACCATCTCATGTCTGTTTTTAAATTCTCTTTGCTGAGATTTTCTAATTATCATTATTTTATTTAGAACATTTGTTTGTTCGTGCTCTTTCAGCACTTCAGCGATTTAGTTGGTTTTAGTTTTTTAGTGATTAACCTTTCATTCCTGATTTGCAATTTACCAACCCACCTAGTATTTGGGCTCTGACCAATTCTATGTTTTAGCAAACAGTGAATTGAGTGGCTTAGTATTTTTGTTGTGTTACAAAACGACCCAGATGTATATACTGTTCTGGCGTTTTGTTAGCGTACTAAAATTCTTACCACTCTATTCACTGTGGACCACCTCAGCCAGCCCGTGTCATTAAATTGCAAATCATTATTAAAGATTTGTGGAATTAATTAATGATGGCTTGGACTCGATCGCATGCATAGTAGCATAAGTGCGCATGCTCACAGACTCGTTTATATGTTCTCTATAGGGATAGAGGAACCGGTTCGCTAGAGCAATGACTGCTTTAGAGTTAAGGAGATATTATCAAGACTACCCAATGGAGGGATGTATCTCTGCTAACCTTGTTTACAAGGGAACCCACACCATGGGAATGAATAGGTTAACATTTTCTCAGATATCTAAGTCAGGGGACTTATAGCAAACAGTGAATTGAGTGGTAAGTATTTTAGTAAGCTAACAAAATGCCAGACCAGTATATACGTCTGGGTCGTTATTTATGAGTACAGTACAACCTGTCTATAGTGGACACTTTTTGGCTCACCACAGCATGATTACTACCAACAAGTGGTGTCCCTTAATACAAGTCATTCACCATAGTAAATGACTTTCAGCGCCACAAGATGTCGATTCTTTAAGACGTGTGGTCATACACCCACCCATCTCAAATAAACACCATTTTATGGCCCTAAAAACAACAGTCCACTATGCACATTTTGACTGTATATTGAATAATGTTCACTTGAGTTTCACTTTGCAAAAGACATGTACTAGGGGTTGTCCCAGTAATGAAGAAGTCAGACAAAAACATCAAGAAATATTAAGGGTCTTTTTAGACAAGAGGATATCAGAGTTTGGTAAGCTGATATAACGCCATTAACTGTCATTGGTTTATTAATGGTGGGGGGGGGGCAGAGCCCTCCATCCCACCCAATACAGGCAGGTAAAGCAAAACATACACGATTTGTTTGGGCGAAACAAGAGAAAAAACATAGATTTATTCACATTAACAACCGCTGGGAGACGTGGTACAGATTAGAACACCAATATATTACATGACAATTCTGATATCTATAGTCATCCCTGTATATACTAAACTAAATCATATATTATGAACTATATTATATTACAACAAACAATTTAATATGTTATAAACAAGATTAAATAAATACTATGCAATACACAACCGATATGATACACCCTCAGAGGGTGATACGCCAATGTAAGGATACGCACAGGGAGGGAGGGATGGGAGAATTAAATTTACATACTGAAGAGATATGGTTAGAGAAGCGAATGGCAGATTGCTGGCTCTGACAGCCGGACAGTGGTTTAAGAATGACGATACTCAATTCCAATTGGTCGCAGAGCCCTCCATCCCACCCAATACGGGCAGGTAAAGCAAACCATACAAGAGTTGTTTGGGTGAAACAATAGAAAAACCATAGATTTATTCACAGTAACAACTCCTGGGAGACGTGGTCCCAGGTACAGATTAGAACAGCAATATATTACATGACAATACTGGAATCTGTGGTCATCCCATATATCGCCCAAGGTTTATATCATTGATTGATATTGTACATCGTAGAATTGCTGATAAGTATTTTGAAAACTATTTGACAGAAGGTTGTTGCTGCTTTGGGCTCCAACAAACTTCTGTTAAAAAACTTTTCAACATATATTCAGCGCTATAGGTAGGTATATTGTCATGACTGTGGTGGGACTGACTTGTCCACTATATCTAGTGTTTTTAGGTCTATGAGTTGTCAGCTTCTCTGCAAATTTATTCTTTACACGGTGAAAATTTGTTCTTATTAAGTTGAGATTCTTGTTAAATATCTATTGATTATCCCAGTTTTAAATACCAAATGTTGAATTTTATTTGTGGCTACTGTTTTCTATTAGATGTTTTATGTGATTGCCCTTATGGTATTTATTTTGAGCCAAGGGTGGAAATTATGGGACTATGACATGGGCTAGAATGAACATTGACATTATTTTTTCATGATTCCTTGACTTTCATATTTTTATTTATTTTTTCTTAAGTGGTCTTGGCCAGGTACAATTGAATGCAAAATTATAAATGAAATTAGGTGATTTTCAAATTTTGTTTCCATTTTGGTAGCTTTTAATCTTGAACCAAGAAAATAAATTGGTACAATCACCTAAAGAATTGCACTATTCTGCCAAAAAGACATGTTCTATTACGTGATATGTGTTATGCGACCACCTGTGTTTAGTGACCGCCTTGTATGGCTAGCCTTTTAAACATATGGCAGTGTGTCAATTTCCAGACACCTCTTCAGGAATGACATGGGATATTTTTAAACAAATTCAACTTGAACATCTGTTATAGGCAGCAACAGCGGTCAGTCAAATTAGGTTTTAAAATATTCAATATAGACTTCCTTACACCATAAGGAACCTGTCAATTTTGAATAAAAGAATTAAAAGTTTAAGGCTTTAACACTCAAGATGGCCAAAAATGCCTTCTGGAGCCATCTTGAGAAATGTCCATTTACAGACCTAAAGAATATTTAAAAAAAAAATTTCAAATGGAATGGCGGTCATGCATTTCAGTAGAAAGTCCTAAAAAATTATGCCTTCTCTTTGTCTGCAAATAGACGCATTCGATGAGCAAATGTAAATTATCTTGTCCAAATTCGAGGATTAAAGGGTTAAAGCGTGCATAATTTAGAATACCCATGTAACCAGCTTGACCTTATCTAGGCAGTCAATTCCCCTTTCCAGAGTATCCATCCATGTCTTATGACATCATAAACAGCTCAGTGCTTGTATGACGAGGTCACAATGGTATTACGTCACAAAGGGTTCCATATAGACTATCATCAAATCTCAAAATAATCTGATTCATTGTATGAATTGTATCTCTTTGTAATTCTTTGCTATTTAATAAACATGCTGTTGAATATTTTGAAACAAATTTGACTGGGCGCTGTTGCAGCCTTAGGCAGCAACAGCACCCCGACAAATTTGTTTAAAAATATTCAACAGCTTACCTGTGTTGTTTTTTTGAAATTGGTAGTCAGGATGTCTAAAGATCGATCGATCCCAACATGAGCGAGGTGTGGGTGGAGCTTATCTAGAGCTGAGCGGGGCAGAGCTAAAACCGGAAAGGTCCATTCAACGCCACCCGCTACGGAGGGGTATGATCTTTCACTCAAGTACATGACGTCATAATCAATTGAATCACGCATAGGCTGATGTCACAATAAGTATGACATAATTAGAAAAAGGGCCAAGTCTGCTGATTGTGCAAATTGTATATCTTTAATGAATTTACAATTTAATAAACATTCTGTCAAATATATTTTGAAACTAATTTAACTGTGAGTTGCTGCCATGCCCAGTCAAATTCAACAGCTTACCTGTATAGGTGCCTTCAAATTGGTTTTCAATGTATTAAGTATATAAATTGCTTCACGCATGCACAAAAACATGGGCGCTGCTTAGCTGAAAATTGGCGGAGCATAGCTAGAAACGGATCCTTCTATTATGATCAAACCCTTGCCAGTGGGTTAATATAGTTATTACTACATTGCAACCTACCTCCTTGCATTACTATGGCTCTTTCCTTCTCTGAAGGGAAGCGTAGTAGGATGAGTTTTTTACAGCCAATGTCTGATGGGTATTGTGGTTACAGAGTGACTGAAGGCTTCTTTATAATGATGAGATCCATAGTAATTCGCTTGAATGCTATATCTCAAATAGAGGCAATAAGAGGGTTAATCCAATACCCATAGCCACTGAGTAGGTCATTAAGCACAATGACAACCTCATTGACTGATAGTTATCACACAACCAAGATTTCATTCCTTTTCCTACTCTGATAGGAATAGGCGTAGAAATTTTGCAGCTAATTTATAAGTTTTATTACTTATTTAAATCAGCCTGTTGATTTTGAAAGTTGTGAATAAAGATCATCAAGGATGTCTGACAGGAGGTAGAAACCTCCCAAGATAAGTGGTTGTAGGTTATGGTGTTGTAAGAATGATTTTATGATCATTTCTATTTTCATGGTAGACGCGTTACCAGTTTTGGTTATTTGTGTCCAGAGTGTTTAGACATATGAGTTGTCTATTTGTGCTTCTTTATTAACAGCGACTTGTAAAGCTATTGTATTGTCAATGCTTGTATGGTATTGAGCATGAATCCTGATATAATCTCGCTAACATACTCTCTCAAAAAGAAACTATAAATAATTTAAAAACATTTGAGATCGGGAAGGTCTTTTTTTGTAAATCTTGGGATTAGCGCGGCTAATTCTGAGTCATATTCAGAGCTTTACTCTATCTTATCTTACTGTTTTTACGATTCAGATCTGGGAAAGTCTCCGAAGAGGTCAAAGGAGAAGGTTAAAGAGAAGTTTGTGAATCACTCTATCCGATGTTCTAATGGCAGCTGCCAGAGATTTATAAAATCAGACCACGTTGGACATGTTTGTTCCAAGTGCACTTCATGTACCCTTGAGTCTTCCTGCCTAATTTGTGGGTCATGGTCGCTAGCCAATAGAATGTTCTTTTTCAAACCTATTTCTTCGGCGACCTCTAAAACCACGGGAAATCCTTCTCCACTAGAGTCAGCAGTTAAAATAAAGGCCAAAACCGAGGTCAAGATGGATTCTGCCATAATACTCGAAGAAAATTGTTTTGTCAATGGAATATCTCCAGAAACAGGTCAGCAACATAGATTTGTATATTGACAGCAGGATTAACAAAATTATCCTGGACCAGTCAGTTTCCAATTCTTTATCTCCTGACGTAATTGGGGGTGAAGCATTAGAACTGGCTGTTCCTAGAAAATGCTGGGTTACAAAATCTAATAAATTTAACAATTTGCATTGTTTCAGGGGTACCACAAAGAAGAACGCAAAAAACAAGGATATGAAGTCTTGGGTTACACCTCGTTCACCGCTCGTTCATAATCCAGTCACTCCATCACAGATTTCTTCAGTATCATCAGTCAACATTCCGCAGCCTGTGCCCTTGCAGACTGATGAAGGTCTCGGGCCTAATCAGATCATAAGTCGGGCCAGTCTGTCACCTGTCACTACTACGTCTTCACTGGATGGGCCGAAGGATTTTCCCACCAGAATGGTCCAGGTTGTCACACATCCGCTGCCATCTACAAAGCCAGTTGCTTCTTCTTATATTGTTTCTGCTGTTTCTCTGGCTAGACATCCAGCCCCGGGTTCGGCGTTTTCCCGGCCCCAGGTCTGGATGTTGAACGGCTTAGGTTCCCGTTTTCATCTGGGGGGGGGGGGGGGGGGGAAACCCAGATTTTTGTCAGGGTCAGGCCTCCGGTGTGGTGTCAGGTTCAGAGGTTGTGCAGGCTCCAGGCCCCCTCCCCCCCAGGGTTCTTCCCGGGTCTGGGTCCAGGTTCTCTCCTTTCAGGTTTTTCTCCTAGCTTTCCCGCCCCAGATCGGGACCGGTCATTCCAGTGTGTCAGAATCTGTTTTGAATTTGTCTCCCGGTTTCCCCGCCCCGGCTCTGGCCCTGGCCTGAGCGGGGACTGGTCTTTCTGGCATGTCAAAATTAAATTTGAATTCTTTCTCCCGGGTTTCCCACCCCGGCTCGAGCTCTGGCCCGAGTCGGGACTGGTCATTCTGGTGTGTCAAAATCAAATTTAAATAATTTTTCTTCCATTAGTTTTGACATTTTTTCTCATGTTTCCCCAGTCCCAAACGGTCTAAGATTCGGGACCCGGTTTAGTGGAACCACGCTCTGGTCCCTTTTGTGGACCCGGGTTTGGCTCATTTCTTTGGATAGGAGTTCAGGCCTCCTATCATCTTTTTGTTTCAAATTTTATTCTTTTCATTTTTTCAATGGGATCTTTTTTTACCTTATTACATATGTGCATATCATTATCTTATCTAGCAGTACTCTCTTGCAATATCGTGGTAGTTCAGACTTCTTTCTCCCGCCTTTCTGTGTGTTATCTCTCCTTGCATTCTCTCAATCTAAGTTATAGTAATTTTTATTTGTTCTCAACCTTTTCTTCTCGCACTCTTTCCTATCAGATTACTGCGCAATTCTAATTAGCTATATTTTGGTCATTTTTTCATCTCGAGTTAGAGGCGCAGTTCTATTCGGGCCGTTCATCTTTTCGTATAATACACCTCCTCCCCTCTACGTTGGCAGGCGTGACATACCTACTTTCATAACTTTAGGAGAATTTACATGTCATTCTATATTTATCGTGAATATTTTGTTCTTTTAAGGCTATTCTTCTCTTTTTATCACCCTTTTGTTTTACAAATATTAATTTCCTAAAAGTTAGATTAGATTTGCTCTCATGGTATTTTGTGTTTTTCATTAATACAAGTTTCTTTGCCGTATTTCGTCCTTATTTAGTAGCTGTTAGTATCTCGTCAACATGCCCTAGTTTGGCAGGCTATTCGTCCTAGTCTCATTTCACCTCAGATAATGTGGACTATTTAGGTTAGTTTTTAATTTCAGTTTTAGTCAGATATTCAGAGCCGAGTAGCAACAGGATCATCTGCCTCTTCATGGATCTGCTTAAAGCTGGATTATATGACTGGCTTCGTCAAAGGAATGTAATCTTGGTTGCTACAACAAGGTCATGTGATGGCTATCAGCCAATGAGGTTGTCATTGTGCTTAATGACCTACTCAGTGGCAAGCGAATTACTATGGATCTCATCATTAGAGAGAGTATGGAGATTCCTGCAGAAGCCTTCAGTCACTCTGTAACCACAATACCCATCAGACATTGGCTGTACAAAATTCAGAGAAGGAAAGGGCTATAGTAATGCAAGGAGGTAGGTATGTAATTAGTAAAAGATAAGACCAGATCCTCCGGGTCGTTTAGTCGTTTATATGTAAATTTCAATATTGACCGATATTGTGTGTAATACTGATCTATTTCAGCTCTGTCTATATATAACATCTAAAAGTATTATTACCCTCTTACATAATATTACACTTTTTTTCGCTATGTATTGTCACACATAACATATACGTATCATGAATGTATATTATTACAGCATCACTGCATTAGGCGCAAAAGGTGGTACAGGTGTAAAACAGTTGAAGCCGAGTTATGGTGGATATGTTCACGGCTTGTTCAAGCTGATTCAAGGCGAGCGAGTTCATCTGGTTATTGGTCAACTGGGTCAGAACGCCTGTCATCAGGTATGGTGTGGTTTCAAACAATAGGATTAATCCTTTCACCCTCAAATTTGTAAAAGAAAATTTAAATTTTCTCATAGCAAATGTCCATTTGCAGACCAAGAGAAGACTATTTTTTTAAATTTACCACTGGAATGACTGGCTTGATTATCGAGCCCGTCATTCCAGTGGTAAATTTTCAAAAATAGTCTTCTCTTGGTCTGCAAATTGACATTTCTCAAAACCACCGCAGAAGCCATCTTTGACTGATATAAGTGTTCAAAAGGTCAAGCTGAAATAAGACACTCAAAACAAGGCACTGCCAGTAATAGTCTATTGGGAATATTGTATGGCTATTTTCAGGAAACTACCAATATTATTCTGCGTAAGGCTTATAATGGAGGAATCCAGTTTATCGATCAATCATATGATGTCTACATCACATGTAGGCTGACATGATAATCAATTACATCATGAATGACAAGATTGAGTCCCTCATAAATGCTTAACAGGCCTTCAAGTTGTACGAATTCTATGTCTTTAGTATTTAATAAGCATTCTGTTGAATATTTTGAAACTAATTTGACTGTGTTGCTGCACAGAGTCAAATTAGTTTCAAAATCTTAAACAGCCTACCTGTATAGGTTTCTGGAAATTGAAATTCAGAGAATGCAGGGATCGATCGAATCACGGACAAAAAAGTGGGTGGAGCTTATGTAGGGGTGGAAGGGGCACAGCTAAAACTGGATTCATCCAGTAAGCACAAGCTTTATACTGGTCCTGGAAAGCCATAGAGTCTGAGCATTTGGAATCAACCGATTTTTTCTGAGGCTTGATGCGTTTTACTGCAAAGCTTTTCGGATAGTTTGATCTTATGTCTTACATTCTGGACTCAGTATATGCCCTGATTCCTCTTCAAGCATGCTTCTGTAGTGTGGCGTAGCCATTGTTGATATGATTACGGAATTTTTGAAATCTTAAACGTGTTCTCCAGTCCTAGAGCCAAAGTTCTCGGTTCCGACTGTTTGTATCGTTTAATGTGTTACATCCTCTTCTCCACTTGTCTCAGAGTTGTCTAGGACATTGAATGGAGCTGTGAATCATACAGTTGTTGATACTCGCACAATGGAGGAATCCAGTTTTAGCTATGTGCCGCCCATCTCTAGCTAAGGTCCACTCACACTTCGCCTGTGTTGGGATCAATTGATCCCTGAACTCCCTGACTATCAATTTTCAGAAAACTATTGCAGGTAAGCTGTTGAATACTTTGAAGCTAATTTGAGTGTGTGCTGTTGCTGCGAATCAGTGCCAAGTGAAATTAGTTTCAAAATATTTAACATGTTTATTAAATAGTAAAGACATACAATTCGTACAACAATGCTTTGGTCCGTCACTAAGTTATGCAATCATGATGAACTTAATTATGTTATTCATGATGTCATCGATTATGAAGTCATCCTCAGCATCACAAATTTGATTGTGATGTCATATCGTTGATGGATAAACTGGAATGTTCCATCGTCCAACTTCTCTTTGGCATCTATTTTTGAGAGCATATATACACCGAGTAGATGGATTATTGCATACTCACGTCTGCGAAATTGATTGCATATACGAGGAACACCATCTGATCTTCAAGTGGTAAATTCTTATATATTGCATGTAGCTCTGATGGCTACTATACATGCTTGGACAGAGGTCATACATGTTATGTGTATTGTTTGTCTTGGACAATTGACTTAAGAATGAGACTTTTTGCCATTAGTGTAGCAAAAGTTTTGTAAAACAACAAAAATACTAAGCCACTCAATTCACTGTTTGCTATAAGTCACCTGACTTAGATATCTCAGAAAATTTTAACCTATTCATTCCCATGGTGTGGGTTCCCTTGAAACAAGGTTAGAGATACATCCCTCCATTTGGTAGTCTTGATAGTATCTCTTTAACTCTAAAGCAGTCATTGCTCTAGGGAACCGGTTCCTCTATTCCTATAGAGAACATATAAACGAGTCTGTGAGCATGCGCACTTATGCTACTATGCATGCGACCGAGTCCAAGCCGGCATTAATTAATTTTCTGTATTACAGGAAACACCTAACTTTTATCTCAACAAATCCTATTCATTCCATAATCTTGTGGAGCTACATCCACATTTGATTTTTCATGAATACCACAGTACAAGCGGTCTTTGTTGAATAAGTCATAGTACTTATGTAAAATGTTTATAATTTACGTGAATATGAACAGAAAGTTCGTTGTGACCAAGTTGAAAGAAAATGGCGCCATCTTCACATTACAAGCCAGGTGAAGTCAATAACTCTGATCCTATTTTAGCCACGAGACTCGTTCCTACAAAAGGTATACTATATACCAGTTTGGAACATCTCCTACGAAAGGTATCCTACATAACATATGTATCATACCGGTTGGGAAGTTAGTGGATCAATTAAGAGTTTTGACTAGGTACGTATTTCCGAGCGTCATTCTTTCCTACATAAGGTATACTACATACCGGTTTGGATCGAATCCTACATAAGGTATCCTACATAACTATGTAATATACTGGTTGGGAAGTTATTGGATCTATTAAGAATGTGACAGTGGTGCAAACAGGCGTGGTGGACCGGATGAACACCACAAGGATACACCACGATTATCCCCTGAAGAAAAGCGAGTGGTCCTTCTAAGGACCGTTACTAACCAACTAACATGAAACTCGCAATTACTTCATGATGATCAGTCATGTCAGTCGTATTACAATAAAGACAAGACCATCATATTAATTCGCGATTCGGTCTTCGCTTTAAATTGGCGCCGTTTTTGCAGGCTAATTTAACATTACTAGCAATGGGCCGTGAAACCTTTTTACCTTTTATTTAATATCTTATAAAAATTACTCGAGATTTTATGTTTTCAAATACCGGGCGGGGTTATTCGACACAAGTTTTGTTTATGCCCTTAGTTTCATGAAAAATGTAAACATTGCATTGCTATGGGATATCCTCTTTAGTGTGTCTTAAATTGGCAAATGTCGGACGATCTCGGAATGCCCGGATGTTCAAAATTACGATACTGATTTGAATCCTCGTAATCACATAACCGTCTTTTGTTAGATAGGCTATTAAGCCTGTGTCAGATTATCATAATCAGGTTCACTTGATTTGTAAATCTAGCGAGAAACTTGCGTTCACTTGATTTCTAAATCTAGCGATAAAATTTATCATATATATTACTGGTTATATTGTAATGTGAGTGACCAACATAAAATGATCTAAAACGTAATGTGATGTTCTAGAAAAATTGCATGAACGCCCGATAATTAAACTGGGTAGCCCGCGTCTAATGTTAGTGAGCCAGCCAGTGGCAAAGTAAATCTCCGTTTGGAGGCGCTGACGAGAAGCATAGATCTCATTGCCGAATTTCTGATTCCAGGATAACTATCTCCGAGTACTCGCTTAAGATACTTCATTAAAATTTGCTTTAACCTGATCTGGTCAGATAATATCACGTGATTTATATATCATGTGATTATCACGTGATTCTGATTTATATATTATAAAGACGACATTTTTGTCAAGTTAGGATTAATTTTGAGGGAAAAAACAATCTTTATTAAAGGATACACAATATTTAGGATGTTCAATTTAATAATTTCACTTCTGCGAATGATGTTTTTAGGTACACATTAAGCATAGCCGCGAGGTGACAAGATTTGTGCAGGTTTTTTTTCGTGGTATCTTCAGACGTTAAGATGTTTAAAAATTCAGAGGAAAATAAGTTTTATCCTTGTATATAGTGCGCGCAAATTTTTTAGAACGTGTAAATTGAGCATAAATGTGCGACCTATTTATGGATTTATACGTAAATACGCCACTCCCATATTTGATGGTACTCATTCAGATTCAACTTATTTCAGTTGCAACATGACTAATAACTTCGAGAGTTAAATGGTTAATATTTTGATAGTAAACGCTACAAATTTTGATGACCAAGTTTTACTATATCAGAGATGTGTCTTGATCTCAGTGTTTTAGTAGCAAGCATAGCCTTTGGATCACGAAAGTTCTTGACTATCAGCCACTTTTATTAGCCCTAAGATGGGGTTTTTCCCTACTTAATGTATAATCTAATCTCTCATCATTTTGGGAATTCTTTCTGCGGGTACTTAACTTGGGTGAAATTGGATATATAGAGCACGTACCCAGGCTATGATGGATCATTCTATCGGCTCTCAATCGATTAATTGTTATAGTCAAATATAACATTCTGCTTGCAAATGGACTATTACTCGGGGAAATCATCTGAAAGTCTACCAGAAGAGGGGGAGAACTAACTTAGTTACAAAAATTTTCTCTCTAAGGGGTGTGTAAACTGTGAAATGTTTGTTTGAACATGTTGTTTCCACACCATCTCTTAAAACATTCGAAAATGGTTTAGGTAGGCTTTGGCATAGTCACGAGGCAATGCATGACTACACCGTACACGCAACCCATGAAGAAGAGATGACCATAAGGCCTAATTGTCCTGTGCTCAGTATTATTACCTAGATTATAACTCTCAATTTTTATGGTGTAGCAACTGATTATAATTAAACTTCTGGTTTAAGTATGCCAAATCAATTCACTTCTGTTGTTTTGCTGGTATTGATTGTTTCTAAATCACTTGACAATTTAAATGCCCTATTTCAGGGGCTCTTATTTTTAATTCTTTAATTCTTTATTAGTTGCTCTTAGTGCAATGGCTGAACCATCCAATTATCCTCATCCTTCGAAAACTTGTGTACACCCAACTCTTCGCATTTATCTTCTAGGAATAATTTTATTTTTTTGTATGATCCTAGCAGTTCTTTTGTCGTTTTGATTTCACTAGATTTCGTTTTGCTCCCGAATCTTCTCATGTATTAGTCTCTTCCTATCAGCCTCCATCTTTCGACCTGTTCTCTCAAAAAATTGGAATCAATCATCTTTCGATTCTCCTAATATCAATCTGCAAATAAGTGCGTCAGGCGTTATTATTTTAATTGTGAATAGTGGTTTGCTATCTTTTAGTATCATATGTGGCCTGATTTATTTTTAACATAGTTTTTCTATCAGTAGGATCCCTTGCCATGATGAAGCATATCTAAGGTGAATGTAAGCTTGTCACAATAACAAAATCTTTTTTGTCTTATCAAGATTTACACCACTCCTTTCTCGAGTTCTGTAGAAATTTTGATCTTTTTATTTGTCTAGGGATATGTCTATTTATATTATTTTCATATGGAGATGTCTTCTCAGCCTTATCTATTCAAGCCTATTTTTATTCTTCTAAATTCTAACATTCCCAGGCATTATTAAATAAATTCCTCAAGGGGGCCTAACCAAGATGATTGGATTATTGCCTTCGCATGGATTGTGGAATATGGTTTTTTCCTTTCACCCTTCTGTGTAGTTTCAGTCCTTTGTCCTTATCCATCATTGATCTGGTCACAGGTTTGATGGACTTCTTTCCTGTTTAATCATCTGATAAAGATATTAACAATTGGGCTCATATCATACTAGCTTTGTTTTAAAATTAGATTTGTAAAATAAGATTCTGCAGGTTTATTCTGGTCCTAGCTGTCATGCTTAAGCGCTTCTATATAATCTCTACTCTATCAGGGGTGGGGATGGGTATAGCTAGCCTCATGCATGTCTTAGGTAGCAGATTTCCTACATTGAATACCCCTTTTTTCTATCAAATCATGTTGGTCTCCTTTGACATTAGTCCTGCTTCTGTTCCTGATCAAAAATGTTCTGCTCTTTTCAAGTAGCATACAATGGAGGAATGGCAGAATCCAAAGACTAAGGATTATGAGGTGCTGGCAGATCATCTTTTATAGGGTCTCGGCTCTTATTTTCAACTCATATATTTATCCTTTTCTGACAACTTCCAAAAAATGTACACTTCATGATTTAATACTAATTCTGTTGTATATTTTGGAACTATTTTGTCTGGAACCCATGGCTGCTTTGATACTGTTTGAGACAAAAATTACTTAGCCAATCGTTTTATAATATTCAACTCTTTTCCTGATATGTTGTCTCAGAAATGGAGTTCATCGATGAAAGGAATAATATGGACATGGAGTCATTTTGCCTAGTCATCACTGGTCTCATCAAGGATAAGGGACAGGGTTTTCTGATATTTCCATACATACAGAATTGATCCTAACTGGATCTGGGTTCTTTTAATTACATCATGGCCAGTCTGGGATTCCTCTGGCTTGGAAGGTTCCTTAATTGTGTTAAAATTTGGGCCGAATGGAGTCAGTTTTGAATACGAAGATCAAGTCTGGTAATTTAGAATTTTGTCCCTCACCACGACCGCATACACTGCATTTTCATTTGCTGTGTGTCATCGGTACCAATTCACCAGTTTATCCATCTGCAGGTCCAGTTTGATGTCTTGTTCTTACGTGTTTGGGGGAGGGGATCGCTATAGAATTTTCTCTCGTTCTTGTGTCTATGGAATCAGATAAAGTAGTCTTACTACTCTCTTCCTTTTCAGCAACTAGAACAGGAACTAATACTCTTAGTATTCCTCTTCAATACTCTGGAATATTGGAGAATGAAGAGATATTGTCTCTTTCACAAGCACCTATCTGCTCGTGCAGTCATTTCTATAGTAGTGACTTTCATCAACAAGCAGGGCAGTTGAGGTTATCATATTTTGTCTGGAGTCTTGGTCTTCCTCCTGCGGTGGAGATGTCAAGAAAACTTTCAGCAGCTCACATTCCAGGTAGAATGATTTTCCTTGTAGCTCATTTATTACATCCCATTAAGTT
This sequence comes from Chaetoderma sp. LZ-2023a, assembly GCA_034401795.1. Lineage (NCBI taxonomy): Eukaryota > Metazoa > Mollusca > Caudofoveata > Chaetodermatida > Chaetodermatidae > Chaetoderma > Chaetoderma sp. LZ-2023a. Next base: position 117,675,691 of record CM067373.1, read on the forward strand.
TCTACTCAGTATAGTGTCCAGATCTGATGTTCATATTCTTCCTCAAGGCTAGGCTCTGGCGGTAGATGCTCTGGCCCAGTCATAGACTTCACATTTTGTTTAAATATCTTCAATTTAACTTTCTAGTGCCAATTGTATTTAAGAACTTTTGTCAGCGGTTTCTAGTACAATTGTCTTTAAGAACTTTTGTCAGCAGAATGTATTATCCCTTTAATCACTCCTGCTTGGCCCAATGAGAGTTATTCAGTGGATCTCATAGTCCTCTTCGTGGAAATCCAAAGCGTCTTACCAATTTTACTGATTTTCTATCTCGTTTAACAGCAGCTTTCAGTTCATCATTCCACAAATCCTCAATATGTATATATGGTATTTTCCAAGAGACCTGTTTTTCAGAAATTGATTTTTTTGTCTGAACTTTAGTATTCTTAATCAATTCAAACTATCTGTTACAGGAGAATTTACCAGAGTATATTTAAGGTTTTCAAATGGTTGTTAGAACAACACATTATCTCACCCGATTCTGCATCCCATCATCAAGTCATAGATTCATGGGATATTTTTTGATGATTTAAATCTCTGTATGCTGGGATGGTGTTATCGTTTTCACTAGCATCTATCCTTCTTTATTTTCTAGAAGCCGGTTTGAGAGTTATTAAGTATTTACATCATTTATCCATGGTACCAGTATTTTTAGGGTATAGCACAAAGGCAAATACCTATGATAAATTCCTCTATTAATTCATTCTTGGGTCCATCTGTTTAATTGTATAACTCTGAAATCATTCTTTTTGTACTAGTGGCCGCGTTTGTTAGATGGCATTTTGATATTCATATTCTTTTTGTGAATGATCTTTTCTAGGTGGTAGGAGATCTGGCCTCATTCTTTGCCCCTGAAGGGATCTTATATATATAAAACCTAATTAATTGTTTTCAATCCTTTCCGAAAACTATACCCAATTTAAAAGATCTTTTTGAAACACCGTTCAGGTTACTTATGCAAATCTGTTTAGTAAGCGCGCATCTCATCAACTGGATTACAGACACCATTAATCGACACTAGAAGGAGACACCCAGTAAGTGTTAAGGCACACGATGTTTGTGGTATGGCCTTCTCCTTCGCATTCTATGCAGATCTACCGTTCAGATTACTTATGCGAATTTGTTTAGTAAGCGTGCATCTCATCAACTGGATTACAGACACCATTGATTGACACTAGATTGTATCTCCAGGAGACACTCAGTTTGTGTTAAGGCACACGATGTTCGTGGTATGGCCTTCTCCTTCGCATTCTATGCAGATCTATCAGTGGACGACATTATGTAAGTTGCAGTATAAATGTCAGATTCTACATTATTTTTATCTGAAAGATCAGATTCAATTCACAATCTGACATTTCTCGTTTCGCCACTCAAACCTAGGCTCAATTGCCTAGATTCTTTAGTCAGCCGTCTTCTTCACCATCTCGCGTGATTTTTAAATTCTCTTTGCTGAGATTTTCTAATTATCATTATATTATTGTATTTTATTTAGAACATTTGTTTGTTCGTGCTCTTTCAGCACTTCAGCGATTTAGTTGGTTTTAGTATTTTTGGTGATTAACCTTTCATTCCTGATTTGCAATTTACCAACCCACCTTGTATTTGGGCTCTGACCAATTCTTTGTTTTAGCAAACAGTGAATTGAGTGGCTTAGTATTTTTGTTGTGTTACAAAACGACCCAGACGTATATATACTGGTCTGGTGTTTTGTTAGCTTACTAAAATACTTACCACTCAATTCACTGTAGCCCACCTCGGCCACCCCACATCGTTAAATTGCAAATCATTATTAAAAATTTGTGGAATTAATTGATGACGGCTTGGACTCGGTCGCATGCATAGTAGCATAAGTGCGCATGCTCACAGACTCATTTATATGTTCTCTATAGGGATAGAGGAACCGGTTCCCTAGAGCAATGACTGCTTTAGAGTTAAAGAGATACTATCAAGACTACCCAATGGAGGGATGTATCTCTGCTAACCTTGTTTCAAGGGAACCCACACCATGGGAATGAATAGGTTAAAATTTTCTGAGATATCTAAGTCAGGTAACTTATAGCAAACAGTGAATTGAGTGGTAAGTATTTTAGCAAGCTAACAAAATGCCAGACCAGTATATATACGTCTGGGTCGTTATGCTGGGCTAGAAATGCTATCCGCAGTATCCCTGGCAGTGCGGGGCAATGAAATTTTTGTGTTCTTGAATTATGACATTATTGGAACATGTATTGCTGTGAGTGATGATGTCATAGATGCCATAATTTTTAGCTCACCTGGCCAGAAAGGCCAAGAGAGCTTATGCCATGGACACCGTCCATCATCTGTCCGTCCGCGATCAACCGTCCTTCAACATTTGCCTTAAAATGCTGCTCCTCCTTAACAAAAGCCAGATTTTATCCTTATTTGGCTCAAAGAATCCTATCAAGCTTCACTCCAGAACTTCCATTCAGAATTTTGATTCGTCAGTTTTTGTCATCAAAATCTTAGATTTTATTAAAAATTTACTGGAAATTGTCAAATTGTTCCTCCTTAACATTTAGAACAATTTCAACCAAATTAGGGTGTAACAATTCTAGGATCATAGACTCTTTGGGTGAGAATCGTAGATTTTTAGCTCACCTGGCCTGAAAAAACAATTGAGCTTACGGCATGATGATCACCCATCATCTGTCCATCATTCCTCTGTCATCCATTGGTCATCAATTTTTCCTGTAAATTACCTCTTCTCAAGATCCACTGGCCTGATTTCAATCATATTTGGCAGGAAGCATCGCTACAGCAAGTATGATGATTAGAGCCTCAGGTTTTTCAAGAGAGGTTGATAGATAAAAATACATGGCTGACCTAGACAACTCAATATGTAGAGTGTTTGACAGCCATATTGAATTTTTTTTATTAGATGGATTTTGAAATAGAAATTAAATTCATATAAGTATTTGAGCATGCCGGTTTAAAATTTCCACTTCCGAAACTGTCGAATAAATGGTTTGGCCCCCATCTTGGATCTATTTCGTGCCCAAAACTCCCATACTAAAGCAATATGAAATTTAAGACTGGAGAAAATATTTTTAAAGTTTCTCATGTGTCGTTTAGCTGGCTCGACAGAACTCTTATAAGTAAGACCGAAATTTGTATGTCGAAATTCGATGGGAGCAGGCATTATAGGATAAATATTGGATGCTGCAGATTAAGCCATAGGTGGCAGGTCTAATGCGTGCATGTGTATACATAAATGGGATGCAGGCCTACATATAAACTGAATAACGAACTACGTTCTAGCAATAAGATGCAATCTGAATTATGGGCTGGACTGTAATTCAAACGGAATAAAATTCTAGAAGGATGGCACGCATGTGTATATGTCCTGACGACATGCCCTCGGTGGGTGGGTGGGTGGTGGGGGAACATGTAATGTACATCGTCTAGTTGTTGTATATACCTGTATCATACTCTTGTATAGATAGTTTATATATCTGGTTGTAAATATTCAAACTGTAAATAGTTGAGGGCCTCGGGGAAGAACAGTTATTTGTACTGATCGAGTTTACTGTACCCTCTATAGATAAATATATTATTATTATTATTATTATTATTATTATTATTATTATATAGATTGTGCAGGCCGATCTACAGACTGAATAACGAACTATGTTCTAGCAGTAAGATGCAATCCGAATTAAGGTCTGGACCATTATTCAAACTAAATTTTATTCTAACATGTGATGTCATCTGAATTATTGTCTGGCTCATGATTCAAACTGAATTATGTTCTAGCATATGACATCTTCCGAATTATGGACTGGACCGTGAGTCAAACCGAATTATGTTCTGAATCACAGTCCTGATCGTAATTCGGATGACATCACATGTTAGAACAAAATTCAGTTTTGAATCACAGTCCAGACTGTAATTCTGATAACATCACATGTTAGAAAATAATTCAGCTCGAATCACGGTCCAGACCGTAATTTGGATGACATCACATGCTAGAACATAATTCAGCTTGAATCATGGTCCACACCGTAATTCAAATGGCACCACATGCAAGAACATAATTAAGTTTTGAATCACAGTCCAGACCGTAATTCTGATAACATCACATGTTAGAAAATAATTCAGCTCGAATCACGGTCCAGACCATAATTTGGATGACATCACATGCTAGAACATAATTCAGTTTTGAATCACAGTCCAGACCGTAATTCAGATGATATCATATGCAAGAACATAAATTGAGTTTTGAATGACAGGTCAGACCATAACTCGCATGACATCAAATGTTAGAACATAATTCAGTTTGAATCACGGGCCAGACCATAATTTGGATAAGATCACATGTTAGAATATAATACAGTTTGAATCACAGTCAAGACAGTAATTCAGATTACATCATATGCAAGAACATAATTCAGTTTTGAATGACAGTCCAGATCGTAACTCTCATGACATCAAATGTTAGAACCTAATTCAGTTTGAATCACAGGCCAGACCGTAATTCGGATCACATCACATGTTAGAATATAATACTATTTGAATAACGGTCCAGACCGTAATTCGGATGATGTCACATGCTAGAATATAATTCAGTTTCAATCATGGTCCAGACTGTATTTCAGATGATGTCACATGATAGAACATAATTGACTTTGAATCACAGTCCAGACAGTAATTTGGATGATGTCACATGATAGAACATGATTCAGATTGAATCACAGTCCAGACCATAATTCGGATTGCATCTTACTGCTAGAACGTAGTCAGTCAATAGATTAGCCTGCATAATCTATATACACATGCGCCATTCTTCTCAAATTTTATTCAATTTGAATTACAGTCCAAGTGTAGTTCGTTATTCAGTTTATATGTAGGCCTGTATCCCATTTATGTATACACACATGCGCATTAGACTGCCGCCTATGGATTAATCTGCAGCATCTAATATTTACCCTATAAGGCTTGCTCCCGTTGAATTTTGAACTACAAATTTTGGTCTTACTTATAAGAGATGCTCGACAGCCCATTACAGTCATGTGGTAGCTTTTAAAAATAGTCTTCTCTTGGCCTACAATATAATACATTCACTATAATCATATAGATATGGCCATTCTTGATCATTATAGGAATATTAATGAGTTAAAATTCTGAAAGTAATGTCAGTGATGATGATGATGATGATGACAATGGCAATGATGATGGTGATGATGATGATGATGATTATGATGATACTGATGATAATGATGATGGTGGTGGTGGTGGTGGTGATGATGATGATGATGATGATGATGATGATGATGATGATGGTGGCGGTGGCGACGATGATGATGGTGATGACAATGATGATGGTGATGATGATGATGATGACTTTCAGAACTCCAGTATCTGTGCCCATGGACTCTCGGATGCGGATGATGCAAAGATGTTGCGTATGCGTTCTGGAGGTGGAGGTGGAGGAGGTGCGACATACGTCTTTAAGGTGACAGTGATGTATATCAAGTCACATCAGCCATTACATGACCACAGTTTATTTAACACTTATCACTCTAATGTAATGCTTAAAATTTTCAAATTAAATTAGAAGATAAGCTGGAGTTCATTTTTCAACAAATTTGATGGAAGATGTTGCTGTCATAGAGACAGAAACATCATCCACCAAATTTGTTGAAAAGTATACACCCATTTCTTTGCTATTGACAGAGTAATAGATAGAATATTCACATCAGGGTGGTAAGGGGTAATACAGTCCATTATCAAAACCCATGGTCTCATTGATTGCAGCATTTATTCAGTCAAATTATTAAAAAATTTCTAAACCATCTAAAATCAGTTACTGTGACTTACATGATTCCTACTGTATCTACTGTTTTTCTTTCAATCAAGCCATCTCATTTGTGTTGTCCATTTTGATAATAATGTGTGCCCTAACATCTTGCCAATATTCAGTTGACCGGATGTTCCCCGTGTGGGTCTGACCAATAATTTTGACCTCATGGTGACTCAATTTATGAAATTGGATAGAGTACTATTTCTTAGTGATAGATCTAGTTCTACTGAAGTTCTACTTCAGAAGCCTTAATTGCATGTATGTTCCGTGTGATGCGGCGACGATGAAGAAGATTGAATTTATGTCCAAAGGCTTAAAGGTCAAGTTCAGGTCACGTCATTCAATTCATGCATGATAATTAGATTTTTTTTTTAAACAGTATTCACTAATCTTATCCTAATGAGTGTCCTTGGTAACCCAAACTCTCTGCTGTTCATGTTTAGCCCTTTAACACTAATATTAGCCAAAAACAGCTTCTGCAGTGGTCTTGAGAAATGTCCATTTGTTAACCAAGAGAACAATATTTTTGAAAATTTACCACTGGAATGACTGGCTCGATAACCAAGCCAGTCAATCCAGTGGTAAATTTTCAAAATAGTCTTCTCTTGGTTTGCAAATGGAGATTTATGAGAAAATTTTAATTTTCTTGATCAAATTTGACTGTTAAAGGGTTAAGAAACAAGGTCATGGTGATTATGGAAATGCATCGATCACCAACTTAGCATTATAATAATATGTTGTGACATGCCCATTTGATATAAATAACTTTCATACACATTCATTGATTGACAACCCTCCTATTACCCTTTGAACTTCACAAGTGGCCATCTTGTCTCCTTGCACAATGCTCTATGATGTGATTCCAACTCAAATGAGTTGAATTTAAAAGTAATTGTCAGACTCGTTAGCGATGACTTATTGATTGCACACAATGTTTGTTAAGTGTCTTGCTGCTGCAAGCCACCAGACAATAATTTCATTGAGCAAAAACTCTTGACTTGCTGGATATTTCAAAAACAGTCAAATTTGTTTCAAAATATTTAGCAAGTTTAAAGATATATTAACCCATGGAATATGTTGTCTGCAAAAATTGAGCAGTCAGATGGTTAAAGATGATTTTGACTAGCTTATATTCGCAGCCCATAGTTGTTGCAATATAAAAAGTAAGATGCATCTGTTACCCATTTTGAAATTAAAATATGCAAAATTTTGGTGTTGCTTAAAGCAGCAACAATTTTCATCATGTTTAAGCTCAAAATATTTAACGGTTTTCCAACGCGCTCGAATAGAATTTACTGTTCTGACTCTATTTGTGACACGCATGGGAACAAGTGAGAATGACAATCAACCATATTACGACTGTGAAGTGTATTCACCTAAATTCATACCCTGTGTAGGAAGTATTCCAAACTGACCTGATTAAATCACCCTATGTAAGGATAGTGCACCTTGGAAAAAATTGGACCTGTGGTTTATTGATGCTATAGGCCGGTACCAGTGAGTTTGACTTGTTAAAATATCTATTCATTTGACCACTATCCCTGATTAGATATACATATATCTAAGTTGTTCAATAAAAACTGCGTATTCTGTGACTGTCATGACAAATTTAATGATGAATGAACTTAGCCCTTTAATTGCTAAATTTGGTCAAGAAAATCTAACTATTTGCTCATTAAACCTCCATTTGCAGGCAAAGAGACTTTTAAAAAAAGTTTACCACTGGAATGAACAATTATCGAGACAGTTATTCACGTGATAAATTGTCAAAAATGGTCTCTTGGCCTGCTAATAGATCACGCAGAGGCTGCTTTTGGCCAGTTTTGCCATGAAAGGGTTAAACAGACTTGAATGGAATATGATTTGTAATTTGATTGAAGATTAATTTTAGCTGCTTTCTGTGTTTAAGAATAGTAGAAAATTAATTATGAAGTCTTGGACTCGATCATGTACATAATAGCATTGTGTGCATGGACATAGACGCGTTTATGATATAATGTTCTCTATACGATTAGAGGAATCTGGTCCCGTGTGCAGAAGGCTGATACTGAGATAGAGTTATCATTAGTGCAAACCTAATAAAGGGAAGAAACTCTTATTGATAATCTTAAAATAGCAATAAAGGGAATTAACTCAATCAGATTGAATGAATGATCGATCATTCACTCACAATCTATGAGAATGAATAATTTTTTTATTCTTGGGATTAAATGCTTAAGCAAACAGTGATTTAAGTTGTACTGGTAAATATTTTTGCAGTTTACAAAGCACCAGACCAGCCGCATCTACAGAAGGAATGAATCTTTCCAGTTTATCCATCAACCATATGACATCATAATCCACTGCATGACATGTAGGATGACATCATAATCAATTACATCATGAATGATGTAGATAAGATATAAATAGGTTCATCATGACAGCTTAATTGATGACGCACTAAACGTTGCTGTACGAATTGTATATCGTTACTATTTAATAAACATTCTGTTGAATAGTTTGAAACTAATTTGACTGTTGCTGCCAATTTAGTTTCAAAATATTCAACAGCTTACCTGTATAGTTTTATGGAAATTGATAGTCAGGGCGTTCAGGGACCCATTGATCCCAGCACGGGCAAAGTGTGGGTGGAGCTTAACTAAAGATGGGCAGGGCATAGCTAAAACTAGATTCCTCCATTGGTGGTCCATCCATCAATCTTAGTACTGTCAACAAAACCAATGCTGAACCCCAGCTTACAGCCACCAAACCAGGCCCGTGCACAAGCCACCAAGTATCACATAACTGCCCACTACAAATGCGGTGACAACTATAGTAGCAACATCTGCCTTGCGCCTAGCTCACATGGGACAATCCAGCTGAGCTACCGGCCTCACAAGTTTTTTGCCTCAGTCACTAGCTCTTGAACATCTCGCCGCACATGATGAGAAATGTGCTGAGCTAGTTTCAGATCCCCACAGTTAAAAATATATATATTATAATTAATATGGTATGCAATCAACATATGTTAAGATTTATTTCGCTTCATTACATTTTGGTGCACAAATTAAAACTCTAAATGTATGCAATTTAAACAATTTTATTTTCATGCATTATGGTGTGAAAGTGCACCTTTAAATTAAGTGTTAATTTCTGCAGTTAAGCACATGGCTGATGTCAGAACACTGTGAGGTATTTAGCTCAGCTAGATTTTCCCGTGTACACTAGGCATTAGGAAAAGTTACATTTGATCACCAATCCATATTAGAATTAAAGATATGACATAGACGTACCTAAACATTTGAACAAGCCTTGACAACCAAGGCATCATCCTCAGAATCATCCAGGTTCTGTCTTCTAGCCCATCTGATCCAAACTCCACCCGACAGTGGAGAAAAAAGGAATGGCCCATTGGATCCATCAACTGCACAAAATGGAGAACTCTGATATCTATGGAGTGGAATAACAGCTGTCCTTTCACAATGGATTTAACCTTTTAACCCTCATATCAGCCAAAAATGGCTTCTGCAATGCTCTCGAGAAATGTCCATTTGCAGACCAAGAGAAGACTATCTTTGAAAATTACCACTGGAATGACTGGCTCGATAACCGAGCCAGTCATTCCAGTGGTAGAATTTAAAAAAATAGTATTTTCTTGGTCTGCAAATGGACATTTTGTATGAGAAAATTAAAGTTTTTTTGAATAAATTCGAGGGCTAAAGGGTTAATAGGCTGTCATACGCCACCTATTATTATTATTATCATCCTTATTGCATGGGTTTATACAGTATTTTATACATTTAATACACAGGTGGATCCTGAGACATTGGACATAACATCATTGATGGTAGCTGGGGGTGGTGGTGGGATGGCATATCGTTCTGGTGATGAATTGTTCAATGCCAATGGAGGACAAAATTACAGAGGGACTGGCAAGAATGGAGACAGTGGCATGGGTCCAGGTAGCTTTTTATTAATGTATAAAGTTTCATGTTTAACCCTTACCACTCTGATGTCAAAATTTTAAATTTTCAAATTAAAGTGAAAGATGAACTGGTGTTTATTTTTCAACAAATATGGTGGAAGAGGGTGCTGGTGCTGTAATAGACAGGAACATCTTCCACCAAAATTGTTGGAAAATGTACACCAGTTTCTTTGCTATTACCACAGTAAAAAGATAGAATATTGGCATCAGAGTGCTAAGCGTTAATAATTTAACAATTAACACTTGGTCAAACAGGCAAATAAATTGTCTTCTGCATGTAGACTTAAGAGCTGTCTATTCATTTGTATGCCCAGAGAAGCCTATTTTTGAAAATTTACAAATAGAATTATTGGCTCGTTCACCAAGCATTAGTCATTCTAGTGGTTTGTTCCAAAAGTGGTCATCTCTTGTCCTGCAAATGGTCGTTCAGTAACAATTTGGCCATCAAAATTCCAGTATTTCAAATTTAAGACAATTATACTAGAGAGCGGTTGAATATTTTCAAACTTAAATTTGGCTGAAACATGTTGCTGCCGTGGGTATGTTTGCATAGAATGGGATATTGAGCAGAGATGCGTAATATATTAAATACTGGGGTTTTTTAATGCACAATTCTTGTTCACTGTAAGTGGAATCTATTAATTAAATAAATTAAAAATGATATTATTATTGTAGGAGGTGGTGGAGGCATCTTTGATTCCACTGATTTTGTCCAGTCTGGCAAGTCTCTAGTGGAGGGGTCTGCAGGAGGATCGCCCTGTGACAAAGCTGCTTGGCATGTTTACGGAGGTTTCGGTGGTGGAGGTGGAGCTTGCACTTCTGGTGGAGGAGGTGGAGGCTATGAAGGTAATATCAGAATGAAACAATAATATAGCTATCACACTCAAACATGAATGCACACACATGCATGTACATGTACACATATGCACACACCCATGTATGCACACACGCACACACAGACCCACCCTCTCATACATATGCATGCATGCACACATGCACGCATGCACGCACGCATACACAAATGTCTATATGCACAAGTGCATGCATGCAAATAAACACACACATGCATGCACGCACGCACACACACACACATGCACACAAACATGCACACAGACACATGCAATGATAATCAAATGATTGTCTTTATTCTCATTTCCAAGGTGGCAGTGCATCACTCATGAATAATCTGTTTAGGAATGGTCAGGGTGGAACATCATACATTCATCCTAATGCAACAGATGCTTCACTTGCTCCAGGTATGCAGCATGTGCGCATGTGTTATCAAGTGTGTATAGTCATACATCTATGTCCAGGTATGTGTGTACATGCATGCTTATATGTGTGTGTATGCATAAGTGTGCATATATACATGCGTGCATGTGTGTGAATGAGTGCATAGATACTTGTGTAATACAAGAGGTCTGTAATACTAGAACTCTACAACACTACATTGGCCAACATTGACACCATTGTTTTCAGCACTTGTACAAGCCACCAGGAGCAAGTCTGTCTCATGGCTTTCCCGTATTCGAATTTGCATTGATTCATGGGAGATTCTGTTGTCGGTCAATTATGTCATAGTGTATATAGCGAATCTAAATTGTTTTTTGATTCTGTTTAAAGGAATTTTTAGGAATATTAGATCCATCCAAATGGGGAAACAATGGATGACTCCAGTTTTAGTTATGCCCCACCCATCTCTAGCTGAGCTCCATCCAGGCTTTGCTCATGCTGGGATCGATTGATCGATCCTGACACTCTGAATCATAATTTCCCGAAAACTATACAGGTAAGCGGTTGAATAATTTGAAACTAAATTGACTGGGTGCTATTGCAGCAACAGTGCCCAGCCCAATGAGTTTCAAAATATTTAACAGCATGTTTATGAAATAGAAAGGCATACAGTTTATACAATTTGACAGACTTACTAAGTAATGGACCTTTCCAGTTTTAGCTCATATTGGGATTGATCGATCTCTGAACTCCCTGACTATCAATTTCCAGAAAACTATACAGGTAAGCTGTTAAATATTTTGAAGGTGGGAAATTGGCAGCAACAGCGCCCAGTCAAATTATTTTCAAAATATTCAATAGCATGTTTATTAAATGGTATAGACATACAATTTGTACAACGTGTCGGACTATTAAGAGTTAAAGATGGGCCAAATAGAATCATTTATGACATAATGATTATGACATCATCATACATGCCTCTTAGTTTATTATGACGTCATATGATGTCAGGTGATAGATGGATACTCTGGAAAGGTGAATTATGATGGAATTAATTATGTCATTCATGATGTAAATTTATTATGACATCAGCCTACATGTGACGTTGTTTACTATGATATCATATGATTGATCGATAACCTGGATTCCTCTATTGTCAATTTAATGAATTGAAGAACTTTAAAATTGTATGCCACCACAATTCATAATAGTTTCATAAGTTAACCGAAAGCTTGTGTCATATAATTTGACAGAATATTTATTACATTGTAAACTAGAATGCACTCGAGGGAGATGCCGACTCATGCCTTTGCACTGACTGTCTTGTCAATGCACTTAGTAAGACCCATGACCTAGATAGTTGATCCCTTGACCTGAAACTAAAATCAATCATAAACTGTCGTGATATGAAGGGAGATATGGCCAAAAATGTATATTCTGCTGTGCAGTGTGCACTTGATGACCCAGTGACCTAAATATTTGATACTTTATCCTGAAACGCATCAAACTTCTATCCACCTATAATATGAATGGATGTGACTTTACCTACTTGCGATCCCAATTTATGGCTATAAATGTACTTAACCTGGTGACCAAGATATTTTAACTGTTGACCTAAAATTAAATTTAGGTTCTAGCCAATCACAGTATGAATGTATGTTCCCGATTTGGTGATTATACCTTCTTGCATTGTAGAGTTATCCACAAAATGCCCATTCCTGTATGCACCAGTATCCCCCGTGACCTCAATGTTTGCCCTTTTGACATCAAACTAAAAATTTCTCTAGCCCGACTCAAAATATGAATGTATGTGCCAAATCTGGTGATTTTACCTCATAGGATTTTGGAGATGTGCCTCGAGAGATAGACAGACAGATGGTCGGATGGAGAGACAGGAAACTGCAGGTTTCAAGATGTTCAACAGTTTGTCAAAATGTTTCGAAATTAAGATGCTGTGATATTAAGCCTAGCACTCAAGCCGGGAAAGGCAGCTTCTGCAGTTATCTTGAAAAATGTCCATTTGCAAACCAAGAAAAAACTGCAATACAGTTCCCTGTCAAATTAGTTTCAAAATATACAACAAAATGTTTCTGAAATTGTAAATTTAGCAAAGACATGCAATTCAGGTGGTTACTGTCAGACCTTTGCCACAATCCTGTTGAACCCAAATCATTTGACGCTGACAAGTGACATATTTTGATGAATGCATTAGATACTTGAGTGACAGATCAGAGCCCTCCATTCTTGTACTCGCTCAGGTATTCACAAAGACTCAGGTGAGGCGGAGATCCTTCCACATTGTCGATGTGAGTACAGGTGCACTTTCATCAACCAAACAGAGAATCTCTACTACTGCTCGTGTCCACAGGACCAGCACTTAGATACGGATAACCACTCGTGTATCTGTATGTATGAGTTAGTTACAATACAAGTCTTAAATAGGTTAACTGCCTGACTGATGCATAGATTTGCTGATGGCATATTGCAGGGGGTATAATCCTGGACCTGTTAAATATTTTGAAAACAACCGAAGCAACCAACAACATTCAGTCAGATTGTTATCAAAATATTCAGCAAGTCAAGAGTTTTTGCTCATTGAATTTATTGTCTGCTGGCTTTCAGCAATGAGACAGTTAGCATGTTTCAGAAACAAATTAATGTTTGGAAACCGCTTTGTCTTATAACAATGCAAAAATATGACTATTTTTAATTGTCTCTTATACCAACATCCTAGTCCAAATTTTGGCCACAACCATCAAGCCATTATACTTTAGTATTTATGTATGTGCAATGAATATTTATTTGACTAAATAATTAATAGTAAAACTTCTTGTTATATTGTTCATAGATTTTATATAATGGAGTATTATTGATTGAAACTCATAGCTCTATTGTGTGGGTACGGCAGACCACAGAAGTGGCTTCATTGATTGTATGCCATCTTCATGTGTATGTTTATCATGCCTGTAGAATGGAGCTAATTATCTTCACTTTTTGTATTCCAACTCAATTTCTATAAATGATAATAATGATCTGGTAATCTCTCAGAGGCCTCACAAAGGGGCAGCTCTTACCCTGATACGTCTCCAGTGTGGAGGTTTAGTTTAATGGGTCAGATGAAAGAACTGGCATGATTCTGAAAGACATTTTGTTTCTGGGGCTGTCCAAGCTTCTTGAGGGGAGAAGTTGTGGTGTTTCTGCTGTAGCTCTTATGTATATCTATCCCCACACATTTTGAAAAAATGGAGAGGATATTGCAATCACATCCATCTTTCTGTTCATCTGTCTGTCCATCTGGCTATCTTCTCTCAAACTATTTGGTAGAATTCAATCGAATTTGTTATGTGAGTTACCCATATGATTGGGGACTGAAGGACAACATTTACATTATGCTCTGCCCCTCAGGTTGGGGGTAGAGCCAGGGTGGAGATGGGGTGGGTGGAGATGGGGGTGGTGGTGGTGGTGACGATGATGGTGGAGGGTTAGAACAACAAAGTTGGTGGAACTCAATCAAATTTGGTATGATAAGCTCCCATATGATTGCGTATTGTGAGATGATGTTTATATTGGGTTCCCCAGGACTGGGGTGGGGGTGGGGAAAGTTGGCGAAGACATTGGTATTTTTGATGGCATGCCATCTACTGCGTATTCTACTTTTGATTTAGACGAATTACCTCCCTTGTAGATTTGGAATGAACAAGGTTTAATTCATTTACCATTTAATGGTCAAGCCGGCCAAAACCGGCATATGCAGTGGTCTTGAGGAATATTCATTTGCAGGCCAAGAGAAGACTATTTTTGAAAATTTACCGATGGAATAACTGAACCAAATGTGCATGCAATAATGAAATATTTAGATTTCTTTTTAAAAATTTAAAAAATTTTGCCATTAAAGTGTTAATGGTTAAGTTGGATGAAAATGGATTTTGCAGTGGTCTTGATAAATATACATTTGAAGACCAAGCTGAGAATATTTTACAATACTTAATTCACCTTTCCAGAGTATGTACCCATCATATGACGTCATAATCATCTACGCGGTGTGTAGAATGACATCACAATGGATGGCATCATGAATGATGTCGATAAGTACGTCACGAACGCATATTTGAAGACGGTCTATGCCTTGTTGTGCAAATTGTTTGCTTTTACTATTTAATAAATATTCTGTTGAATATTTTGAAACTAATTTGACTAGGCGCTGTTGCTGCCAAAGGCAGCAACAGCACCCAGTCAAATTAGTTACAAAATATTCAACAGCTTCCCTGTATAGTTTTCAGGAAATTGATAGCTAGGGCATTTGGGGATCGATCAATCCAAACACGGCGAGGTGTGGGTGGAGCGTAGCTAGTGATGGGCAGGGCATAGCTAAAAATGGAAAGGTCCATTAACTGTTGGAATAACTGTCTCTGTTACCGAGCAAATCATTCCAGCGACAGTGGTAAATTTTCTAAAGTTCTCTTGGTCTGCAATTGAACAGATATTTTCATTGTGAAAACTTATTATTTTCTTCACCAATTTTTACCCCTAAATGGTTAGCATAGGACACTGTAGCCTTGGTCACATCTGTAAGCTTATTTTATTATGTGTCTTGTATTTATTTGTAGTTATAGTGGATCCTCCACCAGATGTTGTCCAACGTACTAGCTTTGTAGACGAGACTAGCTACCCACACTCACTACACTCAGGGCAGATCATCGGCATATGTGCTGGCGTTCTAATGCTGTTTCTCTTTATATCATCTGCTATCACATTTTGCTGTGAGTGATTGTTCACAATGATAACGTGTATCTTCTGGCATAAGTTACCATCTGTATAAGAACTATGTCACTCTGATATATAGTTTATGTAGAATAAAGGTCAAAGGTCAATTTTCCCAATTCATAGTACAGGTATTAAACTATTTAGTCAGCATTTTTTGCCAGATTTTGCTCTAATTGTGCCATTGGTGATTATTTAATGGGTGCATTGTTAGCTCACCTGGCCAAAATGGCCAAGTGATCTTATGCCATGGTGTCCGTCCATCCAGCCCACATCCTGCATCCATCAACTTTTTCTTTAAACAACTTCTTAAGAATTACTGGGCCGATTTCAATTATGTTTGGCAGAAACGGCATAGAGATTCAAGTTTGTTCAAATGAAGCCGATCGACCAATTTTGCTGGCGGACATTTTGGATTTATTTGATGGATTTTGAAGCCGAAATTGGTTTTATATAGGATTTTAGGTGGTCTGATTTTAAATTTGCCATTTTCGAAACTGTCGGGTAAGCGGTTTAGCAGCCATCTTGGATAATTTTTCCACCAAAAGCTACCATATTAAAGCAATGAGAAATTTAAAATGTCAAGTATATTTGACAGGAAGCATCCTTTGGGAGTAGGGATACACATTTGTTCAATGTAAGATAATTGGCCAATTTTGTCTGTGGCTAGCTTTCGACTTTTAGAAACATCTTTAAAAATCTTCTCTGAAACCGCTTAGGGATCAATGCAAGCCTCATGAAATGTGATCTAGGGCAAGAGCTGAACCGAGTTTGTTCGAGGGAACTTAATTTGCCAAATGGTTCGGCGGCCATCTTGGATGACCTAGTTTTCGTTAGAACCGCTCAATGGATCAGGACAAGTTGGCAGATATGATTAGGGCCAAAACGCCATTAATATTTGTCCATGGAAAGTTGATATGTAAAAAAAAACATGTCCGTCATGAATCAATGCATTTTGGTAAACATCTTGTATTTTCTGCAAATTTCTGAGAAAATCATAAAAAAGATTTACTTATCAACCATTGTGCCAATTTTAATAAAACTTGGCTAAACCATCCTCACAGAAATCTAATTGGTAAATTTATCCTGCGGTCCCACTTTGTTCGGTTGTGCCAGTGGCCAATAATCCCAGGTGAGCGATACAGGCTCCTTATGAAAACAATGAGCAGATTTATGGCCGGCCCATGGAATAGAGGGATCCATTTCCAGCTAAGCACCGCCAACTTTGTTACACAGGATTGAGTTGATTTTAACACTTTGAACAGTAGAGTCCCATAATCACAATTCTAAGATAACTATACAGGTAAGCAGTTGAATATTTTGAATCTAATTTTCCTGGGAACTGTTGGAGCTGCTGCCGCCTAGCTCCCAGTCAAATTAGTTTCAAAATATTCAACAGAATCTTTATTAAGTTGTAAATTCATCAAAGACATGCAATTCAGAGACTTACATGACACACTATGTACTATTACCATGTTTGTGATGGACATTCTGACTGTGATGTGTGGTAACAAGTGATCTATTGGATCAGATCCATCAGGCACTTAAACCTTTAACCCTTGAATTTATTCAAGAAACTTTCAATTTTCCTATAGAAAATGTCTATTTGTAGACCAAGAAAAGAATATTATTGAAAATTTACCACTGGAATAACTGGCTCGGTTATCGAGCCAGTCATTCCAGTGGTAAATTTTCATAAATGGGCTTTTTGTCTGCAAATGGACATTTCTCAAGACCACTGCAGAAGCTGTTTTTGTCTGATATGAGTGTTAAAGGGTTAATTTAGTTCTGATCCATCCACTATTCTAGAGCATTGTAGTCAATGGACTCAGAATGATGAAAATTACATCGGTTTCATCAAATATAGAGTTGTTGATTTCGAACTTGAACAATGGTGGGTGGGAACCATAAGCCTTTAACCATTAGTAATCAATCCAACCTAGTTTCTTGACCATATAGGTCCTATTAAAAGCAATAATTAAATAGTCGGCCCACACACTTGGATTATTTCAATCTATTTAGATGTCTGCCTGCTGAAATTCTGCAGACTACATATTCCAAGGGGTTTAATTCTCGATCTGGCAAATATTTTGAACACAATTTGACAGAAAGTTGTTGGTGGCTAAGCTACCAACAATTTTCAGTCAAATTGGTTTCAAGATATTCAGCAGTTACAGAGTTATTGCCCCTTGAAATTATTGCCTGGTGGATTGCAGCAGTCAGCCAGTTAAGTTTTAGCAGCTGAGTGTTTTGTTAACCTTCCAATAAATATTCTGTTTCGCTCTCAGGGTACCAGAAAAAACAAAGACATTTAAGATTGGTAAGTCAGCACCAAGCTTTGTTCCATCCACCGAATGCCTCCCATCGGCCGTTATTCTTCCAGCCGCCGCAGAGTCAATGTGTTGAATACAACCCACACTACCTTTTGACCCCTGACCTTCTGCCGGTTCCAAGAGATAAATTACAACTGTTAAGGTAGGAAAGAGTACAACGTAAGGATAATGTGAGCTCAGGGATATTATATCAGTCCCTCAACTACCAATCATTTAGGTGGTGCATATTAGTCAAGAAAATCAAAATGTTTTCTTAACAAATATTCATTTGATGAACAAGGATACTATTTTTTGAAAAATTCCCATTGGAATGACTGGGTCCGCTATCGAGCCAGTCATTCCAATGGGAATTGAAAGAAATTGTCTTCTGACGGTCTGCAAATGGACATTCTAAAATCTAAATTATTGATTAGGAAAGAGACCACCCTTACGAAAACGTGTTTCTGGTAATAGACTGACAACAGACTGGCAAGATATGACAACAGACTGACAATAAACTGACAATAAAAATTTAGCGCTGGCAATAAACAGACAATAGACTGGCAATAAGCTGACATTAATTAAAGGAGAATTGACAATACACTGGCAATAAAGTCATTTTATTGTCAGATCTGGTAGTAGTCTGACAATAATCTGACAATAGACTGGCAGTTTTGTTGGAGATCTGGCAAAACACTGACAGCAAATTTATCTGGTCTGACATTAACATGACAACATTAACTATAGCTGACAATCAGCTGGCATGAAAAATCTTCACTGGCAATAGACTGGCAAGAAAGGACTTGGGAAACCTAATAAAGAATATGACTGACAACAGACTCGCAAGAAATGACATAGTAAAATACATCTGACAATAGACTGGCAACAAAGGACTTATATAATATTTGAGTTGATATTTTTACTTATGCCTAGAAATATAACTTCCAACTTTATAACTTTATAACAATAATTTTAAAGATGGGTCTGTGTCTCATTCTTTTGATAATACCAAAAAGTTAGATTTGTGCTACTGTATTTGTTCTCACACTGTGCTAATTGTGTAATTAGCTTTTTGGCAGTATTTGTATTATTCAATACTCTGATAAAGAGGTGTTATTACTACATTACAACCTACCTCCTTGCATTACCATAGCTCTTTCCTTCTCTGAAGGGAAGCGTAGTAGGATGAATTTTTTACAGCCAATGTCTGATGGGTATTGTGGTTACAGAATGACTGAAGCCTTCTTCAGGAATCTCCATACACTCTCTAATGATGAGATCCATAGTAATTTGCTTGAATGCTATATCTCAGATAGAGGCAATAAGAGGGTTAATCCAATACCCATAGCCGCTGAGTAGATCATTAAGCACAATGACAACCTCATTGGCTGATAGCTATCACATGACCTTGTTGTAGCAACCAAGATTTCATTCCTTTTCCTACTCTGATAGGAAGAGGCGTAGAAATTTTTGCAGCTAATTTATAAGTTTTATTACTTAATTAAATCAGCCTGTGGATTTTGAAAGTGGGGAATAAAGATCATCGAGGATGTCTGACAAGAGGAAGAAACCTCCCAAGATAAGTGGTTGTAGGTTATGGTGTTGTAAGAATGATTTTATGATCATTTCTCTTTTTGTGGTAGACGCGTTACCAGTTTTGGTTATTTGCATCCAGAGTGTTTAGACATATGAGTTGTCTATTTTTACTTCTTTATTAACAGTGGCTTGTAAAGCTATTGTATTGACATGCTTGTATGGTATTGAGCATGAATCCTAATATAATCTCACTAACATACTCTCTCAAAAAGAAACTATAAATAATTTTAACAAATTTGAGATCGGTAAGGTCTCTTTTTGTAAATCTTGGGATTAGCGCGGCTAATTCTGAGTCATATTCGGAGCTTTACTGTATCGGATCTTACTGTTTTTAGCTCACCTGGCCTGAAAGGCCAAGTGAGCTTATGTGGTGGCGACCGTCCGTCGTCCGTCAACTTTTCCTTTAAAACGACTTCTTCTCAAGAACCACTGGAGGAATTGATTCTAAACTCATAACACATCATCTATTGCAATGGTAGACCCAAGTTTGTCCAAGGCAACCTGATTGGCCTATTTGCCTGATAGCCATCTTGGATGACAAAATTACTTCTTCTCCCGAACCCCTGAAGGGATAGGTCTGAAATTTGGTAAATATGCTTAGGGACCAAGGTCCATTCAAGTTTTCCTCTTCTTTTCGATCGCTGGTATCACACTTGGAGAGCCGTTCTCAAGATGAAATCTGTTGTTTTCTGCAGTTCTTCCACAGGCCCATACAGCTTTTCAAGAAAAGAGGTTGACAAAGGCCAGATCTCTTCTCTCAGCAGCTAATACATACTGCAACATTGAAGTATGTGCTCTGTGGTCTGTTCTGCTTCTCCACAAGGACAAGCGGGCGATGTCGTAAGGTGGAACCGCCTGTACATGTGTTGGTTTAGTTCAAGTTTGTTCAAGGGAAGTTCGTACGTTAAAAAACCTGGCTGCCATCAACCAATCAAAATTTAGCTTTTGTTGGTCATATTGGCTTTTTTGTATTTGATGTATTTTGATGGCGAAAATTGCTTTATCTATGCTTATCAGTGTGGCGAGTTAAAATATGCCACTTTCGATAAATGGGTTGGCTACCATCTTGGTTTGTTTTCCCGCCATAGTCTCCCATAGTAAAGCAATGGGCCCATAGCAAGGCAATGGGGAATTCTTTAAACGACTTCTTCTCAAGAACCACGCAGCCAATTTCAATTATATTTTGGAGGAAGCATTCATAGGGAATAGAGATCTAAGTTTGTTCAAATGAACCCAATCGGCCAATTTGGCCGGCGGCCATCTTGGATTTAGGCCGATTTTAGGAAATGTCTTTAAAAATCTTCTCCGAAACGGCTTGGGGGATTGATGCAAACCTCATGAAATATGATTTATGGCAAGGGAACTTGATTTGTCAAATGGTTCGGCGGGCATCTTGGTTGACCTAGTTGTAGCGAAAATTACTTATTCTCCAGAAGCGCTGAAGGGATCGGGCCAAAATTTGGTAGATATGATTCCTAGAAAATGCTGGTTTATTAAATCTAATAAATTTAACAATTTGCACTGTTTCACTTCAAGAGTATACTTACCTCCCTAGTACTCTTTGATATTGCTAAATATCGGCTTTCATTCGATAAAAACTCAGATTAAAAAAGATAGGTGCCCCTACTGGGCGGGTAGTCAGGTGACAGGCTGGCGGATGCTAGCCCCAACCACCGCATATGCGCAGACTAGTACTTCCTCTTTGCTAATGTATTGGCAGAGAGTTTACATGCAACTTTTGGCTTTAAAAGTTTTCTGCTGACTTTTCAATCTAAAATAGAAAATTCAAGTGTCTAATTGCCTGAAATCATGTCTGAGCATGCTGCATCTCCAGAGGAGGGCCCAGGACCAAATTATCAGGTGATTAATCAAGGTGAGGGTGAGCGAGGGCCCCCCACCCATCCCATCTTATGTCAGGAAAGGGACAGAGCAAGACAGAAAAGATGGTTTGGGTGTCACATGAAGAGCCATAGATTTATTGCAGTGCTAAGCGCTGGGTCCGCACGGATCCCATACAATATAGAGAGCCTCAGAAGGCTATATATATAGCTAAGATCTATGGTCCTCCATATACAATAAACTAAACTAAACATAGCTAAAAATTTATATACATAATATATCATAGTACATGGTGTAAGCATTCTAAGCAATACATGTGTAGTGCATGAAGTGCGGGGATAATGCGCGCGCACGTGCGGTTGGGTGGGAGGGAAAAACCTTTAATAAATCTAGCAGAGAAGCGTGTAAAAGGCAGCAGCTACAAAACTGATATGGGTATGACCACTGGCGCATGCGAGGGTATATCGCACCACTCACGGATATAGAGAAACTATTGGATGCCCTGGGCAAGGGGAAGAGGAGCAAGGCACGTGCCTCGCGCATGGTCGGTTTGTGATAGGGTCACAGCGACCCTCATCAATATTCATGACCTGGGCACACATGCGTGATACGACACATACGAAGCCATGTGCCCCACACATCAGTGTACAGCGCAGATTATGGCCGTTTGTCCAATAACAGAGTTTTGCCATTAAAGAAGGACATAAACTGGAGCCACCAATTTATATCCCCCTTGATCCCATCTGAGAGTTGTATTTTGTGGTTGCTATGCTTGAGTAAACGGATGCAATTGAACAAACGGCGAAGAAAAACTCTTCCGCCATGAACCGTTTGTGCTGGCCAGTTTAATTTGCCTGCAAGTGATTGAATTTGTTTTTTCGACGCTTGTCGTTTCTTGGAGAGACAGCCAATTCTTCTAGCAGTGCTGCTAGCCTATCAGATGAGAACTGCAAAATCATGCCTATTGAGTCAAATTCTATACCCAAGAAAATCAATCTTTGGGTTGGGCCGATGACTTTCGACCAATTTATCATGAATCCCAATTTCCTAAGAAGTGTGATTAAGGTGTTCATTGCTAGTAGACACCTCTGCAAAGACAATTCACATACAAAGAAGTCATCCAGGTAGGCAACACTCTCAAACCCTTTACGGGCCATAATGCGGCGGACAGCTGGGGACAATCGGTGGAAAATTCCTGGAGCCGACTTCACACCAAAGGGTAACTTAGTATCAATGAAGTATTGCATATCCCCATTAGGCTGGGCCCATTTTAGGCCCATGACCTTTTGACTTTGTGGTGAGATTCTAACTGATCTATATGCCGCTTTCAAGTCCACTTTAGCCATATAACAACCCTTAGTCACTAACTTAGCTGCATCATCAACGGATTGAAAACGTTGTTTCTCAAGATCTGGGGCATAGTCATTTACTGCCTGCCCTGAAGGACGGCTACAATCATGTATAATACGGATACCCCCATCAACCGTTGGTATTATGGCTAGGGGGGCTGACAATGAGAGGAGGGGCAGAGACTGGGATATAGTTCCCATTTTCCACCTCCTCTAATATCTGATTAGTGGCTTCGTTGTAGTATGGACTATTTTTTGAGGCGGAAGGGTGATTATTAACTTCTACTGGTTCTGGGGAAGAGTTGGGATCAATGATGTGGAAACCTTCTCGTATGCCTACCAGGATGAATTCCTTGTCTGGATCATCTACTAATTCTTCCTCCCATGCCGCTAGACATAGGCCATGGGAGAATCTACTAGCAATACCTAATTTTTTGGGGCCTTGTGGTCCATGGATGAGTGCTTTTGGGAGCACCCTGGTACCGCACAGCTATGCATAAACCTGCACGCTACATGCTTACATCCCCTGAAGCTGTTAAACATACGACATAGCTCAGCCCCCTGCGAGGAGTGGGATGCGAGGTTAGGCTGGCCATTTGTGAACAGAGATCGGCCGCCCTGCTGCTTGTTACTGGACTGTTTAACATTATAGGACGGCTGGTTCTGTTTTGGTCGGGGTGCTCTAGGCTTCAGGTACACCATCTGGATGTGCGGAACATCTGTACCCCATCTGAACTTGTGTAGTTGCTGTAGGCGTCTGTATTCCCTATCATAGAAATATACTGACGTCTGATCATAGGCTGATAGCAAGTGATGAATGCGTGTCATGTATGACAGGTAGTCTATGATGTGTGCATGTGTTAAAGAGCCCTCCTGAAGCATCTTGTTTAGGATGGCCAAGTTAGCACGGGACCATTGGTTCTGGGTGATGCTTTCTAACTTGGGTTTAGCCGGCCCTGACTTATAGATAAGCTGACCCCCCTCAAACCCTGAAATGACTTCTTCAGTCATGCTGGCCCCAGAGGCGCTCACAAAATCTGAGATGTCATGATGTGCTACCACCTGACTCACCTGGGATCCCTTAGACTTGAAGTAGATTTGGGGGTCCTGCCATGAAATGATATCATTAGGGGCATGATTGTTACCTAATGCATCCAGACATGGAGCGTTGAATGAGGGCAATCCCGGGATCTGTACATGATGACTGTCCTGAGGGCGCTGCACCGCACGAAGTTCATTGACAAAATCACGCAGGTTGTTGTCTCCTTCAGCAGAGCTTCCAATTCCAGGAGGGATGTTGATGTTGGCCCGCGAAGCCGTCTCTTGTTGGGCTGCAATGGGTGCTGTGTCTGAGGCTGTATGTACTGCATTGGCGTCATGATTTGTAAATGTTTGTTTAACTGCACGCAGTAGAAGCTTAACTTGCCCAATCAGGATGTCGGAGGCCTGCACATCCTCCCTTTCAACCATGGCCAGGGCTTCCATGGAGTTGAACCCCAAGTCTAGTAAGCTGGTAATGGTGTTAGCTGCCAGCTTTTTATGTTGGCCCCAGATTCTAACCCTCGTCGCTGATTGTTCTGGGCCCATCATTCTGGTCTCCTGACCCGCTAGGATTAGCCATTATAATAATAACTTAGTAACATAGTTCTATAAAAAGGCAAAGATACGAACGATGTATCATATTGAGTCCATTCTACGGCCTGCATTTCCGATCACGTGCGAACACAGTTGGCGGAAGACTTCTTCGCCACAGATAAAACATCCTTCGCATAAGGCTGCGCAGTCGAGGCATATGGCCATAACGGCTTCAAACGCAGATTCAGAAGATATCATATAAACATAGTCTTTGTTCTTCTGCCGCACTAATGATAAACCAATCTGGTATTCTGTAAAATTGTCTAACGGCTGCCATGTTGGGGACTTTACTTACTTCCGAGGTTTCATATCCGTCCAAAAATAAATTAAAGATGTTATCTTAGCGCAGTTCTTTAAACAATTTCACTTTGTAAATTCCTAGCACGTAATAAATTACAATAGTCAATGGACTTTATAGATGAAATGTTTTTTATCGCGCAGTTTCATATTCTAGCACTGAGTAAAACTTGGAATGAGCGACCGAGGAACTTTTTTTTTTTTAAACGCTAACTTATTTCAATTCTCGGACGACGAAATAAACTTTAGGAAAAAAACCAAAAACAAAACTTAAAACCTTTAATAAATCTAGCCGAGAAGCGTGTAAAAGGCAGCAGTAACAAAACTGATATGAGTATGCCCACGGGCGTATGCGACGGTATATCGCACCACTCATGGATATAGAGAAACTATGGGATGCCCTGGGCAAGTGGAAGAGGAGCAAGGTACGTGCCTCGCGCATGGTCGGTTTGTGATAGGGTCACAGTGACCCTCATCAATATTCATGACCTGGGCACACATGCGTGATACGACACATACGAAGCCATGTGCCCCACAGGTGGTCGGCTGATAAAGTCTGTCACCAGATTAGAGACAGGAAACACGGGCTATTTGGGCATGGTTTAAAAAGCCAACAAAGGGCCGCAGTTGATCGATTACAAAGGACCGGATCCCATGGTCAGTAAATCGAGACAAGGAGTGATCACAGGAGACTGATAAGGAATGCACCCACTCCCCCTCCCGAATTAATAGCATATTAATAATATTAATATTTCCATTTTAACTACACTTTAGCGAGTTTTGATCTGTTGTAATGTGTTTCCGGGACTTGCGTTTAACGTGTTAAGCACCTAAAAACTGGTTTATTTCTATTATGGCGCTATGAAATACTAATCTCTCTTTGTGTTTATGTCCACAGGTATCTATCTATGATTGTACAGGACAGCACATCATCAGATGGTTTGTTTTTCTCTCCACCAAGGTTCCATTTCCTACTAACATTGTTAGGTTATCTAACCAAAAATCTTTGTCCTGTGAGTTGGAGGCCTCGGAAGAAGGTCTTCTCATTTTGCCCTCTTGGTCCACTTCCTTCCCCTTATAGGTGGAGAGAGTTAAGAGGCCATAGAGTTGGTGGAGCTTCCAGTTCATCAGATCGGATGGTTTGTCTATGCTAAAGACTCAGGTATTCTAGTTATGATGTGAGGAACTTCAATTTCATTTGAAAATATTTATAAAATCTGCTGCCATTTTATCATTGTATATCTGATGTTTGTATAGTCTGTATATTCTATCCTTTCCAGTTAAGATGCTCTGGATATAAACACAATTCGTCCCTACACCTGGATGTTTGTTTTGGATCGATTTAGCTTCTTATTTTTGAAGTTATGACATCATAATCAGCCTTGCACTTTATTAACATTTAAAGTTTTGCCCAACGCTGTTTTATTATCTTTGTAGGCGGTCTGTATGACCACCTTCCCTTTCCTTTTTATTTTGGTTTTGAGTTACTAATTCTTTAACTAAAATACTTATTGTCTTCGTCCTCTGGCCTGTTTCAGAAACCTGGTTGTCCTTCTTGCGGACGTTTCCTTAAAGAATGTTTCGCCCCTCATCTCTGCTTTCAGTGCGGTCCCTGTGGACCACTGCTTAAGTGTGAAATATGTAAGCAGTGGGGGGGGAACTAATGACAGAAGTCTTGTTGTTACAGGCTCGGAAGAAGGTGTGTGAGGAGGATAGGAGAGCGAAGAGAGAGGTGACGGGTAAGAAGGGTAAGAGGAAGGCCTTGTCCACTGTGGATATGGAGGTCTTCCGAGTTGAGTTGTTGGGAGAGATGAAGAGGACAATCAAGGATTTGGTTCCAGAGTTGCTCCGTGGCTTGGTTCCTGGACCAAATCTTTTGTTGTCTTTTCAACTGCTTCAGATCAGATAATCCCCATCTCTGAATCAGGTTTCCTTAGGGCAATTCCAGTTTTTGCGCAAGATTCAGAGGTGGCCCCATTAGAGGGGGTGGTCCAGGACACTGGCAGCAGGCTTGCCGCACCGGTGATCCATGGACAGTTGTCGCTGGAGCCTGGTGCCTGCTTATCAGCCCAGGAATATCCACACACCGCAGGTACCAGTTCCTCCTATGGTACCTTTCCTGACCAGTCTGGGTTAGCACTCTTCACTGACCCGGAGTCTAATCTTTCTGGCCAGGATGAAGAGGATTATCTGTTGGGTTCTCCTTCTGATGCCGTGACCATGGACATTGACATCTGTGCATCCCTCACGTGGAATACAAGTGACATTATCCATGGTTCTACTCATGCAGGAGTAGGGTTCATGGCACAGAAGGTGGCCCAGGTTGGCTCTGATGGCCAGGTCTACCGCATATCTCGGCTTGCCGAGAGTGTAGCAGGTCCTGGTCAGGGTGGTGGTGTGGCAAAATTCTCCCCACGCAATACCACGGCGCCTGCTCCTGGTCAAGCCAGTCAGTTTAGTATGTCTGCTCTTTCGGGCCTGCATGCTTTCTCTGGCTTGCCAGGAGTGTCAGGTCAGCCAGCCTCTTACATGCCTGCGAACGCTCAGGAGGAAGACGAAGGTCCTTGTCTTGTAGAGCTTTCACAGGTAGCCACAGAGGAGGATTGGTCGGATGCTTGTCGTTGGCTGATAAGCGTCAGGCCAGACCTGCCTGTGGAACAGTCGGCTAGCCAGCGGTATCACTGCCCGTGGTTGACAGGTAAGCCGACTGTTAACGCTATGCCATCTCTGCCACTGGCGGAACATATTGTAGATATATTCACAGCGGCAGAGATGTCCATCAAGGCACATGGACGGCTCATGAACACCCTTCGCGAGGTGGCAAGGCATTGCCACATCGTGTCTGCCAAATATCAGAAATATGGTGTGGTACCTAAGCCGAGTGGGGATGACTGCGCGGCGTTAGGTGAGGACATGCAGCCAGGCTCCCAGTCTGACACGGGAGTGCTGTGCTCGAATGCTTTGCGTTCAGCAAACACCATGTTGCGCGATGGGGAGGAGAGTGGGAGAGCATCTATTGCGGTGCTTTCTCATGTTGCCCAGCTGTTACAAGGGGTAGTAATGGCATCCGCATCGCACCAGCCGAGTCCGGTAACGGTCCAGAGAGCCATCCAGGATGGTATAAACCTGGCTCTGGATTGGTTAGCCTGGTCTGTGACTAGGAGTGTCCGGGAGTGCCGCATGTTTGCTTTAGACAATCTGTGCCTGTCTCAGGACCTGTATAATAGGCTACTGCATACACCTATGGCAGGTCCTGGTCTCTTTGGAGGTGAGGGATGCAAGCACCTCCAGGAGACGGTCACCCTGGTCAATAACCAGAGGGCACTGCGTGAGCAATTTGAAGTGTGCGCAGCTCCCCCTGCGTATCATCCCCTGCAGGCTCAAGGTGGTGGTGGCCAGGTCAGAGGCCAGCCACCAGCGCAGCATCGGCCTCGGCCATGTGCAGTCCAGCCAGCAGTGAGGGGCCACAGGCTCCTCCAGCACAGCCAGCCAGGCAGCTGCTCGCGTGCGCATGGCGCTGGTCGTGGCGCACGAGGATCTGGTCATGGTAATCATGCCTGATGGGTTGGTTATCATGGTGAGAACCACTCGGGTACTTCTGGCCAAGGAGACAGTGCCACTCTTGCGCTCCTTATGTCCACCTCTCTCCCTAGGTGGTCCAGCGGGAGGCTGATTGGCCCACCACAAGCAAGAGTGGGAACAGTTGACTCAGGACCGTTTAATCTTGCGATGGCTTTCAGTCGGGTATCATCCCGATTGGATAACAGGCCATCCATCGCGACTGTCTCTGGTGCCAGTCTGGACTCAAATTCCAAGAGATCCAGATCAAAGGTTTTGTATAGAGGAAGAAATAAATTCCCTCATACAAAAAGGAGCAATTCAGCAGGCACAGAATTGCCCAGGCTTCTATTCAACCATGTTCCTAGTAACGAAAATCACTGGAGGGTGGAGACTAATTCTCAACCTCAAGCCATTGAACAAGTTCATAGACACGCCCAGATTCGAAATGGAAATCGGTGTTGGCAGGGTTTGAGAAGGGAATGTGGACAGCTTCAATAGATTTGAAGGATGCTTATTTTCGCATTCCAATAGTGAGGAGTTTCCGTCGCTTCGAGAGAGTCGCATTCCAGGGCAGACAGTGGGAATTCAGGGTATTACCCTTCAGAATTTCTTTGGCTCCTCGGGTCTTCACCAGGGTGATTCTTGCGATAACAGCATACCTCCGCAGGAGAAGCATAGCAATCCACACGTACATAGATGACTGGCTGTTAAAAGCACACAACCAGGAAAGTTTATCAGAAAATCTGGAGATAGTTTTGAAAACTCTCACAGACTTAGGTTGGATAATCAATTTTCGGAAATCAGAGCTGACTCCATCCCAGAAGTTTGTTTACCTGGGAATGTTCTTCGATCTGGAGATAGGATATGTTTATCCTACTCAGGAGAGGGTACAAATACTCATCTCAGTAATACAGT
This sequence comes from Chaetoderma sp. LZ-2023a, assembly GCA_034401795.1. Classification (NCBI taxonomy): domain Eukaryota; kingdom Metazoa; phylum Mollusca; class Caudofoveata; order Chaetodermatida; family Chaetodermatidae; genus Chaetoderma; species Chaetoderma sp. LZ-2023a. The sequence goes on from CM067373.1 coordinate 117,705,013, forward strand.
CAGTGTACAACAGTCGTTATGTCCTGGCACGGGTTTACCTGAGAATGCTGGGGTTGATGGTTTCTCTGGAACCAGTCATTCCTCAGGCAGCCTTATGCAGGCGGCCGATCCAGTTATTTCTCATGATGCAATGGACCCAGAGTACAGGTTCACTGGACTCAAATGTGTTAGTGCTGGAGCCTCTAATTCACCACCTTCAATGGTGGTTGAAGACAGAGAATCTCCTGGTGGGGGTGATGCTAATCCCTCCTCACCCTCAGTTAATCATGTATACAGATGCATCGATGGAGGGGTGGGGAGCTTGCCTGGAAGAATCCACGATATCAGGGCCTTGGAATCTGGAACAGTCAAAAGAACATATAAATCTACTGGAATTATGAGCAGTAGTCCTGGGCCTGGAACATTTCTTACAGAAAGTTCAGGGCAAGAGGTTTCTTATTCGATCAGTCAACTCAACAGTAGTGACTTACATAAACCGCCAGGGCAGAACGAAGTCACCCAGTCTCTGTATGATGACATGGAAACTGCTTTGCTGGTGCCTGAATCACAGGATTACCTTGAAAGCAGTTCATTTTCTGAGAAGGTTAAATCTGTTAGCAGACTCATTGAGCCGAAGGATGAGTGTTTTACCTATGGAATGGCAACTAAATCAATGTGTGGCGGATCATCTGTTCAACCACTGGGGGAAACCCAACATGGATTTATTCGCAACGAAGAAGAATGCGGAGATGACGACGTACGTCTCTCCGATTCCAGATCCGAGCACTATCGCAACAGATGCGTTAGCTATCAGCTTGGTGGTATTGTATGCATACACATTCCCTCCAGGAATCCTGATTCCAAAAATTCTTCAGAAAATCAGACAGGAGGAGTGCCAAGTGCTTCTGATTGCGCCAAATTGGCCAAGCCGATCATGGTATACGGATCTGCTGGACCTTCTGGTCTGCAATCCGGTTCCTCTGCCTCTGATGGACAATATTATCTTCCAGGGCAAGGCCTTTCATGACAATCCGTCAATGTTCTGATTGACTGCGTGGATGTTGTCATGGAATCTAGAATTAAGGAGGCCTTTCTGAGCATGCAGCCATGTTCATGGCAAAAGCCAGAAGGGGGTCACCCTCCAGAGCATATAATTATAAAATCAACAGATTTGCAGAATGGTGCTCAAAAAGATGTATTAATCCAATGGATTCATATATTCAGGTAGTAGCCGATTTCCTCTGTCACCTGTATGATGCCTATAGCCTCAAGCCCAACTCTATTGCTGGTTATAAATCAGCTTTAATGTCAGTTATCCCTTGCTTGGCTAATAGGGGAAGTGATGAAGTAAATACATTAAATACTTTAATTAAGGGCATGGGCAATCTAAGACCAAGGAATCCCCCAGTGATTCCGTCTTGGAGTTTGTCTCTAGTGCTCCAGGTACTAGCTGATAAGCCATTTGAACCACTAAGTTCCATTTCTATGAAAATGTTGACTCTTAAATCTATTTTTAATTGCTGCGGCCTCGACAAGGTGGAGAAGCGAAATTCATGCCTTATCAGCCGCGGCAGACCGTTTTGTGGTTACAGAGGAAGGCCTTAGGCTTCTACCTAGGATAAATTTCATGGCTAAGAACCAGTCTTTGAAATATCCAGGTCAACCTATATTTTTACCAGCTTTGACTAGGTATGATCCTGATTCAAAAGCATGGTGTCCAGTCCGAGCATTAAACCAGTACAAACAACGTACTCAGGAATGGCGGACGGACGCATCAGCATTATGGTTGTCATATATTGAACCGCATGGCAGGGTGTCTAAGGACACCATTTCCAGGTGGATGGCCAAGACTCACAGTGTTCGTGGCATAGTGACTTCTACTGCCCTGTTTAATGGGGTAACTGTGGATGACATTATGTCAGTAGCCCAGTGGCACTGTGAGTCATGTTTTACTGACCATTATCTCTGTGACATCTCGAATCTGCTCGCCTTATCGATTTTGAAGAAATAATCTGGGTGTACATATTTTGATGAGGTTTCCTCATTTTTTATATATTTCACAATTAATCAATGGAGACAACCACTTCTTAGGACTGCAACAGCCTTCACCAAGGGGAGGATGATGACAGCATCCAGCCTCAACAAGATCAGTCAGTCTTGTTTATGTTTATGTGTTGTCCATTGTTAATTGTATTGTCACGTGATCCTTTGTTATTAATATGGTGATGATTCATGTTTTATGTGGTTCATTATTGGGAGTATACGAAATTGAAGCCTTTTCATTTTAAATGTCCGATAGTACATGGCACTTGTACGCAGAGAGCGTATGGGACATTGAGGTCATTCAGTCTTCCTCCCAGGAAGGGAGGGGAGAGAGAGCATATGACATTTGGTCATCTCTCAGCCATCAGTGGTATTAGCCGATGTTCAAATCTATCCCTGGTTGTGTTTTCACACAATTCCAGAGGTTTAAGTGCCTTAAATGCAGAAAAGCGCATAGGGAAGAGCTGGTCTTTTGACCTCGCCTCCCTCCTGCCGAATTCTCTGTTGGATTCTGGCAATATTAAAGCATATTAGGGAGGTAAGTATACTCTTGAAGTGAAATAAACAAAATCACGGATTTCCTTTTGCATGAGAGAGTTGATACTTACCTCCCTAATACAGACCCGGTTTCTCCACCCTACAGAGCCTCGGTCTTCAGGCTCTCGTAAAGTTGCATAGTGTCAGCCAATAAATTAGTCAGAGGAAGTACTAGTCTGCGCATGCGCGGTGGTTGGGACTAGCATCCACCAGACTGTCACCTGACTACCTGCCCAGTAGGGGCACCTATCTTTTTTATTCTGAGTTTTTATTGAATGAAAGCTGATATTTAGAAATATCAAAGAGTATTAGGGAGGTAAGTATCAACTCTCTCGTGAAAAAGAAATCCATGATTTTGTTTATTTCAGGGGTACCACAAAGAAGAACGCAAAAAGCAAGAATATGAAATCTAGGTTTACGCCTCATTCACCGCTCGTTCATAAGCCAGTCACTCCATCACAGATTTCTTCAGTATCATCAGTCAACATTCCACAGCCTGCGCCCTTGCAGACTGATGAAGGTCTCAGGCCTAATCAGGTCATAAGTCGGCCTGCTCTGTCAGCTGTCACTACTACATCTTCACTGGATGGCCCGAAGGATTTTCCCACCAGAATGGTCCAGGTCGTCACACATCCGCTGTCATCTACAAAGCCAGTTGCTTCTTATATTGTTTCTGCTGCCTCTGGCTAGACGTCTGGCCCGGGTCTGGGGTTTTCCCTGCCCCGGGTCTGGACATTGACCAGCTTAGGTTCCTGTTTTCATCCGGGGGTGTGGGGAGGGGGGGTGACCAGACACAGATTTTTTGTCCGGGTCCGGCTTGCGGGGTGGTGGCAGGCTCAGAGGTTGTGCAAGCTCTGGCCCTGCCCCCGGGGTTCCTCCCGGGTCCGGGTCCAGATCCTCTCCTTTTGGGTTTTTCTCCTGGCTTTCCCGCCCCAGATTGGGCCCAGGCCCGAATTGGGACCCGTCATTCCGGCGTGTCAGAATCTGTTTTGAATTTGTCTCCCAGTTTCCCCGCCCCGGCTCTGGCCCGGCCTGAGCAGGGACTGGTCTTTCCGGTGTGTCAAAATTAAATTGAAGTTTTTTCTCCCGGGTTTCCCGCTCCGGCTTGGGCTCCGGCCCGAGTTGGGACCCGTCATTCTGGCATGTCAAGATCAAATTTAAATAATTTTTCTTCCGTTAGGTCTGACATTATTTCTCATGTTTCCCCAGTCCCGAATGGTCTAAGATTCTGGACCGGGTTTAGTGGAACCACGCCCTGGTCCCTTTTGTGGACCCGGGTTCAGCTCATTTCTTTGGATAGGAGTTCGGGCCTGCTATCATCTTTTTGTTTCAAATTTTATTTTCTTTGGCTAGATAGGTTTTTAAATTTTTTCAATGGGACCTTTTTTCACCTTATTACATATATCTCTCCTTGCATTCTCTCAAGCTAAGTTGTAGTAATTTTTATACATTCTCAACCTTTTCTTCTCGCACTCTTTCCTATCTGTCAGATTACTGCGCAATTCTAATTAGCTATGTTTTGTTTATTTTTTTGTCCCGAGTTAGAGGCGCAGTTCTATTCGGGCCATTCATCTTTTCGCATAGTACATTTCCTTCCCTCTATGTTGGCAGGCTTGACATACTTACTTTGATAACTTTAGGAGAATTTACATGTCATTCTAAATTTATCGTGAATATTTTGTTCTTTTAAGGCTATTCTTCCCTTTTTATCACCCTTTTGTTTTACAAATATTCATTTCCTAAAAGTTAAATTAGATTTACTCTCATGGTATTTTGTGTTTTTCTTTAATACAAGACTTTCTTCTTTGTTGCCAGATGATTCTGTATGGTTCCCAGTCAAGCCCCTTAATATGTATAAACTTCGTACTGATTCTAAACGATCCGACATTAAACATCTTTGGGTTAAATTTGCAGACTGTCTAAATTGTCCTGTCTCCTTAATCACTATTTCCCGTTGGATCGTGGATACTATTAAAATTCGCTATGAATTAGCTTCTCCAGGAAATAATCCTCTGGTGGGAGTCAAGGGCCATTGTGTTAAGGGCCTTGCTCCATCTTGCTCTCTCTCTTTTTAATGGGTCTTCATTAGATTACATCATGCTAGTTGCTAACTGGAAGTCAGAGAACACCTTTATTAACCTCTATATTATAGATTTTAGTCCCTCTTCCTTTTTCTATAAAAAGATTCATAAGGTAACTTCAGGGACCATGACTCGTATTCCTCATTCATCATCTTCTCTTACTTCTTCATCTTCATTCTCTTTAGTCTCTAGTTGGGCTTAGTGGGAATTCATTACTTAATTCTCATGTGTGTATTTCACCCCTTTTTTCATATCATCTCTCTCATCACCCCTATTGGGCATCTCTTTCTTGCATGTTCATCTTCTCTTTCTTGCTTCCCAGGGTCATTTATGACCTTCTTTATTATCTTCTCGTTATTCTTTAATTTCATCTCTTTCAAGATGCTTGATAGAGCAATTCTTAGAAATTGATATCTCTTAGTATCTTCCTTACTCGTTATTTCTAACTTCATATTCTTTCCCTATTTTTACATCAATTTTGCGCAAAAATTTGCCTCCCTCCGGCTTTTGTGCAATGTTGAAATCTGTATTTGAGCAATAGTAATGCAAGGAGGTAGGTTGTAATGTAGTAATAACGACCAGATGCCCCGGAGGGTCTGGTCTTATGTTTTACTAATTACATATACCTACCTCCTTGCATTACGGCCCATCTCAAGCCTCCCCTCTGTAAAAAAAAAATTTGAGGGTGGGGGGGGGGGGCTTGAGGCTTAGTTCTTTGGTCATATCTTGTTAGAATAGTTATATTCAGTATAAGATATTCACTATATCTCTCAGCCTTAGAGTATAGCCGAATATGTTAGTTTTCGACATATTTGGGTATTTATTAAAGATTTTTTAGTCATATAATATTAAGTATTTGGGTAAATTCTTAAGCTCAGCCTTAGTTGGATTCAGAGTCGAGTAGTGAGAGGATTATCTGCCTCTTCATGAATCTGCACAAAGCTGGATTATATGACTGGATTCGTCAAGGAATGAAGACTTGGTTGCTACAACAAAGTCATGTGATGGCTGTCAGCCAATGAGATTGTCATTATGCCTTATGACTCACTCATTGGCTCTGGGTTATGTATTAACCCTCTTCCTGCCTCATTCTGAGATATAGCATTCAAGCGAATTGCTATGGATCTCATCATTAGAGAGAGTGTGGAGATTCCTGAAGAAACCTTCAGTCACTCTGTAACCACAAAGCACAGCAAACATTGGCTGTAAAAATGTAATCCTACTACGCTTCCCTTCAGAGAAGTTAAGAGCAATAGTAATGCAAGGAGATAGGTATATGTAATTAGTAAAACATAAGACCAGACCCTCCGGGTCGTCTGGTCATTTTCTTTCCATGCTCTAGTTCATTGGGAACCCCTGATTGTCTGTCTTTCAATTTTTATCTGATCAGACATTTCACAGTAGGCTCATTCTTCTTTCATCGGTGTGTGTGTGTGTGTGTGTGTGTGTGTGTGTGTGTGTGTGTGTGTGTGTGTGTGTGTGTGTCTGTGTGTGTCCAGGTTGGTCTATATCTATTGAGCGTCACTGATCATTCTTCATTGGTACATGTCCCTCAGCTTTCTCTTTCAGGGGAAGTTATTCCCCTCCCTTCCCAATGTCCAGACGTTGTTGTCCACAATTCAGGCTCTCAAGATAGGCCAATTAGTTACGGCCAGACCCTTTCTCAGAATCATAGGCCCCATGTTTTCAGTCGAAAAAGTGAATCTTTAGGCTCCTTTGATGAGAAGACCTTTCTAGTTTTATCTTATGGCCCATTGGAATCAGTCTCTAGATTCTCTGGATCTTCCAATTCTCATCAAGTTCTCTCTCATCACTCATTTCCAGTTTTGGTGAGACTGTCAGTCCCTTTTATTAGGGGTTCCTCTACATCTTCCAACCCCTCAGGCAATTACCTTCACAGATGCATCCCTGGAGGGGTGGGGATCCATTTGTGATTCCAGGAAGATTTCAGGAACCTGGTCCCTCACAGACTCTTCCTCCCATGTCAACCTTTGAGAACTGTGGGCTGTTTTCCATGCCCTAGTGCATTGGGATTCCTTGATTCTTGGTTTGTCAATTCTTATCAGATCAGAGATTTCACAGTGGTCTCATTCATCAATCATCGAGGGGGGTCCAGGTCAGTTTCTCTCTGTCAAGAGTCCATGATCATGCTTCAGTAGTGCAAGTCCCACAATGTTTCTCTTCCAGGATCCCATGTCCCTGACAAACTGAATTTCTGGTCGACCAGTTATCTCACCCTTCCAGGATCCCAGAAACAGAATGGGAGTTGAAAGATGTAGTAGCCCAGTCGATTTTTCTTCAGGTTGGTCATCCCCACATAGACTTGTTTGCTACCCTCAAGAATAGAAAGATATCCACCTTCATATCTCCCTATCCGGAACCCATGGCCTTTTCAGTGGATGCTCTAGCTCAGTCTTGGGACAATATGTTCGCTTTCGCCTATTCCCCAATGATTCTCATTCCTCTAGTCCTCAGACAGATCAGACAACATCGTTGTGTAGTACTATTGATAGCTCCGTTTTGGCCAACAAAATCATGCTTTCCAGATCTCCTGGACCTTCTTGTAGATCTCCATCTGCTACTTCCTGTCTCCCACAATATATTATCCTAGAACAGAGGCAGGATTCTCCATCAGAATCCAGGAATCTTTCGCCTGTCAGTCTGGAAGCTGCCAAGCTGCTACCTTCTTCATCAGTCTTTTCAGTTGGTTCTCTAGAACTTTTTGAGAAATCCCTCAGATCTTCCACTAGAAACATTATAAAGCTTGATTTGAGTTTTTCAAAGATGGTGCTCAGACCATTCTATCTTGCCCTCTGATACCTCTGTAACTCATGTCACTGATTTTCTGGTCTTCCTTTTTGATCAGAAAAAACTTTCAGCTAACACCATCAGATCCTATCGTTTTGGTCTGAACTCCTTTGTTCAGTGTCTTACTAATCCTTCAGTGCAAGTTCAGAAACACTTTCATGACCTTATTAGAGGTATGGGTAATTCTAGACCCCCCCCCCCCCCCCCTTTAAAGAACCTCTCCCTACTTGGAACCTTTCACTAGTTCTACAAGTTCTAGCAGGGAAACACTTTGAACATTTGGGTTCTGTTTGTGTGAAACACCTTACACTTAAAGCAGTATTCCTGTTAGCAGTAGCTTCAGCCAGCTGTCATTTTGAAATTCATGCCCTTTCTGCTGAACTAGATAGGTTTCAGGTTACTGGGAATAGCATTATTCTCTATCCTAGGGCAGAATTCCTGTCCAAACTCAGTTAAATTCTTAGGTAAACCTATTGTAATTCACAAACTCCTCTTTTTCTCCGGATGATTCTGTCTGGTGTCCAGTTATGGCCCTTAATATGTATAAACTTCACACAGAGTCCAAACGATCAGACAATAGACATCTTTGGGTCACATTTGTGGAAGGTGTGGATCATCCTGCCTCATTAACAACTATTTCTCATTGGATAGTTGATACGATCAAAATTTGCCATGAATTGGCCTCTCCTGGGGACAATGCTATTGTGAGTGTTAAGGCCCATGATATTAGGGGCCTTGCCACCTCTTGTGCCCTTTTTAACGGATCTGCTCTAGATGACATTATGCAGTTGCTAATTGGAAATCAGCAAATACATTTATTAACTTCTATCTTAAAGATTCTGGACCTTCTTCATTTTTCTATAAGAACATTCATAAGGTAGCTTCAGGGACCATGACTCGTATTCCTTCATCATCATCTTTAACTTCTAAACGTTCTTCATATCTTCATTCATATAAGGCTTATTCTAGTGGTGAGTGTGAATTCAGTACATCTTTTTCATGAATGTACTTCACTTCTTTCATATCATTTCTTTCATCACCCTTATTTATTTATCTCCTCTTGCATGAGCTTTATGTTTAATATCTTCTTGGAATCAACTATGATCCATCTTCATTTCTTCTCCTGTTTCTTCTATTACTCTATTAAGATATTTTGAGAGTAATTCTGAGGAATTACTATCTTTATAGTATCTTACTGGTTTTGTTATTACTAACCTCGTACTCATCTCTATTTTTACATCAATGTTGAGCAAAATTCCCATCCCTCCGGGCTTTGTTCAATGTTGAAATCTGTATTTGACCTATATTAATGCAAGGAGGTAGGTTGTAATGTAGTAATAATGACCAGACGACCCGGAGGGTCTGGTCTTATGTTTTACTAATTACATATACCTACCTCATTGCATTATGACCCACCTCAAGCCTCCCCTCTGTCCAAATTTTTTTTTTGGGGGGGGTGCTTGAGGCTTCATTGTAATGGTCATATCTTGTTAGATTGGTTATATTCAACTAAGATATTCATTATATCATTCAGCCTTTGGGCATACCCGAATATGTCAGTTTTTGTCACATTTGGGTATTTCAGAATGAAAATATCAGTCATATATTGTGGACTATTTAGGTTAGTTTTTAATTTCCGCTTTAGTCAGATATTCAGAGCCGAGTAGTGACAGGATCATCTGCCTTTTCATGGATCTGCTTAAAGCTGGATTATTTGACTGGCTTCGTCTAAGGAATGTAATCTTGGTTGCTACAACAAGGTCATGTGATAGCTATCAGCCAATGAGGTTGTCATTGTGCTTAATGACCTACTCAGTGGCTATGGGTATTGGGTTAACCGTCTCATTGCCTCTATCTGAGATATAGCACTCAAGCAAATTACTATGGATCTCATCATTAGAGAGAGTATGGAGATTCCTGAAGAAGCCTAAAGTCACTCTGTAACCACAATACTCATCAGACATTGGCTGTAAAAAATTCATCCTACTACGCTTCCCTTCAGAGAAGGAAAGAGCTATAGTAATGCAAGGAGGTAGGTATATGTAACTAGTAAAACATAAGACCAGACCCTCTGGATCGTCTGGTCATTCCTCTATGTGGGGAAATCTACATGCTAAAATAAGAAGAAGTTATCTCCCTGGCCGAGTTTATGCCCTAAGTAGAGTAGCTACTCAAGTTACTAGAATAGCGCCTAAACAGCTGGAGTACCTATTGTGGTACATACTTGAGGCTACCCACCTATCAACAAGGGTAAGTCAAGTAGGCTATGTGTTTGCATTGAAATCAATGTAAATTAAACATGTAGTTATTTACCCGCGGGTAACTGATCACGTGCTGATCTACCCTAGAGTATGTACGAGAGTTTTCACCTAAACTCGCTACCTTCATCCTTTTTTGAAGATTCAACAGAAGCTCTGCTAGATCTGCATAAAATGTAGAAAATATATTTATAATCATGTTTATTTAATTATGATCATGTCATGTAACCCAAGAATGGCACAATCATTATCAGTTTGGTATGTAGACATATAAATTGTAATGACAACAATGGTAATTTGTGGTGTTGGTCTTGTGATACCTATTTTCGTAATTTATTAAACTGTATAATTGAAGTGACCCAGCTATTTGAATATTTAGCTACCGGTAAATGTTTGTTTATACTGTAGCGCCCAATACTGTAGCGCCCAATAATATGTACTGAATATTAAAATGATGCTTTTTCTTGTAGTTTTACAGCATTTCGGGTGGCATCTCCATGTCATAATACCTTCTTTGTCCTACAGTGATATTCATGAGCAGTTCCCGCCATTTTTGCTCTCAGCATATTGTCAGTCTGTTGTCAGTTTATTGCCAGTGTATTGTTAGTCTATTACCAGATTGAGTGTCAGCCCTACACTTCATGTATATATTACACATTTATTGCTTACACTATGTACTAGGTTTATTAGGCATATCAATTGTTTTTAGGTTTACGTAAAGCTAGTTATATTTAGTTTAGTCTATCGTATTTGGAGGACCATAGGTCTCGGCTATATAGCCTGTCTAAGGCTCTCTATTACTGTATCTGGCATTGTCTGGGATCCATGCGGACCCAGCTCTTAGCACTGCAATAGATCTATGGATCTTCAGGTTACACCCAAACTATCTTGTCTGTCTTGACCCCCCCTCTTGTATTTTAGGGTGGGATGGGGGGGGGGAACCTTGCTCACCCTCCTTGATTAATTGGCTTTTATCGATTTTTGCACAGGATGACCATCTCGCCTGATTTATCAGAAAAATCTGGATTTTTAACAGGCTAAGTTTAATACATGAGTCAGTTTTTAAATGGCGGTAGTTGTGTCCAGCTTGTATTGTGCAGAGATGTGATGCATTAATTTCACATTTAATGGTGAAGCCCCCAAATTTGGCCATTACAAACAGGGTGACGTGCATCAGGCCGACTGGCTTGTCATGATATTTTGCATGCAGTTTGCCCTTTTCAGTCACCCCCCCCCCCCCACCGTTATGATTAAAGTGGTATTGAAACATAAACAAAAGCAGAAACCAAAGCACAAGCAACAAAGAGCAAAGTTAATACAAGAGCACTCACCAAGTTGAAACCGAGCTGATGACTGGCTGTGGCTTGAGCATTCTCCTTCGATGCAGGAGTTCCACAACATTCCAGGAACCGTGCTCCATTTTCAAGTCATGACCGAAACCGAATTCCATGGCTGAAACGAAGGCTCATACAAGTCATAGGATTGTTCAGAATATATTTACACAATATTTACACATGAACAAACATAGAATTACCAATACCAATTGCGGTACATGCACGAATCATCAAACTAGACAGGATTAACCAAATTTTATATCTTCCAAATTAACACATTTGTATCTTGGACATTCGCATCCATTCTCCACGAGAATCTCCCAGAACTCACCGCCTTCCCAGTCGACATCATTTTCAGGTCACCCCGAAATGCGGATCACGGACATGACAGAACAAATACTTATCCTACACTATGTGTTAAAATATGAGGATTTTCAGGCACAAAAATTTGGGTGTACAAATTTGATATTATTCAAAGTAATGAACCCTTTAATGGCCACAATTGAGCAAGCACATCTAATTATATGCTTATTGAATGTCTATATATGCAGGCTAAGAGTTAACGAGCCAGTCTTTGCATTGGTAAATTTTCAAAGATCTCTTCTCTTGGCCTCCAGATTCACATTCCTCAAGACCATTGCAGAGGCCATTTTTCACCAACTTGGCCATTGAAATTGTAACTGCATGTGCAGTCATTGTTTTACTCGGACAAAACTTTGACAATTCCCATTATTTGATTGTGACAACTATTTAGTGAATTATCGAATACTTAACTCTTTAAAACTCATATCAGCCAAAAATGGATTCTGAAGTGGTCTTGTGAAATATCCATTTGCAGAGCAAGAGAAGACTATTTTTTTTAATTTACCACTGGAATAACTTGGTCGATAACCGAGCCAGTTATTCCAGTAGTAAATTTTCAAAAATAGTCTTGTCTTGCTCGGCAAATGGACATTTTCTATGAGAAAATTTTAATTTTCTTGAACAAATTCAAGGGTTAAAGGGTTAATGTCAGATACATTAACTGTATGACTGCTGAGTGTTTGCGGATGACAGTCCAAGGCTTATATATCTGGACATGCTAAATATTTTGAAAACAATTTGACTGAAATGTGTTGGTGACTTAGCCACCAACAACTTTCAGTCAAATTATTTTCAAAATATTTATCAAGTCAGTAGTTTTTGCTCATTGAAATTATTGTCTGGTGGCATGTAGCGGTGAGACAGTTAATTGTGTTTTATCGTATGATGATGTTGCAGTACTTTGGGCCGTGGTGCATTTGGAGAAGTGTTTGAGGGTGTGCTTCTTAAGGATTGCCTAGAGCCAAGGAAGATTTCAGTTGCTGTCAAAGTAAGTTTAGCACTGATGTTCAAATCAACAAAACCTAAGAGGTTATTTTTATTTAATTTACCGCTAGAATGACATACACCCTCAATAATTGAGCCATTCATTTCACTGGTTAAGCTACAAAAAATACTCTTCTTTTGGCTTGCAATACAACAGCATTTGACAACTATGGTAATTACAAATACATAAACATGATATGATCCAAGGAAAAGCCCTATTAATTTCAATGGGAATCCAAAAAACTTGTATGGTAACAAGAGACCATCTTGAAAATTGATTTCCAGATGACAACTCTATAGAAAATCAACAATGATACAAAATCTATTATGGCTGTGAGATACTGGTGGCCATCGTGAATAACAGTTTTCAGTTGATATCTCTGATTCTGATTGTCAGGTTAGTTTCTGATATGCATTGAAATTGGTCTGCAGAAGAAACTTAATTGCTAAAAACCTGAAATTGACAATGACCCAAACCAGTATTGTCATCTCTCAGTCTAGACAGCCATCTTAAATCTAAGTTTCTAAATAATATCTTTACTACCTCATACCGAAAAAGTTAGTCCCGATCCCAGGATGATTCATAATAAGGAAACATTTTAGAACAATCTTACCGTCATTGTGGCTGTGAACTTCAGGTTGTAATGAGCTGGGCTACTGAGTTATAAATGCTAAGCACAAAAGTGAGCTAATTCTCTTACCACTTGTATTCTTCATGACACATCACCGCGGTGGGATATTATTTCCGCAGGACGACATATATTTCTACCATAATGGACCATTCCAGTTTTAGCTATGCCCCGCCCATCTCTAGCTAAGCTCCACCCACACCTTGCTCGTGTTGGGATTGATCGATCTCTGAACAACCTGACTATCACTTTCTCAAAAAACTACACATGTAAGCTGTTGAATATTTTTGCCTAAGGCAGCAACAGCGCCCAGTCAAATTAGTTTCAAAATATTCAACAGCATGTTTATTAAACAGCAAAGAATTACAAAGACATACAATTCATACGTGTCAAACTCTGAGATTTGATGATGGTCTATATGGAACCCTTTGTGACATAATGATTGTGATGTCATCATACACACACTGAGCTGATTATGAGGTCATATGAGGTCAGATGATGGATGGATACTCTGGAAAGGTGAATTGCCATACTATTGTTGTACTTGATTGTTGCAGACTTTACCAGCTCACAGCACGGAACAAGCAGAACTCGACTTCCTAATGGAGGCAATGATTATGAGGTAATAATCTATCAATTAATAGTTGACTGTTTTAAGTTAATATGACAGTAACTATGGAGGTTAACCATTCCATATCTCACTTTCAAGCAGCCATACAGGAAACATGTTGAATATTTTGAAATTAATTTGCCTAGAAGCTGGTGTTTCTGCCTAAATGCAGCAATGGCTTGCAGTCAAATTAATTTCAAAATATTCAACAGAATAAGTTTTATATTGTAAAGAATTTACTTTTTTAGGGATCTGTCACTGACAGGGTTAATAGGAATAATAAGGACTTGAGCAATAATAATTTCCAAACAACAATATTATTATTATTATTATTATTATTATTATTATTATCCCCACACGTTGTGAAAAAAATGGTGGTGATATTGCAATCGCCTCCATCCATCTATCCCTCTGTCCATCTGGTCAGCCATCCGTCCAGCTATCTACACAGCATCTACTAAACAGTCAGGTAGAATTCAATCACATGTGTTATGATGTGAGTTACCCATATGATTGGGGACTGCACAACAACATTTAAATTAGGCTCTTCCCCCAGGGTTGGGGTTGGTAGGGTGAAGTGGGGACAGAACTGCAAAGTTAGCAGAATTCAACCAAATTTTGTATATGACTAAATCATATGAGTGTGGTTTGAAAGGTGATCTTTACATTCAGCTCTGCCCCCGGGGTGGGGTTGGGTGGGGTGAGGGTTGAGGTGTGGTATAGGGGTTTGGGGTGGGGAGGAGTGTGTATGGGCAAGGGGGAGAATGGAAAAATTCCGTAACCGGCTTACCGAGTTGTTGTCAATTCAGTTGATATGCCACAATATAGGTAATACCCATCCTGCCCTAATGAACCCATATCCATTGGCTCAATATTCGGGTGTTTGTATAAATAGTCCAGACAATGTAATAGTTATTAAATCATAGTTACTGGATTTAATAGATTACTATGATATAATTATATTCTGATAAATATTCATAAACTAATTTGGCCAACAGCTTCCATTAAAATTACTTTCAGTACATTTAACGGCATTCGAATATGCCAACCATCAGATTTTGATGCAGGTATTTAAGTCTTTAACACTTATGCCAGCCAAAAATGGCCGCTGCAGTGTTCTTGGAAAATGCCTATTTACAGACCAAGAGAAGAGTATTTTTGAAGATTTATCACTAGAATGACTGAGTTGATTACCAATTCAGTCATTTCAGTGATAGATTTTCAAAAATACTCTTATTTTGGTCTACAAATGGAGATTTTCTATGAGAAAAATAAAATTTGAGGGTTAAATGCTGAAACGAATAATTCAATTCATGATATTTTTTCACTCACAGCAAATTTGATCATCCCAACATTGTGAAGTTTGTCGGTGTGTGTTTTGAGACGCATCCCCGCTATATAGTGCTTGAATTATTGGCGGGTAGGGATCTGAAGACATTTCTTCGTGAATCTCGCAGCACATCAGTAAGTTGGGCTTTTGTTGAACACCCTCTCCTATAACATCAAATGTCCATTTAGGTTTGCAAAGTTTACAATATGAAGTCAGAGGTTATTGGGTAAGTTGTCATGGGTTTCAGATGACATGGATATACAGTGTTATCATATAGACAAGCCTGTATGCCATTTAATATTGCTGATATGGTGCTAGCGTAATATAACTGTGAACTATTTTGATTGGTTGATGAAGCAATAAACTAAAATTAGCAGTAGGCTTAAAAAACATAGAGGGATGGGGGGGGGGAGGAGTGGGATTTGAGAGACAGCTATCCAATATGGTTTATGCCTAATGGTTCCATGGTGTGGAGTTAGTGTATTCCAGTATGCTTCCATTTTCCTCCTGATTAGTGTATTGGTGTTCACATCTGGGTCTCCTCTAAGGACCTGAATGATGTGGAAGGAGACATGTTCTTTTCCATGGTTTGGAGAGTTGAAGTGACATGCTACAGGAGAGTCTCTGTTGTGGGAGATGTCTCTGTAGTGTTCTTGAATCCTGATTTTGACGGTTCGTTTTGTTTCACCTATATATTGTTTGGTACAGTGGAGGCAGGTGATAAGGTATATCACATTGCGTGTCCTGCAGTTGCCTATGATTTTGGCTGTGAATCTGTATCCTGTGTATGAGCTAGTGAAAAACCTAGTTTAGATCATTTTGTGGCATATGCCGCAGTTGCGCATGGTGCATGCTATTAGCGGGTTTAGGTGAATCTGGATGGGAGGAGTTAGGAGAGGTGGGGAGTTTGGCTCTGATGAGTTGGTTTCCTATGGTTGGCTTTTTTCTGTAGCCAAAAAGAGGTTTTGTGGTGAAGATATCTCTGCCTTTTGGGCTGCTTGTTAAGACAGGCCAGTATTGGGTGATAATTTTCTTAATGCAGACGGACGTCGGGTTGTAGTCCGTGACGAGGACACATTGGTCGGGATAGGACCTTTTTGGTTTACTAGACGATAGTAGTGTTTTCTATCCTTGGATGCCGCAGTGTTTTGTGCTTGAAGTAAGATGCTAGTTGGATAGCCACGCGTTTTGTAGTGTTCTACAAGGTTGTTGCTTTGGAGAAGGAAATCTGTTTTTGAAGAACAGATTCTGCATAGTCTTAACATCTGACGCAGGGGGCTTGCATTTTTGCAAGCTCTGGGGTGTGCTGATTGGTAGTGTAGGTAGCCATGTGTGTCTGTAGGTTTAGTGAAGAGGCTGAAAGTCATGGGTTCATTATCTTTTCTGTGGGCTGTAGTGTCCAGGAAAGAGATGTTGGAATCAGAGATTTCTGCCGTGAATTTAATGGAGGGATGAGCTGTGTTCATGTATTCTAGGAAGGCTTGTAATTTGTCCCGGCCTTGATCCCAGACCATGAAAATGTCATCTATATACCTCAGGAGAGGTTAGGTTGTGTTGAAGCATTTGTGAGGAGAGATTCTTCTAGGATGGACATAAAGATACAGGCGTAGGTGCAAGCAGCTTTGCTGCCCATGGCTGTACACCCTACTTGAATGTAGTGTTGTCCATTCAAGGAAAAGTTGTTCCTTTCCAGTACCAATCTGAGGAGGCTTAGAAGACCTGATAGTTAGAGGTCCAGGGAGTCCATGTTTTAACCAGAATTTACAGACGGCGGCTAGTCCCTCCCTGGATATTTGTGTAAAGGGATGTGATGTCCATGGTGACCAGGAGAGATCCTGGGTGGGGGATTGGTCACGCCATATTTCTCCACCCTGTTGATGAAGTCAGTGGTGTCCTTTACATAGGAGGGAATTTTTGAGACGTTGATTTTTAAGTGCTCATCTATAAAACTGCTGATGAGTTCAGTAGGGCAGCCGTTGCTGCTTATAATGGGCCTGCCTGGTGTGGGTTGTCCAGGTTTAGTCTTATGTCATTTTGGAAGGAGATAGAATCTGGCTGTTCTTGGCGGATTGGGTATCATATTTTCTAAATATGCCTATGTCCCCTCACTCCACCCATTTATGCCAGTCTTACCATTCTAAAAAAAACCTCTAACATGTACATGCATGCATGTACACCCACACGGCACCAAGCCTTGTCTAAATACCCTTGAAATAACTCCTTGCAAGGGTTCCCCCCACTGCACATGCACACATGCAGGAATCTTGAATGGTACCCTTAAAATCAGACCCTTGAATACAAGGGTTCCTCTTGAGCACGGGTCTGACCCAATGCGCATGCGCATGAGCATGATACCCTTTCTACTGGAACTCCAAATTTTGGGATCAAACAGGGAGTATGTGCGTGCGCATGCACAGTTGAGGGGACCCTTGTCAGGGTTCCGAGACATATAAATAGCGAGCGCAAACACAGTGCTAAGCATCCGACTTTCATCCTCAATTCGAAGACAAGCATCAGATATACCAAGAATATTGTGGCTTTCCACATTATAATTATTGCAACATTTCAGGGAAATTTAGTTCATGCCGGTGCTGGGATATTTTCTGTGATGCAGTGTCAAGTATCAATAAGATTATAGCTTCCTTATTCTTCTTCTTTGTTTGCTCTCTTACACCTGGAGTTCAGCTTTTGAGACAAACTGGGCTGTTTTCTGCAGGTCTCCAAGGCCCCCCCATACAACATTTCTTCTAGTCCTGTTGGTACACGCCATATCAGGTTTGCCATATATGAATAGTTTCCTTATTAGCCAGTACATTTTATATTATTTTCAGTAATTTAGACCAAATATGTTGAAAACTCTAGGATTACCGAATTTCGCTTAATAGTAGCCTATGCTCTAATAGAAGCCCACCCCCTAACTTTGACATATGAGCTCCAGTGATTTCTCAACTCTGTATTAGAAGCCCTTCTTTCTTAAGATCAAATTTGCAAGAATAGCATGTATAATAATAACAATCATGTCACACGGTGTGTCTACTTCAGACCGATCTCTGCCCTGATACATTCCCGGCCCCTCTAGAAGTCAATACAGGCCTCGGATTTGTAAATCTTGACCGCCTATTAGATTAATACTAATAGTAGGCCACGTATGTTCAAGATATAATAAAGTTTATTCCACACTTTTGTAGTCAAAATGCGCATAAAACGGTCTTGGCGTGATTAAATATCTTCCTTATAAATATATTTTAAGACCAAATTTATGTACCAAACAACGAGCACGGGAGAAAATGTGTATCAATTTTGTAATGCCGATCAACATTAAATGATCCAAATTGAATTATTACGAATGACAATATAGCTGGCTTCCAGCGGTTCTTGAGATGGGAGGCATCATGTTCTCGCGAGATATTATACGCTAACCAGAGTTTATCAAATGGCTACCCATTTTTTAAGATCAGTATAATACTCAGTTCCTATCACGCAATGATAATATATAGAAATTCCTGAGTTCTGAGTCCCTGATTCCAGAATATTTATATCCGAGTACTCGCTCTAAAATAAACTCTTCAATTGGAGGCGAATCACGTGATTCGTATTTTTTCGCGACGACATTTTATATCAAATTGTGGATTAATTTTGATGTAATGAATGAGCTTTATTAAAGGATACGCAATATTTAGGTGCTCAAATCAAATAATTTCACTTCCCCGGTGATGTTTTGAGGTATACATTAAACATAGGCGTAGGCGGTGGGAATTTTTATGGGAGAAAATATGTTGAATTTCCGTGGTATCAATTTTAGAACTTTTTTGGGAAAACTGTAATATAAGCCCACCCCCTTTCTCAGAGATGTTTGGTTGGAAATTGAACACGCTGCTATTAAGCGAAATATGGTAAGTACATGTCATGTTTGGCCGGAATTCAATAAGGAGGTTTAAACTCGGTGTAACTTAAAACCAGGTAATAAATCACAAAGTAATTGCAAGGCTAGTCATATAGATAGGTTGATAGCCCCCACTTTTTACTGGTTGAAAGCTATGTCATGCCCCATGCAACATGTGTGGCCTAAATGCCCAAATATGGGCATTCATTCTAAGTGGCCGGGACATCAAAGAGCCCTTCCCACTTCCAAAGGATGCCCATACTTTGATATTTAGGCCCCCTCCCTTGAAGGGTGTGTGGTCTGGGTCTCATGTAATAAAATTGGGACGCTATCACCCTATCTAGAAAACTAACATTGAAATTACTTTGTGATTTGTTACCTGGTTTAACCCTTTAATGGTCATACTGGCCAAAACCGGCCTTTGCTATGGTCTTGTGGAATGTCCATTTACAGGCCAAGAGAATACAATTTTTGAAAATTTACCACTGGAATGACTGGCTCGATAACCGAGCCAGTCATTCCAGTGATAAATTTTCAAAAATTGTATTCTCTTGGGCTGTGAACGGGCATTCAATAAGAAAATAGTGAAATTTTATTGACCAAATTTGGCCATTAAAGGGTTATGCTAAACCGGGTTTAAACCTCCTTATTGAATTCCAGCCAAAAGGTTTAACCTCTCTTACAGTTGCAAGCCATCAGACAATAATTTCCATAGGCAATAACTCTAGTTTGGATGGATATTTCGAAAACAATTTGAGTGAAATTTGTTGGTGGTTTAACCACCAACAACTTTCAGTCAAATTATTTTCAAAATATTTAACATATCCAAAGTTAAACTCCATGGAAAATGTAAACAGCAGAAATTCAGTAGGCAGACAGTTAAGCGTCAGACAGGGCCTTGGGCCACATTAACCCTTTAATGGTCAAATTTGGTTGAAAAAATTATAAATATCTGCCTATTGAATGTCTATTTACAGACCAAGAGAATACAATTTTTGAAAATTTGTCACTGGTATGACTGGCTCATTTATCGCGCCAGTCATTCCAGTGACAAATTAAAAAAAATTCTATTCTCTTAGCTTGTAAATGGACATTCCACAAGACCATAACAGAGGTCGCTTGTGGATGGCATGATTATTAAACTGTTAATGTACACGTAAATTATCAACCAGTTCATGTTAATTCATAGCAGTGGTGTGGTGGTAGTGGTGGGTGGGTGGGGTGGGATAGAGGGTGAGAAGGAAGTCTGACTTCTGTAGGGATCCCATCAAATATCTAATGACATATTCAATTACATCACATGTAACTGACGTCACAATCATAATGGTGTGTGTAGCTCTGTCATGAACATCTCAGTCTGGCACTAGTGTACGAAATATATGTCATGATCAATTTACAATTTAATAAACATTCTGTTGAATATTTTGAAACTACTTTGGCTGGAATCTGTTTCTAACATAGGCCACAACAGCTCCAGTCAAATTAGTTCTGAAATATTCAGTGATTGCAAACCCTCGCTCTCTCATTTTTGTCACATTATAAAAGGTTTTCGGATTTTCTGGATTTTTTCGGATTATGAGTTTTTAGAAGCCTAGTGTATGGGCCCACCATTTCTTGTGTTAAAATTTAAGTCAGATCGAACCAGTGGTTTCCAAGATATCCATAGATCCGGAATGTGATCTTATCCGGGTCTCGGTTCTTTTATATGGATCACAGCCCAAGTCTGAAAATCCTCTTCCACGACAAGTTCCTTGGCCATTGTGTTAGAACTTGAGCCATATCAGATCAGTACATTTTGAGATATGATACAGCTCCGGATAGACAGACAGGCAGGCAGGCAGGCCTTTACGAGACAATGGTAATAAATAAAGCTAGGTTTATTTCCCACTAGACTAGCCTTCACTCATCTCAGATGTTCAATGTTAGTAATAGCTTATGGCATAAAAATTGTCAATTATGTTCATATGTGCTCCTTTATTATATCATAAAATTTTTTATTTTAAGCCATCCCTTTTCTATTACTTTGCTATCTTTTCTTCCGCCTACGCTTCCATATTTTATTGATAAATTAACAACACAGACATTCCATCATAAGCATTATGTCCAGATCAAAAAACAGAAATCTTTTATCACTCAGGCGCTCCACCACTTTGCTTGTTTTTGCTTCCGTCTGTACATCCATCCGTGTCATATTTTATTGATACTTTATAAAAATGGATATTCCATATCAATTATGTTCAGATGCATGTCTTTATATGATAATAATTTGTGGGTTTTTTTGTGTCCTAGTAGTTTCCAATCAAATTATTTGCAAAATAATCAACAGTATGTCTTCCACCATAAGGATTGAATATCTAATCGTTTCAGTGATTAGTCAAAGGTTTAATAGTCAAGCTGTCCAAAAATGGCTTGAGAACTGTTTATTTGCAGACCAAGAGAAGACTATTAAAAAATATATATCACTGGACTGACTGCCTCGATAACTGATCCTGTGATATCAATGGTAAATTTTCAAAAATTGTCTTCTCTTGGTCTGAAAATCAAAATTTTTGTGAATGAATTTGGCCATTAACAGTTTAACAACATAAAACTTACTCATATGTTTATGCAATTTTATATTGTTGATTACTTCACTTTAACATTTTGTAGACATGTGTATCTGATCTGACGGTCAAAGATCTTCTGCGGCTCTCCATAGACGTGTGTCATGGCTGTCATTATCTCGAAGAAAATCACTTCATTCACAGGTGTTCATTATTAATTCTTTATGCCCATGCAAGTGTTCTTCAAATATGTTCATTTTCATGCCAAGAGAAGACTTTTTGAAATTTTACCACTGGAATGACAGACTCAATAATCGAGCCTGTCATTCCAATGCTTAATTTTCAAAAATAGCCTTGAACTGTAAATGGTTATTAACGCTGTCATGCTGAAGCAGGCTTTTGCAGTGGTCTTGAGGAATGTCCACGAATAGTATTTTTGAAAAGTTACCACTGGAATAACTGGCTCGATAACCAAGCCAGTCATTTCAGTGGTAAATTTCCAAAAATAGTCTTCTCTTGGACTAAATATAGACCTTAAAAGTGCATATTCACAGCAGAATGATTCAAAATAAAATTGTTAAAACGATATACTTTTAGAGGCTTAAATTGTGTGCTTAGATGTAATGAAAGAAAATAAATCTTAGCATATGATGCTTTGATTATGTCTAAATTAATAACAAAATTTAAGTATTCAAATTCACAACTAAAACAAAATTTATTTATATGGAATGAAATTATCATATGTTAATTTGTGTACCTCAATGTAATGAAATTTCATTCCATATAAATAAATGTGTATTCCTGTATACACTTAGTGACACTGTGTCCTAGATATGCGACCATCACCAAAATGCTTGAAAATAAAATTGTTGAAATTATATACTTTTAGAGGATTAAATTGTGTACCTCAATGTAATGAAATGAATTAAATCTTAATCCTCTAAAAGTAAATAATTTCAACAATTTTATTTTCAAGTATTTTGGTGATGGTCGCATATCTAGGACACTAGTGTCACTAAGTGTATACAGGAATACACATTTTTGGTCATAACTACAGAATGCAAGAAGGTTGAATTACAAGATTTGGCTCACTCCTTCATATTGTGCTTGTTTATGACGCGCAAATAGTGGAATTTTTGAGTCACTGGAGCCCAAAAGAGTGAGTCAGCACCTCCCCAAACTGAAGTCTAGTTCCAGTTTCTAATATACTTTCAATATCTGTGTATTTCCTCAGGGATATCGCTGCCCGCAATTGTCTGCTTTCCTCTAAAGATGTTGTAAGTGTGGCCAAGATTGCTGATTTCGGCATGTCCCGGGATATATACAGGTACACAGATAATGAATAGTCAACAACAACAACAACAACAACAATAATAACAATCCACAACAACAATCCAGCAAATTATATTCAAAGTATTGTCGAGCTATCTTTTTCACGGGAGATTGATAATTGTTAATCAGTTCTATCCTAGCTAAAGGGAAATAATCATTGTACACCAGCTAAGAGAAATCATGACTATGTCTAAATTATCTCCCTGGTCAGCATTGTTTGACACAATATGATACTGCTACCTTGTTGATGTGAATAACTCTTTGCATTACAGTTATTTCTCATTTTGAAAACAATTGCTGAAAGACATTGGTGTCTCAGACAACAGCAGTAGCAGCACTGTTGTTAATCCTTTCAATTATATATTCCTGATATAATAAATTCTTTACGAATCGTATGTTGTTAACTATTTTGAGATTAACATGACTGGAAGACATTGGTGTTTCAGTGTTGTTTCATTTCATTGGCACAGTTATTAAAATGTTTACCAGGGTGGGGTAAGTGTCAACGCTAGCATGCATGATATTTTCTTTACACATTTTTAACCCTTTTAATGACAAAGCCCTGAAAAAGTAAATTCACTATGATGAATAGCATATTCTGGTGAATAATTTTGAAATTAATATGTCTGGAAGCCCTTGCTGTCTAATGCAGCAATGGCTTCTCCTCATATTAATTTCAAAATATTCAACAGCTTCCCTGTTTGTTTGCCCTGAGATTGAGATACAGCAATTTATCGGGGAAAGGGTTAATAATAAAACTAACACAATTTGACTGCCATAAATATGTTTCAGTGAAATTTTTGTTTTTTATAATGAAGCTGGCCAAAACTGACCTCTGCATTGCCCATGGAGGAATGTCCATTTGCAGGGCAAGAGAATATTATTTTGAAAATTCACCACTGGAATGACTGGCTCAAAAACCGAGCCAGTCATTCCAGTCATAAATTTTCAAAGATTGCATTCTCTTGGCCTGTAAATGGACATTCAATAGGCAAATATTTTGATTTTCTTAACTAAATTTGGCCGTAAAAAGGTAAGTTATTCAGCTTGTTTTGTATTCTGCAGTTCTCGCCGAAACAGGTGTTATAGATGCATGATTTCCTCAGTACTAGACACTTCATCTTAACCATTTAGTGGGTAAACTGTCTTTGCAGTGGCCTTGAGAAATGACTATTAGCAGGTCAGGAGAAGACTTACAGAAATAATTTGGTCATTTCCTGTCATAAAATTGAAAATTTCTTGACTAACGTTAACTATTAACCCTTTCATGGTGAAGTCGGCCAAAACTGCCCTCTATAGTGGTCTTGGTGTATGGACACTTGCAGGCCAAGAGAATATTACTTTTGAAAATTTACCACTGACATAGACTTCTCGTGGCCTGCAAATTGACATTCAATAAGCAAATTTAGCATTAAAGAAGTTGTTTTGTATTCAGCAGTTCTCGCTTGAAATATTTGGATTTTCTCGATCAAATTTAGCCATTAAGGGGTTAAAGGCTTAACAAGAAGAAATATTTGCTCAGATTTCATTTCATATTCGTTGCTTTGTTTCCATTTGCAGAGCAGACTATTATAAGAAGGGAGGAAAAGCTGTTCTGCCTGTTAAGTGGATGCCTCCAGAAGCATTCCTAGATGGTATTTTCACCTCAAAGACGGATGTCTGGTATGCATTGACTATCCGCTTTATTAACTGCAGTGGCCAAGAAAATACTATTTTTTTTCAAATTTATTGCTGGAATGACTGGCTTGATTACTGGGCCAGTCATTTCAGTGGTAAATTTTTATAAATAATCTTGTTCTGATAATTAAGATTTACTAAGAGAAAATAGAAATTTTCTTGAACTAATTTTAGAGTTAAAGTGTTAAAGCTGATGTGGTGATTTAAATGATGTTATTCATTAATGTCAGTAAATAGTGGCTCCATTTGTAACTTTCTTTAAGAAGTCCAGGTAGGTACACTTTGAAACTGACCCAGCTATAGACATGCTTCTTTCTTTAAAAGTATACATTTTCTGAATCCTAATGGCTACTTCAAATTGACGTGCATTGGTCCGCAAAATTATTTTTATTAGTTAGTATTCGGTATTTTACCACAGCATGCCAGCTTTAAATCTACCCCATTTTATTAGCTCGATTTTACGAAGTAAAACAAACTATTGTAATACCCTGTATGTCATCCGGCAGCTGCGGCGGTGGCATCATCCAATTTGCGCGTAGCTCAACTTTTGTTTATATCTCAAGTTTCGTTAATCATACTGAACATAAACCTGGGCACCTGCTTCCTTATAATGATACGACATCTCACAATGACCTCAGGATCAAAAGTTCAAAGGTCAAGGTTACTGTGACCATGGTAAAAATAAAGTTTTTTTCAACGTTAACATTTTCCGTTTAGCTCAACTTAGCACTTTATTTCTCATCTTTGGTTAATCATACTGGACATAAACCTGGACACATTTTAAAACCTTTGCTTTTTCTATATTAAAATTTTGCATTTAACTCAACTTAACAGTTCATATCTTATCTTTGTTTAAGTCTTGTTTTAGTCTTTACCTTCAAGCTCTAGTATTATTAACAGCAGCCTCTGTTTTGAACAGGTCATTTGGGATCCTACTTTGGGAAGTCTTCTCCATGGGACTTATGCCATATCCATGGCTCGGCAATTATGATGTCATGGAGTTTGTCACTATGGGAGGACGGATGGAAGGCCCGGATCTATGCGCCCCACAAATGTGAGTATGTCAGCATCACCACTATTGTTAAATTATACGCTAATATCTAGGTCCCATTCAAATGTCAACTTTGAAAAAAATGATTTGAATAAATTATCATAATGCGGCATCATAAAACAACAGCAACTTTTGTTACTACTGCTAATACATTTGCCACCACAGCTTTCAGTCAAATTGTTTTCAAAATATTCAGCGGATCCTGATATTTCCCATTGAAATTATTTTTTGCAGTGGGGAGACAGTTAAAGAATAACATTCAAACATATTTGCTATAACCATTGAGTGGCATTTAGCAATAACCTGTCTTTCATGACCATGCTACAATGGCGCAGGTTGTTTCCTTCAATTTATAATGGGGTTTCCTGTATTTGTACAGATGTGCCATAATGACTGATTGTTGGAACGCAATACCTGGACGACGTCCAGACTTCAGCTCTGTCCTGGAACGCCTTACAGATTGTTTCCAGGTAATTTGTGACTTGAACATTCACACATAGCTAAAAATAGAAAGGACCATTACATCATAAGTGATGTGATTTAGTCTGTATTAACCGTTTCATGCCTGAATATATTTACAAAATTTTCTGTGTAAAGTAAATAAATTTTCAACATTTCCATAAATTTGATATTTTTCTCAAAATCATGAAAAATTTGTAGTTGAAATAAATGAAATCATGTCTGTGCTTTTCACTTCAAGAGTATACTTACCGCCCTAATACTTTTGATATTGCTAAATATCGGCGTTCACTCAATAAACACTCAGAATAAAAACAGTTAGGTGCCCCTACTGGGCAGGTAGACAGAGGGTAGTCCGGCGGATGCCAGCCCCACCACCGCGCATGCACCGACTACTACTTCCTCTTTGCTAATTTATTGGCAGAGAGAACACATGTTTTTGTTGTTTTTTCACTTTCACTTGAAAAATAATTCTAAGACCGCTTTTTAAGCCTATATATTGGAAGGATTATCGCCTGGATCATGTCGGACAGAGTGGCTTTGCCGGAGGACGGCGCAGGATCCTTATATCAGGTGATTTCTAATATGTTCTAGCGAGTTTTCCCCGGTGTAATGTGTTTCTTGGACTCGCGTTTACCGTGATAAGCGCCTGTTTTAGTTGTTTTATTTCAACATGGTGCTATATAATACTAATCTCTCTCTGTGTTTATGTCCACAGGTATCTGTTAGGATATGTAATGGACATCACAGCATCTGAGGGTTTGTTTCTCTCCACCAAGGTTCCATTTCCTACTAATACTGTTAGGTTATCTAACCAAAAATTCTATGTCCAGTGAGTTGTAGGCCTAGTATAAAGGTCTTCTCACTTTGCCCTCTTGATCCAATTCCTTCCCCTGAGGTGGAGAGAGGTGAGAGGCGTACAGTTTGTGGAGTGCTCCAGTTCATCACGTTGGATGGTTTGTCTATACAAAGTGTCAGGTATCTAAGTAATGATATGAGGTGAGGTTAATTATTTAACAAAATTAACTATGATTGCCATTGTTATCGTTGTGTATCTGATGGTTGTGTGGTCTGGATAACCGTTCGTGAGATGTTCTGGTTATGTATACAATTCGTCCGCTCGCCTGGTTGTTGGTTCGGATCGATTGAATTACTGTCATGGGATCATGACGTCATAATCAGCCTTGCTCTTTATTAACAATTAAAGTTTTGTCCAACGCTGGTTTTCAGATGATTATTGATCTTTATGATCATTGCCCTCTCTTTTAGTTTGGTTTTGTGTTTCTAACCGTAACAAAATTACTCATTGTCCTCGTCCTTTGTCCTGTTTCAGAGACCTGGTTGTTCGTCCTGTGGACGCTTCCTTAAGGATAGGTTCGTGCCTCACCTGTGCTTTAGTTGTAGTCCCTGTGGGCCATTGCTCAAGTGTGAGGTATGCAAGCAATGGGGGGGCCGAGTTAATGTCTGAGTTTCTGTGTTTGCAGGCGAAGGACAAGGTAGTGAAGGAGGAGAGGAAGTCGAAGAGAGAGGGTGTAGGTAAGAAGGGTAAGAGGAAGGCCTCGTCCGCGGTGGACATGGAGGCCTTCCGGAGTGAGATGTTGGGAGAGATGAAGAGGACAATAAAGGATTTGGTTCCAGAGTTGCTTCGTGGCATGCTTCCTGGACCAAATCCTTTGTCGTCCTCAGCGTCTGCTTCAGAGCAGGTAATCCCCACCTCTGAATCACCTTTCCGTAGGCCGGTTCCGTTGTTCGAAGATTCAGAGGTGGCCCCATTAGTGGGGGCATTCCACGACCCTGGCAGCAGGCTTGGTGCCGCGCCGAGGGGTCATGGACGGCTGTCGCTGGAACCCGTGGGCTGCTTATTAGTCCAGGGGTATCCGCACGCCGCGGGTGCCAGTACCTCCTATGGCACCTTTCCTGGCCAGTCCGGGTTAGCTCTCTTTGCTGACCCGGAGTCTAATCTTTCTGGCCAGGAGGAAGAGGATTACCTGTTGGGGTCGCCGTCTGGGGACGTGACCATGGATTATGACGTCTGTGCACCCCTCGCGGGGACTACAGGCGACATTCCATGGCTCTACTCACGCAGGAGTAGAGTTCACGGCCCAGAAGGTGGCCCTGGCCGATGCTGATGGCCAGCTATACCACATACCTCGGCTTGCCGAGTGTATCGCTGGTGCTGGCTGGGGCCGTGGTGGGGCGGTATCTGCCCCGCGCTCTACCACGGCGCCTGCTCCTGGTCAAGCCAGTCAGGTTAGCATGCCTGTTCTTTCGGGCCCGCATGCTTTCCCTGGCTTGCCAGGGGTATCAGCTTATCCGCCATCAAGCTCTGCTGCTTGTGCTCAGGAGGAAGACGAAGGCAGAGCGCTCACAGCGAGCCACGGAAGAGGATTGGTCGGGCGCTTGCTAGTGGCTGGTAAGTGTTAGGCCAGATCTGCCCGTGGAGCAGTCGGCTAGCCAGCGTGATCACAGGCCGTGGTTAGCTGGTAAGGCTACTGCTAGCGCAATGCCATCTCTGCCGCTAGCTGAGCATGTCGTTGACATGTTCGCGGCGGCGGAGACGTCCATCAAGGCGAATGGGCGTCTTGCGAAGGCCCCTCGTGAGGTGGCGAGGCGTTGCCGCATCGTGCCCCTGGATTACCAGCAGTACGGTGTGGTACCCAAGCCGAGCGTGGATGACTGCGCGGCTTTGGGTGAAGATGCGCGGCCGGGCTCCCGTTCTGACACGGGAGTCTTGTGTTCGAACGCGTTGCGTTCGGCCAATGCCGCATTGCGTGATGCGGAGGAGAGTGGGAGAGCTTCGATTGCCGCTCTGTCCCACGTCTCCCAGCTGTTACAGGGGGTAGTAATGGCATCCGCATCGCGCCAGCTGAGCCCGATCACAGTCCAGAGAGCCATCCAGGATGGTATCAACCTGGCTCTGGATTGTATGACTCGGGCGGTGACCAGGAGTGTCCGGGCGAGGCACACGTTTGCCTTGGACAATCTGTGCCCATCCCAGGACCTGTATAATAGGCTACTGCGTACGCCTATGACAGGTCCTGGTCTCTTTGGAGGTGAGGGATGTAGGCACCTCCAAGAGACGGTTACTCTGGTCAATAACCAGAGGACGCTGCGCGAACAGTTTGAAGTGCTCCGTCGGGAGCGCGTTTGCGCCGCACCCCCTGCGTATTGTCCCCTACAGGCTCGAGGTGGAGGTGGCCAGGTCAGAGGCCACCCACCATCGCAGTGTCGGCCTAGGCCGCATGCGATTCGGCTGGCAGTGAGGGGGCGCAGGCTCCTCAGGCGCAGTCAGCCAGGCAGCCACCCGCGCACTGAGGTGCGCACGGTGCTGGGTGTGGCGCGCGAGGATCTGGTCATGGTAATCGTGCCTGATGGGCGGGCCGGTTACCATGGTGAGAACCACTCCGGTGTTTCTGACGAAGGAGACAGTGCCACTCTTGCGCTCCTTATGTCCACCTCTCTCCCTAGGTGGACCGATGGGAGGCCGGCTGGCCGGCCACATACAAGAGTGGGAATGGTTGACTCAGGACCATTTAGTCTTGCGATGGCTTTCAGTTGGGTATCATCCCGATTGGTTGACAGGCCCGCCATCGCGACTCTCTCTAGTGCCAACCTGGACTCCAAATCCGAGAGATCCAGATCAAAGGTTGTGTATCGAGGAGGAGATAAATTCCCTCATACTAAAAGGAGCTATTCAGCCG
Organism: Chaetoderma sp. LZ-2023a; assembly: GCA_034401795.1. Classification (NCBI taxonomy): domain Eukaryota; kingdom Metazoa; phylum Mollusca; class Caudofoveata; order Chaetodermatida; family Chaetodermatidae; genus Chaetoderma; species Chaetoderma sp. LZ-2023a. The sequence goes on from CM067373.1 coordinate 117,734,615, forward strand.
GCACAGAAGTGTCCGGGCTTCTATTCAACGGTGTCCTTAGTAACAAAAAACACCGGAGGGTGGAGACCAATTCTCAACCTCAAGCCATTGAACAAGTTCATAGAGACGCCCAGTTTCAAGATGGAGACTGTGTGCTCAGTGTTGGCAGGGTTAGAGAAGGGAATGTGGACAGATTCAATAGATTTGAAGGATGCTTATTTCCACATTCCCATAGCGAGGAGTTTCTGTCGCTTCCTGAGATTTGCATTTCAGGGCAGACAGTGGGAATTCAGGGTGTTACCCTTCAGCATTTCCACCGCTCCTCGGGTCTTCACCCGTGTGGTTCTTGCGATTACAGCATACCTCCGCAGGAGAAGCATAGCAGTCCACACGTACATAGACGACTGGCTGTTAAAAGCACACACCCAGGAAAGTTTATCGACCAATCTGGAGATTGTTTTGAAAACTCTCACGGATTTAGGCTGGATGATAAATTTTCAAAAATCAGAGCTGACTCCATCCCAGAAGTTTGTTTACCTGGGGATGTTCTTCGATCTAGAGACAGGATATGTTTATCCTACTCAGGAGAGAGTTCAGAGACTCATCTCAGTAATTCAGTCAGTGTGCGGCAGTCGTCATGTCCTGGCACGGGTTTACTTGAGAATGCTGGGGTTGATGGTTTCGTTGGAACCAGTCATTCCTCAGGCCGTTTTATGCAGGCGGCCGATCCAGTTATTTCTCATGACTCAATGGACCCAGAGTACGGGTTCACTGGACTCGAATGTGTCAGTGTTGGTGCCTCTAATTCACCACCTGCAATGGTGGTTGGAGACAGAGAATCTCCTGGTGCGGGTGATGCTGACCCCTCCTCACCCTCAGGTAACTGTGTACACAGATGCCTCGATGGAGGGGTGGGGAGCTTGCCTGGAAGAATCCACGATATCAGGGCTGTGGGATCTGGAACAGTCGAAGGAACATATAAATCTACTGGAATTAAGAGCAGTAGTCCTGGGCCTGGAACATTTCTTACAGAAAGTTCAGGGCAAGATTGTTCTTATTCATTCAGACAACTCAACAGTAGTGACTTACATAAACCACCAGGGCGGAGCGAAGTCGCCCACTCTCTGTATGATGACATGGAAACTGCTTTGCTGGTGCCTGGATCACAGGATTACCTTGAAAGCAGTTCATATTCCGGGAAGGTTAAATCTGCTAGCAGACTCATTGAGCCGAAGGATGAGTGTTTTACCGACGGAATGGCAACTAAATCAATGTGTGGCGGATCGTCTGTTCGACCATTGGGGGAAGCCCAACATCGATTTGTTCGCAACGAAGAGGAATGTGAAGATGACGACGTACGTCTCTCCGATTCCAGATCCAAGCGCTTTCACAACAGATGCATTAGCTATCAGCTGGGCGGGAATGTATGCATACGCATTCCCTCTGGCAATCCTGATTCCAAAAATTCTTCAGAAAATCAAACAGAAGTATTGGTGCAAAGTGCTTCTGATCGCCCCAGATTGGCCAAGCCGATCATGGTATACGGATCTGCTGGACCTTCTGGTCTGCAATCCGGTTCCTCTGCCTCTGATGGACGACATTATCTTCCAGGGCAAGGCCCTTCACAACAATCCATCAATGTTCCGATTGACTGTGTGGATGTTGTCAAGGAATCTAGAATTAAGGGGGGCTTTTCTGAGCAAGCAACCATGTTTATGGCCAAAGCCAGGAGGGGGTCAACCTCCAGAGCATATAATTATAGAATCAACAGATTTGCAGAGTGGTGCTCAAAAAGATGTATTGATCCAATGGATTCATCTATTCAGGTAGTAGCTGATTTCCTCTGTCACCTGTATGATGCCTATAGCCTCAAGCCTAACTCTATTGCTGGTTATAAGTCAGCTTTAATGACTGTTATCCCTTGCTTGGCTAAGAGGGGAAGTGATGAAGTAAGTACATTAAATGTATTAATTAAAGGCATGGGCAATCTGAGACCAAGGAATCCCCCGGTGATTCCGTCTTGAAGTTTATCACTAGTGCTTCAGGTACTAGGTGATAAGCCTTTTTAACCTCTTAGTTCCATTTCTATGAAACTGTTAACTCTTAAAACTGTATTTTTAATTGCTGCGGCCTCGGCTAGGCGTAGGAGTGAAATTCATGCCTTATCAGCCGAGGAGGACCGTTTTGTGGTTACAGGGGAAGGCCTTAAGTTGCTACCTAGGGTTAATTTCTTAGCTAAGAATCAGTCTTTGAAATATCCAGGTCAACCTATTTTTTTGCCTGCTTTATTAACTAGATATGATCCTAATTCTAAAGCATGGTGTCCCGTTCGGGTGCTGCTTCGGTACAAACAGTGTACTTCGGAGTGGCGGACCGACCAGTCAGTGTTATGGTTGTCATATATTGAACCCCATGGCAGGGCGTCTAAGGACACTATTTCCAGGTGGATTGTAGAGTGTATCCAATTTTGTCATAAATCCGCCACTGGTAAGCAGGTTGACATAGCCAAGGCTCACAGTGTCCGCGGCGTGGTGACTTCCACTGCCCTTTTTAATGGGGTCCCTGTGGATGGCATTATGTCTGTTGCTCAGTGGCACTGTGAGTCAAGTTTTACAGACCATTATCTCCGTGACACCTCGAATCCTCTCGCCTTGTCGATTTTGAAAAAATAATCACTTGTATGATTTTTGATGAGGGTTTCCTCATTGCTTATATACATCACAATTAATTAATGGAAACAACCACTTTTTGGGACTGCATCAGCCTTCACCAATGGGAAGATGATGACAGCATCCAAGTTCAACAAGGTTGGTCTTGTTCATGTGTTGTTCATTGTTGATTGTATTGCCACGTTACATTTTGTTATTAATATGGTGATGGTTTGTGTATTGATGTGGTTCATCAGTGAGAGTATACGAAAATGGAGCCTTTTCGTCTCTGTCCTATAGTACATGGCACTGGTACGTAGAGAGCGTATGGGACATTGAGGTCATTCAAGTCTTCCTCCTGGAAAGGGGGGCGGGGGGGAGAGCGCATATGACAATCGGTCATCTCTCATCAATCGGTTGGTGTTAGCCGATGTTCTTCAAATCCTGACTGTGTTTCACACAGTTTCAGAAGTTTAAGTGCCTTAAACGCGGAAAAGCGTATAGGGAAGAGCTGGTCTTTTAACCTCACCTCCCTCCCGCCGAATTCCCTGTCAAATTCTGGCAATATCAAAAGTATTAGGGAGGTAAGTATACTCTTGAAGTGAAATAAACGAAATCAAGGATTTCTTTTTTCACGATAGAGTTGATACTTACCTCCCTAGATATTGACCCGGCCTCTCCACCCCACAGAGGCTCGGTCTTCAGGCTCTTAATAGTTGCATGTGTGTCAGCCAATAAATTAGTCAGAGGAAGTAGTAGTCGGTGCATGCGCAGTGGTGGGGCTGGCATCCGCCGGACTACCCTCTGTCTACCTGCCCAGTATGGGCACCTAACTGTTTTTATTCTGAGTGTTTATTGAGTGAAAGCCGATATTTAGCAATATCAAAAGTATTAGGGAGGTAAGTATCAACTCTCTCGTGAAAAAAGAAATCCTTGATTTTGTTTATACTCCAGGCCGCCCGATACTTTACCAATGGCATATCTGATAATGCTACTCGATTGCAAATTAAATCTCCATATATGCCCTGTGACAAGTTTTTAGCAGTTTTACTGCATCTGGTAGGTGGGCAAGCTGCCAATCGTATTAAAATAACTTCAACGCATATACTGGTACTGTATTTCACCTCACAAATACACCTGCATAACACAGATGTGTAGTGGCTAAATGGCGAGCTCTCTTCCAGGAAAACCTGGTATCATTTCCATTGTTAAAATATAGGATGGCCTCTGCAGTTACAGTCTGAAGTGAGTCAGGTGGCCAAGGCATTACAGGCAGAAGAGGATTAAATGCTTAATAGACAGCTGTACGAATTGTATGTCTTTACTATTTAATAAACATTCATAGGCAGCAACATTACCCAGTCAAATTAGTTTCAAAATATTCAACAAGCCAAGAAGACTATTTTAGAAAATTTACCACTAATGACTGACTCAATTATCATGCCGGTCATTCAAGTGGTAAAAGTTAAAAAATAGTCTTCTCTTTGTACGTAAATGGGTATCTCTAAAAACCACTGCCTAGACCGGATCTAACCGGTCTAGGCAGTGGTTTTTATAGATGCCCATTTACGTACAAAGAGAAGACTATTTTTTAACTTTTACCACTTGAAAGACCGGATTTAACTGGTGTAACCATTATAGGGTTAAGCGCGATTTTACAACAACTTGATAGCCGTTTGATTGAAAGTTGTTTTCAAATTTGGTTAACAAGATGTATATTTTCTGACACAAAATCTCAATTTGTAGAAAATTTCCCATTGGGATGATGAGCTTGGTTATCAAGCCATGCAGTCCAATGATAGACTTTCACAAATATTCTTCTCTTGACCTGCAAATGACCATATAATGACCATTATTAAGGCCACTGCAGAAACTGTTTTCCAGCCAGCTTGCTCATTACAATGGGTAAAAACAATTTGTGTAAATGTTGCGCTGACTTTGATTAAAATGAGTTAACCATTTAACTTACAAATTTATTCAAGAAAATTTTGATTTTCGATTTTCTCATAGAAAATGTAAGTTTTCTGACCAAGAGAAGACTATTTTTGAAAATCTATCAGTGGAATGACTGTCTTGGTTATCAAGCCAGTCATTCCAGTTATAAATTTTCAAAAATAGTCTTCTCTTGGTTGAAAATTGACAGAAAATTGACATTTTCTATGAGAAAATCATAATTTTGCAAATAGTAATTTCTCGAGAGTACAGCAGAAGCCATTTTTGCCGACTTGAGTGTTAAAGGGTTAATAAATATATTTTGAGGGAAATTAGAAATTCTGCTATTTTTCTTTTTCTAGGATGCTGATGTATTATCAAGAATGCTTCCTGTCTTTGATAACTTTCTCGTAAGTGGTGATCGCGGATCATCGGCTTGCGCCGAGAAACAGGAAAGCAGTGATCCCCGTGTTGTTGCTCTTCCACGCACAAGCTCTTATTGCGACGGCATAGCAAAGGACCTTGATAGCCCACAGTCCCCCAACAAACATATTCCATATGCCAACACAAGCATGCCAAGCTCAAGAGAACCTCTGTTGCCTCATCATCACCAATCATTAAGCTTGACACAGTCCTTATCCTCACACAGCCAATCAGTAAGCTCAATACAATCTCTCCCCATACCTCACAGCCAATCACAATCCTCGACACAATCTGTCCCCATGTCTCATGACCAATCAAATACCTCAACACATTCAGTTCACTCAACGCACAGTCTATTACCGAGCTTGGCACAGCCGAACCAATCACAAACCTCAATGCGGCTTACGTTCTCACCGAGCAGCCAATCAGATGACAGTATGAAAGGGACCAGCGACATTGAAATGTCTGTATTCTGTGCTAGCAATGAGGAATGTGATGATGAAATGGAAACTGAGAACTGTAATAATACGGATCAGGAAGATGATAATACTGGCCATGAAATCAGTAAATCAAAGATTGCCAGCCAGAATGGATATTCCCTTATTCCAAACTGTGACCTTGACACTGATTCTGACTTGAACAAAGTGATCAGTTCTAAATCAGATTGTGATGACTAAACTTTATGATCTCTTTATACATCTTAGAATTTTACATCCCATTAACCCTTTAACCCATAAATTGTTCAAGCAAAATGTAATTTTTCTCATAGAAACTGTCCATTTGCAGACAAAGAGAAGACTATTTTTGAAAATTTATCATGGAATGACTGGCAAAAATAGTCTTCTCTTTGTCTGAAAATGGACAGTTCCCAAGACAACTGCAGAAAACATGTTTGCCTGATATGAGTGTTAAAGGGTAAATCCAACCAAAACTGTCTCCTGTAGTGGTCCTGAGGACTGTCCATCTGCAGGCCAAAAGATTACTTTTAAAATTTTACCACTGCTCACTGGCTTAATAACCGAGCCTGCAGACATTTGAGTAGTTAATTTTCAAAAATAGTTATCTCTTGGCCAGCAAATGAAAGTTAACTGAGCAAAAGATTAGATTGTCTTGACAAATCTTGCCCATCAAAGGGTTAAAAGTTAAACACCTACAAGTGAATTTCTTAAAACGAGCACTCATTTATCAAAAAGTAAGAAATGTAGGATCACAGCAAGTCCTGCTTTTGAAATTAACAGCTTGACCTCCGGTAAAGATTGGCATTTGAGATGAACAACTTGGTCTCTGCTATCGACTGACATTAGAAAGAGATAACATGGCCTCCAATGATATTTGTGTATGTAATGTGTGCAAGATGTGCATGCATACGTGCGTGCATTTGTGTGTGTGCGTGTTCCTTGGATAGGTGTGTGCATGTGTGCGGGGTCTGTGCTTGGATAGGAGATGGTAGGGGTCTACATTTAGCTGTAGTAATTAATACTGTGATATTCCTTAGGTATTTAAAGGAAGGGTAAAGGGAACTATCAAATGATGTTAACTGGTGACCTATATAATAATAATAATAATAATAATAATAATAATAATAATAATAATAATAATAATTCTTCTTGCGTTCATCTTTCTCATGACAGTAATCTTAGACTGTTTTCCTTATTTGGTGCATGAAAGCTGAAGTGGTCATCAAACTGTCTCTGTCTCCTCTGATCCTCTCTTCAAAAGATACTTCAATAGGCCAGAAGCTCCTCCTAGCCTGTTCATATCTCTGACAGTGCTGCAAGAGATGTTCTGCTGTTTCTTCTGACTGCTGACACTCACAAAGTGCAGAATCTGTAATCTTGAGACAGTGAAGATGTGCATTGAGACGATTGTGACCAGTCCTCAATCTGAAGATACATGTCTGATCCTCCCTACTGAGGCTGTGTATTGCATCATTATGCTGCCTGCTGGTGGTTCTTGTGGCTTTCTTCAAAGTCAACCTTGCGGTTGAATTGTTCTTTATTTGACCCTTCCTTAGCCAGTTGATCAGCTTTGTCATTTCCTAATATTCCACAATGTGAGGGGATGCACTGTAAGTTGACATTGTTCTCCTTAGCCAGTTGCGTAAGATTTTCATGAATTAAATCTGTACTTTCCTTTCCACTCTCCAGCGCCTGGAGCGCTGAGAGGGAGTCTGTCAGGAAGACAATATTTTAATTTCTGCTTTTTCGTTGTATCAGCATTTGGCTAGCTAAGATCAGTGCCTGGATTTCTGCGGTGTAATTGCTACAGTGCTTCCCTGTTGGCAAGCATGAGTCTGTTATATCTTCACATGGAAACCGAATGTGAGCACCTGCCCCTCCATTCTTGACAACCTGGATAGCTGATCCATCTGTATAAACATGTATCCATTCTTCCTCAGGGTAGTTTTCTGCAATATGACTCAATGCAAGAACTTTGTTTGTCACCTCTGCTTGATCTCCCTTGCTTTCAATCCCTGGAATCGAGGGCCAGATTGAAATTGTGTTTTCTATTTCAGAAGCTTTCCACGGTTCCCTCTCAGAGATAGCAGTTATGTTTCTACATCTGGGGAAGATGTCCGACTCTCTGTTTCTTTCAATTTTCTTTGATGTTAATAAGAAATTATTCCCTTTGAGCCTTCCTCTAGACATTTGGTGAGTCAGCATATGCATGGGATGGTGAGGCATCAATTTCAATTTTTCGTATTGAATCTCGGCCTTGATTTCTTGTCTCTGCTGGAGTAGCTGGATATTGCTAAGTTCTTCCATTGCTGCTATTGGAGTGGTCTTCATAGACCCTGTTATGATACGAAGAGCCGGATTTTGTACCTTGTCCAATGTCTGAAGGGTGCTTGTAGCAGCTGTCATCCATGATGATGAGCCATATTCGATGATTGGCCTAACTGATCCAGAGTAAACCTGTTTCAGAATTTTCATGTTAGCTCCCCATTTTGTTCCAGAGAGCTTCCGCATAACTGCCAGTCTTTGCTTGGCTATACCTTCAGCTTTTCTGATTTGCGCCTTCCAGGTTAGTCTTGTGTCAAATATCAGACCACGATAAGTTACTTCATCCTTAAAGTGCAGAACCGAGTCACCAAATTTCAGACTTGTCTTGTGTTCCTTTTTAGTGGATAGTGTGAATAGAGTTGCGACTGTCTTCTCTTTGTTGATCTGGACAAACCATCTTGTAACCCAAGAATTGAGGTGATCAATTGCGAGCTGCATGTGGTAATTGGCTGTTGACACATACTCCTCGCTGCTCCACATCACAAGATCGTCAGCATACAATGCAGCTCTGACTCCCATTGGAAGGTTCTTCACCAGGTCATTGATGAATATTGTGAAGATGATGGGAGAGACTACACCACCCTGAGGTACACCATGTCATAGCAGGACTTTCTTGCTGCTCGTCCCATTCAGCTATACTGATGCCTTTCAGTTGTGGAGATACTGGCATATCCAGCTGTACATTTTCCCAGAAATATTACTGGTCCTGAGTTTTTGGAGGAGTCCATGCTGCCATACTTTATCAAATGCCTTCTGCAGATCAACCTACACAGTGATGGTATACTTTTTCTGTTGGAACGCCTCCTCAATAGACTGTGTCAGATATGTTGTTTGATCCTCAGTAGATTTACACTTTCTGAAGCCATTTTGTTCATCCGCTAAGAGATTGTTGCTTTCAAGATGTCGAAGAAGTCTCTGGCAAAATTCTTGCCTTTTTTTAGTACAGGGATCATGTTGGCCTCTCTCCAAGACTGGGGAACGTCTTCTGTGTACCAACTGTTGTTGAAAATCTCCAAAAGCTTGTGCTTTTCAATAGTACACAGATTCCTCAACATCTCATTGGTTATTCCATCTGGTCCAGGAGACTTCCTGTGTTTCAGAACTTTCAAGCTTTTCTCCAACTCGCTGATGGTCAAAAGCTCGTCCATTCCCGCAGTATGTATTTGTGGGTCTCCGTTCCAATTTGCACACTTCATTGCAGCTTTTTTACAACTCACTGGCACATCTAGATTACTTACTTTCTGAAACATACAAGCAAAGTGTTCAGCAGCAGCCTCTCCTGTTTTAATTTCACAATCCTCTTCAAGAGTTATGTTCGGTACTCTGGTGTTTTCATCGTTAAGCTGCTTCACAAGCCTCCAGAGTTTGTTCGTATCTTCTTCAAGATTTAAGCTTGACGTTTTTTCTCTCCACGATTCTCTGGTGGCTCTGATTTTGGCTTTCAGATATTTTGCCTTGGATTGTTGGAGTTTGACATGGTTGGCTTCTGTTGGGACATTCTCTGCAATTTCCCTTGCGTTGGACATTTCTTCGTGTAACATTTGCAGAGATGTACTCCAGTAAGGTCTGTAATTTTTCCTGGATCCCCTAGGAATGCATTTGCCAGCAGCAGAGAGTAAAGCAGAGTTAAGCTCTTTAACAACTTTATTGATATATGGATTTTGACATCAATGTCTTTTACCAATCTGTCACTCTTTCTGATATCTGTGCCAGTCTGCTTTCTTATAGTTCCATCGACGAGTCTGATTCCGGTCAATCTCAACATCCATGTTAATGGTAATGAAAACAGGGCGGTGATCACTGCCTCCAAGCTGTTCCCCAACAATATGCAAAGATTCTTGATGTAGATTTTCCGTCAAAAATGCTAGATCAGAAGAACTTGAGGTATGCCATCATCTTGAGTAGAATGTAGGGGGGGGGGGGGTCATCTGCCTTATTCAAGAGAATCAGCTTCTGCTCATCCATCCAATTTTCAATTTCCTCACCCCTCCTATGAGTAGAATGATAGCCCCATAACTGAGAATGACTGTTGAGGTCACCAGCAACGATAGTTGAATCTGGGTGAACTGGGATTTTCCTGAGATTCAATGGTTGATTATTAGGGCAGTAATAGTTGACAACAGTGATAGGACGTTTCTCTGGAATTATCTTGATTGTGAGAATTTCAGGTCCGTCTGAACTTCAATGGCGTTTAGGTTATTCCGGACCAGGGTTATGACTCCTCCTTTATGTCTTCCATCCCTGTCAGATCTGAAGCACTGAAATCCTCTTATGCAGAATCTTCTATTGGCATTTAGATGAGTTTCATGGATACACGCGACATCTACGCCTTTCTCCTTGAGAATTTGGCTAAGCTCCGTTTTCTTGTTAGAAACTCCTTCAGCATTCCATTGCATGATAGTCAGCGGTTTGCTTACTTGTACTTTAGGTTGGACAACCTTCTTCCTTTTTCTCCAAGGTATACAAACTTTACCACCAGTAGCTTGGGTGGACCCCTTCGAGGCTGAGGGCCCAGTGCTGCACATGCCTGGCGGAAACTCACACGGCGAGCACCATGACGGATATTCATAATATTAACTCCCATGAAAGATGAGTTGTTTAGTGCTATGGTTGGCCACTCGCTCCATATACCTGGCTTGGTACCCAGATAAAGTGTTACACCCCTGCGCCTGACACAAGATCAGAGATCTTAGATTTACTTTGAGGCCTAGCACTTGTAGCAGGGGAATAATAATAATAATAATAATAATAATACAGCCTTAAAAAAATTGGAAATGAATCAGCATAATTTGTGAAAAACCATTTTGCCCAACCTGGAAAAAATTAGTGATGCAACTGACCCTTCACGCGCTCCATCATGTTGCTCATGTGTCAACTGTGTGAGCAGGTACTGCAGACCTGAATACAGTTTTGTGAGTGGTACAAATAATATTCTCTATATACCGTTTGTATTCAAGTATTAGACACTAGGGTGTATTGGACGCATGCTAAATTTTAGCCCAAAACCTCCCTAAAAATCTGTATACTCATATATAGGCAGGGTTGATAAAAATCATGATTTTTTTATAAAAATCAAAAAAATCGGATTTTTTTGATTTTAATCGATTTTTTGGATTTTAATCGATTTTTTGGATTTAAATCAGATTTTTATAACCATGTTTTTTATATTACTAATTAATGATAAGATATGCAATTTTAAGTCAATTTAATTAATTTATTTCAAATCAGATCAATATAGTTATACATGTATATGATGATTCATTTGTTAAGTAACTTGTAAACAAAAACAAGCTTGCCAGCTTTCTCAGTACCAAGACGGTTTCTCACTTTTGAATGCACAAAACCAAAAGTTGAGAATATTCTCTCAACACCTGCACTAGAGGCAGTAGCACCAAGTATTGCATATATCATGTTTAGCACATGGTCACTGACTCTGTCTGATAGAGATTTCCACCAGGCAAAGGGAGACACAGATTCCAGAACAGATGAACTAAACAAGTAATCCTTAAATGGATCTGCTCTGGCCCGGTAGTTCATGATTATAGGTATCATGTCTGGGGATGACACAGACACATACTCCATCACACTGTCAGTTTCCTTGGTAGACAATCCTTTACCAGCAGTACGCGGATCCAAAATATAGGCGAGATAGTGGGCAGGAGTGAGTGCCTGCTTACATCGTTCGTGGAACTTCTTCATAATGCTTAATGATACCCCACCTTCTTCAAAGTCTTTTTCCAACTTCTTCCATACACTAACTGCATCACTGAGAAAACAGCTATCACTCTGTACTATATCCAGGGCAATGGAGATTGGCTTAAGGAGCCTCAAATAGTCCTCTGCTTGTCTCTTTATCCCAATATTTTGCACTTTACTAGCCACATTTGTGTCTATACTATCCCTATTTTCCTCACACACTTTCAAAATGATGGACCAGTTATCCAGGTAGCACTGAAGGCAGTCAGCTAGCGTATTCCAGCGGACATCTTGTGGTAGGACGAGTCGCTTGCCTCCCTCTGCCTTGTACCATGCTGCTGGTAAATGTGTATTGCGAAAGTACTTCACAATCTGTGTGACGTGTTCCTTAACACCCTTGATCTCTATGTCATGAGCAAATAGGTTCATGAGGTGGGCTGAACATCCATGGGCAATAATGTCTTTGTGGTCTTTCTTCAGTTCTTCACGCATCTTACGCATGTTAGCCGCATTGTCAGTTACAATGCTACCTATGTTACATTTAAACTGTTCTTCGCAATGTTTAATAGCACTACTAGCAACCTGTTTCATGTACTCAGCAGTGTGACTGTGGCCTGACGTATCCACAGTCTCAGTAAGATAGGAATCACCATCCGAAGTGGTTACAGAGACACAAACTACAGGTTCATTATGTATATTACACCAACCATCTAAACACATGGAGACAGTCTTGCCTTCAAGCCTTTCTTTACACTCATCCTGCAGTGACTGCTGAACCTTGTCCAGTAAACTACCGGCTACTTCATACCGACTTGGTGGGCAGTAGCCTGGTCTCAGCATCTGGACTAGTTTAATGAACTCTGGATGTGTGACTGCAGAGAATGGTGTGTTAGTAGCGTACACGTAGCGACCGACTTGCTCATCGATGGCGTCTTTCTCAATTTGGGATGTTCTCAAAACATAGTGGTCTAGACCTGCAAAATAAAATATTACTGTATCAGCCAGGAAAGGTAGACACATGTGGGATAATGTTGACATTAGTGTGCTAAGGGTTAACTGGCTGACTGCTCTGAGCTACTTGAGAATAGTTTCAAGCTGCATTACTCAAAACCTGCTAAATAGTGTGAAAACAATATAACTCAAAGTTGTTGGTGATTTATTCACCAAGAAGTTTCAGTCAAATTGTTTTCAAAATATTAAAGTAAATTTTTTTAGTTATTAATTTAGCAATATTACTGTTTCAGCCAGGAAAGGTAGACACATGTGGGATAATGTTGACATTAGTGTGCTAAGGGTTAATTGGCTGACTGCTCTGAGCTACTTGAGAATAGTTTCAAGCTGCATTACTCAAAACCTGCTAAATAGTGTGAAAACAATTTGACTGAAAGTTGTTGGTGATTTACTCACCAAGAAGTTTCAGTCAAATTGTTTTCAAAATATTTAGTAGTTTTTAGATGAGTCTCACTATAGTTTTCTGACATAAATCTTTTTAGGAATTTGGGATTAAAATTACAGTACTATGCAGTGATAAGGTTAATGTGTCCAAATTAAGCCAATTAACTACCTGACTGCTTAACTGTTATGTAACACCACAGGTGTTATCACCTCACACAATCAATAAAGGGGTCTGCTCTTGAACAACACTGCTGTCCTATAAAGATCTCACAGTAATAGACTAACTAAGGTGGTAACCCTTTGATTGCCTTGTTTATTTAATTTATTTTTAAATAAGGCAGTGTATTTGTTTGCAAAATTATTTAACTGTAGAAAACATATAGACTGTAACTGAAGGATTAGCTATTAATCAGTTTTAATTACTTGGTCAAGAGTTAGGCTGAGTTAGTGTGTGGTCTGTCGGTCAGATTATCAGTCTGTTTGTCAGTTAAATTTTTATTCACAAAATATTATATTCTCTTACCTGCACTGATTTTGGTTCTCTTGGTAGGCGTACACAACGGTGATGACTCCCCTGCCTCTGGGGCAGGGCGCTTCCTAGGCGTAGAGACTGTTATTGCTGGTGTATCTTGTGTATCAGTCTTACATTCACTATGATGCTGCTTCATACGTGCTACTATGCCTTGCATAGATTTGCCACATTCTTTACACTTAGCCTTACAACCAGATTTACCAATCTCAACATCCTTATCAAAGTACATCCAAATGCGATCTTGCTTTCTTCCAGGCATCTTAACTTATTTTGAACAAATGATGAGTTAAGAAACATTCTATTTGCTTATATGTACTGTGGGATTCAATGTGTTTTCTTAACCTGGCTGCATGTAAACCAGATCTCTCTTACACGAGTGCTGTCTATGTTTTTTTATCCATCAATGTCCATCAGTTTACATACATTGTTTATCAAAGTCAGAGAAAGGAGTTAGCCTGAATGTTTTGATAATCTAGCAAAGTCTGGGCAGTAAATGGGGATAATGGGGTTATAGTATCAGGGACAGAAGCAACACCTATAAAACAACTGTGAGGCAAGGTCAAAACAACAGTTTTTAAAGGTTATTGGGTGTATACAGATGAAATAAAGCAAGTAATACAATATGATGATTTTATTAAAAAAACACTGACTTTTAAAAAAATCGCATCATGATTTTTTTGATTTTTTTGGACTGATTTTAATCATGATTTAAATCACTGATTTTAATCATTTGATTTAAATCAAACAACCCTGTATATAGGATGCATAGAGTGTATCGGAAAGCTGGTAACATGTACCGTATTCCATATTCCGCCTATTAGTAGCCTAGCCATCTATTAGGACAAGGTGTTTCAATTTAAAAAAAATTTCTCGAGAACCACTGGGCCGATTTCAAGCATCCTTAGGGAATAGGGATATAAATTTGTTCAAAGGAAGATGATCGGCCAATTTGTCCCACAGCCATCTTGGATTTTGGCTGACTTTTAGAAACGTCTTTAAAAGTCTTCTCGGAAGCTGCTTGGGGGGATCGATCGATGCAAATCTCATGAAATGTGATATAGGGCAAGAGCTGAACCAAGTTTGTTTGAGGAAACTCAATTTTCTAAATGGTTCGACGGCCATCTTGGATGACCTAGTTTTCGTGACAACAACTTCTCCAGAACCACTGAATGGATCGGGACAAAAGTTGTAAGATATGAGTAGTGCTGAAATGCTATTTAAAATTTGTCCATGGAAAGTTGCTATGTCAAAACAACATGTCCACCATAAATCAATCAAAATATAATGTTTTTGTCGGACATCTTGTATTTTCTGCAAATTTCTGAGAAAAACATAAAAAGACTTACTTATTAACCACTGGACCAATTTTAATCAAACTTGACTAAACTTTCTTCACAGAAATTTGATTGGTAAATTTTCCAGTGGTCATCTCATTTTGTTCAGTTGTGCCAGTGGCCAATTATCAGGTGAGTAATACAGGCCCCTTGGGCCTCTTGTTTAAAACATTATAATTGAAAGTCGGTTTTCGGTGGAAGCAACGAGTTTCGCTCAAAATATTTTCAAAATACAGTGCAGGATTCAGGGGATCATAACATTGAAAGTTGTTCCTGTTAATGGAAACTTTATTAATGGTTTTCAGTCAAATTATTTTAGAATTAAACAGTATTTTACCTGTAGGTAGTAGTGGCTAATCAACTTATCGCAAATATAACTGTTCTTGTATGAAGAAGATTTATCCCACAATAGGCTAATGGCCCTTGAGTGTACAGTATGGAGTTATGCCCCCTTTCGACTTAAGAAATAAACAAAATCAAGGATTTTTTTTTCACGAGAGAGTTGATACTTACCTCCCTAATACTCTTCGATATTGCTAAATATCGGCTTTCACTCAATAAACACTCAGAATAAAAACAGTTAGGTGCCCTACTGGGCAGGGAGTCAGAGTGTAGTCCGGCGGATGCCCGCCCCACCATTGCGCATGCGCAGACTAGCACTTCCTCTGACTAATTTATTGGCTGACACACATGCAACTATTAAGAGCCTGAAGACTGAGCCTCTGTAGGGTGGAGAGGCCGGGTCCGTATTAGGGAGGTAAGTATCAACTCTCTTGTGAAAAAGGAAATCCTTGATTTCATTTATTTCACTTCAAGAGTATACTTACCTCCCTAATACTCTTTGATATTGCCAGAATTCGACAGGGAATTCGGCGGGAGGGAGGTGAGGTCAAAAGACCAGCTCTTCCCTATATGCTTTTTCGCATTTAAGGCACTTAAACTTCTGAAACTGTGTGAAACACAGTCAGGATTTGACAAAACATCGGCTAACAAACCGATGGATGAGAGATGACCGATGTCATATGTGCTACCCCCCCCCCCTTCCTGGGAGGAAGACTCGAATGATTTCAATGTCCCATACTCTCTCTACGTACCAGTGCCATGTACTATAGGACAGAGACGAAAAGGCTCCATTTTCGTACACTCTCAATGATGAACCACATAAACACACAAACCATCATATTAATAACAAAGGGTCACGTGACAATACAATCAACAAGGAGCAACACATGAACTAGACTGATCTTGTTGAACTTGGCTGCTGACATCATCTTCCCAGTGGTGAAGGCTGATGCAGTCCCAAAAAGTGGTTGTTTCCATTAATTAATTGTGATATATATAAGAATGAGGAAACCTCATCAAAAAAGTACACCTAGTTATTTTTTTCAAAATCGACAAAGCGAGAGGATTTGAGGTGTCACGGAGATAATGGTCTGTAAAACTTGACTCACAGTGCCACTGTGCAACCGACATAATGTCATCCACAGGGACCCCATTAAATAGGGCAGTGGAAGTCACTACGCCGCGGATACTGTGAGCCTTGGCCATGTCAACCTGCTTACCGGTGGCGGATTTATGACAAAATTGGATACACTCTACAATCCACCTGGAAATAGTGTCCTTAGACGCCCTGCCATGGGGTTCAATATATGACAACCATAACGCTGACTGGTCGGTCCGCCACTCCGAAGTACACTGTTTGTACCGAAGCAGCACCCGGACGGGACACCATGCTTTAGAATTAGGATCATATCTAGTTAAAGCTGGCAAAAAAATAGGTTGACCTGGATATTTCAAAGACTGATTCTTAGCCAAGAAATTAATCCTAGGTAGAAGCTTAAGGCCTTCCCCTGTAACCACAAAACAGTCGTCCTCGGCTGATAAGGCATGAATTTCAGGCAGCAATTAAAAATACAGTTTTAAAGAGTTAACATTTTCATAGAAATGGTACTAAGTGGTTCAAAAGGCTTATCACCTAGTACCTGAAGCACTAGAGATAAACTCCAAGACGGAATCACCGGGGGATTCCTTGGTCTTAGATTGCCCATGCCTTTAATTAATACATTTAATGTTCATCACTTCCCCTATCAGCCAAGCAAGGGATAACAGTCATTAAAGCTGATTTATAACCAGCAATAGAGTTAGGCTTGAGGCTATAGGTATCATACAGGTGACAGAGGAAATCAGCTACTACCTGAATAGATGAATCCATTGGATCAATACATCTTTTTGAGCACCATCCTGCAAATCTGTTGATTTTATAATTATATGCTCTGGAGGTTGACCCCCTCCTGGCTTTGGCCATAAACATGGCTGCTTGCTCAGAAAAGCCCTCCTTAATTCTATATTCCTTGACAACATCCATGCAGTCAATCGGAACATTGATGGATTGTTGTGAAGGGCCTTGCCCTGGAAGATAATGTCGTCCATCAGAGGCAGAGGAACCAGATTGCAGACCAGAAGGTCCAGCAGATCCGTATACCATGATCGGCTTGGCCAATCTGGGGCGATCAGAAGCACTTGGCACTCCTCCTGTCTGATTTTCTGAAGAATTTTTGGAATCAGGATTCCTGGAGGGAATGTGTATGCGTACAATCCCACCAAGCTGATAGCTAACGCATCTGTTGCGATAGTGCTCAGATCTGGAATCGGAGAGACATACGTCGTCATCTTCGCATTCTTCTTCATTGCGAATAAATCCATGTTGGGTTTCCCCCAATGGTCGAACAGACGTTCCGCCACACATTGATTTAGTTGCTATTCAGTCGGTAAAACACTCATCCTCCGGCTCAATGAGTCTGCTAGCAGATTTAACCTTCCTGGAATATGAACTGCTTTCAAGGTAATCCTGTGATCCAGGCACCAACAAAGCAGTCTCCATGTCATCATACAGAGACTGGACGACTTCGTTCCGCCCTGGCGGTTTATGTAAGTCACTACTGTTGAGTTGTCTGAACGAATAAGAACAATCTTACCCTGAACTTTCTGTAAGAAATGTTCCAGGCCCAGGACTACTGCTCTTAATTCCAGTAGATTGATATGTTCCTTCGACTGTTCCAGATCCCAAAGCCCTGATATCGTGGATTCTTCCAGGCAAGCTCCCCACCCCTCACATACACAGTTACCTGAGGGTGAGGAGGGGTTAGCATAACCCCCACCAGGAGATTCTCTGTGTTCAACCACCATTGCAGGTGGTGAATTAGAGGCGCCAACACTGACACGTTCGAGTCCAGTGAACCTGTAATCTGGGTCCATTGCGTCATGAGAAATAACTGGATCGGCCGACTGCATAAGGCGGCCTGAGGAATGACTGGTTCCAACGAAACCATCAACCCCAGCATTCTCAAGTAAACCCGTGCCAGGACATGACGACTGTCGCACACTGACTGAATTACTGAGATGAGTCTCTGAACTCTCTTCTGAGTACGATAAACATATCCTGTCTCTAGATCGAAGAACATCCCCAGGTAAACAAACTTCTGGGATGGAGTCAGCTCTGATTTTTGGAAATTGATCATCCAGCCTACGTCTGTGAGAGTCTTCAAAACAATCTCCAGATTGGCCGACAAACTTCCCTGGGTGTGTGCCTTTAACAGCCAGTCGTCTATGTACGTGTGGACTGCTATGCTTCTCTTGCAGAGGTAAGCGGTAATCGCAAGAACCACACTGGTGAAAACCCGAGGAGCCGTGGAAATTCCGAAGGGTAACACCCTGAATTCCCACTGTCTGCCCTGGAATGCAAATCTCAGGAAGCGACGGAAACTCCTCGCTATGGGGATGTGGAAATAAGCATCCTTCACATCTATTGAAGCTGTCCACATCCCCTTCTCCAACCCCGCCAACACTGAGCGCACAGTCTCCATCTTGAAACTGGGCATCTATATGAACTTGTTCAATGGCTTGAGGTTGATAATTGGTCTCCACCCTCCGGTGTTTTTTGTCACCAAGAACATGGTTGAATAGAAGCCCGGACACTTCTGTGCCGGCTGAATTGCTCCTTTTTGTATGAGGGAGTTTGTCTCCTCCTCGATACACAACCTTTGATCTGGATCTCTTGGATTTGGAGTCCAGATTGGCACCAGAGACAGCCACGATGGCAGGCCTGTCATCCAATCGGGATGATACCCAACTGAAAGCCATCACAAGACTAAGCGGTCCTGAGTCAACCGCTCCCACTCTTGCATGTGGTCGGCCAGCCGGCCTCCCACCGGTCCACCTAGGGAGAGAGGTGGACATAAGGAGTGCAAGAGTGGCACTGTCTCCTTCGCCAGAAACACCGGAGTGGTTCTCACCATGGTAAGCGGCCCATCAGGCACGATTACCATGACCAGATCCTGGCGCGCCACGACCAGCACCGCATGCACCTCGGTGCGCGGGTGGTTGCCTGGCTAACTGCGCCTGAGGAGCCTGTGCCCCCCTCACTGCTAGCCGAATTGCATGCGGCCGAGGCCGATGCTGCGATGGAGGCTAGCCTCTGACCTGGCCACCTCCACCTCGAGCCTGCAGGGGACGATATGCAGGGGGGTGCTGCGCGAACGCGCTCCCTACGGAGCACCTCAAACTGCTCGCACAGCACCCTCTGGTTATTGACCAGAGTAACCGTCTCCTGGAGGTGCCTACATCCCTCACCTCCAAAGAGACCAGGACCTGTCATATGCGTACGCAGTAGCCTATTGTACAGGTCCTGGGATGGGCACAGGTTGTCCAGCGCAAACGTGCGCCTCGCCCGGACACTCCTGGTCACCGCCCGAGTCATACAGTCCAGAGCCAGGTTGATACCATCCTGGATGGCTCTCTGGACTGTGACCGGGCTTGGTTGGCGTGAGGCGGATGCTGTTACTACCCCCTGTAACAGCTGGGAGATGTGAGACAGCACCGCAATAGAAGCTCTCCCACTCTCCTCCGCATCACGCAACGCGGTATTGGCTGAACGCAGCGCGTTCGAACACAAAGCTCCCGTGTCAGAACGGGAGCCTGGCCGCGCATCCTCACCCAAAGCTGCGCAGTCATCCACGCTAGGCTTGGGTACAACACCGTACCTCTGGTAATCCACAGGCACGATGTGGCAGCGCCTTGCTACCTCGCGAGGGGCCTTTGCGAGACGCCCATTCACCTTGATGGACGTCTCCGCCACCGAGAACATATCCACGATATGCTCTGCTAACGGCAGAGATGGCATAGCGCTAGCAGTGGCCTTACCAGCTAACCACGGCCTGTGGTCACGCTGGCTAGCCGACTGCTCCACGGGCATGTCTGGCCTAACACTTGTCAGCCATTGACAAGCGTCAGACCAATCCTCCTCCGTGGCTAGCTGCTTGACGGCGGATAAGCTGACACTCCTGGCAAGCCAGAGAAAGCATGTGGGCCCGAAAGAGCAGGCATGGTAATCTGACTGGCTTGTCCAGAAGCAGGTGCCGTGGTAGAGCGCGGGTCAGATACCGCCCCACCACGGCCCCGACCAGCACCAGCAATACTCTCGGCAAGCCGAGGTATGCGGTACAGCGGGCCATCAGCACCGCCCAGGGCCACCTTCTGAGCCGTGAATTCTACTCCTGCATGAGTAGAACCATGGGATATATGTCGCCTGTATTCCCCACGAGGGGTGCACAGACGTCATAATCCATGGTCACGTCCTCAGACGGCGACCCTAACAGGTAATCCTCTTTTTCCTGGCCAGAAAGATTAGACTCCGGGTCAACAAAGAGAGCTAACCCGGACTGGCCAGGAAAGGTGCCATAGGAGGTACTAGCACCTGCGGCGTGCGGATACCCCTGGGCTGATAAGCAGCCAGCAGCTTCCAGCGACAGCCGTCCATGACCCCTCGGCGCGGCAAGCCTGCTGCCACGGTCGTGGAACGCCCCCTCTAATGGGGCCACCTCTGAATCCTTGAAAACTGGTAACGGCCTACGGAATGGTGATTCAGAGGTGGGGATTACCTGTCCCGAAGCAGATGATGAGGACAACAAAGGATTTGGTCCAGGAAGCATGCCACGAAGCAACTCTGGAACCAAATCCTTTATTGTCCTCTTCATCTCTCCCAACATCTCACTACGGAAGGCCTCCATGTCCACTGAGGACGAGGCCTTCCTCTTACCCTTTTTACTTACACCCTCTCTTTTCTGCTTCCTCTCCTCCTCCACAACCTTGTCCTTGGCCTGCAAGCATAAAAACTTGGCCATTAGCTCGCCCCCCCCCCCCACCAATGCTTACATACCTCACAATTGAGCAATGGCCCACAGGGGCTACAATGAAAACAGAGGTGAGGGATGAACTTTTCCTTAAGAAAACGTCCACAGGACGAGCAACCAGGTCTCTGAAACAGGACAAAGGACGAGGACAATGAGTAATTCTGTTAAGGTTAGAAACTCAAAACCAAACTAAAAGAGAGGGAAATGATCATAAGGATCACTAATCAACTGAAACCAGCGTTGGACAAACTTTAATTGTTAATAAAGAGCAAGGCTGATCATGATGTCATTAATCCCATGACAGAAATTAAATCGATCCGAAACAACATCCAAGTGTAAGGACGAATTGTATACATAACCAGAACATCTCCAGGATAGATATTCAGAGTACACAACAATCAGACACACAATGATAGCAATGGCAATTATAGTTAATTTTGCTTAGATAATTAACATCACCTCATATTATTAACTAGATACCTGACACCTTGTACAGACAAACCATCCAACGTGATGAACTGGAGAGAAACAAACCCTCTGATGCTGTGATGTCCATTACATATCCTGACAGATACCTGTGGACATAAACACAAAGAGAGATTAGTATTATATAGCACCATGTTGAAATAAAACAACTAAACTAGGCGCTTATCACGGTAAACGCGAGTCCCGGAAACACATTACACCGGGAAAAACTCGCTAAAATATAATAGAAGTCACCTGATGGATAGGTCCTGGGCCCTCCTCCGGCGAAGTCACTCTTTCCGACATCATAAACTCTTGTTCAACTTCTTATTTAACAGTTTAAATGACTCAAAAAACAAGCGAAAAGGGTAAATCACAAAAACATGTGTTTACTCTCTGCCAATAAATTAGCAAAGAGGAAGTGCTAGTCTGCGCATGCGCGATGGTGGGGCGGGCATCCGCCGGACTACACTCTGACTCCCTGCCCAGTAGGGGCACCTAACTGTTTTTATTCTGAGTGTTTATTGAGCGAAAGCCGATATTTAGCAATATCAAAGAGTATTAGGGAGGTAAGTATACTTTTGAAGTGAAATATGAAAAATATCAGCTTTCCACACTTTTTTCGCACTCCTTCAAGATATTTAAGCGAAAATCGATGCATCACTTTAGTATACGGAGTTACTGAGCAAGTTCGAGTTTCCGACATTTTCATCAATTTTTCATGGAGTTATGCCCCCTTTCGACTTATGAAATACGAAAAATATTAGTTTTCCGCACATTTTCTCCGCAGTCTTTGAAGATATTATACTGTGAATTGCTACATTGCTTTGTTATGGGAAGTTACAGACCAAGTTCGAGTTTCAGGCATTTGCGTCAATTCTTGATGAAGTTATGCCCCCTTTCGACTTAAGAAATGCAAAAATTATTAGCTTTCCGCACTTTTTTGCGCACTCCTTCAAGATATTTAAGCAAAGAGCGGTGTATCACTTTAGTATATGGAGTTACAGAGCAAATTTCACTTTCAAACATTTTTGTCAATTTTTCATGGAGTTATACCCCCCCCCCCCCTTTCGACTTATGAAATACGAAAAATATTAGTTTTTCCGCACTTTTTTTCGCAGTCTTTCAAGATATTGTACTGAGAATTGGTACATAGCTTTTTTATGAGAAGTTACAGACCAAGTTCGAGTTTCAGGCGCATGCATACATTTTTGATGGATTTATGCACCCTTTTGACTTAGGAAATGTGAAAAATATCAGCTTTCCGCACTTTTATTCACATTCCTTCAAGATATTTAAGGAAAAATTGGTACATCGCTTTAGTATAAGGGGTTACAGAGCAAGTTACAGTTTCAGACATTTTAGTCAATTTTTCATGGAGTTATGCCCACTTTCGACTTATGCAATACAAAAAATATTAGTTTTCCGCACTTTTTTTCACAGTCTTTCAAGATATTGTACCGAGAATTGCTACATTGCTTTGTTATGAGAAGTTACAGACCAAGTTCGAGTTTCAGGTGTATGCAAAAATTTTTGATGGAGTTATTGCCCCCTTTCGACCTATGAAGTACGAAAAATATTAGTTTTGTAACACAACAAAAATACTAAGCCACTCAATTCACTGTTTGCTATAAGTCACCTGACTTAGATATCTCAGAAAATTTTGACCTATTCATTCCCATGGTGTGGGTTCCCTTGTAAACAAGGTTAGCAGAGATACATCCCTCCATTGTGTAGTCTTGATAGTATCTCTTTAACTCTAAAGCAGTCATTGCTCTAGGGAACCGGTTCCTCTATTCCTATAGAGAATATATAAATGAGCCTGTGAGCATGCGCACTTATGCTACTATGCATGCGACCGAGTCCAAGCTGTCATTTAATTAATTTTCTGTATTACAGGAAACACCTAACTTTTATCTCAACAAATCCTATTCATTCCATAATCTTGTGGAGCTACATCCACATTTGATTTTTCATGAATACCACAGTACAAGCAGTCTTTGTTGAATAAGTCATAGTACTTATGTAAAATGTTTATAATTTACGTGAATATGAACAGAAAGTTCGTTGTGACCAAGTTGAAAGAAAATGGCGCCAGCTTCAGATTACAAGCCAGGTGAAGTCAATAACTCTGATCCTATTTTAGCCACGAGGCTCGTTCCTACGAAAGGTATACTATATACCAGTTTGGAACATCTCCTACGAAAGGTATCCTACATAACATATGTAACATACCGGTTGGGAAGTTAGTGGATCAATTAAGAGTTTTGACTAGGTACGTATTTCCGAGCGTCATTCTTTCCTACATAAGGTATACTACATACCGGTTTGGATCGAATCCTACATAAGGTATCCTACATAACTATGTAATATACCGGTTGGGAAGTTATTGGAAATGTGCGACCTATTTATGGATTTATAAGTAAATACGCCACTCCCATATTTGC
Organism: Chaetoderma sp. LZ-2023a; assembly: GCA_034401795.1. Lineage (NCBI taxonomy): Eukaryota > Metazoa > Mollusca > Caudofoveata > Chaetodermatida > Chaetodermatidae > Chaetoderma > Chaetoderma sp. LZ-2023a. The sequence goes on from CM067373.1 coordinate 117,758,437, forward strand.
TGGTACTCATTCAGATTCAACTTATTTCAGTTGCAACTTATGACTAATAACTTCGAGAGTTAAATGGTTAATATTTTGATAGTAAACGCTACAAACTTTGATGACCAAGTTTTTACTATATCAGAGATGTGTGTTGATCCCAGTGTTTTAGTAGCAAGCATAGCCTTTGGATCAGGAAAGTTCTTGACTATCGGCCCCTTTTATTAGCCCTAAGATGGGTTTTTTCCCTACTTAATGTTTAATCTAATCTCTCATCATTTTGGAAATTCTTTCTGCGGGTATTTAACTTGGGTGAAATTGGATATATAGAGCACGTACCCAGGCTATGATGGATCATTCTATCGGCTCTCAATCGATTACTTGTTATAGTCAAATATAACATTCTGTTTGCAAATGGACTATTACTCGTGGAAATCATTTGAAAGTTTACCAGAAGAGGGGGAGAACTAACCTAGTTAGAAATATTTTCTCTCTAGGGGGTGTGTAAACTGTGAAATGTTTTGTCTGAACATGTTGTTTCCACACCATCTCTTAAAACATTCGAAAATGGTTTAGGTAGGCTTTGGCATAGTCAAGAGGCAATGCATGACTACACCGTACACGCAACCCATGACCAGAAGTGACGGCACAGGCATGGAGATAAATGAAGAAGAGATGACCATAAGGCCTAATTGCCCTGTGCTCAGTATTATTACCTAGATTGTAACTCAATTTTTATGGTATAGCAACTGATTATAATTCAACTTCTGGTTTAGATATGCCAAATCAATTCACTTATGTTGTTTTGCTGGTATTGTTTGTTTCTAAATCACGTTTGACAATTTAAATGCCCTATGTCAGGGGCTCTTATTTTTAATTCTTTAATTTTTTTATTAATTGCTCTTAGTGCAATGGCTGAACCATCCAATTATCCTCATCCTTCGAAACCTTGTGTACACCCAACTCTTCGCATTTATCTTCTAGGAATGATTTTATTTTTTCTTATGATCCTAGCAGTGCTTTTGTCGTTTTGATTTCACTAGATTTAGTTTTGCTCCTGAATCTTCTCATGTATTACTCTCTTCCTATCAGCCTCCATCTTTCGACCGGTTCTCTCAAAAAATTGAAATCAATCATCTTTCGATTCTCCTAATATCAATCTGCAAATAAGTGCGTCAGGCTTTATTATTTTAATTGTGAATAGTGGTTTGCTATCTTTTAGTATCATATCTGGCCTGATTTATTTTTAACATCTATGGTTGAATGTAAACTTGTCACAATAACAAAATCTTTTTTGTCTTATCAAGATTTACACCGCTCCTTTCTCGAGTTCAGTAGAAATTTTTATCTTCTTGTTTGTCTAGTGATATGTCTATTTCTATTATTTTCATATGGAGCTGTCTTCTCAGCCTTATCTATTCAAGCCTATTTTTATTCTTCTAAATTCTAACTTTCCCAGGCATTATTAAATAAATTCCTCAAGGTGGCCTAACCAAGATGATTGGATTATTGCCTTCGCATGGATTGTGGAATATGGTTTTTTTCCTTTCACCATTCTGTGTAGTTTCAGTCCTTTGTCCTTATCCATCATTGATCTAGTCACAGGTTTGATGGACCTCTTTCCTGTTTAATCATCTGATAAAGATATTAACAATTGGGCTCATATCATACTGGCTTTGTTTTAAAATTAGATTTGTAAAATAAGATTCTGCAGGTTTATTCTGGTCCTAGCTGTCATGCTTAAGTTCTTCTATGTAATCTCTACTCTATCAAGGGTGGGAATGGGCATAGCTAGCCTCATGCATGTCTTAGGTAGCAGATTTCGTACATATAAGGTACAATCAATGTAGTCATTGAATCCCCCTTTTTTCTATCAAACCATGTTGGTCTCCTTTGACATTAGTCCTGCTTCTGTTCCTGATCAATCATTTTCTGCTCTTTTCAAGTAGGATACAGTGGAGGAATGGCAGAATCCAAAGACTTTAAGGATTATGAGGTGCTGGCAGATCATCTTTTATAGGGTCTCGGCTCATATTCAACTCATATATTTATCCTTTTCTGACAACTTCCAAAAAATTTACACTTCATGTCCTTATGATTTAATACTAATTCTGTTGTATATTTTGGAATTATTTTGTCTGGAACCCATGGCTGCTTTGATACTGTTTGAGACAAAAATTACTAAGTCAATCGTTTTATAATATTCAACTCTTTTCCTGATATGTTGTCTCAGAAATGGAGTTCATCGATGAAAGGAATAATATGGACATGGAGTCATTTTGGCCAGTCATCACTGGACTTGTCAAGGATAAGGGACAGTGTTTTCTGATATTTCCATACATACAGAATTGATCCTAACTGGATCTGGGTTCTTTTACTTACATCATGGCCAGTCTGGGATTCCTCTGGCTTGGAAGGTTCCTTAATTGTGTTAAAATTTGGGCCGAATGGAGTCAGTTTTGTGTACGAAAGTCAAGTCTGGTAATTCAGAATTTTGTCCCTCACCATGACCGCATACACTGTATTTTCATTCGCTGGGTGTCAGCGGTACCAATTCACCAGTCTATCCATCTGCAGGTCCAGTTTGATGTCTTGTTCTTACGTGTTTGGGGGAGGGGATCGCTATAGAATTTCCTCTCGTTCTTGTGTCTATGAAATCAGATAAAGTAGGCTTACTACTCTCTTCCTTTTCAGGAACTAGAACAGGAACTAATACTCTAGTATTCCTCTTCAATACTCTGGAATAATGGAGAATGAAGAGATATTGTCTCTTTCACAAGCCACCTATCTGCTCATGCAGTCATTTCTATTGTAGTGACTTTCATCAACAAGCAGGGCAGTTGAGGTTATCATATTTTGTCTGGAGTCTTGGTCTTCCTCCTGCGGTGGAGATGTCACAAAGCAGCTCACATTCCAGGTAGAATGATTTTCCCTGTAGCTCATTTATTACATCACATTAAGTTTCTACTCAGTATAGTGTCCAGATCTGATGTTCATATTCTTCCTCCAGGCTAGGCTCTGGCGGTAGATGCTCTGGCCCAGTCATAGACTTCACATTTTGTTTACATATCTTCACTTTAACTTTCTAGTGTCAATTGTATTTAAGAACATTTGTCAGCGGTTTCTAGTACAATTGTCTTTAAGAACTTTTGTTAGCAGAATGTATTATCCCTTTAATCACTCCTGCTTGGCCCAATGAGAGTTATTCAGTGGATCTCGTAGTCCTCTTTGTGGAAATCCAACGCGTCTTACCAATTTTGCTGATTTTCTATCTCGTTTAACAGCAGCTTTCAGTTCATCATTCCACAAATCTTCAATATGTATATATGGTATTTTCCAAGAGACCTGTTTTTCAGAAATTGATTTTTTTGTCTGACTTTAGTATTCTTAATCAATTCAAACTATCTGTTACAGGAGAATTTACCAGAGTATATTTAAGGTTTTCAAATGGTTGTTAGAACAACACATTATCTCGCCCGATATTGCATCCCATCATCAAGTCATAGATTCATGGGATATTTTTTGATGATTTAAATCTCTGTATGCTGGGGTGGTGTTATCGTTTTCACTAGCATCTATCCTTCTTTATTTTCTAGAAGCCGGTTTGAGAGTTATTAAGTATTTACATCATTTATCCATGGTACCAGTATTTTTAGGGTATAGCACAAAGGCAAATACCTATAATAAATTCCACTATTAATTCATTCTTGGGTCCATCTGTTTAATTGTATAACTCTGAAATCATTCTTTTTGTACTCGCGGCCGCGTTTGTTGGATGGCATTTTGATATTCATATTCTTTTTGTGAATGATCTTTTCTAGGTAGGAGATCTGCCCTCATTCTTTGCCCTTGAAGAGATCTTATATATATAAAACCTAATTAATTGTTTTCAATCCTTTCCGAAAACTATACCCAATTTAAAAGATCTTTTTGAATCACCGTTCAGGTTACTTATGCAAATTTGTTTAGTAAGCGTGCATCTCATCAACTGGATTACAGACTCCATTAATCGACACTAGAATGTATCTCCAGGAGACACTCAGTAAGTGTTAAGGCACACGATGTTCATGGTATGGCCTTCTCCTTCGCATTCTATGCAGATCTACCTTTCAGATTACTTATGCGAATTTGTTTAGTAAGCATGCATCTCATCAACTGGATTACAGACACCATTAATCGACACTAGAATGTATCTCCAGGAGACACTCAGTAAGTGTTAAGGCACACGATGTTCGTGGTATGGCCTTCTCCTTCGCATTCTATGCAGATCTATCAGTGGACGACATTATGTAAGTTGCAGTATAAATGTCAGATTCTACATTATTTTTATCTGAAAGATCAGATTCAATTCACAATCTGACATTTCTTGTTTCGCCACTCAAACCTAGGCTCAATTGCCTAGATTCTTTAATCAGCCGTCTTCTTCACCATCTCACGTCTGTTTTTAAATTCTCTTTGCTGAGATTTTCTAATTATCATTATTTTATTGTATCTTATTTAGAACATTTGTTTGTTCGTGCTCTTTCAGCACTTCAGCGATTTAGTTGGTTTTAGTATTTTTGGTGATTAACCTTTCATTCCTGATTTGCAATTTACCAACCCACCTAGTATTTGGGCTCTGACCAATTCTATGTTTTAGCAAACAGTGAATTGAGTGGCTTAGTATTTTTGTTGTGTTACAAAACGACGCAGACGTATATACTGGTCTGGCGTTTTGTTAACTTACTAAAATACTTACCACTCAATTCACTGTGGCCCAGCTCAGCCACCCCGCATCGTTAAATTGCAAATCATTATTAAAAATTTGTGGAATTAATTAATGACGGCTTGGACTCGGTCGCATGCATAGTAGCATAAGTGCGCATGCTCACGGACTCGTTTATATATTCTCTATAGGAATAGAGGAACCGGTTCCCTAGAGCAATGACCGCTCTAGAGTTAGAGAGATACTATCAAGACTACCCAATGGAGGGATGTATCTCTGCTAACCTTGTTACAAGGGAACCCCCACCATGGGAATGAATAGGTTAAAATTTTCTGAGATATCTAAGTCAGGTGACTTATAGCAAACAGTGATTGAGTGGTAAGTATTTTAGTAAGTTAACAAAACGCCAGACCAGTATATACATCTGGGTCATTTCCGCACTTTTTTCAGTCTTTCAAGATATTGTACTGAGAATTTGCTACATTGATTTGTTATGAGAAGTTACAGAGCAAGTTCGAGTTTCAGGTGTATGCATACATTTTTGATGGAGTTATTGCCCCCTTTCGACCTATGAAATATGAAAAATATTAGTTTTCCTCACTTTTTCTCGCAGTCTTTCAAGATATTCAAATGAGAATTGGTACATTACTTTATTATGAGAAATTACAGACCAAGTTCGAGTTTCAGGCATTTGTGTCATTTTTTGATGGAGTTATGTCCCCTTTCGACTTATGAAATACAAACATATCAGCTTTCAAGACTTTTTCCTTCTCCTTCAACATATATAACTGAGACTTGGTTTATTGCTATGTTATGAGAAGTTACAGATCAAGTTCGAGTATCAGCTGCTTTTGACAATTTTCAATGAAATTTTTGACTGTCAATCTCTAAAGATTTATATCACCAGGTAGGGGACATGTATTGCAAAGCAATACTTACAGAACGCTTATTCATCTGCATACACCAGATGCTCAGCGTATAACTAACTGGTTCTCACCGAGACAAAATGACCACCTAGAGTAAGATAAATGATAATTAGTTGCTTTTTCAAATTATTCCTATTTATTTATGTTTTCTTACTAGTGTTTATAGTTATAATATTATATGAAGTTATCATTTGACATCATTTGATCATTCCCTGATAATTTTCTTTAAATATTCCTTTGACATAATTAACCCTTACCACTCTGATGTCGTCCATTCGGCATCGGGAAACTTTTGCGTAAAAAACGCTACTCATTAACTGATTTCAAATTAATTTAGCATGAATGATCCTATGGCGGTACGCTTTAGACCTTGAATAAAAAAGCAATTTTTTCGCCGGCCATCTTGAATTTTCCGAAAAATGGTGGCAAATCTTTTAAAACACTACAATACTCATTAACTGCTTGGACAATTTCATCCAGACTTAGGTGGGAGGATAGTATGCCGGTATGTTTCAGAACCTGTATACAGAATTTTGATTGATCAATTTTTCTTGGATTTTCTGAAAATTTCTGTAAATCACTTAAAATCCTACTCCTCGATAACCACTGGGCCGATTTCAATCAAACTCGGATGGAAGAATCCTAACACAGTATGTTTCTGAGTCTGTATACAGAATTTTGAATGGTCCATTTTTCCAGTTGCCATCTTGAATTTTTCGTTTAAAACGCTACTCCTCATTAACTGCTTGAGCAATTTCAACCAGACTTGGCTGGAATGACACTAGGCTGGTAGGTTACAGAACTGTATACAGAATTTTGATTGGTCAATTTTTCTGCCGGCCATCTTGGATTTTCTGAAAATTTTGGGAAACCAGTTAAAGGCTACTCATCAATAACTTCTTGAACGAGTTTAAGCAAACTCTGCTGGAAGGACTCTAAAATGGTATGCTTCAGAGCTTATATACAGAATTTTGATTGGTCAATTTGTTCCGTGACCATTTTGAATTTTCCAAAAAATGGCTGAAAATGGTTTAAAATGCTACTCCTCATTAACTGCTTGGGTGATTTCAGCCAGACTGGCTGGAATGAGCCTAGGGCGGTAGGCTTCAGAACTTGTATACAGAATTTTGATTGGTTAATTTTTCCGGCGCCCATCTTGGATTTTCGGAACATTTTGTGAAATCAGTTAAAAGGCTACTCCTCATTAATCGCTTGGCCGATTTCAACCAACTTCAACTGGGAGAACCCTAGGCCAGTATGCTTCAGAACTTGTATACAGAATTTTTGCAGCTTGATTTTTTTGGTGGTCATCTTAGATTTTCTGAAAAATGGGAATTCGTACCAAATTTGGCTGGAAGGATCCTATTGTGGAAGCCTCTAGAAATTCTATTCAGAATTTTGATAGGGCAATGTTTTGGCAGCCATCTCTGATTTTCTGAAAGTTTTCCGGAACTATTTAAAAATTATACTCCTTCAGTCAATAGCCCGATTTCAACAAAACTTGGTTGGAACGATCCTATGATGGTACGCTTCAACTTATTAAACAAGAATCTTGATTGGTAAATTTTTTGGTGACCGTCTTAGATTTTCTCAAAAATCATCCAAAATGTCTAATTTAATGCAAATGGTTTAAATGCCAACGGTCCAGGTGAGCGCCACAGGCCCTTGGGCCTCTTGTTTAATTTAATTAGAAAATTTAAAAGTTTGACATCAGAGTGACAAGGCTTAAGGCATTGTTAATATCTCAGCCCATTCCCCCCCCCCCCCCCCCTTTGTAGATAAATTAGTGTACATAACAGTGGCATGTATATTTAATATAGTGTAGATAACTTGTGTATATTGATATTTACTATTATGCTGCTAATAAATATTGAATATTGATGCGGGTTCATCAAATGTTATGTTAATTAAATGTTACAGTTGTGTATAGAAAAATATAGTCTACAGTATTATGAAGATACATGTGTTTTTCATTTTATGATCAAGAGAAATTAACCCTATTGGTGGCCTCAATCACATCCAAAGCATTACAAATATATGAATGACAATGAACCAAAGATTGTAGATTATTTTGTGAAGGCCTATATAGGAGAAACTTGGCAGTTAGTTGTATATCATGCTACAGAACAAGTACATCTCCCTCTGGGAGCTGTGAATCAGTCACCAGCGTAGCTGTGTTAAGGGTGGGGTTATCATTTTTGCTAAGAATTGTGTCAGATAGATAAAACATGGCAATGAATAGACATCCATTTAGAGACATGCATCCACAGTGAAATACCTTATGTGAATCTAAACATCCAACTAGAGACAAACACCCAGGATAACATATTATGGTAGCTCATTATTGCACAATCAGACAAGTTTAGTCTCATAATAAAGAAATATTAGTTACCTAATGTAGAAATTGTTTGAGCATAGCTTTCGTGACCATCTCGGTCACTTCTTCAGCACTAACTGACAGTTGCTGGCAACATCACTGGTCAGTTCTTGTGGGGTCAAGTGACAGCATGGACTCGTAGACTGCTCGTATACAGTAGCCCTCATCTCGGTTCATGGTTGGTTGATGTGTGTAGATTTCTTTGGCCTCTTTAACCTTCCATTTAAATAAGTTGGTCTCGATGCTGATAACCGAGGCACTGCTGGCAGGGATGACATGGCCAATGGTTTCTGTGTGATCTGCCACAGCTGAGTTGGAGTTGATTTTGAGATGTTCTTTAACTCTGGTGCTGAGAGGACTTTTTGTTTCGCCTATATATGTCCCCTCACATTGGTCACATTCAATCTTGTAGATGACTCCAGAGCATTCATCTGTGGTCAGTTTATCTTTTGATCTTACTAATCGTGATCTTAAGGTGTTGACGGGCTTGTCAAGGTTTTGATGTGGTGCTGTCTGAAAAGGCAGGACCAACATTTCCAGAAATAAGTCTAGTCTCATTTCCACATTGGATATATCAACATGGAATGTGATGGCCTCTGATTTAAAGTTACTAACTCAACTTATCATTGATTGTGCTGTGTTAGTGAACTCTGGTTGTTATTACACCACAAAAACATCCATTACCATTCAATCCCTATTTGCTAAATCAATTACTCTGCATTTAGCGACCAAAATAAGATTTTTATGTTTGCTTACATACCCCCATATGCCTATTCCATTACTATGTATACCCTTAACCAGGCTACCGGTATGGTACACCCCCAGCATAAGCCCTGATAGAGACTGGCACTAGTCTGTACTCACTCCTTGGTGACGCCTGTCACTAAGCATGCCCAAGCATGCGCAATAGAGCCCAAATAGGAAACAGATTCACTTTTCAAATATTCTGCATACAGAACAGTTGGCCATATCCAGCTTAAGTTTTTATAGCTTTGCGCTGAAGTTCAGCTTACATCTTTGGCAATTATTTGATACAGGATTATGCCTACCATGAAATCTATTCTCCCTAAGTTATGTTTAATGTATATTTCGTGGTGTTTTAGAGGTTCTTAACTCTGTCCATATGAGTTACCGGTTTTCGTGTCAGTATACCCGTTTTCGAGGTAGTCTTTATCATGCCCATTTATTATCATCATCATTTCTTGAAAACCCTTATTACTCACTCATATTGTACTAGTTTTAGTGCCTAGTCGCTATCTTTCAAAAATTTTGTAAAATCTAATGGTCTTTCAGTGAGATTTTCAAATCCATTTTTCCCGCCTTTTGTAACAAAGTTTTGTATTCTTTAGCTGAGTCTCCTATTTAGAGAATTTGCATACGTTTTTTATTTTGGAGCTGTTGCTTCATTCTCCTATTTATTTTGTTTTTAGAGTCAGTATTATCATCTGAGAAAGTGAAATGTACTTCTTCCAAGGGTGACCGTCAGCACTTTAAGGATTTTTGGGGACATGTCTGTCTTAAGTATACCACATGTACTCTGCACAAGATGTGTGGGATTTGCAAGGACTGGTCTTTAAGCGTTTTGAAAGCCTTTTTCAAAGATTTGGTGTCTAAGACCGTTTTGCCTTCTGATCGCTCCCCCTCCATTGCTGAAAAATCTAAGTCAGTCTCCTTTTCGAGTTCTTCTGTTTCGTCTATGCCAGCAAGGGGGGGGGGGTTGTGTCGTTTGTGACAGTTCTTACTAAATCGTTAGATGAGCGGATTGGCTCTGCCATTCACACATCCAAAGAGGAATCGTCAGAGTAAGGCAATAGTCGTAAGTTTAGCGGGTGTGCCCGCAAATGGGGGAAACCCACTTCCTTCATGACTGGACAGGAATTACGTTCTCCGAGAACTAAGAGCAAAGAATCGAAGAAAAAGCCTGTGAATATGACTTCGTGTACGTCTCAGGGCAAAGATCACATAAGCCTTGAGGAGGGGGGGGGGGGGGGGGAGGGGGAGGGGGGGAGGGGCTATTACCCTCATGCAGTGGCGTAGGTGGCGGAAGTCACCGATAAATCATCCCATGCCAAGGTTAATTTTTCGATTATTCCTATTGCCAGTAAAGTAGAGATCTCCGATGTATTCGTCAGCTCCCGTTTTGACTCCTGGCTTGTCTGGGCCTACGGGTGCTTTATCTGGAATGTCTTCTGGTTTGATGTCCGAATCTGAGCTCTGTGATTGTTTCTGGCTTGGCTGGACATCCGGGGTCTCAAGAACATCTGGCTTTTTCGTCATCAGGTAGTCAATTTTCCGGTTCCGGTTTTTCCGCTTCCGTTAATAGTTCATCCGTTTCTGGTTTGAGAGGTGCTTTTCCGGGTCTGTTAGATCCGGCTAAGCATCCATCTTCCGGTTCCGGTTTTTCCGCATCTGTTTCCGGTAATAGCACATCCGCTTCCGGTTTGAGAGGTGCTTTTCCGGGTCTGCTAGATCCAGCTAAGCGTCCATCTTCCTTTACCGGTTTGTCAGTTACATCCAGTTATGAGTTGTCTGATCCTTCAGACTTGTCTTCTAATCAGTTGCCTTTTTCGGATGCTCCCTTGGTTAATCAAGATTTGATTTTGGAAAATAGTAATTTTGTTAATTCCATTTATTCTCCATCTCGCATTGGCATCTGATTCAAATTATTTTCGCGCTTTTCCAGATCAGGATTTAGTTAGTCAAGATTTTGATCCTTCTTCGTCACTTTCTCAGTCAGTTTCCATGGTTTCTCCTCCTGGTTTTGTCCATCCTCCTTCTTTTCGTGATATGCTGTCTAATGCTCACTCCTCTGTTTCTGGACCTTTTCCTTGTTCTTCTTCTTTAGTTCAGGGAGATAGGCTTCTTCCTTCTTCTTCTTCTGCTCTATCAGCTAGAGATTTTTCTTCCAGTCATGTTTCCAAGTCCTCTCTTTTCCGGTCCTCGGCTATTCCTTCCTTCTTCCTTTCATCCCAGTCTTGTTTCTTCAGATCATGTTTCTCTTCCTCTTCTCCCTCTGTTCCTTGTAATTCTTCTCTTCCTCCTTACTCTTCTTCTTCTTCTTCATCTTTTGATCATCTTGATCCTATAGTTTTCTTCTTCTTTTCGATCGCTGGTATCACACTTGGAGAGCCGTTCTCAAGATGAAATCTGTGGTTTTCTGCAGTTCTTCCACAGGCCCATACAGCTTTTCAAGAAAAGAGGTTGACAAAGGCCAGATCTCTTCTCTCAGCAGCTGATACGTACTGCAACATTGAAGTATGTGCTCTGTGGTTTTTTCTGCTTCTCCACAAGGACAAGCGGGCGATGTCGTACGGTGGAACCGCCTGTACATGTGTTGGTTTAGTCTGTTGTGTCCAGTTCTGAGAGGAAAAATGGTCACTTGCTTGGCCTCGAGAGATGATGGTAGGCATCTTCTGATTGAGGTGTTCTATAGAGTGACTTGATGATAGTCTTCATCTCTGTGTGTTTTCTGTCTGATTCTCTTCTGCACCCACCTTTGCCATCTTGTCTGTTTCCTCATTTCCTTGGACTCCACAGTGTGAGGGGATCCACTGCAGTGCTATCCGAAAGCATTTGATGGTTTATAGTGCTTCTTCAAGTTGTGGCAGCTTACATTTGGTGATAGCCTCAAGGACGGAGCGGGCATCAGATAAAAAGACAATCTGTGCAATAGGGTCTGCTGTTACAGGATATTGGTGGAAATCTTGGAATTTTGCATTTCCAAATTTCCTCACAATGACCTTGACCTCAAAAGTCTGAATGTCTGTGATGCTCCTCCTGGTTGAGGTAACTATGTGACGATGCTTAGCTCCAATAATTTGGCCAATTCGGAGATAAAGGCCAGATGAGCTAAGTAGAACCAAACTGTTAAACTCTGCATTTTATACAAATGTTACAATGACTTTCACCTCAATGTTATTGTACTTCACATAGCTAAACATGTAACCAGGTTAAATTCATGTTTGGTGAACTAATCGTGAGATATAAGGCAATATGTTGAGCAAAACCAAAAATTTCACCTAAAAGAATAGTTTTATATTAAGGTCACAGTTAACTTGACCCTTGACCTCAACAAGATTGTCCTGCATCTGGTCGATATATGTAACCATGTGGTCAAGTTTATTCACAATAGGCTGAATCAATCATTATATATAAAACGATATATTGAACAAAACTAAAAACTTAAAGAATAGAGTTTATACCCAGCCCCTGGTGGTCTTGGCCATTGTCCTCAATAGCATTGTGTTCCATCCGTTTGATATATATGTAATTAGGTATCCAAGTTTCGTCCTAATAGGCTGAAACAATGGCGAGATATAAGACGCTATGTTGAGCCAAACACAAAACTTAACTGTAAAAAATAGAGTTATTTACCAAGTTCACAGTGACCTTGAACTTTGAGCACATGACTGTAATATCATTGTGCTAAATCCCCTTGATATAAGGCATGTGTCCAAGTGTAGTCCCAATAGGGTGAAGCCATCCCAAGATATAAGAGGATATGTTGAGTTAAGCGCAAAACTTAACCATAAAAAGTAAAAGTTCTATACAAAGGTAACAGTGACCTTAACCTTTGACCTCCACATCATTGTACTCCATATACTCTATATAAAGAAACCAGTGCTTCGACTTCAGCTCTGTAGTTTGTGCAGTGTTTGCCTGTCGGTATTGCAGCTGACTCATGTTGTCCGTTTGGATAATGCATGTGCAGTCCGGCACCTCCGCTCCTAATTGCATCTTTGGCTGATCCATCTGTGTAGATCCTTATCCAAGTCTCCCGAGGGTACGTTTCTTCCAGCATGGCTAGGGTCAGGGCCTTCTTGCTCAAATCACTGTGTTCACCTTTGGTTGTGAGATGAGGTACTGTGGTGCAAATAGCTATGCTCTCTAGTTTGTTCTCCCAGGTTGGAGGATCAAGGGTGTGGTTTGTGGCTTCTATTTGTGCTGGCAACATTTCTTTGTGTTTTCTTTTAAGTGCTTTCGTCTCTTTCACAAAACTTGATCTTTTAAGTCTTCCTGATGACAGCTGTGCTTGCCTGATCTTCATCGGGTGGTTGTTGAACGATTTGAACTTTGCAGCTTGGATCAGTGCTTTGCATTCCCTTCCTTTGCTAAGTGGGGGGGGGGATGCCTGCTGTCTGCTCCATTTTTTCTATTGGTGTTGATCTCATTTCACCAGTGATGATGCGCAGTGCCTGTTTTTGATCCTATAGTGTCTGTCTTGCTTTCTCCAGAATTACAATTTCAAATTGTAGACTCTGGTTTAGACTTCTCCTTGTTTTCTGTAGTCTGAGATTCTTCTCTCAATCGCTCTTTCATCTCAGCCAGATTTTCTATTCTTTCTAGGTTTTCTGCAAGTGGTTTGGGTCAATCTTCTTTAGTCGCTGGTCAGAGGAATGATACTAATTCCATTCCTTCTGATCAGGTTTCCTCTGTTTCCGATTCTTTGTCTGTATTTTCTCCTCATGTTTCTAGAAGTTCTGGTTCTCCTCCCTCTTCGAGGAATGTAGATTCTTTCGCCTCTTGATTCTGATCATTGCCCCCCCCCCCCTCCTTCTCCCTTACCTTCTTCTGCTCCTTCTATTCCTAGATCAGTTAGGGCCAGGGATCTGAAGAGGTTTTACCCGGTCAGGGCCTCTTCGGATGATTGGTCCATGACTCATCAATGGATAGCATCTAGTCTGTCTCTACCTCTTAAGGACAAGTTTTCTATTGACCCACCTTCTTTTGGGGCCGCTCTTTCCTCTTCTGATCCTTTTTCCTGTTCTCCTCGTGTTCTTCCAGTCGACAACTTGGTAATCGATATGTTAGATTTTTAAGTGAATGAGGTTAATTCAAAGGATCTTTCACTCATTCCTAAAATTGATTCTCCAGTTCAGGTTCCCAATGAGGATTTTCTTCGAGTGGCCTCTGCTCAATCTCTCAATGGCCCTACCTGGGAAGTTCTTTCTTCCAATTTAAAGGATTCCGCAAAGGTTGAGTCTTCTTCAGACCTTTTTAGATGGGAATCAGTTTGCATGGCCCAGCTTAAATCTGCTAATTTTCTAGCTCTTCTTTCGGAAGTTGTCCTTAACGCTCAGGAGAGAGGTGATCAGGACCCTCCTGAGGTCTTCCGTTCTTTGGCTGATGTCTCTAGAGACTCCTTAAACTCAGTCTGTAGGTTTCTAGGCTTCATTACCTCTAAGAGAAGAACTAGAAAGCTGTCCGAGGTTAATATTTTGAATAGTCTTAGGAGTAATCTCATTTCGGCTCCTCCTTTTGGCCTGGATGTGTTTTGTCAGTTTTCTTCCAATATTCTTCGTGCTGAATCTGACCGTCTTAAATCCGCCAGGGATCGTCAAGATCAGAATTCTATTTTGAAACCTTCCATTAAGAGAGACTCTTCCGCCGTTAGGAGTCCCAATTCCTCTCCCGGGAGGAAGAGTCTCAGGCCTGGCGAGTTTGGTGCTTATCCCACTAGGATAATTACCAACTCTAACCCTTCCTCTAGTTCCCAAGCCAGATCTGCGGATAAGGATCGATTTGAGTCCATCTCTTCTCGTCATCCTAGAACCCAAGTCAGGCAGACCCCGCCTTCTCAGGTGAGAAGGGGCCAGTTTTATTCCCGTTGACCTAGATCTAGTCCTAGAGGGCGTTCCTTTAGAGGCTTCCAGAGTAAAAGAGTTTGAAGGGATGGCCTTAGCCCTTCCTCTTTTGCCAGTTTTATCCCTTCCTCTTCCTTTGCCTTTGGAGCCATCGGTGCAGTCTCTTTTGCCCAGCGTGCCAGTATGAGGGCGCCTGTCTCTGTTTTGGGAGACTTGGCAAGCCCTTGTTCAGGACTCCTGGTTTATAGATCAGATCCGCTGGGGTTATGCACCTTCCTGGATCACTAATCCTCATCCTCTGTCTTTCCTTCCCAAGTGGACTCCAGTTCCTTCCAAACCGAAGAAGCTGGCGGCTTTAGATGATGAGTTGGAGTCGATGGTTTTAAAGAAGGCTATAGAAGAGGTTTCCCTATGGAGAATAGACCCGGGCTACTACTCTACCCTTTTCCTTGTAACCGAGAAGATGGGAGGATGGCGTCCGATCATCAATCTGAAAAAGTTAAACCTAATTTTAACTTCAAAATTCAAGGTGGAGACAATCTCCCAGATTATCGCCAGTCTGAATCCAGGCATGTGGACCGCTTCCACAGACCTAAAGGATGCCTACTTCCACGTCCTCGTCCACCCTTCATTCCGAAAATTCATGAGATTCGCATTCGAGGGTCGGGTATGGCAATTTCAAGTCATGCCCTTCGGCCTGACCACGGCTCCTTTCTTCTTCACTCATCTAGTGTCAGCCATGGCAGGAATCGTACACCATCATTCTATGCACCTTCATGTTTATAAAGACGATTGGTTAGTAAAAGCAGAGTCTTCCTCAATTCTATCAGGAATCATTCCAGAGGTCTGCAGTCTGGCATGCAGCCTAGGTTGAATTTTAAATAGCAAAAAGTCAAGTTTAGTCCCCTCTCAAGTTTTCACCCACCTAGGCATTTCATTCGGTCTGGCTCATGGTCTAGTTTTCCCTTCAGACCAAAGATAAGAGGCCATGTCAGTAGCAATGGAAATTCTGTCTTCATCTTCCATGGTCAGAGCAAATTTCTTCCTCATGGTGATAGGCTTGATGGTCAACGTCGAGAGTATCATTCCTTGGGCAGCGCTGATGAGAAGACCTTTTCAAATGTACCTAATGTCCTTTTGGAAGCAGTCGGTTGACTCCATTTACCATCAGATTCCAATCAGAGAGCACCTAATTCCCCATCTAGATTTCTGAAAGGACCGTTCTCTGCTTCTGTTGGGTGTCCCTCTGGTCAAGTCCTCTTCTCAGGTGATTATCTTCACAGACGCTTCCCAAGAATGATGGGGAGTGGTCTGGGATTCCCTGTCTGTTTCCGGCCTTTGGTCCCTGAAGGAGTCGTCAGCCCACATCAACATTCCGGGGTTGTGGGCTGTCAAGAAGGCTCTCCTCTCGTGGTTGGATCGAGTGAAAGGCCTCGATTCGATCGGACAATTCAACCGTGGTCTCCTATATCAACAGACAAGGGGGAACGAGGTCATCCTTCCTTTGTCTGGAAGTGTGGAACCTCCTCTTGTGGTGCTGCAAGAATCAGATTTTTCTAGTGTCCTCTCATGTCCCAGGCAGTCTGAATTTTCTTGCGGATCAACTGTCTCTTCCCAACAAGTTCGCCCACACAGAGTGACATTTAAAGAGGTCGGTTACCAGAGCGATCTTCAAACTTATGGATGAAACAGCCTCCCCATGTAGATCTTTTTGCGACCTGTCTGAATGCCCAGATCTCCTCTTTCGTGTCTCCTTTTCCGGACAATCAGGCATTGGCATTCTTCAGGTTTTGGCAGGCCATCATTTTGAACCTATCTCTTCTATTAGCTTGAAACTTTTAACTTTTAAGACCGTTTTTCTGGTTGCCTCTGCTTCCGCTAGAAGACGATCCAAAATTCATGCTTTTTCCGCCGAGAAGGACAGGTTTGTCGAATCTGGGGATGGTTTAGTCTTATATCCTAGAAGGGATTTAAAAAAATCGAAAACAGTCTAACCGTTACCAAGCTAAGCCGATCATTTTAAAATCTTTGCCTTCCTTTTTGCCGTCTGACAAATTTTGGTGTCCTGTCAGGGCTTTAAACGTTTACAAGCGTCGTACTGATTTGAAAAGATCTGATCCGTCCATTTTTTGGTTTCGTATGCGGAAGAGGTAGCCAGACCAGTCTCTAAGGCTAGTATTGCCAGATGGATTTGTGAGACCATCCGTCTTTCTTATGAGATTGCTTCTCCTGATCAAATTAACCTTTCTCACATTAAGGCTGACGATGTTAGAGGGATGGCTAACTCTTTCACTCTTTTCGCTGGCTCATCTTTAGATGAAGTAATGCAAGTCTCAGGATGGAAATCTGAGTCTACTTTTACCTCTTTTTATTTAAAGGATCGGAGTGAAACAGCCTCCCTTTTTTTTTTTTTTTAGAAATATAACGATTTTAACTAAAAAAGCTGAAGCCCATCTACCAAGCACATCCAACCATTTTCGTTAAGACTGTGTGTCTGTAAAAAATAGTGAGAGTTTATCTTGTTTTATCTATTTCTTTATGTTTAAAGTTTTCCTTGTTTGATAATCACTGCGTGATTGGTTAAGATGCACCATTATGTTATGTTATTAACATTTGAGTACTTTTATTTGATTTTTATCCTTGCTTATGGATTCGCAAATCTCCACCCACCAATGGTTTACAGTGGGGAACTGACCAAATCTACGAGTTTAGCAAGTAGTGATTGAACGGTAATGGATGTTTTTGTGGTGTAATAACAACCCCCAACAGACCCTCCCTTTAGTGGGTTGGTCTGTAGTTTTATTAACCACTATAAAACATACTTACCGTTCAATCACTACTTGCTAAATCAATTACTCTGCATTTAGGGGATTCCTAAGGATGATAATTTGCTGTGCAACATTGACAATCACAGCAGAAGATTATGCTACAGCATACACTGTGGCAGCACATACATTTCTAGCCTGCAGTCATAATTTCCCATACTCTCTATTTCTAGTTCATGTACTAGGATTGTTTGACTTTAATACATCAGTGTATATGTGTACATAATCAGCCTAATCATGTATTGGGTATTTTAATTGTTTGATCATTATTTTAACTTTGTTCTTTTATTATTGGCAAAAATTAAATTTTTTGCCAATATGTCGGTGGGTTCCGTTTGCCCAACTGTCTGTCTGGCTGTTTGTTGGCGTCCAATCACAGTTATCTTTATATCTCAGCGGGGTTTTACCCTATTGGGACTAAACTTGGGCACATGCTTTCTTATATCAAGGGGATGGAGCAAAATGACATCGAGATCATGAGGTCAATGTTCAAGGTCACTCTGAACTTGGTATAAAATTACTTTTTACCGTTAAGTTTTACGGTTAGCTCAACATATCCACTGATATCTCGGCATGGTTTCTCCCTGTTGAGACTAAAATTGGAAACATGTTTCTTTATATAGAGTATATGGAGTACAATGATGTGGAGGTCAAAGGTTAAGGTCACTGTTACCTTTGTATAGAACATTTACTTTTTATGGTTAAGTTTTGCGCTTAACTCAACATATCCTCTTATATCTTGGGATGGCTTCACCCTATTGGGACTACACTTGGACACATGCCTTATATCAAGGGGATTTAGCACAATGATATTACAGTCATGTGCTCAAAGTTCAAGGTCACTGTGAACTTGGTAAATAACTCTATTTTTTACAGTTAAGTTTTGTGTTTGGCTCAACATAGCGTCTTATATCTCGCCATTGTTTCAGCCTATTAGGACGAAACTTGGATACCTAATTACATATATATCAAACGGATGGAACACAATGCTATTGAGGACAATGGCCAAGACCACCAGGGGCTGGGTATAAACTCTATTCTTTAAGTTTTTAGTTTTGTTCAATATATCGTTTTATATATAATGATTGATTCAGCCTATTGTGAATAAACTTGACCACATGGTTACATATATCGACCAGATGCAGGACAATCTTGTTGAGGTCAAGGGTCAAGTTAACTGTGACCTTAATATAAAACTATTCTTTTAGGTGAAATTTTTGGTTTTGCTCAACATATTGCCTTATATCTCACGATTAGTTCACCAAACATGAATTTAACCTGGTTACATGTTTAGCTATGTGAAGTACAATAACATTGAGGTGAAAGTCATTGTAACATTTGTATAAAATGCAGAGTTTAACAGTTTGGTTCTACTTAGCTCATCTGGCCTTTATCTCCGAATTGGCCAAATTATTGGAGCTAAGCATCGTCACATAGTTACCTCAACCAGGAGGAGCATCACAGACATTCAGACTTTTGAGGTCAAGGTCATTGTGAGGAAATTTGGAAATGCAAAATTCCAAGATTTCCACCAATATCCTGTAAGTGTAAGACTGATATCTTGTCTTAATCTATGTATTGTCTCTCAACAACAACAACAACAACAACAACAACAACAACAACAACAACAACAACAACAACGGACCTCTCAACTCTCACACATTCAGCGTGAAGCTCACACATTTGGCTTCATTCTCACTCTCTCATGCAGCTCCATGCAAATCTCACGCATCTGGCATTTGCATTGAAGAATAATCCTTATAATGCAGTATTTACTGTAAAACCGCAAATTTCATATCTCAAGCGTCAGATTATCTGACAAAAAATGTTGCTGGGTAAGCATGGCCTCCATAATGCCATCTTGGAGCCAGGATATTTCAGAGAAATTGATGGTTTCGAGTCTCAAACCACTTCTCAGAGCATATAATTTTTTTTAATTTCCAAAGTGGACCCCCGGAACCCTCACCTTAGGGAGTAGGACATCACTTCCGGACCCGACCCCCAAATCTCACTTCCAGTTTCAAAAGTTGACGGCTCTGCAGCAACTTGTTAATCAGCCTAGCTGATTAACAAATCTAAACTTGTCTGATTACGAAATCAGACAAGTCTAGACTTGTTTGTCAGCTATGATAAGATACTAGGTGATTATTGTACAATCGGACAAGTCTAGCCTTGTTCGTCAGCTAAAATAACATACTAGGCAATTATTGGGGAATCACGCAAGTCTAGACTTTTGGTCCGCTTTGATCACATACTAGTCAAATTGAGCACATCGATGAGATGGAGGCAGAGGAGAGTGGATGTCGGAGAGTACACAGGGGAATCTTCAGAGGTCTAGAATGAGATATCCCAGCCAAGATAATGGCAAGAATCCATCAAACTATACAGACCACCTACCTTCGCCACACCCATCCATATCACATCCACGAACATCCAGGATGGTATGGTGATACTCTTCCACAAGGATGTTCAGGGAATTCCCTGCATGAACACACTAGTAGCAGCCCAGACCTGGGTAGTCATGAATGAGCATGCATGCCTCAAGCCAGACGATATTGATCGACATAGCACCATTCATCCGTTCAATCAACATTGAGGTCAAGGCTGTCATTGATAGCCAGCCATTACTAGGGACAAGCCCTCTGCCAGACTGGCTACGATAGAGGAAGGGAATGGTGGTGCTCAATACCTACAAGGACAACGTGTGTCTTTGGCGATGTCTAGCAGTCTATCAGTGGGTGAATTGGACTAGGAGTACAGCTCCTGCGAGAGAGCTAGCTAATAAGTTGTACGAGCGTACCAAGATTGATGATGTACCAAAGACCTAACTCAATAAGCTAGACAAGGTAGAGTTCCTTATGAAGACTGGGATTTGCATTTATGACCCCACCAAAGTGGGAAGTTTGCACCTGACAACGCAAGCCACAAGCTATTCGAAGATCATGAGTGTATAACTACCATGCATTCGTCATTAATGACATCTCCAAGCTGGCCCACATCTACAGTTACTGTCAGTGACAGTTTACTTGCACAGGCAAGATCCAATGATGAGCAAACAGAATTCGTTTTGGCACAGTTCATATAAGCAGAGTTGACACGTTCACAAGGCGACAGCAGAGAATGATTGATGAGTGGTGTGACCTATGCTTGTCATAGGGTTAACCTCTGGGAGGTATGACTTGATTCCCATATGAATAGTTCGACCCTCCTGAAAAGCTTGACTATCCAGGGATCCCTGAGCACCCAGCATGGTGGTCTAAGCTCAAGGGCGGTTACCTCCTGAAGCTAACAGAGTGGAAACAATACCAGCAGACCTGAGAGTGAATGCAACAATTGTATACAGAATGAGGTATGGACATTCGCAAAGATACCGTGTCTCTCCTAGGGGTGCCGGATGTAGACCTCTATGCTATAGACAAGGAGGCATATCAGATGCCAAAAGACACAGTTGTCGGTGGACCCAGCATCGTGTTCACTCAATGCCATGAAGCAGGCCTAACTTGAATCCACCGTGACGGCACGTGTGTCTGCAAAGGTCTCCTTGTTAATGTCATGTGGTTGTCTATGATGGTAAAGGGATACCATGGTGTAAGCAGACTATGCATCGATACTCAAGTGGTACATCACCCAAGGCCTAGAGATCACTGCCGTATATCACACCATAGAATAGCAGTCACAGAAACCCTTTGAGTGGTGCTTGAATAATGTTACAGAGGCTTGCTGCTCAGGAGATGTGGATAAGAGCAAAGCACTCTTGGCAACTCTCTTCAACATATTTGGCAACAGTGCCTATGGTAAACTGATCGAGGCACTGGAGCATCATAGCAATACCAGCTTCACTAAGGACGAACAAGTGGTAGACAGGGCCTGCGCAGTGCATGGTTTGAGTATCTCGAGACGATTGGTGAGTCATATGATCTCTAGAGCCACACGGCTCAAATCACTATTCGTCATCCAATCCAGATCAGAATCTCGGTATATGAGCTTGCAAAGCTCAGAATGCTGGTGTTCTACTATGGCTTACTGGATTGGTACATTGCCTGCACCCCCAGGACACAGATTTTGCATACATCGCATAACTACATCCAGCATAGACAAGGTGATATGTCTAGAGATGCTCCTCCAGAGCACCTGATGTGTCGGAGGGCGTAATAACAGAGGAGGGTCGCATGGCCTCATGTGGCCTCTGCCCAGTGATTCAAGTGAGTGATCTCAGCATTGGGTCTCTCCACTACAACTAGCAACCCTCTCACCCACTCTGCTCCTATCCCTACTTTCCATCTCCTGGACATATTGGTGTGGGAATATCTCTCTGACAGTGTCCAATTCCACTGCTCAATGATTGCGTGATGAACCACCTCACCTTTTCTAACAACCCACCATGTTTGTGCATGTGGACTGCCATTTCACCATTGCACTTTTTACCTCATCTACCTGCAGCAGCTCTGGACAC
This sequence comes from Chaetoderma sp. LZ-2023a, assembly GCA_034401795.1. NCBI lineage: Eukaryota > Metazoa > Mollusca > Caudofoveata > Chaetodermatida > Chaetodermatidae > Chaetoderma > Chaetoderma sp. LZ-2023a. The sequence goes on from CM067373.1 coordinate 117,780,286, forward strand.
TGGAGAGGCTTTTGTCACAAAAGCTTTGTGGAGTCTCATAAACACTCTGGAATCTAACTGCCACAAGCCCCACAGAATTAGCCGTGAGTGGTTCTGTGGCCTTGCACCTGCTGGCCACATCGACGATGGTGAGACTGGACTTGTAGGTCTTGTGTCTCACTTTGTCATGTGGAAGAAACAGCACATCGGCCTAGTGCACTTTGTTCCGGACAGGTTCATCAGAGCAGTCACGCTGGATGTGACATGTACGAGCTCTGTATATCGACCGCATTGCCTGTCTGGCGTTCCATTGACTGACATGCTAAGATGATGTTGTGAACCTTGCGGCATGCAGTCCCCAGTAACTGATGATGCTCATGGTAACTAGAGGCCCAAAGGCCTGTGGCGCTCATCTGGACCATTGACATTTAAACCATTGCATTCAAATAGACATGATGGATGATTTTCGGAAAATCCAAGATCGTCACCAAAAAATTGACCAATCAGGATTCTCGTTTAATATGTTGAAGCCTACCGTCATAGGATCGTTACACCCAAGTTTTGTTAAATCAGGTTATTGATTGAAGGAGTACCGTTTTAATGGTTCTGGAAAACTTTCAGAAAATCAGAGATTGCTGCCAAAACATTGACCTATTGAAATTCTGAATAGAATTTCTAGAGGTTGCGACAATAGGATCCTTCCAGCCTTTAATTGTTTGAAATTGCCCAAGAGATTAATGAGGAGTAGCATTTTATATGAATTCCCATTAATCGGAAAACCCAAGATGGCCACCATCAAAATCAAGCCATCAAAATTATGTATAAGCTCTGAAGCGTACAGGCCTGGGTTTCTTCCAGCTGATGTTCGTTGAAATTGGCCCAGCAGTTAATGAGGAGTAGCCTTTTAACTGATTTCTCAAAACACTCATAAAATCCAAAATGGCCAATCAAAGTTCTATATGCAAATTCTCAAGTCTACTGCCTTAGGCTCGTTCCAGCCAGTCTGGTTGAAATCGCCCAAGTAGTTGATGAGTAGACGATTTTCAACCATTTTTCAGAAAATTCAAGATGGCCACCGAATAAATTGACCAATCAAAATTCTATATACATAAGCATAATACTTTAGGGTCCTTCCAGCTGAGTTTGCTTGAACGCGTTCAAGCAGTTAATGAGGAGTAGCCTTTTAACTGATTTCCCACAATTTTCAGAAAATCAAAGATGGCCGCCAGAAAAATGAAAGAATCAAAATTCTGTACAGAAGTTCTGAAATCTACCAGCCTAGTATCCTTCCAGCTAAATTGCGCATGCAGTTAATGAGGAGTAGCGTTTTAAGTGACTTCCCACCATTTTTTCAGAAATCCAAGATGGTTGCCTGAAAAATTGACCAATGAAAATCCTGTATGTATGTTCTGAAGCATACTACCCTAGAGTTATTCCATCCAAGTTTGATTGAAATCGGCCCAGTGGTTATCGAGGAGTAGACTTTTAAGTGATTTCCAAAAGATTTTAGAAAATTCAAGATGGCCGCCAGAAAATTGACCAATCAAAGTTCTGTGTACATGTTCTGAAACATACCAGCCTAGTATCCCTCCAGCCAAGTCTGGTTGAAATTGCTGAAGCAGTTAATGAGGAGTAGGGTTTTAAACGATTTACTGCTATTCTTTGGAAAATTCAAGATGGCTGCCGGGAAAATGGACCAATCAAAATTCTGTGTACATATTCTGACAAATACCATGCTAGGTTTCTTTCATCCAAGTTTGATTGAAATCGGCCAAGTGGTTATCGAGAAGTAGGCTTTAAGAGATTTGCAGAAATTTTGAGAGAATCCAAGATGGCCGCCGTAAAAATTGACCAATCATAATTCTGTATACAAGTTCTGAAACATAAACGCATACTATCCTCCCAGCTAAGACTGGTTGAAATTGTCCAAGCAGTTAATGGGGCGTAGTGTTTTAAACTATTTCCCACAATTTTTCAGAAAATTCAACATGGGCGCCGAAAGAAAATTGACCAATCAAAATTATGTATACAATTTCTGAAGCCTACCCCCATAGGACCCTTCCAGCCAAATTAGGTTGAAATCCACCAAGCGGACAATGAGGAGTAGCGTTTTAAAGCAAAAGTTGATGGACGGACGGATGGTCGCCATGCCAAAAGCTCACTTGGCCATTCTGGTCAGGTGAGCTAATAACCACTGGGCTGGTAATAAAAGGCCTCAGGAGAGGCAGCAGTTGATGAACTCTCAGATTTCTTCACTTACATTGATGCCAGTCCTATCACGCCCAGCATGGGCAAACTCTAGACAGATGAACAGTTGGCCATCATTCATTTGACCGTCTCTGGACACTTCCTCAAAACACCTGGATACACCATTGTCTAACCTTGGCTGGGTCCTCATCTATTCATAAAAGACGCATATCCTAGATAAATTTAGGACTATTTGTTACTTTATGGACATTAACTAACTAGGACCGTAGCCACAATTGTAGATAGATATTTGCAGCCGCCATTATTTCAGTTTCTATTTTCTTCGTCGGTGAGCAATTGTTGGTATAAAAACATTCTCGTAATGTTAATGCTAGTCGTTCTTCTGCTGGCTTTCACGGTGGGAGCTTTTAAGTCCATAGCATATGTCAATGGTAGTTGTATATTGTGTATAGTGCAAGTGACATCAACTATATTTATAACAAGTTTACTGAAAACTGTTGCTGCCAGTAGCAGCAACAACTTTCCGTCAAATTTGTTTTCAAAATAATCAGCTGATAATACAATTGGCACCACATAATGATTTGATAACAATTTGGCTGAAAATCGTTGATGCAACAACTTTAATTCAAATTGTTCTAAAAATAGTCAGCAGGGCAGTCAATGTTGCAAGAATTGCTGAAGATATTTCGAGCAAATTTATTGAGTCATTTCTGATTAAGGCAGCAACAGCGTTTTGTAACACAACAAAAATACTAAGCCACTCAATTCACTGTTTGCTAAAAGTCACCTGACTTAGATATCTCAGAAAATTTTAACCTATTCATTCCCATGGTGTAGGTTCCCTTGAAACAAGTTTAGCAGAGATACATCCCTCCATTGGGTAGTCTTGATAGTATCTCTTTAGCTCTAAAGCAGTCATTGCTCTAGGGAACCGGTTCCTCTATTCCTATAGAGAACATATAAACGAGTCGGTGAGCATGCGCACTTATGCTACTATGCATGCGACTGAGTCCAAGCCTTCACTAATTAATTTTCTGTATTACGGGAAACACCTAACTTTTATCTCAACAAATCCTATTCATTCCATAATCTTGTGGCGCTACATCCACATTTGATTTTTCATGAATACCACAGTACAAGCGGTCTTTGTTGAATAAGTTATAGTACTTATGTAAAATGTTTATAATTTACGTGAATATGAACGGAAAGTTCGTTGTTACTAAGTTGAAAGAAAATGGCGCCAGCTTCACATTACAAGCCAGGTGGAGTTAATAACTCTGATCCTTTTTTTTAGCCACGAGGCTCGTTCCTACGAAAGGTATACTATATACCGGTTTGGAACATCTCCTACGAAAGGTATCCTACATAACATATGTAACATACCGGTTGGGAAGTTAGTGGATCAATTAAGAGTTTTGACTAGGTACGTATTTCCGAGCGTCATTCTTTCCTACATAAGGTATACTACATACCGGTTTGGATCGAATCCTACATAAGGTATCCTACATAACTATGTCATATACCGGTTGGGAAGTTATTGGATCTATTAAGAATGTGACAGTGGTGCAAACAGGCGTGGTGGACCGGATGAACACCACAAGGATACACCACGATCATCCCCTGAAGAAAAGCGAGTGGTCCTTCTAAGGACCGTTACTAACATGAAACTCGCAATTACTTCATGATGATCAGTCAAGTCAGTCGTATTACAATAAAGACGAGACCATCAGTATTAATTCGCGATTCGGTGTTCGTTTTCAATTGGCGGCGTTTTTGCAGGCTAATTTAACATTACTAGCAATGGGCCGTGAAACCTTTTTACCATTTATTTAATATCTTATAAAAATTACTCGAGATTTTATGTTTTCTAATACCTGGCGGGGTTATTCGACGCAAGTATTTTTTATGGCCTTAGTTTCATGAAAAATTTAAACATTGCGTTGCTATGGGATATCCTCGTTAGTGTGTCGTAAATTGGCAAATGTTGGACGATCTCGGAATGCCCGGATGTTCAAAATTACGATACTGATTCGAATCCTCGTAATCGTATAACCCTCTTTTGTTAGATAGGCTATTAAGCCTGTGCCAGATTATCAGGTTCACGTGATTTGTAAATCTAGCGAGAAACTTGCGTTCACTTGATTTCTAAGTCTAGCGATAAAATGTATCATATATATTACTGCATGGTTATATTGTAATGTGAGTGACCAACATAAAATGATCTAAAACGTAATGCGATGTTCTAGAAAAATTGCATGAACGGCCGATAATTAAACTGGGTAGCCAGCGTCTATTGTTAGCGAGCCGGACAGTGGCAAAGTAAATCTCCGTTTGGAGGCGCTGACGAGAAGCGTAGTTTTGTAACACAACAAAAATACTAAGCCACTCAATTCACTGTTTGCTAAAAGTCACCTGACTTAGATATCTCAGAAAATTTTAACCTATTCATTCCCATGGTGTAGGTTCCCTTGAAACAAGTTTAGCAGAGATACATCCCTCCATTGGGTAGTCTTGATAGTATCTCTTTAACTCTAAAGCAGTCATTGCTCTAGGGACCCGGTTCCTCTATTCCTATAGAGAACATATAAACGAGTCTGTGAGCATGCGCACTTATGCTACTATGCATGCGACCGAGTCCAAGCCGTCATTTAATTAATTTTCTGTATTACGGGAAACACCTAACTTTTATCTCAACAAATCCTATTCATTCCATAATCTTGTGGAGCTACATCCACATTTGCTTTTCATGAATACCACAGTACAAGTGGTCTTTGTTGAATAAGTCATAGTACTTATGTAAAATGGTTATAATTTACGTGAATATGAACAGAAAGTTCGTTGTGACCAAGTTGAAAGAAAATGGCGCCAGCTTCACATTACAAGCCAGGTGAAGTCAATAACTCTGATCCTATTTTAGCCACGAGGCTCCGTTCCTACGAAAGGTATACTATATACCGGTTTGGAACATCTCCTACGAAAGGTATCCTACATAACATATGTAACATACCGGTTGGGAAGTTAGTGGATCAATTAAGAGTTTTGACTAGGTACGTATTTCCGAGCGTCATTCTTTCCTACATAAGGTATACTACATACCGGTTTGGATCGAATCCTACATAAGGTATCCTACATAACTATGTAATATACCGGTTGGGAAGTTATTGGATCTATTAAGAATGTGACAGTGGTGCAAACAGGCGTGGTGGACCGGATGAACACCACAAGGATACACCACGATCATCCCCTGAAGAAAAGCGAGTGGTCCTTCTAAGGACCGTTACTAACCAACTAACATGAAACTCGCAATTACTTCATGATGATCAGTCAGTCATGTCAGTCGTATTACAATAAAGACGAGACCATCGTATTAATTCGCGATTCGGTGTTCGCTTTCAATTGGCGGCGTTTTTGCAGGCTAATTTAACATTACTAGCAATGGGCCATGAAACCTTTTTACCTTTTATTTAATATCTTATAAAAATTACTCGAGATTTTATGTTTTCTAATACCTGGCGGGGTTAGTCGACGCAAGTATTTTTTTATGGCCGTAGTTTCATGAAAAATGTAAACATTGCGTTGCTATGGGATATCCTCTTTAGTGTGTCGTAAATTGGCAAATGTTGGACGATCTCGGAATGCCCGGATGTTCAAAATTACGATACTGAATTGAATCCTCGTAATCACATAACCCGCTTTTGTTAGATAGGCTATTAAGCCTGTGCCAGATTATCAGGTTCACTTGATTTGTAAATCTAGCGAGAAACTTGCGTTCACTTGATTTCTAAATCTAGCGTTAAAACTTATCATATATATTACTGGTTATATTGTAATGTGAACCTAAAATGATCTAAAACGTAATGCGATGTTCTAGAAAAATTGCATGAACGGCCGATAATTAAACTGGGTAGCCAGCGTCTATTGTTAGCGAGCCGGACAGTGGCAAAGTAAATCTCTGTTTGGAGGCGCTGACGAGAAGAGTAGATCTCATTGCCGAATTTCCGATTCCAGGATATCTATATCCGAGTACTCGCTTAAGCTACTTCATTAAAATTTGCTTTAACCTAATCTGGTCAGATAATATCACGTGATTTATATATCATGTGATTATCACGTGATTCTGATTTATATATTATAAAGACGACATTTATGTCAAGTTAGGATTAATTTTGATGGAAAAAACAATCTTTATTAAAGGATACGCAATATTTAGGCTGCTCAATTTAATAATTTCACTTCTGCGAATGATGTTTTGAGGTATACATTAAGCATAGCCGCGAGGTGACAAGATTTGTGAAGGGTTTTTTCGTGGTATCTTCAGACGTTAAGATGTTTAAAAATTCAGAGGAAAATAAGTTTTATCCTTGTATATAGTGCGCGCAAATTTTTTAGAACATGTAAATTGAGCATAAATGTGCGACCTATTTATGGATTTTTAAGTAAATACGCCACTCCCATATTTGCTGGTACTCATTCAGAGTCAACTTATTTCAGTTGCAACTTATGACTAATAACTTCGAGAGTTAAATGGTTAATATTTTGATAGTAAACGCTACAAACTTTGATGACCAAGTTTTACTATATCAGAGATGTGTGTTGATCTCAGTGTTTTAGTAGCAAGCATAGCCTTTGGATCAGGAAAGTTCTTGACTATCAGCCACTTTTATTAGCCCTAAGATGGGTTTTTTCCCTACTTAATGTATAATCTAATCTCTCATCATTTTGTAAATTCTTTCTGCGGGTACTTAACTTGGGTGAAATTGGATATATAGAGCAAGTACCCAGGCTATGAGGGATCATTCTATCGGCTCTCAATCGATTAATTGTTATAGTCAAATATAACATTCTGCTTGCAAATGGACTATTACTCGTGGAAATCATCTGAAAGTCTAGAAGAGGGGGAGAACTAACCTAGTTAGAAAAATTTTCTCTCTAAGGGGTGTGTAAACTGTGAAATGTTGGTCTGAACATGTTGTTTCCACACCATCTCTTAAAACATTCGAAAATGGTTTAGGTAGGCTTTGGCATAGTCAAGCCAATGTATGACTACACCGTACACGCAACCCATGACTAGAAGTGACGGCACAGGCATGGAGATAAATGAAGAAGAGATGACCATGAGGCCTAATTGTCCTGTGCTCAGTATTATTACCTAGATTATAACTCAATTTTTATGGCATAGCAACTGATTATAATTAAACTTCTGGTTTAGGTATGCCAAATCAAATCACTTCTGGTGTTTTGCTGGTATTGTTTGTTTCTAAATCACTTGACAGTTTAAATGCCCTATTTCAGGGGCTCTTATTTTGGATTCTTTAATTCTTTATTAGTTGCTCTTAGTGCAATGGCTGAACCATCCAATTATCCTCATCCTTCGAAACCTTGTGTACACCCAACTCTTCGCATTTATCTTCTAGGAATGATTTAATTTTTTCTTATGATCCTAGCAGTGCTTTTGTCGTTTTGATTTCACTAGATTTCGTTTTGCTCCTGAGTCTTCTCATGTATTACACTTTAACTATCAGCCTCCATCTTTCGACTAATATCAATCTGCAAATAAGTGCGTCAGACTTTATTATTTTAATTGTGAATAGTGGTTTGCTAACTTTTAGTATCATATCTGGCCTGATTTATTTTTAACATAGTTTTTCAGTCTTTCTTTTCTATCAGTAGGATCCCTCGCCATGATGAAGCATATCTATGGGTGAATGTAAGCTTGTCACAATAACAAAATCTTTTTTGTCTTATCAAGATTTACACCGCTCCTTTCTCGAGTTCAGTAGAAATTTTGATCTTTTTATTTGTCTAGGGATATATCTATTTCTATTATTGTCATATGGAGAGGTCTTCTCAGCCTTATCTATTCAAGACTATTTTTTATTCTTCTAAATTCAAAATTTCCCAGGCATTATTAAATAAACTCCTCAAGGGGGCCTAACCAAGATGATTGGATTATTGCCTTTGCATGGATTGTGGAATATGGTTTTTTCCTTTCACCCTTCTGTGTAGTTTCAGTCCTTTGTCCTTATCCATCATTGATCTGGTCACAGGTTTGATGGACTTCTTTCCTGTTTAATCATCTGATAAAGATATTAACAATTGGGCTCATATCATACTAGCTTTGTTTTAAAATTAGATTTGTAAAATAAGATTCTGCAGGTTTATTCTGGTCCTAGCTGTCATGCTTAAGCGCTTCTATATAATCTCTACTCTATCAGGGGTGGGATGGGTATAGCTAGCCTCATGCATGTCTTAGGTAGCAGATTTCCTACATATAAGGTACAATCAATGTAGTCATTGAATCCCCCTTTTTTCTATCAAACCATGTTGGTCTCCTTTGACATTAGTCCTGCTTCTGTTCCTGATCAATAATTTTCTGCTCTTTTCAAGTAGGATACAGTGGAGGAATGGCAGAATCCAGACTTTAAGGATTATGAGGTGCTGGCAGATCATCTTTTATAGGGTCTCGGCTCTTATCTTCAACTCATATATTTATCCTTTTCTGACAACTTCCAAAAAATTTACACTTCATGATTTAATACTAATTCTGTTGTATATTTTGGAATTATTTTGTCTGGAACCCATGGCTGCTTTGATACTGTTTGAGACAAAAATTACTTAGTCAATCGTTTTATATTCAACTCTTTTCCTACTATGTTGTCTCAGAAATGGAGTTCATCGATGAAAGGAATAATATGGACATGGAGTCATTTTGCCTAGTCATCACTGGTCTAGTCAAGGATAAGGGACAGTGTTTTCTGATATTTCTATATATACAGAATTTGTCCTAACTGGATCTGGGTTCTTTTAATTACATCATAGCCAGTCTGGGATTCCTCTGGCTTGGAAGGTTGCTTAATTATGTTAAAATTTGGGCCGAATGGAGTCAGTTTTGTGTACGAAGGTCAAGTCTGGTAAGTCAGAATTTTGTCCCTCACCACGACTGCATACACTGCATTTTCATTCGTTGGGTGTCATCGGTACCAATTCACCAGTTTATCCATCTGCAGGTCCAGTTTGATGTCTTGTTCTTACGTGTTTGGGGGAGGGGATCTCGTTCTTGCGTCTATGGAATCAGATAAAGTAGTCTTACTACTCTCTTCCTTTTCAGGAACTAGAACAGGAACTAATACTCTAGTATTCCTCTTCAATACTCAGGAATATTGGAGAATGAAGAGATATTGTCTCTTTCACAAGCACCTATCTGCTCATGCAGTCATTTCTATAGTAGTGACCTTCATCAACAAGCAGGGCAGTTGAGGTTATCATAATTTGTCTGGAGTCTTGGTCTTCCTCCCGCGGTGGAGATGTCAGCAAAACTTTCAGCAGCTCACATTCCAGGTAGAATGATTTTCCTTGTAGCTCATTTATTACATCCCATTAAGTTTCTACTCAGTATAGTGTCCAGATTTGATGTTCATATTCTTCCTCCAGGCTAGGCTCTGGCGGTAGATGCTCTGGCCCAGTCATAGACTTCACATTTTCTAAAATTATCTTCAATTTAACTTTCTAGTGCCAATTGTATTTAAGAACTTTTGTCAGCGGTTTCTAGTACAATTGTCTTTAAGAACTTTTGTCAGCAGAATGTATTATCCCTTTAATCACTCCTGCTTGGCCCAATGAGAGTTATTCAGTGGATCTCGTAGTCCTCTTTGTGGAAATCCAAAGCGTCTTACCAATTTTGCTGATTTTCTATCTCGTTTAACAGCAGCTTTCAGTTCATCATTCCACAAATCTTCAATATGTATATATGGTATTTTCCAAGAGACCTGTTTTTCAGAAATTGATTTTTTGTCTGAACTTTAGTATTCTTAATCAATTCAAACTATCTGTTACAGGAGAATTTACCAGAGTATATTTAAGGTTTTCAAATGGTTGTTAGAACAGCACATTATCTCGCCCGATTCTGCATCCCATCATCAAGTCATAGATTCATGGCATATTTTTTGATGATTTAAATCCCTGTATGCTGGGGTGGTGTTATCGTTTTCACTAGCATCTATCCTTCTTTGTTTTCTAGAAGCCGGTTTGAGAGTTATTAAGTATTTACATCATTTATCCATGGTACCGGTATTTTTAGGGTATAGCACAAAGGCAAATACCTATAATAAATTCCTCTATTAATTCATTCTTGGGTCCATATGTTTAATTGTATAACTCTGAAATCATTCTTTTTGTACTAGCGGCCGCGTTTGTTAGATGGCATTTTGATATTCATATTCTTTTTGGGAATGATCTTTTCTAGGTGGTAGGAGAGCTGGCCTCATTCTTTGCCCTTGAAGAGATCTTATATATATAAAACCTAATTAATTGTTTTCAATCCTTTCCGAAAACTATGCCCAATTTAAAATATCTTTTTGAAACACCGTTCAGGTTACTTATGCAAATTTGTTTAGTAAGCGCGCATCTCATCAACTGGATTACAGACACCATTAATCGACACTAGAATGTATCTCCAGGAGACACTCAGTAAGTGTTAAGGCACACGATGTTCGTGGTATGGCCTTCTCCTTCGCATTCTATGCAGATCTACCGTTCAGATTACTTATGCGAATTTGTTTAGTAAGCGCGCATCTCATCAACTGGATTACAGACACCATTAATTGACACTAGAATGTATCTCCAGGAGACACTCAGTTTGTGTTAAGGCACACGATGTTCGTGGTATGGCCTTCTCCTTCGCATTCTATGCAGATCTATCAGTGGACGACATTATGTAAGTTGCAGTATAAATGTCAGATTCTACATTATTTTTATCTGAAAGATCAGATTCAATTCACAATCTGACATTTCTCGTTTCGCCACTCAAACCTAGGCTCAATTGCCTAGATTCTTTAGTCAGCCGTCTTCTTCACCATCTCACGGCTGTTTTTAAATTCTCTTTGCTGAGATTTTCTAATTATCATTATATTATTGTATTTTATTTCGAACATTTGTTTGTTCGTGCTATTTCAGCACTTCAGCGATTTAGTTGGTTTTAGTATTTTTGGTGATTAACCTTTCATTCCTGATTTGCAATTTACCAACCCACCTAGTATTTGGGCTCTGACCAATTCTATGTTTTAGCAAACAGTGAATTGAGTGGCTTAGTATTTTTGTTGTGTTACAAAACGACCCAGACGTATATATACTGGTCTGGCGTTTTGTTAGCTTACTAAAATACTTACCACTCAATTCACTGGGGCCCACCTCAGCCACCCCGCATCGTTAAATTGCAAATCATTAAAAATTTGTGGAATTAATTAATGACGGCTTGGACTCGGTCGCATGCATAGTAGCATAAGTGCGCATGCTCACCGACTCGTTTATATGTTCTCTATAGGAATAGAGGAACCGGTTCCCTAGAGCAATGACTGCTTTAGAGTTAAAAAGATACTATCAAGACTACCCAATGGAGGGATGTATCTCTGCTAAACTTGTTTCAAGGGAACCTACACCATGGGAATGAATAGGTTAAAATTTTCTGAGATATCTAAGTCAGGTGACTTTTAGCAAACAGTGAATTGAGTGGTAAGTATTTTAGTAAGCTAACAAAACGCCAGACCAGTATATATACGTCTGGGTCGTTATCAAATTTTCTCAGAATAATCAGCTGTCTTTCTGTTTTGTTAGCTAGCAAGTGCATACACAATTAGTTAGGCCTATATCATGCGCATATTCCAGTGTGAAATATGTTCACAAAGACCAAGCAGTCCGCCTGCACGTGTACGATCGCGTCTGACGTAGGCGTGAATAGAATACTACGCTTTCTTCTTGATTGACAATGAAATGAACAGACTTTTCGAGCATATATGATACTGGGACTCGATTTTGTATATCACATATGCCTAACTATACACCTAAAAAAAGTAAGCTCCCCTTAAATATGGACGTGCAATGAAAATTCCCACAGAGCACCAGTTACACTATAGCGCCAATATGTGAAATCGATTACCTCATATGCCGAGTAATGCCTGATTGAGCATGCACTAAATGCAAAATAGACCCATTAAAAATTGTAAAATCAGACATGGCCTTTGCTGGAGGAATATCAGTCATTCTGGCATCAGCTGTGTGCAAAGACCAGTGCTAGTGTGTGCACAATTGTCTGTTTTAACAATGCCGCGTTTATCAAACCAGAATAGGGCAATTGCCACTGGTCTTTTGGAAGCTAATTTCCTAGTGAAACAGGTTGTGCGTAGAATGGGCGTTACTCTAAATGTGATCAGAAAGCTGCGTCACAAATTCCAGCAGACTGGTGAGGTAAACGATCAACAGAGAAGTGGCACACCAAAGGTCACAACTCTGGGTCAACATCATCTGATCACAAACTAATACTTCGAAGGAGATTTGCACAGCAAGTAAGATCCGTGATCAGCTACACACAGCCGCTGGACCTGTGGCCAGAAGGGTCAGTGACCAAACAGTGAGGAATCGTCTCCATGGTGTTTGGTATAGATGATGCTGTGTCAGCTTTAAGCTGGACAATCAGGCAACTAGGTAGTTAATGATGAGTAGTAAAATAATCTTAATTCCGTATCGTGTCTAGTCGTCAAACCATGGCATAAACTATAACATGGTGCCAGTTCGTGCTCATGCCCGCATACGAATACTCTGAATTCGGTCATATATCCTGAAGCTTCGTTAGAATTATTGAGTAAGTCTCGCAAAAGACCACAATTTCGTGCTAATTCAGATTGGTTTCCGGTCGGGTATGGGAGGGGGGGGGGGGGGAAGAGGAGGAGGAGAATTACGTGATCTCACGGACGTGTCGCGGTAGAAAAATCCAAAGTTAAAGCTGAACTGTCATTCCAAATACCATAATCGAGAAATACTAAATTAAAGCTTAACATTCACTCTAGATACCAGAATGGTTAGCGGTATTCCTGCCCCAGGTACTATGGACATGCAGGAAGATGTTCCAAGCAACTGGGAATATTTCAAGAGTAGTGTGCAGAATTATCTCGTCGCAACACGTGTTGATAAGAAATCAGAACTTGTCCAGGTAGCAACCATTCAGTCAATTATGGGAAAAGAGTGCAATCTTATCCTAAAGCACTTGATTTGTCAGAGGAAGACAGAAAGAAGCCAGATACAAATTCTAGATGTGCTGGAACAATATTTTAAGCCAAAACACAACAAAATTTATGAACTACTGTAACTTGGTACTATGGACGAGGCATGGGTTCTGTGCCTGTCTATTGCTTGTAATCTAACTATCTACTGTAATTTGATACTATTGTAGCTCGCGGGGTAGTGTCGGGCCGTTCCGGTGTCTGGTGTCGACTCACCGCGCCGCAAGTGCACGACGAATGATGATGCTGGTTAGCTTCCGGTATCGGGGTGACGGATCCTGTACGATACTTCCCTACGGGTAACAAAGACCGGTTGCTAAGGCGGTGGAACTCAATCGTTCTGGTGAGGCCGTGTGACCATCGTCACGAACATTAAAGACAACAGTCTCATCCCAAGAGTTTGTCACCAGTATGCCTGTCCATAGCAATTTCGTGATCTATGGACTTACAAGATTTGATTGGTGACCTAATTAAAATAAGTCTATACAATAGTTTTACCTAAACAGACCGTCAAGTATGCTAGATAAAAATGATGAGCATTCAAAAATACAAGACAGAGACAGCCTGATGAACTTCTAAACGTGGGGCTCCCAGAGGTAACACACAGACTCGTAGGTCCGCAGGGGTTTCACTGTAAGGGAGGCTCCCGTACACGAGATTTAACTAACGAACTTAATATAAGCTATTATACCTCTAAGCTGAAAGGAAAGAAAATTATCTTTTGTAGTGTCGGAAAATCATGTGCCTCACGCGGGCACTACTCCTAGTGCTAGTTTGGGTGAGGAGTATTATCCTTGCATGGACCGTCATCACTGAATCCTTGCAAGAGGCAAGCGCCTCCTGTGGGCCTCCGTCACAGGAAAATGTCACCATCGCTTAAAGCAGGAGAAGAGTAGTGGCCAAAAGGGACCCACTCTAATATTCAACCAAAATGCTGTAAAGAAAAGACCATACCTAGTGAAATTATGACTATAAGGTTGCGTGCTGTTTTACGTGAAGAAGGGACGAGTGATTCCCGAAGGATTCCTACGTCACCGTTTTATGTAATTCTCAGTATGCTGAATTAGTAGTTGCCGCTTTTATTTATGCGGGCCTTCTATGCCTAACCTCATATTTAGTTTTTAGAGACAAGAATTATTTTAAGCCGCAAATGGCTGGCGTTTACCTAGCCTTTAGACACGGCTGTCATTGAGAATGGATGCCCTAAGTCATCAATACTGAAGACAGCATGCATACATGTCACTTTGCAAGATGTCCGAACTGGATAAGAATCTGGACATCTCGCTCCGTAACCACATAAAACGTCACAGGACATTGGTTACTTTTCACAAAAGCATTTTAGGCAACTGATCTATTGTTATGGTGGGGGTAAGAGAGACGAATACCCACCGTAAATGTCCTTCCCGTGAGGGCATGGCAGATCTGAATATCATGCCCAGACATTCTTACGGAATTTGGTGGGGATGCACATCTCGCCCGTCACCAGGTCCTACGGAACTAACTTTTTAACCTGGCGTTAGGTTTAAACACAAGTTTCCCAGTTATGCACTGCGGTGCGGGAGGATTGTTCAGCAGATTAAAGAAAATAATAATTAAGATATGTTTTCGCAGTGCTTTCCTACATTGGCAAAGGTAACTAACTACTGAGTATCTGAGGATACCGGAGAATGTGTGTGACACCACACTCTGGCCCTCTGCTCAGAAACCCCAATAGTTTCCCAGGGTCGGATCAGTCCATGGTGCGGATAGGGACATCCAAACAATTAAGAAGCCATAAGGCTTAGTGGAACATGAAGAGAGACAATAACTTAGAAATATGAGGCCCTTTAGGTATGTTGGCCAATCCTACACAACCTTGCAACTACCGGAAAAGAGGTATACACTACGTGTCTCCTAACGAAGAGATTGTTTCTAATCATTTTAAATCTATCCTATCGAGCTGAATAGAAAAGGTTTTTAGTCGGTAGCATGCCAGACTAAACAGAGTTATAACACGGACAGCGACCTCCGTGAAAAATTGTTGGTGGTGGGAGAAAGTGCTGCATATATAAATATTGCTGTATAGTGTTTCCTACGTGCACTGCAGTACTATATTTTTCTACAAATAAACAAAACATATGAACTGATGGCCACTTGCCATATATACACTAACCAAAACAATCGATACAATGTGAAATGATCAGAATGATATATATAGTACAGGTTGAGAACCCTACTATGGTGCAGTTAGCAAAAACACCTTGCATAAAATAAGAATAACTATAAACAGATACAGAAATTATAACTAGCGGTCATAAGACCGTTATGGTGCCTTTTAGTCATCGGGACCGTTTATACAGATACGATATAATTATCAAAGATGTAATTAACGGGATAATTAAAATGTCGAGTATAGTTACTTGAATAATCGGTATCCATTCTTAAGCTGGGCTATCGTGTTACTGAAATTGATACATCACCCTTGGTTTGACATGAGTTGATGCATTCCCTGGAAGCTGGAAAGTTCCCGCATGGCGGTTTCCGCAAACAGGATTCCCACAAGCAGCCCATGACGGGAGCGGATCGAACAATATATAGAATGTCTAACGAGTAGTCAGCAAGGAATACAATAACATTACTGCTATGACGAAAGTTCCCGTACACCGATGGTACGGATGGAAGTTGCCAACAACCCGATCATGACCGGGGGTTGTTGAATGTGGATGAAGATACATAATGAAGCTTAATGGTGCGGGGTACGTCAGCCAGCTCTGAAGACGTACCGGGCAAAGTTTACTTTGCTGCGGTCAAAAAGTGTAGATAAACCTGCACGACATTAGTGTGGGGATAGCTGAATAACGACTTTTTGGTGTGGCTGGCAGATCCGGCGAGTCATCCACCAAAGAACATCGCTGCCTCTACATCTGTAGAATCACATTTCCAGGCCAGGAAAGGCCTCAGCAAGTTCGTGTTCCGAGTTAGTTCTTGATATATTCGTGAACAATATCCAAAAGTTCCAAAAATGCTCCCGCAACAACGGGAGATACAAAATTGCTTTAGTGCAGTGGGTTGGATTACTGCTAGCTATGGGAGAGAAACCGACAGAGATCGAAATGATCTGCGTAATGCTTGTCTTGCTGATTGTAGCTGACACGGGTATAACCTAATCGGCCCCTGGCCGAGGATGCTCTTGAGCTCTGGAATTCGTCTCCTTTTATACTACTCGTGACGTCACAGGCGCATGCTCCAACCAATCATCGGTCGAGCAACAGCCAAACAGCACGTAGGTAATAATAACGCAGTTGAATGTTCTAGAACAGTCTAGAAGTTCTGCGTACACGTGGTTATGACTTCACGGCAATACCTTGAAGATAATCAAAAGGGGTTTTCCGTGGATAACTCAGCCATTTCTTAACCGATTTTGAAATGGTTTACAGATTTGGAAAGCCCGTCGAATTCTGGGCTTGATTAATGCCAGATTCGGCGGGAACACGTTTTTAAAAAGGATTATATTGTACCTTCTCGCTACACTAAAAGCGTCATCCTATCTTGGTCATAAATTACACGCTCTGTCAAAAATAGTATTAAGCATGCCCACTATGCGTTTTAACAAATGTAGTCATCTTTACGCGATCTCTCATAGGCTCATATACGCTTATAGCTCTACCCAGGGGGGGGGGGCATGTTCACGGAACAAATCCAGGACAGGCGGCGCGTACCCAGTCTAGCTGGTACGGTCGGTACCTGACTGGTTGATCCGAACTACACCATGGATGGGGCATGGGTTCTGTGCCTGTCTATTGAGTGTGATCTAACTATCTACTGTAATTTGATACTATGGACGGGGCCATGGGTTCTATGCCTGTCCAACTAATATATTAGGATATGTTGCATGAAATATTGCTGTAATTTGCATTTCTGGATGGGGCATGGGTTCTGTGCCTGTCTAGATAATATTATATACGTCAGGGTATCTCTACTTGAGTATAGGTCATGCAATGTATAACGTATCAATAGAGATGGGGCACGGGTTCAGTGCCTATCACAAAAATATAAATTTTGACACATACTGGCCTAGTCTAATGTATATATGTATGCATTTTATTTTATTGACACACTGGCAACGTGCGGCTTCAATTTCCACATGATAACCAGCCGACAGTCATGCACCCATTAGTTTAATTTGTTGATCACCATCTCCCCGGTCGGGGATCAAACCACCATACTGCAACTCCGCTTGACATCAGCAACCAGACATCTTTCCCCTGGACCACCGCACCAAGATAAGAATCTTGGTTTTAGCAGACCAGCTTTCACATGTCTGATATACTGACACACTGACGATTCATATGGGACTATCTGCCACCTGCCACTATTCAATCCTTGGCTTTTTAGGCCTATTGTACTCCATCACGGCTCTGGCAGTATATGTATTATTATTTTATTGACGCACTGGCAATGCGCGGCTTCAATTTCCACATGTAATGTAATGTATGTATGAATATCTGTTCGAGCCAAGGAGCTTACCGCTACCTCTGGATCACCGGTAGCTTGCGGGAGTTATACATGTGTGCAGTATAATATGTACAATAGCTTGTATAGTGCCGTCTGACGACCAGTTGTATATATATATATGTCCTGTTAAAGGAAATATGTACAGTTGTATTTGCATATATGTATAACCGTTCTGACATGGAGCAGAACATAAAGGTATTGCCTGCGTTCAGTAATATTTTTAACTTAAGTTTTTAACTTAACTTAACTTTGGTTTGTACAACCAGGGCACTGACAATGCAGACATTAATAAGCTTCGTTAGCTAGCTAGTATGTGCAACTACGCCAATTTAACTGATACAATGATCAGAGACAAACTCGTGCTCGGTGTCACAGTCAAAAATGTGCAGACAAAATTGCTCTCTATGACAACATTAACTCTTGACTCAGCAATAGAAACTGTTAAGGCAGCAGAAATAGTCTCAATCCAGGTAGAAAAGCTTAGTGGTGAACTTGAATTGGTAAACTATGCCGAAAAGAACAAACACTATGTCAAACAAACTTATACAAGTGGAATGCGGAATCATTTTGCCAAAGTCTGTCAGCAGAAATTATCAGGTGATAGGTATAAGAATAATATCAAAGTTCACGCATTGCAAGAACATGACTTTAGTGACAGTGACGAATCAGTCTATATTGTTAACTCATCAGATCAGTACTTCACTAATTTGTCAATAAGTGCACCCAATGGCAATATAGCAAAAGTCAAATGCCAGCTGTAGCATAATGCGGCTGGAGGATTACCATAAACTAATGCAGTGTAGCGACCCGGAAATGAAACACTCTGATAAGAAGCTCAAAATGTTTCCAATAACAAGACAAAGGAATATTGGATTATAAGATGGTGGAACGGCAGTAGTATATATATAGGGCTATCAGAACAGAGGGTGGTGGTAGCCATGGATTGCGGAACGGCGGCTACAGGAGGGGAGGTGCGCTGTTAGAACAGAAGGATACAGTAATTATGCACATACATTCCACACATTCTAACTCGGGATTGTGTTCCGAGAAAATATGCGATGCGCCTAAGCACACAAAATAGCTAACGCTTAAAACACTATCTCGCTGTTGTTATCTGTTAGATGTAATATGCCAGTTATCAGTAGGTCTGCGACTAATAATAATAATAATAATAATAATAATTTAGAAGTATGTGGAGTATACTTAGTGTGTGTTACGTGATACACATTCAGTTACCAAAATGTACGTATAGTTTGCAAGTGTCACTTAGTGTGTTGCCTACGAACTTTCAGTTTCCAATAACAAGACAAAGGAATATTGGATTATAAGATGGTGGAACGACAGTAGTAGTATATATAGGGCTATCAGAACAGAGGGTGGTGGTAGCCGCGGATTGCGGAACGGTGGCTACAGGAGGGGAGGTGTGCTGTTAGAACAGAAGGATACAGTAATTATGCACATACATTCCACACATTCTAACTCGGGATTGTATTCCGAGAAAATATGCGATGCGCCTAAGCACACAAAATAGCTAACACTATCTCGCTGTTGTTATCTGTTAGATGTAATATGCCAGTTATCAGTAGGTCTGCGACTAATAACTAAGACATAACGTCTTATCAAGGTGGTGTTATAGCGTAGCACACTAGTGATTGAATGTCAGTGGTCTGTCTGTCTGCCCCCCCCCCCCCCCAAGGCTGGCCGAACAGAGGTGTGATAACGTTGCAGCAGCTCATCTGAACACCCATTAGAGACACATATCCTTAGTGGTATACCGATCACCTGTGATCAACCACACACATTCTCCATGGTATACCGATCACCGGTGATCAACCACACATTACAGGGTCTCATCTTCCAGAGACGAATCTGATCAACGTTGTGTACCATGGGTTACTCTGAAGAACTATGGAGTTACATGCATGGTGTAGGCATGGAGGGAAAAGGTGGCAAGATCATTACATGACCTGGGCGACTATGCAAATAGATCGATTGAGTCCTGGAGAGCTTCTCTTGACATAATAATCCCAACACTAGTAGGCGAGTTACTCGCACAAAATCCACCAACAATACAGGAGTTAAGAAGCTATTCACTGACAGAAATAGCATTAACAGAATTATGGAAGTATTTACATGAACCGGGCGGTCGGTCTACAGTGATGCTATCGAGTTAGATCAAGAACATCTCGACGAGCCTGCTCAGGCAAACACGTAGTCACGACCAGTGTCACATCGGCATGAGGGGATAACCCACAGGCCCTTCCAGCTGCCTTGGCAATGCTCACTTGGCAGAATGGCAGACTCTGACATGTTCACAGGTGACACAGAGGATCTGGTGCTGTATCGGCTGCAGACAACCACGTCCAGACCTTTCTACACCATAGAGGTGGCAGACAGACTCAATTTTCTTACGTGGGTAAAAGCAGTCACAGATATTTTTCCGCAGATGGTCGTGGAAGGGATTGTACTGAGGCTCGTCTCGGAAGTGGGCCCACTTGGCATCTAATATAACGGCTGTCTGTGAGGCAGCCACCACAGGTATGAGCAGTGGTATGACCAGCATCCTATATATGGAGGGTTAAGCTGAACAAGGTGAACCCTTAGGGAAATATCTGTGTCAAATCGAGCCCTGTGCCGGAATCGATGCCAATCTTCATGCCTTCAGGGGCAGGTCTCAACTGCTCCGCTTTACCACCAGCTAAAGCCGCAGCTCTAGCACAATATGGGTTGTCTGCAGACTTGTGAGCCCAACACGCTCGAGCAGCTTCACCGAGCCCTTCGCCTTTGAGGAGTGTGACACACCCTCTATCCGCAGGATGCCATCCTGAATATTGATGGCTTCCTCTGCTTCTCTTGAGATCCTGTACTACCAACCTGGTGGATATTACCGTGAGCCTCACCAGCTGCTCGAGGTTGCACATTGCAAGGGTTATAGATTCACCTTGGAGATGGTTAGCCAGTGGCTTACCAGACAGGCAATGTGACAGATCTACATACCTCGTCCATGGCACATTCGGTATGCACACTTCGATGAACCTGTCCAGAACAGAGTCCATCAGGCTGATGTGCTGTTCCTTCCGCATGATCAGGTCTGTTCCAGAGGAACATGCCAGACCTACAAGTACGCGATCACCATTGTCGATGTTGCCAGTAGATATAAGACGGGAGTGCCTCTCACGGATAAGTAGATGGCTGTCGGGTTCCAGAGTATCTATGAGGACCCGCAAAATCCCCTCTAGTGGCCAGAGTTGCAGTAAGTGGATGAGGGTAAGGAGTTTAGAGGTAAAACGGCGGCTCTCATGCAGAAAGATGGTGTGGTGATTAGGCGAGGCGAGGTGGGACATCACCGTGCCCAGGCTAATGTCGAGCAGTGGAACCTGACATTGGCAGAGAGGCTGTTCCCACATCAGTATGCTCAGGAGATGGCTGTCATGACTGGCCGGCGTTCCAGGATATGGGTGAGAGGGTTGCCCATTGTGGTGAAGAGATCCAATCCTGAGGTTACTAGGCTGATAGGACAGAAGCCAGTCAATGCCATTCAGCGATCCTCTGTGGCCCGACAGTCGGAAGGACTATGCTCTGTTCAAGAGCTGTGCTCGGAGGACAGACTTCCATCCGATTCCCTGGTTCGGTATTTGTATGAGCCTGGCGAGTTGGAGGGTGGACGTAGGCAGGCGACTGACCCCAACTGGTCAATAGATGTACACAAGATTGACAGGTATGTGGATACGGCTGGACAGCCTACGCTGTACTACCTGGCACGCCAGCACGGAGTGCAAAGCAGTCCTAGGTGGCCGTTTGTATGAGAGCTCCAGCTTATTCCTACAGACACACAGCTACCTCCACTGGGAGTGCTTACGTCGAGTAGACATCCTCCAGATTGTGTCAACACCGAGCCCTGACTGTTGGTTGATGTCACATGATGCTCATACGTTACCCAGCAGCTCTTCGACATCCATTGGAGTAAAGGCATCCTTGTGATCATAAGCCAGAGTGTGAATACCATCACGAGCGATCCATTGCTTTGTGTCTGAGAGGCTGAGGCTTGTTTTGGTCTGGTGGACCCAGTAGAGGCAGTGCCCCTACCTTCGCAGCATGTTCATATCATGGTGGAATACCATTCGCTTGAAGAGGCATTCCTTGTACTGCTCATGGCGAATCTGTCTAACCACAGCCCTGCCCATACCCTTTGCCTTCTTGACTTCCTGCTCATCTGACCGCTTGATGGAGTACATCTTCGGGCGCAGGCCAATAAACTCCTGGATTAGCACCCCAGCACACTCATCCTTCATCTTGCCCAGCACCTTCTTGTTGGCAGTACTGTGTAGCGGATGCGTTACTGGGTAGTTGCTTGTGTCATAGGGGTCACTCCTCACAGTCATATCAGCATATACATCATCAGTCTGAACCTCCAGCAGGAGGCTGTCGGTGTCTGTGTAATGGAGCTCACAGTGGGCACCATATAGTCGCTTCAGCTCATTGTAGTAGAAGTCATACATGAGGTGCTTCGAGAGATCCAGGATGGACATTCCCACATAGACAGGGCGGTTCAGCAGCAGGCTCATCTTGTACATGTGGAGCGCAGCTAGATCATCATCGAACACCGTCGCCTGGGAGAAGTTGGGCTTGGCTATTAGGCAGCACAGCTTGTCCTCGTCGGATGACCGGACCAGCTTGACATCCATTCGCTTGCGCAAGTTCTCCATGGTCTTACTGAAGACAGCATTATTCATCAGCTTGTAGAGATCCTCCTCAACGTTGCTATATGGAGCACTGTGTTGAATCGGATGTAAGGTTCCATCCACAGCGACTGATTGACTCGTAGAACCCTGTGCACCTTCTTCAACCTCATACCCAGGCTGAGGTAGAGCTGCAGGTTGCAGTAATGTACGACATAGCGCTCTTTGTCTCAGGTTAGGCACCAATTTTTCTGCTGCCGTCTCCGCTATCGACTCGCCCAATGAACACTGATACTCTGAGAGTC
This sequence comes from Chaetoderma sp. LZ-2023a, assembly GCA_034401795.1. Taxonomy (NCBI): domain Eukaryota; kingdom Metazoa; phylum Mollusca; class Caudofoveata; order Chaetodermatida; family Chaetodermatidae; genus Chaetoderma; species Chaetoderma sp. LZ-2023a. The sequence continues at coordinate 117,803,002 of CM067373.1, forward strand.
ACTCTCTCTTCACCTTCATTCGTTCAGGCGCCGTGGGTAGGCATTGTGCATGTCATGCAGATCCTGTGGGTACTCAGGTCAAGCTCTAGGATGTAGCCCTTTTCATCATCAGGATGTTGTGTAATCTCTGACATCAACGTCCTCCACCCACTCAAACACCAAACCCCCCCCCCCCCCTCTCCCCCCTTAGAAGTGCATCCCAGCTCAAACCCGGGCTTGTGTAATAGTGTACTGCGTTCAGACGATACTGCTGGAGGCATGTGATGCGGAAGTTCTCAAAGACATCTGCAAGGAGCAGTGTCAGACCGCAGATAGAGGTCATGATAAACTCCCATGGTCTGGCAGCTGAACTGGGCCCAGACAGCCTGTGCGTGGTTGTAGTCGTTGTCAGATATTCCCTCGCCAGAGTGTTTACAGTAGAAAGCAGCTTGAGGTGGGAGAGAGGTCACATTGAAACAGTGCCACCCATCCATGTGCTCATAGGGGTATACACCCTTGCTGAGCAGGAGCTCATGCTTGGCAGTGCTAGGTTCATACTCTTTTGTAAGTGGGAACGTTGTGGAACTAGCTACCAGCTTGTTAAGTGATGCTGAGAGGAACTGGGCCAAGTCGATGAAATGCAGCCGACGGAGGCTGAAGGAGATGTACTTCTCCATATTGTTGGGGATGCAGCTGCTCTGTACCTCTGTTTGGGAGATGGCCTGCATGATGAGGTGAGAATCATACCCACTAGATTGTGGAACATGACCGGGATGGTGGTGGTCCTAGGGTTGAGGCGCAGCTTTAGATTACACACATTGTGTGCTGCCCCTGGTAGAGACCAGTGATGTGGCAGTGATCTCTGATACTGTCCCCATCTAATGGTCTGTCGCATACATGGCAACTGACTGCGATTTTATGAGCTCGCCAGTCCTCTCTAGTCATCTCCATCGACCTAGGGTGGGAGAGCATGGCCATTATCTTCTTTTCCTGTGCCAATCGATCCAGGAAGTGCTTAGCTGCATCTTCTCCTCGATACAGCACTGGTGGTTCACGGACAACGTTACAGCGGACCACAATGTATGAGAACTCACAGATCTCATGGTGTTGCGTATTCTGTGTGCTGCTCTGAGCCGGATTTGCCTCTGGCCCCTCAATCTTGGTTGTTAGGTCTTCAAAGTCGGCATAGATGATGAATGGCACCTTGAGTTGCTTGTGATAGTTGGTGAACTGTAGCATCTTCCTGTCCTCTGTATGCATTCTTATGCGCATTGGTCTGCCACTGATGCTGCAGCACTCCAGTTTGTGCTTGATGAGGTCTTCACGAGAATAACAGTGGAGACGGCTCGCAGAAGTGCTTTCTCCCTTTATACCGACTCTGGTCATAGAGCAGACGATTCAAGTCCTTAATCCATGTATAGTGTTGCTTACCACCCTTCTCAATAAGCAGCAGATTTGTCCTTGGAATGACGGGATCAGCCTCACTCAGATGCAGTGGGTAGACATACTTGTTATGCCCGAATACATTAATGGGCAGGCCATTCTGCCGCTCAACATGCTTAAGCTGGTGGAGAGTGGTTGGAGTCTACACCGCCGAAGTCAAACGTGTCCCATTGCCCTAAATACTTCGATGTCCATTGGGGATTACTGTCTGCAGGATAAGCAGCAGCCAAGAGAGACCAGCGAAGACAGTGGTCATCATCTTTGTTCTGGACATTAACCATGGCATGGTTTCGCTTAATCGAAGCGGGGAGATCGATGTAGGACCCACCACGTAGTGGTTGATATCTGGTGATGGAGGTACAATGCATTAACCTGGTCGACTGCCCAGCCAGACCCCTCACAGGTGTAGTTCCCAATGCCTTGCAGCACCTTAGCTTTGGCCTTCTTCACAGCCTCGCTAATATCACTTGCCTTCAGGATGGCTTGGTGCTTAGACCAGAACAGGGGATGTGGTGACCTGTCCCATCATTCTTCTCCTTGTGGAGGGTGATCTTGAGAGCAAGGCAGAACTTCACCCCCTTCAGGTCGACGACCTCTTCCACCAACTTCCTCTCGATCTTGTCCAGGAAAGCTGTTGGCCCTTTTCCCCCATGTCCACGAAGTTCCCATCCTCGTGGATGGTTCTGGAATGCATGTGGGACCTTCACAAATCCTGGGGGCATGTCCCTCATTTCCTGGAATAAAGCATCAAGAAAACTGTCGATCTCATTTGTGAACTTAGGTGGGTTTTCTAGCTCTTGGTGGGGGGGGGGGTCTTCTCAGAAAGGAGAGCTGGGGTTGGCTTCTCGGGAGTGGTTGGCAGCTTCCTGTGTGGGGTTGGGGTTGGTGGCTTCTCGGGAGTGGTTGGTAGCTTCCTGCGTGGGACTGGGCTTGGCTTCTCGGGAAGGACAGCTGCCAGGCTCTCGGCATAAGTGGTATGGCTAATAAGACCCTGTCGCAACAATCTCGCCAAATTCTGTGTGTGTACCTATCCAGTTGTGTTTTTCTAATATGGGGATTTTATGTTCATATTAACACCGCAGACGTGTATACCTATCCAGTTGCGTTTCTCTAATAGGGGGATTTTTATGGTATCACATGCTAGTGGCAGCCCCCACCCCAAACCCCTGGGGGCAGAAGACTATATACAGCCCGTGTGATATTTTTTTATGCTAGTAACACCGAGAGGATGAGTACATCATTAGTATCATATACAGCTGATTCTGCCCCACAATGCCAAATGTTAGTGTAATTTATTAAGCAATGATGTTTTGTTGTGGAGCATAAATTGAGCCTTATGCCTATAGGGCAGGTTTATGCTCGATTACAACGCCAGGCACTATTTGATGTCCAACCGGCAAGATATGACTGGATAGCTACAAGCCATATTCTTCTTTCTTCTTTCGCAGTAAATCCAGTCTCTCGAACAATGTGATGTTCTTCAGACGAACCTCCACAGGGAGTACAGCTGGTACGGATATTTAGTTCTGGATATTTCCTGAAGGTAGAATCTCATGTTCCTTCCAACGTGTCCAACGAGAAGCTTGATTCACGAGATTTCACAAGCAATAATAATACGTGTATCCGTTAAGTATCATAAGCGCAAAAATTGTTTGTTTAAGAGTGGCCAATTTGGTAGAGTATAGTCAGCGATGCAGTCAGACCCATCATGCAACTCTGCAGCACGCAATGTTGAGCGCATCACTGCAGCTGAGTCATCTTAGCCCGCTGTCGATGCAGGACGTGACAAAGTTCTCTGGATAGTTTTTGGAGTCTCTGTGGTATCCGGGAGTTACAGCTTACAGGCTCATCTGCAGCAAACTTGCTAGGGTCTAGGATAGCTTGAATACAGTTCTCCTGTGTGACTTGGAGTCCTAGTGTCTTCAACATGCCACAGATCTTACTTAGGATTTCTTATCGTGTAGGTTGAAGCTGTGTACACACGACAAGGAAGTGCACCAGCGTCATCTTCGCTCTTGCACAGTGGACAGGTGGCTGGACCTCGACAGTTACGGGTTGTTCCTCCAAGTAGGTTATATCTCTGTACTAGTAACTTAGCTTGGATAGTAGCCTTATATACAGAGGTCTTATTATTATATTATGTCAAGCAAGAATCAATAAGCTTCCCTAGCAGACATGGTTATGACTGGATAGATAACGGCTCCTACCTGGCGCAAAGCAAATATTTTTCTGTTCTCTTAAGTTTCTACAACCGCCATTACATTTTTTCAAATCGCTGCAACCATCACCATCCCCCGCCACACTCCTTAGTAAATATTATGAGGATGGTCCATAGCTGCAGCAAATAACTGTAGGAGGTCTAATTAGCGATATCCACCAACACGTCGCAACCATTTGATAGATTCCATTTGTAACACCTTGCAAATACTGTATGTGTTTATATTTTTTCCAGTTGCATAAGCTATGTAAGCAATTATTTTATTACAGTCTTGTTTCATTAGTTTTTAATTGTATGTTATGTCTTATTGAACTGTCAATACATTCATACGTAGTTTACTTATATGTGTAGACTAGTCAATAGAAAATGATTAATATTATACCTTGAATCATATGCAGGTGTGTACCTAGCAACAGTTATTGTTTAGTAAGGAGAATATTCCAAGGTCGTTATACATTGGACAGAGTCAGCTATAGGGGATAAGAAAGACATCCTTGGCTTCCTAACTTTGATTGATAATACCTTAGGGCTTCCTAAGCTTTAATTTAGAGCACATTAAAGCTTATCTTACCCCAAATGTTACCTCAGTGTTTGAAGTGTCTAACTTGTCCTCCGGATCTTGTTACAGTATTAGTCATCAAACGACCAGCACCGAGTTGAGGGTTTTACCACTCTTATACCAGCCCTTGCAGCAGTAACACAGGCTACACCGCGTGGATGGGCATAGCATCCTCTGGCTCTTGGGACAGTTCCACCGGAGTGTACTACACTTAAAGTATCCACCTCGTAGTGCAATCCGATGCTCTGTCTCCACCCGGTTGATATTGTCCATATCCAGCATTGTAGCCTGTCCTATACCTTTTCACACATGATGAATGAATTTCAGACATCGATAAAACACTCCAACATGGCATTTCATTTGTCTTCCAGCCCTAAAATTTTTACATTGACCCAGGTGAATGTGATAAATGGGCGTAAATACTGCATTACATCTATATTACTTATTTTGTTACTTGTTTTGATGAAAGAAAACATTAATATGTTTAAATCCGTCATTTCGCCCCGGAGCAAGAACAATTTGGCCAGAATATCAATGTTTTTTCAAAATAAACACTTTGGCTAATCATAAAATATCGCACAATGTAATTTGCTATAATTATTTTCATTAATAGCATTTATGTTTGACAAAATGTGGGCAAGCCAGCTAGAGAAATATATAGACTTAGAAAACCACCGTGTCACACTTGTAGAAACCACTGGCCCACAGTAAAACCACTGGGCCACACACCTAGCTGAATTGTAATTTTTCTTGGGACATTTTAATCTTGCCAGATTGTATTGATATTGTATTCAGAAACTGCACTCTAATGTTTATAATAGCATATGGATTGTGGTTTCTGAACGCTTATTACTATCTGGCAATTAGACTGGAGGCATTTTAGTGATCTGATCAGCGATACCAATTTGAGTTTTTTCAAGGATTCTGTTAGCAATTCCCATTGAAATAAACGTTGTAGCTTTTTTCAGATATTTCCAATACTAGCGGTTTTGATAGCTTTAAGCCTCCCCAACCCACCATCACCAGTACAGCTGCGATTCATCGAATAATTGTGATTATTTATCTAAAATGATCGTGATTAAAATACTGCATAATCGTGCAAGCCTAAGCTCGACAAAAAAAATTGAAAACTTGAGTTTTGATTTTGACCCTTGACAATTATATATTTAATCTGATTCTTACAGCAGTATAGGCAACCAGGTTTCTGAACTTAGTTTCAATGGATCTTTCCATTTTTAGCTATGCCCCGCCCATCTCTAGCTAAGCTCCACCCACACCTCGCTCGTGTTGGGATCGATCGATCTCTGAACACCCTGACTATCAATTTGCAAAAAACTACACAGGTAAGCTGTTGAATATTTTGAAACTAATTTGTTTGGGTGCTGTTGCTGCCTAAGGCAGCAACAGCGCCCAGACAAATTAGTTTCAAAATATTCAACAGCGTGTTTATTAAAGAGCAAAGAATTACAAATACATACAATGTGTCGGATTGTTTGAGATTTGGTGACGGTCTATATGGAATCCTTTGTGGCGTAATGATTGTGACATCGTCATACACACACTAAGATGGTTCTGACGTCATCATACACGCGCCGAGATGATTATGACATCATACGAAGTCAAACGATGGATGGATACTCTGGAAAGGTGAATTGAGGAACCCCTTTCTAGCCAAGGCCTGCCAACGATGTATGTGAATTTGAATCGATTTTGACACTGTGAACCACGAATTCCCGAATTCTCAATTTAACACTTTAATTTAATCTCAAATCTGTTCAAGAGAATTTAACTTTTCTCAGAAAATGTCCATTTGCCAACCAAGAGAAGACTATTTTTGAAAATTTACCACTGGAATTACTGGCTCGGTTATCGAGCCAGTCATTCCAGTGGTAAATTTTCTAAAACAGTCTTCACTTGGTCAGCAAATGGACATTTCTCAAGACCACTGCTGAAGCCATTTTTGGCTGATATGAGTGCTAAAAAGTTAAAAGGACACTACTTTACAGATAAACTGTTGAATATTTTGGAACTAATTTCTTACGTCCACTAATAAGTAACATATTTTGATTATGACATCAGGTACTTGAGTGACAGATCTGATCCCTCCATCGGCCACCTGAATGACTGGCGAGGTTATCGAACCAGTCATTCCAGCGAAAAGCTTACAAATCATAACTAGATCCACTTGAAAGTGGTAATGGTATTCGTGACGAAAGAGACCGATTTGTATGCTTTTGATGAATGTATTTGATGAATTTACAATTCTGTTGAATATTTTGAAAATAATTTGACTAGGAACTTTTGTGACAACCACTAGCCAAAATAGGTACCTTGAGAGGCTTCACTCTAACATTCAATCCGTGACAAAAATAGCTTCTGCAGTGGTTTTGACAAAACGTCTGTTTGCGCAAGAGTACATTTTTTTTTTTTAATTTACCACTGGAATGACTGGGTCGCTAACCGAGCCAGTCATTCCACGGGAAAATTTTCAAAAATAGTCTTCTTGTTCTGCATAGTCAATGGAAATTTGAGGATTTATGGGTTTACCTTTAACCTTTACAGACCACAGATGACAAAGCTATTTCTGACATAAGGAATATTCTGTTAAATATTATGTGTTAAATTAGTTTCAAAGTATTCAACAGCTTTCCTATATAGCTGTCTTGAATTTCAGACACTAGCATTTCAGGGGTTAAATTGTTAATTTAAATAAATAAAAAAAAATTACTGGTATTATATTTGACGTAAAATTTATTCTTAAGAGCTTTAACGGGAAAGATGCCAAGTGACGAGCGTAACCAGGAATCAGTATGCAGTTAGTATGTCTAGGATTAGCTAGCTTCTGCCGCTTACTAGCCACACTCTCAGTTAAACTGAGAAAAATATTACTTATATTAGTCATTATTTATCATTATTAATATTATTATTATTATTATTATTATTATTATTATTATTATTATTATTAACTATGTGACTCCTCAATTACAACCTAAAACCAACAGTTTTATAATAATAATAATAATAATAATAATGACATCCGTGTCATAATGATGACAATGACACCGTATGTCCAGCGATAGTTTGTTCACAATCCTGAACGTAATGACTGATTAATAACAACTGTAATCATTATGCTTATTATTTAACAAGAACAAAATAATTTTAACAATATATTTATCCATAATTTTTTGGTAATTATTAACAATCACTAATAATGAATTTCGTAATTACTCAGTTGCAATTACGCTTGCAATATATCATCTTCTCTTACTGAAAACATGTCATGGATACGTGAGAATCCCCTGTACAATATGGTAGACGGACAAGAAATAGCAAATTATTTACGATGTCAGGGATAGTCTGTTGTATATTTTGAAAGTAATTTGACGGAGAGCTGTTGCTGCCTATGTCAGCAACAGATTCCAGTTAAATTACATTCAAAATATTCAACAGTTTCTCTGTAGTTGCCTTGAAATTGAGACACTAGCGTTTCAACGGTCAAAGCGTTAACAGATTTCATATAAAGGCCTGACTATTCGAAAGAAATGTTGTCTGAAAGTTGCTCAGGGCAGCAACCAGGCTTTTTTTTAATAACCTCAGAAGGAAAACAATTAATATGTTATCTATTGTTTAAAGAATACAAATCCTTATTTTCGATATTTATTCAGTAATTGTTTAGTTTTTTGTTCCCTTCTCTTATTCTAGTTTAGTTTCAAGGGAAAGAACTCCGCGTAACTAAACAATGCATGCGTAGATTAGCATGCAAGAATTACCTCCCCTGTGTTGAAATTTATGAATGGGGAAAGAACATCTGATGATTCATTCATGACTACATTTAGTGAATAAACCATTTAGTGAATAAACTATGTTCTGTATAATGACGCAGTCAAATCCATTTTTCAAAGACCATCCTAATGTCACCAAATATTGGTCACAATAAGCAAGTGGTTCCTCAACCATTTAACCCTTATTATGTCATGATGTAGGGCATATTCTGTTTAATATTTTGAAACTAATTTGACTGGGAGCTGTTGTCTAAGAACATTCACCGCCTTCTCTGTATAGATGTCATGAAATTGAAATACTGGCATTTTAACACTTTCAACGCTCAAGCCGACAAAAAAGGGCTTCTACAGGGTTCATTTGCAGACCAAGAAAACTATTTTTTGCAAATTTACCACTGAAATGACTGGCTCGGTAACCGAGCCAGTCATTCCAGTGGTAAATTTTCAAACAATAATCTCTTGGTCTGAAAACATTCCTTTTCTATGAGTAAATTGAAATTTTCTTGAACAATTTTAAGGTTTTTAAATGGTTAAAGGTTAAATGGTTAGCAAAAATCAGTTGCCATTGAAATTAAAAATACATTTTGGTGCCACAAGACAAGTGTTTCTTTGAGGTCACAAACTTTTGGCCCAAAAGGTGGTAATAATAATAATAATAATAATAATAATAATAATCAATTACTAATTAATCATGATCATAATTTCTGAAAAGTGATAGCAAATCAGTATAAACTTGTAACAAATTATTTTCACATAGATATTGTATTATCGTTATTAATATGTACATTATACGTCTCTTAATTAATTAATTAATAATAATAATAATATATTTATAATAATTATAACGAGGTCAACAATTAATTACTTAATTACTTCAGAGACGGACAATCAACAAAGCAGAAAAAATAAAATCTGTACATATTTAGAAATTTATTGTGTGTGCATGCATGGTTGCATACCTTAATAACTACAAAATGATGTGTCTGTCTAGAACCCTTATCAAACGGATGTTAGAGTAATACTTGATACAGTAGCAGGAAGGATGCTGCAGATTTTAGAAACAACGCTGCTGAAAGCGGTTTTTGTCTTAGACAGAAACAACATCCGGCAAACACGGTTTCCCGAATGAACTCCAATGGCCCCTCTGCCTAGCTAAGCTCCACCCACGCTTTGTTAGTGTTTGGATCGATCGATCCCTGCACTTTCTGAATCTCAATTTCCAGAAAACTATACAGATAATCTGCTGAATATTTTGAAATTAATTTGACTGTGTGCTGTTGCTGCCTATGGCAGCACCAGCGTCCATTCAGTCAAATTAGTTTCAAAACTTTCAAAAGCATATTTATTAATAGTACAGACATACAATTTGTACAACCTGACAGACTATTAAGCATTTATGACGGCCTAAATCAAACCATTCATGACATAATTGATTATGACGCCAGCCTACCAATATGGGTTAAATGCATTGAATAGTCGCATAATAGACAGCCTTGTCAGAATTTGATTGACCAACATGACCAAACAAGTTTGTAGAGGTATCTACACTAAAAGCAGGGGTGGGTGGGGGTGTGGTGGGTGGACGGTTAAATATCGTACACAGGTAGGTGTGTATATATATATATATATATACACACACACACCTAGCCTCATTCTGTTGTGGCGGGGTCATCAAATAAGAGGTCATCTGTATCCGCGTATCTTATCACTCCAAGGTTAAATTAATTTACATATTTGCGGAACGAATAAATCATGCCTGCTGTAGATTCAATATAGCGTCTCACATTTGTCGACCATGACGCCCACTCAACAGTGTCCGATGGAAATGTCCGCCTTTGTATACTAGGTTTGAGTTGGCCTCACAACTAACACTGCACAGCTGATTGGCTAATTGGAACACTTAAAAGATCTTTTCTTGACCAGCGAATCTACATTCCTCTAGACCACTACAGAAGCAGTTTCAGCAGGCTTGACCATTAAAGGGTCACACCCACCACTTCAATGGAATAGGGTGAAGCGCTATTATGTGCTTGTAATAAGTATTCTGCTGAACATTAACTTTTTCACCGATGGATTTCTCATACCTCATTTTTAAGGCAACCATACAGGAAAACTCTTGAATATTTTGAAATTAATTTGACTGGATGCGCTTCCAGTCGCATTAACGTTAAAATATTTAACAGAATAAGTGTTAGATCGTAAAGAATATATGCCTTCAGTGATTTGTAGATGATATGGTTAAGAAAAACACTTACAAGATACATTTTTATTATCCACATCAAATGGAAAGTGACAATCGAAATTTAATCATCTTATGGTTAAGCCGGCCAAACAGTGTCCCTTTAACCATGAAAGGTCATGGTGACCTACCTTTGATACACGAAACATGTATCCTGACCTCATTAATGTTGGTGATCCATGTTAAAATACCAGTCAAAAGAGGAATTTTCTTCAGTGTTCACGAAGGCAGGATCCCATGAAAAGTAGGGCCCAGTTAACCCTGTAACACTCACATCAGCCAAAAACGTCTTCTGTAGTGGTTTTGAGAAATGTCCATTTGCAAACCAAGACTATTTTGGAAAATTCACCACTGGAATGACTGGCTCAATAACCGAGCCAGTCATTCCAGGAGTAAATGTTCAAAAATGCATCTTCTCTTGGTCTGCGAATGGACATTTTCAATGAGAAAATTGAAATTTTCTTTAACAAATTTATGAGTTAAAGGGTTAACTATTGTTGATATTCGACACGCTTTTGCCCGAGATGTATCCAGAAACCTGGTTGAATGACAATATAGATATTATATGAGTCTTGAAACTACAACCCGATAATAATTATAGGCAGATAAAGTTTTATAATAAACCTCGGCTATCAATTAAATTGTCTAACTATTCAGCGGGGAGAGAGAGAGAGAGAGAGAGAGAGAGAGAGAGAGAGAGAGAGAGAGAGAGAGAGAGAGAGAGAGAGAGAGAGAGAGAGAGAGAGAGAGAGAGAGAGAGAGAGCAGAGCGAAGAGAGAGCAGAGCAACTTTGGTTGTATAAAATGCAATAGGATGATTTAACCTGCACCACTCTGATGTCAAAATCTTTAATTTTCAAATTAAATTAAAAGATGAACTGGTGTTTATTTTTCAACAAATTTGGTGGAAGATGGTGCTGTCATAGACACCAACATCGTCCACCAAAATTGTTGAAAAATGTACACCAGTTACTTTTCTATTGACACAGTAAAAGATAGAATATTGACATCAGAGGGGTAATGGTTAAAAGCATAAAAATTCATCCAAATTAGCGTGGAACATGTTCTTGAAATATTATAGAATTCACTTGATTGAAATTTATAAGATTGCTGTTGTTGTTGTTGTAAGATGGTAGTAAGCGACAGTGAGGGGGCTATTTGCATAGACCGGTGGACAGTTATTCTTATTGGAGAGATGAAGATCGATTATAAATTAAAATTTACACCAAAAAATTTATTCTAAAGACCTAAAAACCTGATTGACAAAACAGTTTATGATGCTGACCTGATGTAGCCCCAGTTAGTGGTCATAAAAAGGCAGGTGGCCTCATAATACAAGACAGTTGTCATCAGAAAGGTGAGAGTGGGGTGGTGGTGGAGGGGTTGTGGCTCTTTAACCATCTAAGAGCCGGGATTGGACAAGAAAATTTAAATCTATGTTTATTGAATGTCTTTTTGAAATTTTATCAATGGAATAACTTGTGTGGTTATCGAGGCAGTCATTCCAGTGGTAAAATTTCAAAAATAACCGTTTTTGGACAGCAAACTGGCATTTCTAAGGACCACTACAAAGGCCGCTTTTGATTGTTTGACCATAAAAGGATTTTAACCATCAAATTTGTTCAAGAACTTTTAAATTTTCTCACTGAAAATGTCCATTTGCAGAGCAAATATTATTTTTGAAAGATTACCACTGGAATTCCAATGGTAATTTTTCAAAAACAGTCTTCTCTTGGTCTGCGAATGGACATTTCTCAAGAACCCTGCAAGTAATTTTTTGGCCGACTTGATTATTTGATCCCTCAGATCATCAAAGATTAGTATGTCATCCAAAACAAACCATCCCCTCAACTACAACCGAATGCTAATCGCAACAAAATATTTGCCTAAGAATCTATTTTACCCCCCAAGTATACATCATAAGTTTTATATATGCATATTAAATCTACCTACACCCATATCAAATGATATAGCCTATTCAAAACCTTTAACACTCATATCAGCCAAAAACAGCTTCTGAACTGGTCTTGAGAAACCCTCATCTGCAGACTAAGAAAATACCTTTTTTGAAAATTTACCACTGGAATGACTGACTCGATAGCCAAGCCAGTCATTCCAGTGGTACAATTTTCAAAATAGTATTCTCTTGGTCTGCAAATGGACATTTTCTCTGAAAAAATTGAAATTTTCTTGAATAAATTCCAGAGTTAAAGGGTTACTGATGTATAAATTATAGATTGGGTGTGATTGAGTGACTGATGGTCACACTCTGAGATCTTTATGACCGATGACTAATATACAATAAAAGCTACTAAACTTTGAAAATTCATTTACACATCAATTGTCTAATTCACAAAAATAAGTCCTACATATTTCTCATTTCAAGCCACACCTATGATATCATTAAATGATATTCCTTTGCGTATTATATCACATTTAGATTTTTTGTGAATCTTTTTCATTTAAAATTTTACTATTTACATTTACGATAACCTCTTCTGATTCAACACTATTATATAATAATAATAATAATAATAAGTATTTGGCTTCCAAAAAGTAATTTAAAAACAAACAACCAAACAGAATATCTGTATTATAAGATAGTGTTTGTATGCTTCTCGTGCATGATACATTAAAACCGTAATAGTAATATCAATTAAATATGAGTGCAGGAATAATTATTTGAAAACGTTCATCACCCTGTGACTGTTAGAATCATATCCAACCCATAGAAATACGAGAAAACCTGCTCAAGAGGTCAGCTGCCTTTTGGAGCTACAAGAAGCTGGTTCTTTAACCCTGTCATGGTCAAGACCGGCCTCTGTAGTAGTCCTGGGGAATGTTCATCTGCAGGTCAAGTTATGACTATTTTTGAAAATTTACCACTATAATGACTAGCTTAATAGTCGAGCCAGTCAATTCAGTGGTAAATTCTAAAAAATAGTTTTCGCTTGGCCTGCAAATGGACATTCAATAAGCAAATATTTAATTTTCTTTAACAAATTTAGTCATTAAAGGTTTAAGATATGTCTGTCAAAACACCTTAACCCTTTCAATGATAAATTCCCGGTATCTCAATTTCAGGGAAAACAAATAGGAAATATGTTGAATATTTAGAAATTAATATGACTGGAAGCCATTGCTGTCTTAGGCAGCAATGACTTTTAGTCATATTAATTTCAAATATTCAACAGAATATCCTATACATCGGAAAGAATTTCCCTTTTCAGGGATTAGTCATTGAAATGGCTAAATTAAAGAACCACACTCTTTGGTCTCCTAAAGAAAACATCCTATTGCAAGTGAATTGTATTAACCCTTCAATACTCAAACTCAAATTTCTCACAGATAACGTGAATTAAAACAAGAATTCCGCAGAATTAGATATCTCGCCCGTCTCCTGTTTGTCACAGTTACCTTGACCTTTGACCTTGTGACCCCAACATCATCATGCTGCTTACTAACATTATAGGTAACCTGTATTCAAGTTCAGTTGCAATAGGCTTAACCAATCCTGAAATATAAGCCGAGAAGGTTTGCTAAACGCAAAAACTTAATGTTGAAATAACAGTTCTGTATCAAGGTCAGTGACATTGACCTTTGACCTTGTGACGCCAACATCATCATGCCGCTTCCTAACATTATAGCTAATCATGTATCCAAGTGCAGATGCAATAGGCTTAACCAATCCTGATATATAATCTGAGAAGTTTTGCTAAACGCAAAAACTTAATGTTGAAATAACAGAGTTCTGTATCAAGGTCACAGTGACCTTGACCGTTGACCGTGTGAACCTAACATCATCATGCTGCTTCCTATCATTATAGGTAACCATGTATCCAAGTTTAGTTGCAATAGGCGTAACCAATCCTGAAATATAAGCTGAGAAGTTTTGCTAAACGCAGAATCTTAATGTTGACGCCGCCGCCGGCAGAAAAGTGATACCTATGTCTCGATTTTTCTGCTTCGCAGGCGAGATAAAAACGAGTGACTATTTGAAAAAAATTTACCACTGGAATGGCTGGCTTGATTATCTAACCAGTTATTCCAGTGGTAAATTTTTAACAATAGTCTTGTCTTGAAATAGATATTTCTCAAGACCACAGCGCAGCTGTATTTTGCCAGCTTGAGTGTTAAAAAGCGTTTTAAATCGAAGCGTTGATCTTAAAATCTGACAGCGGAATATCTCAGACCAATACATGCAGCTCATTTATTCACTTGGGAATATTCGCCTGGGGCCAGAAAGCTCTATAAATACATTTCTGTTGGAAAAGGCTTTTCAAAATTACTTGAGTTTCTTAACATCTGTAAAATATGACTGGTTTAGTGTATACATAATGATTATTTTATGATATCCCGTTCAGTTGATTCAAGCTGACAATTCACTCATAAGCACTTTGGTTAAATGTTAAAGTAATTTATTAATTTTAGGTATTTTTAAGCCATCAAATTGAAGAAAAATTTAAATCATGGACCCGCCACATAATTAGACTTTCGATAAAATCATTACAAAAGTACAGTAAGTGGTTAGTTAAGATTGTATAACAAGTCATAGTGAATATTTTGAAAACAACTTGATTGAAAGTCATTTTTGCCAATATTGTTTTCCAAACTTTCATAACTTATGACAGCTTATCCCTTTAACACTCATATCAGCCAAAAACGGCTTCTGCTGTGGTCTTGAGAAATGTAGATTTGCAGACTAAGAGAAGACTATTTTTGAAATTTTACAACTGCAATGACTGGCTCAATAACCGAGCCAGTCATTCTAGTGGTAATATTTCAAAAATAGTCTTCTCTTAATCTGTAAATTAAAATTTCGTTTGAGAAAATAGAAATTTTCTTGAATAAATTTGAGGGCTAAAGGTTTAATATAAATCATAGGAATGGTTGTCAACAAATCTTAAACAACAGGCAACAACTTCGCACTTGATTTAAAGCATATCCGTAAATCAACACCCCCACCCCCACCCCCATACATTACCCCACCTCCAACCCCCATACATTACCTCAAAAACCCCATACATTTCCCCACCCCAACCTTCATACATTACCTCAAAAACAGTAAGCACTAGGTCTGAAGAACAATGATAAGTACACCTCTCAATTAGAAATATAAAGCAACAAAATTATAAAATTAAACAACAATAGCAAGCTATCTTATTTATCAAATGTAACTGCTCTGGAGTACGTCGGAATAAAATCACTATGATAACTGATCATCAAATCTTTAAAGGTGCATATTTACACAAAAAGCTTGAAAATTAAATTGTTGAAATTATATACTTTTAGAGGCTTAAATTGTGTACCTCAATGTAATGAAACGAGATAAATCTAAATATATGATGATTTCATTCCATATAAATAAATTTCATAGGTTTAGTTGTGAATTTGAATTAGAGACTCGTGCCTCTAATTCAATTTGACAACTGAAAAAATTATATTAATTTATACATAATGAATAATGATTTATTTCATTTCATTACATCTAAGCCTCTAAAAGTATATAATTTTAACAATTTTATTTTGAACCATTATTCTGTGAGCATGTAACTTTAACCATTACATGTACCACTGAGGCATTCCGATGTCAAAGTTTAAAATTTTCAAATTATAGTAAATGCTGAACTGGTGTTCATTTTTCAAACAACATTCTTCAAAAATGTACATCAGGTTCTTTGCTATTGACACAGTAAAAGATAGAATATTGATACCACAGTGGTAAGCGTTAGACATTTAAACGGTCAAGCAGGCAAAAAATTGCTTCTGCAGTGGATTTGAAGAATGTCAGTTTGCAGGCCAAGAAGAATACACAAATTTATCACTATCTAGACTGACTGGCTGTTAAATATCGAGCCAGTCATTGCAGTGATAAATTTAACAAGTCTTCTCTTGGTGTGTAAAATGGACATAATTACTCAAGACGACTACAGAAGCCAGTTTGGTGACCTTGACTATTACATAGTTTGTCAATTTTCTTATTTAGTTCCCCCTCCCGTGTGTCCATAATCCTGATTCTTTTTAGAAAGCGAGCAGTATCTGAAAGTGATCATGTGCCAGAGAAAAATATATTACAGCTCAGAGATAACCAAAAAACATATTGTTGAATATTTTGAACATAATTGGATTGGAAAACATTTCTGCCTTTGTCTTCCAATCCAATTATGTTCAAAATATTCAACAAAACATTTCGTACTAATTAGTTACATGTTTCTGTTTTTGTTTTGTAAACATCGCAACTTATTTATGAGATGTACTGAAACAGAGTCAACGCTATATAGTGAAGAAGGCTATGTTAGTTATGTTAATAGATACTTAACACAAATTAATAATAATAATAATAATAATAATAATCTTAATAATTATAACAATTGAAGACAGCAATTTGGCACGTCAAAGCACTTAACATAATCATTATCTACCATTATATATATATAACTTATCGACATTCAAACAGTTATCAGTCTAATAAACAAACACATTCACATGCATGTGGTCAATAATAACAATAACGGCACATGATCCCTCCTTACATGGTTATACCCCATTATACACCATTAACACGGTTAAATCAACAACAAGAACAAGTTAACGTATGAATCCTATAGGTGTGAATAAAATAAGCGTGCTTCCTTAGTGAATGTAATGGACCGTTCCACTTTTAGCTATGCCCTGCCCATCTCAATCTAAGTGCCACCCACATCACGTCCGTGCTTGTATCGAGTAAACTCCCTGACTAGAAATTTATAGAAAACTATGCATGTAGTTGTTGAATATTTTGAAACAAATTTGACTGGGCGATACTGGGTGATAATGGCAGTAACACCGCCCAGTCAAATTAGTTTCAAAATATTTGACAGAATGCTTATTAAATTATTAGTAAAGCCATACAATTCGTACGTGTCGGACTATTAAGCACTAAAGACGGACTATATGGAATCTTTCATGACGTAATGATTATGTCGTCATCATACATGTCACTTAGTTAATTATGACGTCAGATGATCGCTGGATAAACTGGAAAGGTGAATTTGGAGGCTAAGAAGGCTATTTCTTTTTCAAATTAAGCATCTAGAATGACTGGCTCTGCATTCTAGTGATAAATACTCTTCTCTGGACCTGCAAGTTGACATTTCTCACGATCACTTCAAGCCTTTAAAGAATTAATGTCTGTAAAATATGTTTCCGTAATCAAAATTTTCAAAACAAATCTAGTTCGTTTAACCTACCATTCTGAACAGAGCTCTAGATAAGCTTTTCGGTAATTGAGTAAATTCAATCCTAGAAATTTTGTAAGTTGTTTTTTTAAAAATTTAATTGGGTTTACTTAGCTAAATTGTTATACATTATTAGCAATAGAACTGAAATTAATTGAGTAATAATTGCCTATTTCTGTACTCATGATGTTAAAAATTAATTGAGTGGTTGGCAATTTTTATTGGGTGAAAACACAAAAATCGTGCTTATCTAGAGCTCGGAAAACACTATATATATATATATGCAGTCCAAAGTACAAAAATAAGGCATACTGATGGTAATTTGGATATTACTCACCCTACTAACATGACTTAATACTTTAATGGCCAATTTGGGCATGAAAACCAAAAGATATGCTTATTGAATGTCAATTTGCAGGCCAAGAGAACTGTTTTTGAAATTTACCATTGGAATGCCTGCTTCGGTTATCGAGCCAGTCATATCACTGATGATTTAAAAAAAAATAGAATTCTCTTGGTCTGCAAGTGGACAATCGTAAAGGCCAGTTTTGGCCAGCTGGCCCATTATAGGGTTAATAGTGGTTCACAGTTGACCAGTGAGCAACGATAATCACATCCTGAAGGAAGTGCTGGATATCGAGCTACTTCATTTGTAAATGAATTTAACTGGTGGACTGCTGAAGGCCACCCGACAATAATTTCAATGGGCACAAACTCTGGACTTGTTGAATGTTTCGAAAACAATTTCAATGTAAGTTGACCAACAACTGTCAGTCAAATTGTTTTCAAATTATTCAGCAGGGTTCCGACAGTTAAAGTTGCAGACCAACAAGACTATTTTTGAAAATTTATCACTGGAATGACTGGTTCGATAATTGAGCCTATTACTGGGATAAATATTCAAAGATAATATTCTTTGGTTCTCAAAGCTGACATGTCTCAATAGCACTGCGGAGGCCGGCCACTACATGATCAACATATAACTTTATGTTTTGTACTTCTGCAAACACTGATACCGGGTAGTAACCATTTTTTTATGCAGAATACTAAATGACAACAATCGATTATATAGCGAAATACAACTAGACATTGCCAAGGATACTGCACACAGAGAATGAAAAACTCAGCAGTTTGCTAGGCCCAGTTTAGTATAAAGTTTATTGTCTGGCTAACCAGTCAGGATGTTAAAATTTTGCCATAAAACTGCAGATTGCACAGTTTTCTCAAAGATACATCATATACATGTAATTTAACGGTAGAAAACATCATTAACTTGCATCTGTTCATAAAGAGATTTTAATTTAGAAATGTATATAAACTATATTGTTTAGTTCTATATCTTACAAGTAAAAACACTTGTTAATAGGTTGCCAACCTAATTACCTAAACCTGCAAAATAGTAATTATTTTCAGAAAATTTGACGACTGCTTGAGACAAAGTTCTACCAAATCATCTTGGAACTCTTACATGTCTTACAAAACAGAAACGACAATTTCTTTACAATATCTATACCCATGATAAAAGGAATATTCGCTTGAATATGTTGGAACTAATAGCCCTTTCCCACATTAGAGTATTTTGGGAAAATACCTTCCCAGAATGCATTGCACATACCACTTCTGGCTGGTAACGGCGATAGTCGACCCGCAGACAGCATTACTTTACTATTGGAATTCGATACAACGCACTTTAAGCAGCTTATATGAAGAACTAATTTCATAATATTATTGAAGTCATACATCATTGGAAAGCTAGTCCAATTTTCTATACATTCCTGCATTCATTTTTACAGTTTTAGCGTAGCGAGACGTGTAAAAGCTCAAGTATATAGAAGCGTACTCTAAGGTCCTGAATTTGTGTCGATCAGATTTTATTGTGCTACACAGCAAGTAACATAACATCCCATCGAGCACAAACGAGCTGCGATTTTGATTTTGTTTAAGTGTTGTTAAGGACTGACAAAATTTAATGTTTTGCAAAAAGAAAATCCAAAACGTTTTCTCAGTGAGTGTCCATTTGCAGGCCAAGAAGACTTTTTTTTTAATTTACCACTGGAATGGCTGGCTCTTTAACAGCCAGGAAATGGACTTTTCTTATGACCACTGCAAAGACATTTTGAATGGCTTCACCATTAAAGGGTTAACAAAGCTACAGAGAACAAAAACAGTTAAAGAAAATTCTGAGGAATTCCCAGTGATAAGGATTTGGCTGCACAAATTTGCTAGATGGAAAGAATGTTGAAAATAATGCCTTAAAATTCCGTTATTTTGTTCTAGATTTGGAAAAATTCAGTTAGGAGGGTTTGTAAAACAAAAAAATAAATTGGTATCGCCTAATCATCTGACAAAATCTGAAATAAGAATGTAGTCATGTGACCTAAAAGACACTAGATATGAACAGTGATCAAATTCTTAATGTGTCTTCATAATACAATTTCAATGCTAGAAAATTAGAAAAAATTTCATGTTGCCCCTGTGTGCAAATGTTTCCAGGTTGTCCCATTTTTGTAAACTTAATTCCGTTGAAAATATGTATTATCAAAAAGTATATACAGAATGCTTGCAGATGTCATAGACAAACATCGTGTCAATTGTGCAGAGACACATTACAGAATTGTTTGTTCCTGCAGCAAACTGTAGTATCTATCATGTTTAAATATAACTAGACGCGATGCGTAAGCTGCCGATTCCTGATGTGTATCAGACATGCCAGACAATGATCATCTCTTCATACAGAGCTCCTTCAGAATAGCACTAAGTAATGCTTTCATCCGGGAAATACTACCTGTCTTAATACAGGGATTCAGTTCTAACTACGCCCACCCATTTTAACCCTTTAATGGTCAAGATTTATTGACAAAATTAAAAATATTCCTCAGTTCATTTACAGGCCATGCTAAGGCAATTTTTGAATTTATTACTGAATGACTGGCTCGATTATCGAGGCAGTCATTCGAGTGGCACATTTTCTAAAATTGTTTTAGCGTGGCCTGCAATTGGACATTCCTCCAGACCACTGCAGAGGCCACTTTTGGCTGACTTGACCATTAAAGGGTTAAGCTAACATCTGCCAACTTGGTTCTCATGTTTGAATCGATTTTAAGACTTTGAACTAAGATTTCAAGAATCTCAATTTCAAGCTAAGCAGTTGAATACTTTGAAATTAATTTGACTCGGAATTGTTGCTGCCGAAGGCAGCATAGGCAGCAGCAGCTCCTGTCAAAATAGCATATAAATATTTTTTTTTATGGAATCCTTAATTTACCAAAGACATAGAGTTCAGATGGTTACTATCAGACCTATGCCCCTTTTGTGTCAGACACATCTCAGACCCACATCATTTACAATTGACTGTGATGTCATTTAAGAATTTTGATGAGTGACAGATGGCATCTCTCCATTCCAGAGCAACCATGTAACTATTTTATTGAATAATTTATGTCTGCAAATCACAGATGCACTGTACATGTATTGATATTTGTCCTCGTCCCATAAGGTTAAGGTGTGCGCGTCTCTGTCCACAGTAGTGTTGTTCCAATTAATCGATTTCATCGATGATTGATTGGTTTGCATGTTCAACCATCTGATCGATCATGATTTCAGAAATCGATTTTGGTTGTTTGTAAATTTACTTTATTAATATATTTTAACTGGTCTAGCTAGAAAATGAATACTTTTTGAAAAAGAATTTAAATTTAATTGTTACACCTATATAGTATTACTCCTTTGTCTAAGACATTAATTCTTTCAGCACTGAAATAGTATGTTAATTTAAAAGCAACAATACCAATAACATGTTGAATATTTTGAAACTTATTTGACTGGAAGCTGTTGCTGCCTAAGGCAGCAACAGCTTCCAGTTAAATTAGTTTCAAAGTATTCAACAGATTATTTCTTAAATTATTAAGAATCTGTCATACCTGCTACTTGGTTTGAAAGGGGTAATTATCATTGAACATGCTATAATTACTGCATTCAAAATGGGTAAAAAATGAGAACCGATGAGGATTAATTGACCATCGGTTAGTATATAAAACCAATCATCGATTACAAAAATAGTACCAATTCCCAACACCAGTCCACAGCTTTATCGCACAAATTACTGGTCCGCTTTGGCTCAACTATTAACACAAGAGCTGTTCTTTCCATAAACTAGTCATTGACAACTTTATTTATGCTATGTTAGTCTTGATTGGGAAAAAAACACCGAAAAATACACAAAATCTGAAAACGTGACAAAAACAGAAAGGGGAGGATTTTCCTGCTTACTGAATATGCTACAAATAATTTTACTGAAAAGGGTTGTTATCAGAATACAAAGCTCTGGCATCAACAGACTTAAAATATTAATTAAAAACTAACCACGTGTCCGCTATTGCCCGGTTTGTCTGTAGTGGAAGATTCACAAATGCAATACAACACAACAAGCATTTCAACATGATAATTGGAGCAAAAAATTTCATAATAATTTCAAAATGCATCATGAGCGCGGGCATGCATGTGCACACATACACGCACAAACGCACGCGCACACACACACACACACACATAACACTATATATTTATAAGTGTCCATACCACACAGAAAATATAAGTATTGAAACGTACAGTCGCACATAGTCTGGCGGGCACAGGTATCTTAACGTTCATTTATATGGATTATCTTTGAGAAGTAATCAATCAATTAATGCTATTAATGCATATAAAATGTGATGAAAATGAACTTGTGTTAAAAACTTAAATTAGAGAGCTCTGCCTGGTGCACAAGGTTGATTCTCAATTCACTAGCAAACAACGCTGATAAAGCAGCTTACTGGGCCAATGTCGTGTCAGTATCGGCCCGATATCGGTTGAGCATCGGCCCACTAAGCTGCGTTATCACGGAAAATATTAAATATTGTCAATTCACTTGATATCGCCAAAACTAATTAGTTAATATTGCAAAGAAAGGTTTTCATAATCAGTTATGTTGCCCATGTTGAAAATGGTATTTATTAGAAAGTTTTATATATATATATATATATATATATATATATATATATATATATATATATATATATATATATATATATGAGTTAAAATGTGATATGAGGATATCTATTGAACAAAGAAACATTTATAAGAATTTCCCACTGGAATTGACCTTTCCGGTTTATCCATCCATCATATGATGTCATAATCAACTACATGACATCATAATCAATTAAGGTATGAATGACTCAATTTAGCCCGTCTTAAACGCTTAATAGTCCGACACGTACGAATTGTATGCGTTTACTATTGAATAAACATTCTGTTGAATATTTTGAAACTAATTTGACTCGTTGCAGTAGCTGCCATATGAAGCAACAGCAACCCAGTCAAATTAGTTTTAAAAAATTCAACAGCTAACCTGTATAGTTTTCTGGAAATTGAGTCAGGAGTTCAGGGATCGATCAATCTCAACACGAGCGAGGTGTGGGTGGAGCTGAGCTAGAGATGGGTGGTGTGGGTGGAGCTTAGCTAGAGATGGGCAGGGCATAGCTAAAACTGGAAAGGTCCATTACTGGCTCGGTTACAGAGCAAAGAGCCAGTCATTCCAATGGGAATATTGAACAAATGTTGTTTCTCAAGCTATTTTGGCCAGCTTCCTGGGCAACCCTCTTAAGGGCCAAGAGTTGTTTGCTTATCGAATATCCATTTGCAACAGAAGGGTATTTAAAAAATGTTACTACTGGAATGGCTGGCTCATTGAATTGAGCCAGTCATTGCAGTGCTAATATTTCAAAAATAGTCTTCTCTTGGCCTGTAAATGGCCATTTCTCAAGACCACTGCATAGGCCAGTTTTGCCTGGCTTAACCATTACAGGGCTAACGAATTAATCAAGATTATGAGTGAAGAATCAGGAACAGCAGTCTCTAAGTTAAGTTTTTCTTTGTAAGATGATGATGACGACTACGACGACGAAGATAATGATGATGTGAGAAGAATTAAACAGAAGTAATTTGATACGGTTGAGTGTATACGCGTGTCGGTTGTTGTCATGAGGCCTTATGCCGGCCCCCACAACAGCCGCAAGAAATGCCGCAGCGATGACAGGTCTTGAGCGGCCAATAGCACCAAAGGCAGGGCAGGAAAAATGAGAGCACCGATAGTGCAGTCCATTTGCGGCAGTTGGAATCGTCACTGGAATCGCACACGCACAAATGTCCGTAATCACCCTCTGGGTCAGAAACACAGTGGTATATTATACCTTCCGCACAGAAAAGGCAAGTTACTTTCTCTATACAATTGCCGACTTGGTCAGGCGCATATTCACACGCGCCACGGGGATTCTCACTCGGGGAGAAAAGCTCATGACAATATTTACAGTGAGTCTGCGCACCGAGTCCAACTAATCGTCCCGCAGATGAGAGCCGTGGGTCCGAGCTACTAACGCTAGCAGGACTAAGTCCAGATAGTCCTATTACTGGCCCAGCACTAGAACTGCCTCTTCTCTTCTCTTTTTTCTTACTTTTTGTCGGAAGTGCCGGCTGTGAGGTGATGCACAATGATGCATGCTTCTTTAAACTGTTTATTGAGTCTCTTTTGGTGGGAGGTTTTTGTAAAGATTCCAAGTTTGGATAACTATATTCGTGCACACGTTTTTTTGCAAAAATTACATATGAATACTCCTTTTGTATTTGTATATTGTCCGAATCCAGTAAGCCCTGATCAGACTTACCATTAATAACTGATGGATCGTCGGAACGAACCCACACTTCCTCTTTACCCGTGCTACTCGTGTCGAGCGTACTGTCACTGTGTGGCGGTGACGAGGGCGATATCAACTGATGTAATGTCGTGCTGCCAGGGGGAGAAGAATAACAGTGGGCCGGATGTTGCAATGGGACCCCATAATGAGGCAGAGGTGATGGAGCATATACAGGCTGGTGTTGCAGCTGGTGTTGTTGGTGGTGCTTAGGTAATTTACTTAAATAGTGAACTTTATGAAGGTGGTGATGATTCGCATGTGGGTGTGTAAACTGTGCATTAAAGGCCTCATTTAATCCAGGCAGTACATGCACTGGTGACTGTGGACTTGGGCTGCTTGTTGTTGTAGATGTTGTACTAGCTGATTGTGATGAGGAGCCTTTGCGACCGAGCGGCAAGTCCAATGTCTGAAAGAAAAATTCAACAAAAAAGATCAGTAAAATAATAGTAAAACAAAAGGCCCAAGGGGCCTGTATCGCTCACCTGGAATTATATGGCAACTGGCAAAGCTGAACTAAATGACCACTGGAAAAGTTTAATCTAATTTCTGTGAAGAAGGTTATTAAAATTGGCCTAGTGGTCTTTTTGTTCGAAATTTTCAGAAAATCCAAGATGACCACGAAAACCGCTACATTTTGATTGGTCCACGGTGGTCAGGTTTTTTTCTGTATTAACTTCCTTGGAATAAACTTTAAAGGCCTTTAGTCCCTAATAATATCTCCCAAATTTTGGCACGAAAAGGAGGTGTTTCAACATGCTCACCGAAGCATTTGTCCAAACAAATTCCCTTGAACAAATTTGGTTCAGCTGTTGCCCTAAATGATATTTCATGAGTTATGAATCAATCACCCAAGTGGTTTCGGAGAAAATCTAGACGTTTCTAAAAAATCGGTCAAAATTCAAGATGGCCACCGGCCAAACTGGCCGATCGGCTTCATTTGAACAAACTTGAATGGATATGCCCCAAGGCTGCTTCCTGCCAAATATAATTGAAATTGGCCAAGTAGTTCTTGAGAAATTGTTTAAAGAAAAAGTTGATGGATGACGGATGGACAGACAGATGACGGATGGACAGACAGATGGATGGTCACCACGGCAAAATCTCACTTGGTCATTCTGGTAAGGTGAGCTAAGAATAATGTCATCTTGGCCTGAAAATAGACATATGTACATGTAAACTAAGCAGAAATTTTCAACCTTTAACCTGAATCTTATCCAATAAATGAATAACATCCACCTACAGTACAGCTCAGAAAAAACTTTAAATGTTTCCAAAACAAAAACAGAAACATGTTAGTTAATACAATTTGGAACACAATGGCAAGAAATGCTCTGTATGTATGATTACTGTATTCTGCAGCTGTAGCAGTAGAAACATCTTACAGCTGCAATCAGTCCTTCTTCGCTTTTGCCCACTGTGTCATGTCCTCAGCCAAAATCTCAGGTTCATTCTGAATTTGACTGTCCCCTCGTAGCACACGGAACAAATTTATGCAATGACATCCTCTCCCGGCTTCGCATATGCTGGCTGCCCATAAGGCAAATTCCAAGGCTCTCTGCTGGTGTATCCTCTTGCATCCTTAGCACATGGCCAAACACGGAACATTTCTGCTGGGTGACTTAACGACAGCGCCGATGTATTATGAATCTTGTATAGTGCATCATTGGAAATTATGCTGTCTGGCCATCTTGGTGTCCAGTGATGATGCGTAGGTGTTTGCTGTGGCAGGTATATTGTCTAGAGCGCACTTTGGCGCTCCCCAGCTGTTACAGTTATACAGCACCAAGGATACGCAGGTTGCATCATATAAACGTAGTGCTTTTGTCAAGCGCATCTTTGACCTACGAATCCATAGCTTACAGGACTGGAAATTTATATTGCCCATGATGCAGCGTGTAACAATATCAACAGTACTACAAAGCAGTGAGCCAAGGATTTTACTTTTCCTCTATGGTTCGTCGCCATGAAGTGGATCATCATTTTCTTTTGTTTCATGCTTTGGATTCATTCATAAAGAGATTCTCAATTTTCAGTTTGTTTGCAGCTATTTGGAGAAGTTCGTCAAGGCGTTTCTTTTCCTCGTCTAAGAAATCCATGTCGTTGGCATACCCAGTATGGACACTGGGGGGGGGGGGGGGGGAATTGGTCTGGTGGAATTTTCCCGCACAGATTTCAATACAGTAGGTAACAGGTGAAAAGGACAGGAGCTAGAACATCTCCCTGAGGGGAGCCGATTGATGTCTCAAACTGCAGACTTCACTGACCTTGACTCGTACTCTAAGCTTAGTGTCTGCAAGTAGTAGTCTCACTAGTCATAGCTCATCTTCATTACAACTGGCCTGGCATAGTACATTTATGATTTTTTAGCGTGTAATTGTGTCGATGGCTCGTGAAATGTCAATTCCCATTTTGTGGAAATCTCAGTGCTTGGACATGACTACTGACACAAGCATGCATTGAGCCCACTGCGTCCACGTTTAAAGCCACTTTGACATGATCCGGTGAAGTCATCTTGTCTCAGATGCGTCATAGAGTAATGTTGGATAGGATTTTCCATATGCTGTTGAGGAGCACAATGGGCCGCAGATTGGCTGGGGCTGGGCCAGGTGGCTTCTTGCGCTCGGGTAGTGCGATAAAGGTGCCTTGGCCTACAGCATCGATGAGAATGTGGTGAATAAAAGCAGAATCGATTAGGTCTGTGATCGGTTTTGAGATAATGTCACTTGCATTTTTGAATAGTTCATTGCTCATGCCATCAGGTCCAGATGCATGTCCACTTGTCAGTGCTTTGATTGCCGTCTCAACTTCTGCTGTTTTAACTGGTGTTAGTAATGACCTGGGGTCTCCTGAGAACGGGTGCAGGGTCTCATCATCATGGTTAGTGGACTGAATGGTCTATTGAATATTATAGCCTTTTGATTGGAAGTAAGGCAGCAGTGGCTTCCATTCCAATTATGTTCAAAATATTCAACAGAACATTTCTTACTTTGTGTTCCAAATTGTACTAATACATGGCTCGATTTTAACACTAATCCATTAACCTGAGGATAGTAGAATTTCATACGGCTTCGTATAACCACACCTGCACTAACCTGTCTGGGTTAGTAATGCTCTCAAAAAAGGAAATACGAAAAAACAGTTATAATGTCATTATCTTCAGTACCCACCAAAAATTGACAAAAGAACACATTTTCTGCTACCTTCAATGCTTTATTGAATATTTTGAAATTAATTTGTCTGGAAGCTGTTGCTGCCTTAGGCAGCAACAACTTTCCGGACAAGTTAATTTCAAAATATTCAATCGCTTCTCTGTATGCTTGCCTTGGAAATGCATTTTTATAGGGATCCATCGATGAATGGATTAAAGAAGTGATCAGCTTTGAGTTTACAAACATCGGGTTAGTGAAATTTGCTGCGGGATAGTAAAATCAATTAAAATATAGCCCTGCTAACATGTTTCTGTTTTTGTTTTAGAAACATGTTCAGTTATCCCTGAGCTGTACTGTACAATATACTCGATGTCAACTGGATGTCAAACTGCAATGTCCATGCGTACCTACAATGGAAGAATCCAGTTTTAGCTATACCCGGCCCATCTCTAGCTAAGCTCAACCAACGCTTTGTTTGGGTTGGGATCGATCAATCCCTGTACTCTCTGAATCTAAATTTTGCATTTATGACAATTCATTATGACGTAGTTGATTATGATGTCATATGATTGACTGAGAAACTGGACTCATCTATTCATTGATCTCTGTTGATCAAGGCTACATTTCATTATCAAATTAACCCATTAAACCATGAAATTTCAGGTTTTCAACTTCAAGACAGCTTTTACATAGGAATGATGTTGAAAAATTTTGAAACAAATTTTAGTGGAACCTATTGGCGCAATAAGTTCAAAATCTGACAGACAGACAGGCAGTCACACATAAAAAACAACACAAGTTTACTTGAAATTGAATGGCATTCAGTAATCTCAAATTACAGTGCTCTGTGTTTAACACTTTAATGGTCAAATTTGCTCAAGAAAATTTAAATATTTGCTTATTGAATGTTCATTTGCAGGACTGTTTTTGAAAATTTACCACTGGAATAACTGGCTCAGCTATCGAGCCAGTCATTCAAGTAGTACATTTTCAGAAATAGTCTTCTCCCATTTTTGCAAATGGACATTCCTGAAGACCAGTGCATAGGCCGGTTTTGGTCGGCTTGACCATTAAAGGGTTATACCGTAGCCCGCAAATGTGTTCAAGAACATTTCAATTTTATTTTAGAAATTGTCCATTTGTAAAAGTAGGTAAGATTACTTTCATTCATTTATCCCTGAGATGGCTCAGTTATCATTTCAGTGAATGGGCTCTTGGTCTGCAAATGGACATTTGTCAAGACCACTGTAGAAACCATTTAAGTGGCATTAAAACATTGAAATTTGTATTGGTTGACAAATGTATGGATGTTTTAACATTTATGTTGGGCACGCTTGCTGGGTAAAAAAAATTTTTTTTTTTATTCAGGGCCAGGTGAATAAAAAGACAAATTTCACCCGGGAGGTTTACAGGAAACAAAGCTATTCTTTATTTTGGCCTAATGACTGGTTTCATTTATCTATTCCAGAATTTCAGTAGTAAATTCTCAAAAACAGTTCCTCAAACCACTGCAGCAGCCATTTTTGTGTTAAAGGTTAAGGTGCTAACTTACCACAATAACGTCATCATCTCCGACCTCTAGATATGGTGCAGAAAAAGAGCAGTTCAAAGACCCTGTCAAAGAAGATAAGAGATAATTAAATCTTAAATCCTAGTAGTAAGTACATCCTAGTAAATTGTGTTTAATGTTTCCTCATATTGTTAGTCTTGCCGTGCAGTGTGTCACAAGACTACTGTAATAGCCATGACTGTCTGTCTATAGTATGTTAACTTAAAGTTCTTGACCCAACTTGAGTGGGCGCTTACGGTACACTCAGAGTCCCGAACAATCATCTTGATTTTGAGGACTCTTGCTGTCTGACCTTTTCTTTGACAAATTACCCCAAATCTAGGGAAACCTTTCCACTCCCACCCACACATAGTTGTTGACGATAAGTCTAGTAGAACTCTAGTTATACGGCTGGTAACACAGGTAATGTGATTACCATAGCTTTGTAACTCTTCGTGGTGAGATGAATAATCCCACACTATGCCTCATAATTACTTGAATGACTGGTGCAGTTATTGAGCCAGGCATTCCTTCCAGTAGTACATTTTCAAAAATTGTCTTCTCTTGGTCTGTAAATAGATATGCCAAATAACCATTTCAGAGGATGCTTTTGGATGGCTTGACCATAGTATTGATTTTAAATTTCTAATATGTGCACATTTTCACCCTTTCATCACCGAAGACGTACATGTAGTTTCATGACGCTCTTTGGAAATGAATGGAAGGCATCAATGATTGACATCTCGAGTCATTGAATTAGTTTCAAAATATTAACCAGTATATTTACAAAGCAAGAGGTTCAAGAGGCCCGTATCACTCAACTGGACTATAGGCATTTCAACTAGAATGGTCATTAACAATAAGTAGAACCCTAATGAGTTGAGCAGACTTGTAACAAAAAACAGAGACCATATTTCTTTATGTATAAACTTCAATGGCACTTAGTCATCAATATCATATTTCCCACATTTGGGCCGAATCCGTTCAGCGGCTTGCATGAAAACCAGGCCATCCAACCATTTGACAAGTGAACAAATTTGGTTCAGCGCTTGCCCTAGATGATATTTCATGAGTTCTGAATCGATCCCTCAAACGGTTTCGGAGAAGAGGATTTTTAGACATTTCTAAAAACCGGCCAAAATCCAAGATGGCAACCGGCCCAATTGGCCGATCGACTTCGTTTGAACAAATTTGAATCTCTACACCCTAAGGATGCTCCCTGCCAAATATAATTGAAATCGGCCCAGCAGTTTTCGAGAAGATAATTTAAATTTCCCATTGCTTTAGTATGGGCGCCTTTGGCAAGAAAATAATCCAAGATGGCCACCAAATCATTTATCCGACAGTTTCGAAAATTGCAAATTTGAGATCCGAATACCCAAAAACATATATATAGAACCAATTTCAGCCTCAAAATACATCAAATAAAAAAAATCCAATATGGAAGCTAAACGCGCTACATATTGATTAGCCTACGGCGACCATGTTTTTTTTACGGATCAACTTCCCGTGAACAAACTTTAATAGCCCTTAGTCCCTAATCATATCTCCCAAATTTCGGCTTGATCCCTTCAGCGGTTCTGGAGAAGTTGTTTTCTCTAAATCTAGGTCAACCAAGATGGCCACCAAACCATGGGACCAATCAAGTTCCCTTGAACAAACTTGGTTCAGCTCTTGCCCTAGATCATATTTCATGGGGTTTGCTTCAATCCACTAAGCGGTTTTGGAGATTTTTTTAGACATTTCTAAAAATCATGTAAAATCCAAAATGGCCACTGGCCCAATTAGCCGATCGGCTTCATTTGAACAAACTTGGATCCCTATTCTCTAAGGATGCTTTCTGCCAAATATAATTGAAATCGGCCTAGTTTTTCTCAAGAAGATACTTTAAAGTTCCGATTGCTTTAGTATGCGCGCCTTTGGCGAGAAAATAATCCAAGATGGCCGCCAAACAGTTTATACAACAGTTTCGAAAATGGCAAATTTGAGCTCAGAATACCCATCAAAAAAAAGAAGAAAATCCAAATTGGCCGCTAAACGCACTACACATTGATTGGCCTATGGCGGCCATTTTTTTTGACGGACCAACTTCCCTTGAACAAACTTTAATGGCCCCTTAGTCCATAATCATATCTCCCAGATTTCGGCTTGATCCCTTCAGCGGTTCTGGAGAAGTCATTTTCGGGAAAACTACGTCATCCAGGATGGCCGCCAAACCATTCGGTCAATCAAGTCTTCTTGAACAAACTTCGCTTACGTCTTTCCCTAGATGAGGTTTCATGAGTTTTGAACTGATTCCCCAAGCGGTTTCGGAGATTTTTAAAGACATTTCCTAAAATGGGCCGAAATCCAAGATGGCCACCAGGCAAATTGGCCGATCGGCTTCATTTGAACAAACTTGGATCCCTATGCCCTAAGGATGCTTCCTGACAAATATAAGTGAAATCGCCCTAGCAGTTCTCCAGCAGAAGACATTTTAAATTTCCAATTGCTTTAGTATGGGTGCCTTTGGCGGGAAAATAATCCGAGATGGCCACCAAACCGTTTATTAGACAGTTTTGAAAATGGCAAATTTGAGCTCAGAATACCCAAAAACATATATATAGAAGCAATTTCGGCCCCAAAATCCATCAAATAAAAAAATCCAATATGGCCGCCAAACACGCTACATTTTGATTGGACCACGGCGGCCATGTTTTTTGCCGCATCAACTTCCCTTGAACAAACTTTAATGGCCCCTTAGTCACTAATCATATCTCCCAAATTTCGGTCCAATCCCTTCAGCGGTTCAGAAAACGTTGTTTTCAGGAAAACTAGGTTATCCAAGATGGCCGCCGAACCATTTTGTCAATCAAGTCTTCTTGAACAAACTTGGCGTAACTCTTTCCCTAGACGATGTTTCGTGAGTTTTGAATCGATTCCCCCAGCTTCTTCTTTTCGTTCGCTGATCATACCGCCAGTCCTGTAAGTGACTATCGACATGATCATAAGCATTAAGTGCGTGGATCCATGGTTTATTAGAGTGCGCCGTGCGGCCTGGAACCTCCGTCTTCAGCACTCGAGGTTTCTGTCAGGGTTACCTCACCCTTACTCCTTTAGTCGCCTCTTACGACACGCAGAGGATACGGAAGGTGTATTCTAAGCCCCACCTACAGAGCCGGATTCCCCCAGCGATTTCGGAGATTTTTAAAGACGTTTCCTAAAATCGGCCGAAATCCAAGATGGCCACTGGCCAAATTGGCCGATCGGCTTCATTTGAACAAACTTGGATCCCTCTGCCCTAAGGATGCTTCCTGCCAATTATAATTGAAATTGAACCAGTGGTTCTTGAGATGTCGTTTAAAGGAAAAGTTGACGGATGACGGACGGTTGCCACGGCATAAGTGTACTTGGTCTTTCAGGCCAGGTGAGCTAACAAGAGGCCCAAGGGTTTGTGATGCTCACCTGGACCATTAGCATTTGCATTTAAATATACATGATTCTTTACATTAAACAAGATGGCAAAAAAATTTCACGGGAAAAATCTACCAATCAAAATTCTGAATGGAAATTCTGGCGCCTATGATCATAGGACCATTTTTAGCCAAGTTTGGTTGAAATTGATCAAAGTAATTTGACAATTTCCGGTAAAGTTTTAATAAAGTGTAAGATTTCCCCCCCCAAAAAATTTGATCAATCAAAATTCTGAATACAAGTTGTAGAGCATACCACCATAGAACCCATCTAGTTAAATTTGGTTGAAATATGTCAAGCAGCTATTGATGAGTAGCATTTTGACCATTTCCGGTAGATTTTTCATAAAATCTAAGATTTTAACCCAAAAAATAGATTAATCAAAATTCTGAAAGGATGCTGTAGAGCCTACCACCATAGAATCCATTTAGCCAAATTTGGTTGAAATATCTCAAGCAGCTATGAGTAAAATTTTGACCATTTCCATTTTTTTTCACCCAAAAAATTGATCAAAGTTCTGAATAGACATTCTAGAACCAACCACCATAGATGTAGCTAGTCAAATTTGGTTGAAATATGTCAAGCAGCTGAGGAGTAGCATTCTGACCATTTTTGGTAGGTTTGAAAAAAAATCTTTTTCACCCAAAAAATTAATCAATCAAAATTCTGAAGACTTTCTAGAGCCTACCATCATCGAATCCATCTAAACCAAATTTGGTTGAAATATGTCAAGCAGCTATGGAGGAGTAGCAATTTGAGCATTTTTCATAAGACCTAAGATTTTCACCCAAAAAACTGATGAATCAAACTTCTGTATACAAGTTCTAGAGCCAATGACCACAGGATCCTTTCAGCCAAATTTGGTTGAAATCTCTCAAAATGGTAAAGAGAAGCAATTTGACAATTTCCAGTACATTTAAAATAAAATCTAAGATTTTCACCCAAAAAATGGATGAATCAAAATTCTGAATGGAAGTTCTGGAGCCTACCACCATAGAATCTGTCTAACCAAATTTGGTTGAAATATGTCAAGCAGCAATGGAGGAGTAGCATTTTGACAATTTCAGGTACATTTTTTTTTATAAAATCTAAGATTTTCACCCCAAAAATTGATGAATCAAAATTCTGAATGGAAGTTCTGAAGCCAGGCCAACCATAGGGTGCGTCCAGCCAAAAGAGGTTGAAATCAGCCAAGTGGTTAATGAGGAGTAGTGTTTTAAAGCGACAGACGACGGACGGATGACCACCGGCGGCTGCCACGGCATAAACTCACTTGGCCCATTGAGCTAATTATGAATTATTTTTCGTATTTGTTTATCCGCATTCAAAATTGTTGAAATAAGATCATCTTGTAGATCCCAAAAGCAGACAGAATAGAGGAACCCAGTTTATCGAACCCATCATTTATGACATCATAATCAAGTAAATCAACATGTAGCCTGACATCATAGTGAATTACATCATGAATGACACACTTTTGTCCATCATAAACACTTAATGCTCGGCCAGTTGTATGAATTATGTATGTCTTTACTATTTAATATTTAACATTCTGTTGAATATCTTGAAACTAATTTGACTCGGCGCCAGTCAAATTAGTTTCGAAATATTCAGCTTACCTGTATAGTTTTCTGGAAATTGAGATTCAGAGTGCACAGATCAACTGATCCCAACATGGTCAAAGTGTGGGTGGAGCTTAGCTAGAGATTGGCGGGGCATATCTAAAACTGGATTCCTCCATTAATATAACGGTGAAGTTAATGGATCCAAATTACAAATGGACTTAATAGACAGGTGTAGAAATATAGAAGAAAAACAAGTAACTTGAATGCATGTTATTTTCTATACTCTGTTCAGGAGCCTGAATCCGAATAAAGGAATCTGTGTAAGATAATTGATCATGACAATAGCATTATATAGATGTGTATTTCAGTGAGAGATCAGTCATTCACTCAAAAGCTGTCCAGCTGTCCTGTGTCTAACACAAATCTGCTTGATGTATATTCAGAGCAAATTCATGCAGTGCAGAACATTGAAAAACATGCACGTCAACGTATGTTTTTCTTCTCCAGGCTAAAGAATTATATAAGAGCAAAGCATGAAATGTGTATAGTACATAATGCATTATTTTTACTTTTAGTTTTTATATCAGGCCTTTTTTGTATAAAATGAATTCTATCAATCAGATGTATAAGACAAGTTATATTCTCGGAATGAGCAAGGGACATAGATTCAGAATAACCCTGGAGCATAAACATGGTAACAGAGCGAGGAAAATGAATTTTCTATCCAATTATTATCCTATGTTTTGAAAAAGCAGCTGGGATATTGTAACTTGCCGAGACCACCCACATGTCTGTCTGTCCATCCATTCATCTATCTCCTAAACCTCTTGACGGAATTCCACACAATTTGGTATTTGAGTTACCCAATATGACTGTGGATTGTGAGACACCGTTTACATTATGCTCCACCCTCTTGGGTCAGGGTGGTGGGGGGTGCATGTCAAAGTTGACGGAATTCAACCAAATTTGTTATGTGTCACTGAGTTACCTATATGATCGGATTCTGGATAGCGTGCCAACATTTCCATTACGCTCTTCTGCAAGGTGGTGTCAATGGCCGTGTGGGGAGGGTGGTCAAGAAAATGGAAGTTGGTGAAGGAGTGGGGATTTGTGATGGCGTGTCATCGACTGCACATTTTAGTTACAATTTAGGTCAGAATAACAAGGACAAATTTGCCCAATACCCGCGTCGTTGATATATTTTGCCACCACGACGTCAAAAGTGTTTATTGTGGAAACAATGTTGCTGAAAGTTGTTGCTGTTTAACTTTTGACCCTAAAATTGGCACACGTCTTCGGGACACCAGAGATAAACATTCAGTTTCGAGAAGATCATTGCAGTAAAACAAGTTACTGAAAGATGTATCAAGTGTCCATTTTGAAAACAATGTTGTTGAAAGCAATTGCATTTTAGCTTTTGATGCCAAAATTTAGATAGATCTTTGGGATGCCATGAAAACCCAGAGTATTTATCTAAATTGTTTATAAAGAGCTCAGATTCCTATAATCACAATTTGAGATCTGTTGAAAACGCTTAGGTTCAAATTCTGTTAGCTAAAAGTGTCTTACATTCCTCTAGCTTTGCTGTAAAAGGGTAAAAATTATGGAATTCCTTAAAAATAACACATCAAACAGCCTCTTCCTTGACTGTTTTCAAATCTCAATATACGGCAGATCAACAAGGAAAATAAAGAAAAATTATGCTTTAAATATTAGACTGACAAAAGATTTTGTAAAATTGATAAACATTCCTTGTACTGTTGTCTACTACTCATGGGCTTCAAAATGATATGTGACATGACCACCTTTAGATAAATTTAATTTTGGATCCACAGTCCCCACCCCCTGAGCCCCATCCCTGGGGGTCATAACAAAACTTCAAATGTGTCATGCATATCCCTGGCCATATGTGTAATCATACACAAAGTTTCAAGTTTCTATGTGAAATGGTCTAGGAGGAGTTGCGTTACAATTGATTGGTGCCCACTTTTGACACCCGCCCCCTACCCTCAGTTTGACCCACGATCAAAGTAATCCCTTGTACTGTAGTCTACTCATCTTGGCTTGAAAATGATATACGACATAACAATCTTTGGAAAAACTTAATTTTTTACCCCAAATTTCTCACCCCCGGGGGTTATGCCAAAATTCCAAGTGTCATGGTTTTAATCTGAAATAGTCTAGGAGTTGCATTACAATCGATAATTACTGGCCAATTTTGACCCCCCCCCCCCACACACACGTGCGCGTGCGTGCGTGTGTATGTGTGCATGCGTGCATGCGGCTTGCACATAGGTATAATCATCCCATAGATTTCAAGTTTCTATCTTATACGGTCTAGGAGCTGCTCACATACATACGGGTCACATCACATAAAACCCACCTTTTCTTCGAAATGCGTCGGGATAACAAGCTTCAGAAAATTGCAACTAAACTGCTGTAGGAGTTGCGTTGACAAGACATGATTACTTATACACATGCAC
Organism: Chaetoderma sp. LZ-2023a; assembly: GCA_034401795.1. Taxonomy (NCBI): domain Eukaryota; kingdom Metazoa; phylum Mollusca; class Caudofoveata; order Chaetodermatida; family Chaetodermatidae; genus Chaetoderma; species Chaetoderma sp. LZ-2023a. Next base: position 117,839,374 of record CM067373.1, read on the forward strand.
GCACGCACGCACACAGACAGAGAGACATGCTGATTGCTATAGCCGCTTAACAGGAACGGATGCCAACGACGTTTTTCCGTCCCAAAATCTCTTTTCACTGCGTGAAGGCGAGATAATCTTAACACAGCAAAAAATGTATAACAATGCAAATCAGTCATAAAATAATCCAGGTTCAAATGCCGGAAAAATATAAAGAATTTGAAAATTTATTTCTTCTTTATGTGTATTAGTCCTAAGCATTGCATAGAAAAAATCTGTGAAGATTTATTCAAATCCGATAAATCCTTGTTGACATAAATGTTGTTTGAAAAAAGCGTAATGCAGAAACGCTAAAGTATGGAAAAATCTCGAAAATGAATATAATTTTGATGCAGAGTAGTTCTAGACATCGCATACAAATGAATCTGTAAATTTTTATTTAAATCGTATAACCTCCTCAAGTAAATTTTGTTTTAAAAACGCCGCCATTTCCCCCCCTCTTCCAAAATCTCACATCACTTCATGAAGGTGAGATAAAAACCTTAACCACAGCAAAAACCTTAATCACAGCGAAAACCTTAACCACAGCAAAAACCTTAACCACAGCAAAAACCTTAACCACAGCAAAAACCTTAATCACAGCAAAAACCTTAATCTGAATGCATAAAATAGTCTAATTTCAGCCATCAAAAAAACTATGTAAACATTTTGAAAATCGCTTTCTTTTTTTTTTTTGTATACACTAGTCCTAAGCATTGTATAGAACAAATCTGTAGATCTGTAAATCTGTAGATTTATTCAAATTGGATAACCCATTGTTGATATATGGCATTTGAATAAATCTTTACAGCAACAAAAACCTTAACGTGGACCCAGAAAACAGTCTAAGTTCAAATACTGTAAAAGAACAGACAAAATCTCGAAAATCAATATAATTTTGATAGAGCCAGCCTTTCCAATGGTAAGCATTGCATAGAATGAACCTGTGAAGTTTTATTTAAAGAGGATTTATAACCCCTTGTTGATGTAAACGTTGAACAAGAAGAAACATGCCATGCTCATATTAACCCTTGTGTCTAGATATGGGTAAAAATTGGTCATCTTAAAATTGCTCATCTCCTGCATAGAGCCTAGTGTAGAACTGCAACTAGCTAGTCTAAGCCGGTCAGATGGTTATGTATGCCCGTCATTGAATGGACCTTTCCAGTTTTAGCTATGTCCCGCCCACCTCTCGATAAGCTCCACCAACACGTCGCTGTGTTGGGATTGATTGATCCCTGAATGCCTTGACTATCAATTTCCTGATACAGTGAAAAGGTCCATTGACTATGTTGGATTTTTACATTGCTGTTAATAATGGTTTGCCGCCGATACATCGTTCATGATACAATATGTTTATTGCCAGAGTTAATCTTACGAAGCATGATAGTTATTGTGTATTGATACATGCGCAGGTATATACGTCTAACGGAGAATGCCTGTCAGACTGATGCCACTGGGAAGCATACAATGCATGCATATTTGAGTAAGGACCACAGCATATAATTCATTATTAAATTACATTTCTCATGCATAGTTATTGATGCCTGCTAAAAGTACATTCTCTGCTAAATATTAACGCCCTCGTGTCCCATTAACACTTTAACACTCATGCCAGCCAAAACCGGACCTCGGCTATTTTCTGTAATGTTCATTTACAGGTCAAGAATAATTTTTTTTAAATTTTCCACTGGAATGACTGGCTCGATAACCGAGCGAATCATTGCAGTGGAAATTTTTAAAAAATTGCTTTCTCTTCGACTGTAGATGGACATTCAATGGCTGTATTCAACTGGACAAAAACGTAGGACTTCATAAAATATTTTTTAATGGAATGGTATTTCCCGGAAAAAAATAGAGCACGAAACAAGCCGGAGCCAAAACCTGTGGCATGTTTCGTGACGGTCACGTGATAAAAATATGAAAACGCAGAGCTTAGGGAGCTGAACTCCACTATTATTCACCATCCACTATGACTGAAAACAGCGCTGAAAGTTAGATTTTATTTTTAAGACTGAAATTTATGTGATATCGTGTTTCTGCCCCTTCCATACTGTTAGAGCTTTTTTCATTCGACTGCTAAGTTTGTGTAGAGCATATTTTGACCACTGAGCAAGTGGGTGGCACCTAAGTTTACTTTAAAGAAAAGTCCCAGTCCAATACAGCGGACATATTTACAGGTATTTAAATTTAATTTTCTTGACCAAATTAACCATTACAGGGTTAACAGGAGGCCCAAGGGTTCTGTATCATTCACCTGGCTCAGATGCACTTGAATTAGAAAGGGCATCCATTGCCTTTAAGTGGAGCCCTAAGGTTTTGTCTAGAATTGCAACAAGGATGCATCCTACCAGCCATTTTAATTTCCAATGGCTTCACTAGTATTTGGCAGGAAAAAATTCAAGATCGCTGCCAACACGTTTATCAAACAGTTTCTAAAAGTGGAAAATTTAAAATCATACCAGAAAAATTAACAACAAAAACAATCTGCTTGGCAAATGGCCGATGGCAGCCATGTATTTTAATGTACTAAATTCCCATGAACAAACTAGAATGGTATTCAACACATCCCAAATTTCAGCCAGATCCCTTCAGTGGCTCAGAACCTGTTTTCATGAAAATGAGGTCATCCAAGATGGCTGTTAAGCATTTGGCCAATCAAGTCCCCACTAACAAAGTTGGTTCCACTGTTGCCTTAGATGATGGTTGATGAGCTTCAAACCAATTCTCAAGTGGTTTCAGAGAAAGACATAATTGACCAAAGTCCAAGATGGCCACTGGCCAAATGGGCTGATCAGTTTCATTTGAACAAACTTGGATCTCTATGCCAAAAGGATGGTTCCTGTCAAATATAACTGAAACTGGCCTAGTGGTTCTCGAGAACAAGACATTTGAAATTTCCTATCGCTTTAGTACAGGAGTTTTGATGGGAAAATGATCCAAGACGGCTGCCAGACAGATTATCTGACAGATTTGATAGTACAAAATTTCGGCTTCAAAATCCATCGAATAAAAAGTCCAAAATTGCCCCCAAACATGCTACACTTTGATTGGTCTGCAATGGCAATGTTTTTTTACATATCAATTTCCCTTGAACAAACTTTAACCCTTTGCTGCCTTAATGGCCTGGGCCGCCATGCTCACTAAAGACAGTAACGGCCCAGGCCGCCCCATACTTTACCAATGGCCATGATATCAAAATTTATCCTGTAAGTGTGATCTCCCTTTAACCGCTAGCCGCCTGTGTTATGCAGGTACAGTATAGGGAAATACGGTACTAGTCTATGAAGTTATTTTAAGATTGGTAGCTTGCCCACACATCAGATGCAGGAATATGACTAAAAACTTGTCACATGGCGTAGAGATTTAATTTATAATCACATAGCATTGTCAAATATATCATTGGTAAAGTATGGGCTGGCCTGAGCCGTTACAGTTTGGACTGAGCATAGATGTGATTTCATGTATTTCAACAAAAAATAATTTTTTGATTGAGAAAATTAAATGTTTAAATCCATGGAAAGTTTAAAATTAAGTTAGTCCAAACAGAATATTTCGTAAATATATTCAGGCATGAAAGGGTTAATGTAGGCTTGCACGATTATCCGATATTATTGAATATTGCGATTTCTTTTTTAGCCATGATTTTTTACAATATGATTTTGAAAAAATCGAAATATCACCAAAAAGTTTAGTTTACTGTATTCTGCCTATTTGTAGCATAAGCTTCTATTATGGCAAGGTGTTCAATTTATTTCCAAACCAACATCTCTGAGAAAATGGTGGGCTTATATAATCAGTCTAAAATTGTAAAGATAGACCATAACATGAAAATTGAATGCAATTTACAGGTACAAATTTCTTGATGTATGTATCCCTTAAAACCACCATCGCCGGAGTGAAATTATTACTTGGGATGGTATAAATATTGCATATTTTTAAACAAACATGAGTTATCAAATCCAAATTAATCATAATTTTGACATTAAATGGCGTCACGAAAGTGTATAAATCATGTGATATTGCTCATTCTCCTGTTTTTGGACGTGAGAAGTGGTGCGTTCACAAATGTGATAGCTAAATGAGATGGCATACATGCTTTAGCAAGCACAGTGAACTATGCGAGATGTTTCTGAAGGCTAACTATTATTAGTAAACAGGATTAAATTTGATGTTATAAACGATGAAAATAATAGAATACGCAATATTTAGGTTGTCCAATGTAATAATTTCACTCCCGCAATGATGGACAGGGTATACACTAAGCCATGGTGTAAGGCTGCAAGAATTTATACAGGGAAATTGTGTCCTATTTTCGTGTTATTAACGATCATTTTTTAAGCATCTTGGCAACTGGATTTCAACTTTTTGTTGAAATTTACCCATTAGAAGTCACTCTTACACCTAACATTTGGCTAAAACCGATATGAAAACTCATAGCGAAACCTATATGGCTACATAAGCCAAACGGTACAGTTCAACTATTCAATTATTCATGATGATATATCGTGATAGGACAATATCGTGCAAGACTCCTTTAATGGCCCTTCATCCCTAATCATATCTGCCAAATTTTCGGCCCAATCCATTCAATGGTTCTAGAGTTGTTTTCACGATAACTAGGTCACCCAAGATGATTGCCGAAGTAGGGGCAATGGTTTTCCGCAATAACGGAAAATAAATGCAATTAATGGAATTGGTAATTTGAAACAGAAAATTGATTTTTAAACGGAAATCAACGGAAAACAGTATTTTTCTGAAAAATCTCGGCAAATTAAAAACGGAAACATGATATTCAAACGGAAATTAATGGAGAAGGGGTTTTCTCAAGAAATTGGAACATTTTCATCTAAAATTGTAAATTATTATATACCATTATATTCTCCACTTTGACTTCATACCTTCTGAATATACTAATAACACAATGCACAACACAAATTTGGCAGTTTTATTGACTGCATTAAATCTACATGAAGCTTAGATGATATAGTTTACAAAATGGAAATGAAACTGAATCTGCAATTTGGTGAAACGGAAAATGGCAAATTCTAAAAAAACAAACCACTGTCTCTACAGAAGCATTTGGTCAATCAAGTTCCCTTGAACAAAGTTGACGTAGCTCTTGCCCTAGATGATATTTTATGAGTTTTGAATCAATCCTCTCAGTAGGCTTGCACGACTATCCGATATTATCGAAAAGAGCAATTTCTTTTCCAGCCAAGACATTTTACGATATGATTTTGAAAAAAATTGAAATATCGCAAAGGTTTTACTGTCACGCCATATTCTGCCTATTAGCCATGTGTTTGCAATGTAGCCTTCTATTACAGCAATCTGTTCAATTTATTTCCAAACCAACATCTTTGCGAGAGGGGTCGGCGTATATTAGGAATAGGTCAAGAAAAAGTTGAAGTTCATTCTTTAAAATTGTTTTAAAAGATGGACAATAATAGGAAAATTGAATGCAATTTACCAGTACAATTTCTTGCTGCCGTACTGTATACATCAAAACCATAATCATATGAGTGAAATTATTACCTGGGACAGTATAAATATTGAATATTTCTTAATAAGCATGGTTTATAAAATCAAAATTAATCCTAAATTTGACAATAAATGACGTCGCAACAATATATAAATCACGTGATAAATTGCTTGGTTCCCTGTTTTTGGAGGCGAGAGGTGGTGCGTTCACAAATGTGATAGCTAAATGAGATGGTATACACGTTTTATCCAGCAAGGTGAACTATCCGAGATGTTTCTGAAGGCTAAATATTATTAGTAAAATATATAAATCATGGGATATTGCTCGCTCTCATGATTTTGGAGGCGAGAGGTTCACAAGTGTGATAGCTACATGAGACGGTATACACGCTTTAGCTTGCAAGGTGAAATATCCAACATGTTTCTAAAGGCTAACTATTATTAGTAAATGGGTACTCAGTAAATGCAGACCAGATCTAAACATTATATATCTATGGATCTAAAGTGCATTCCTAATAGCACGTGATTTTTACATTTTCACAAACATGACATGAAATGTTAAATTTTTTTATTCATTTTGATGTAATAAATGATGATTATAATAGAGTACGCAATATTTTGGTTGTCCAATGTAATAATTTCACTCCTGCATTGATAACCTATACATTAAGCCAAGGTGTAAGGTATCAAAAATTTATACCAGGAAATTGTCCTATTTTCGTGTTATTAAGCATCTTGGCGACTGGATTTAAAGTTTTTGTTGAAATCTACCAAATAGAAGTCATATTCAGTTAAAACTGATATGAAAACTCATAGCGAAGCTGATATGTCTACATAAGCCAAACCGTGCAGTCTAATTCAACCCAAGACCAACGCACCCCATAACTCCATATACCATAATATAGGCTATATGATACTTCAAAATATCGCGATTTTCTCACCACGATATATTGCGATACCTCCTAGGACAATATCGTGCAAGCCTACCTCTCGATGGCTTGGGAGATTTTTAAACTAAAAAAGAATTGACCAAAATCCAAGATGGCCGCTGGTTAAATTGGCCGATCTGATTCCTTTGAACAATTTGGATCTCTATGCCCCATTGGCCCAAGCATGATTCCTGCCAAATATAATTGAAATTGGCCCAGTTGTTCTTGCATTTCCTTATTGCTTTAGGATGAGAAATTTTTGTGGGAAAAAGATCCAACATGTCCCCCAAACCATTTATCTGACAGTTTCGAAAGCAGAAATTTGAAATATGCATAACTAAAAAGCTATATAAAACCAATTTCAGCATCAAAATCCATCAAATAAACATGAGGCCCAAGGGTCCTGTATCTCTCACCTGGAATTAGTGGCCACTGGCACAAATGAGCAAAACGAGATGACCACTTTACCAATCTAATTTCTGTATTTCGCATTTATCACTGCCAACATACACTTACCTACTCTCACTCCCAACCACTACACCGATCACCCAGACATGCACACCCACACAAATTCTCTCTCCACATCCCCCACCCCGCCCCAACACTCCCATCCCCACCCAGTTACCCGCTGCCACAGCCCAAAAAAACCCTCCCCACACACACACACACACACACCCTGTGACCCACACAACACACTTCACATATATAGATAAACACCCAACGCACGCGCTCACGCACGCACCCAGAGACACACACACACACACACACACACACACACACTCTCTCTCACACCACACACACAGCTAAAGATTTAGCCAAGTTTGAGTAAAATTGACTTAGCGGTTAATAAGTAGTCATTCTATGATTTTCTAAGAAATCTGCAGAAAATACAAGATGGTCACCAAAAAAGCCAATATTGATTGATTCATGGTGGACATGTTTTTTTTACGTATAACTTTCCATGGACAAACTTTAATGACGTTTAAGCCCTAATCATACGTAGGTCAGCCAAGATGGCCACTGAAGCCTTTAACCAATCCAGTTCCCTCAAACTTGGTTCAGTGGTTAGTCCAGATGATCTTTTATGAGTTTTGACTCAATCCTCCATGCGGTTTTGGAGAATTTTAAAGACCCGTCGCTGGATACTATAGGGATAAATCATGCTGACTGGTAAGTCCAAAATCTGAGTTGTTTTAAGATTTTTAAAGACGCTTAAAAAAATTGTCCAAAATCCAAGATCGGCTTCCTTTGAACAAACTTGTATTCCTATGCCCTAAGGATGCTTCCTGCCAAATATACCTGAAATAGGCCAAGTGGTTCTCGAGAATACATTTTAAATTTCCTGTTGCTTTAGCATGGGAGATTTTAGCAGGGAAAAAAATCCAAAATGCCCGCCAAATCTTAATCTGAGTTCGAAAATGGCAAATTTGAAATCAGAATACCCAAAAACCTATATATAACCAATTACGTCTTCAAAATCCATCCAAATAAAACAAGAGGCACAAGGGCCTGTGATGCTCACCTGGACCAAATTAGCATTTGAACTATTTGCATTTAAATAGACATGATGGATAATTTTCGGAAAATCCAAGATGGCTGCCAAAAAATTGACCAATCAAGATTCTCATTTGATATGTTGAAGCCTACCATCACGGGATCTTTCAATCCAAGTTTTGGTGAAATCAGGCAATTGATAAAGGAGTTCCGGAAAATTTCTAGAGGTTACCGCTATAGGATCGTTCCCGCCAAATTTGGTTGAAATTGCTCAATTTGTTAATAAAGAGTAGTTTTAAACGAATTCCCAGCATCTTTCGAGCAGTCAAAATTCTGTATACAAGTTCTAAAGTGTACTGCCCTAGGGTCCTTCCAGCCAAGTCCGCTTTAAATCGAACAAGCTGTTAATGAGGAGTAGCGTTTTAAACAATTACCCGCAATTTTTCTGAAAATTCAAAATGACTACTGAAACAATTGACCAATCTCAATTCTGTATACAAGTTCTGAAACATAGCACTCTAGGGGCCTTCAAGCTGTGTTGGCTTGAAATTTGCACAAGTGGTTAATGAGGAGTAAGCTTTTAACTGATTTCCCAAAATTCTTTGAAAATCCAAGATGGCTGCCGAAAAAATTGACCTATTAAAATTTGGTACACAAGTTTTGAAACTTATCAGCCTAGTATGCTTCCAGGCAAGTCTGGTTGAGATTGCCCAAGCAGTTAATTTGGTGTAGCATTTTAAACAATTTCCAGCCATTTTTCGCAAAATTCAAGATTGAACAAACTTGGATCCCTATGACCTAAGGATTTTCCTGCCAAATATAATTGAAATCGGCCGAGTTGATCTTGATAAGTCGTTTAAAGGAATGGTTGATGGATTGCCGGACACCGGACAGTTGCCATGGCATAAACTCACTTGGCCTTTCAGGCCAGGTGGGCTAATAAATCCAATATGGTCGCCAAGCATGTTACATTCTGATTGGTCCACACTGGCCAGGTTTCTTGTCGTATCAGCTTCCCTTGAACAAACTTTGGCCCTTAGTTCCTAATCATATCTCCCAAATTTCAGCCTAATCCGTTCAGAGGGTCTGGATGTCGTTTTCGTGGAATTCCAGTCGGGTTTACTTGAAATCGGCCAAGTGGGTAATGGGGAGCATGAAGGTCTTTAATTTCTCCAAAATCCAAAATGGCCGCTGGAAAAATTGACTAATCAAAATTCTCGTTAGAAGTGTTGAAGCATACATGTACCATCACAGGATTTTTCCACACAAGTTTCATGGAAATCTGGTTATTGGAGGAGTAGCATTTTAAAGGATTTCCGGATAATTTTTGGAAAGGCCAAGATGGTCACCAAAAAAGAATTGACCAATCAAAATTTTGAACAGATGTTCTGAGGCCTACCACACTAGGATGCTCCCAGACAAGTTTAATTACATTCGGTCAAGTGGTTAATAAGGATTAGGCTTTTGAAGAAAAAGTTGACAGACAATCAGATTTTCCGAAATTTTCAGAAAATCTAAGGTGGCCGTCAGAAAGATTAACCAATCAAAATTCTCCTTAGAAGTACTGAGTGTACTGGCACAGGATTAACCTACCCAAGTTTTGTTGAAATTGGGCCATTGATATTGGAGTAGCGTTTTAAAGGATTTCCGGCAAATTTTCTGAAAATCCAAGATAGCCGCCGGAAAAATTGACCAATGAGAATTTTGAATAGAAGTTATGAGGCCTACCACGCTAGGATACTCCCAGCAAAGTTGAATTAAAATCGTTCAAGCAGTTAATGAGAAATAGGCTTTTAAAGGAAAAGTTGATGGACAGACACATGGTGGATGACAGAAGGAAACCGGACGCCAAGTATGGATGCCAAACATGCTACATTTTGATTGGTCCATGGTGGCCATGTTTTTTACCGGATCAACCTCCCTTCAACCAACTTTAATGGCCCTTAGTCCCTAATCATATCTGCCAAATTTCGACCCGATCCATTCAGCGCTTCTGGAGAAGTCGTTTTCACAAAAACTAGGTCATGCATGATGGCCACCGAACCATTTGGCCAATCAAGTTCCCTTGAATAAACTTGGTTCAGCTGTTGCCCTAGATCATATTTCATGAGGTTTGTATCGATCAGCTTCGTTTGAACAAACTTGGATCCCTATGGCCTAAGAATGCTTCCAGCCAAATATAACTGAAAAGGGCTGAGTGGTTCTAGAGAAGAAGTCATTTAAAGGAAAGGTTGATGGATGGACGGACAACGGATGGTTGCCATGGCATAAGCTCACTTGGCCTTTCAGGCCACGTGGGCTAATAAATCCAATATGGCCGCCAAGCATGCTACATTTTGATTGGACCAGTGGCCAGGTTTCTTGTCGTATCAGCTTCCCCTGAACAAACTTTGGCGCTTGGTCCCTAATCATATCCCCCAAATTTCAGCCTGATCCGTTCAGCGGTTCTGGAGATCCGTTCAGCAGTTGAGATGATGTTTAATTGGTTTTTGAATCACCCTCGGAAGTGTTTTTGGAGATTTTTATGACGTTTTTAAAAAATCAGCCAAAAACCCGACGGCTGCCAGCCAAATTGGTCGATCGGGATCCTTTGAACAAACTTCGATCTTTATGGCTTAAGGATAGTTCCTGTGAAATATTGAAATGGGGCTGGCCAGTTGTTCTCGAGAAGGCATTTAAAATTTCCCATTGTTTTAGAATACTTGAGTTATTGGCGGGAAGAAGATCCAAGATGGCTACCACACTGTTGATCCGGCAGTTTCGAAAATGGAAATTTGGACTGGTTCCAGCCAACGTCCAGGCTTTGCTAGATTGCCTATTAGGGAGTCTACTCTAGTCAGGTGCCTGTACTTAGAGTAGGGAGTGGTGTTTCTTACAGGTGTTAAAAGCAAGTTTAAAATTTTTTTCTTGCGTTAAATGTAGGGTAATTGATTTAGCAAGTAGTGATTGAATGGTACAGATGCTTGTGGTGTAATAACAACTCTGCGCTTTGTCATCGAATCATGCTCAATTTCATAATAGATAAAGTAGATGAGAATTGTAATACTTTGGCCAAGGTTGATTTAAATCTGTTCAGAAATAACAAAATGTGTCACCATTGTTGACGATGCGCAGACAGACAGAGACATACAGGTGGATGCTGGACAGGGAATGATCGGTATAGCTCCGCTGACTGACAAGTTAGCTAGGCTAAAAATCAAGCAACTACAGTATTCTGGTATATTTCATCAAATTCTGTTAGAGGCGATAATCAATCGGATTAAAATTTGCGTTTTCTAGCAAGAGACAACAGCTCTAAGTTAACATTAAAATTTGCGGTTTCTATCAAGGGACAACAGCTGTAAGTTAACTAGTTTTTAAAATATAAAGATATAATAATATATTTATAATGACAGGGCAGCTGAGATATCGATAACGCAATATCTGTTAACCATTTATTGATTAAGTCAGCCAAAACTGGCCTTTGCCGAGGCCTTGAAAAATATAGTGATAAACACACCAGTGATTTCTGTGGTAAATTTTCAAACTTAATGGATATTCACTAAGGAGAAATTAAAATTTTCTTGACAAATCATGAACACTAAAGGGTTAAGAGATATGTTGCATAAAACAAACAATAGGTGTCTTGCGTGGGAGAGTGCTGAATGAATTCTCCAATATGTACTCTTGGCAGATAACGGATGTCTTAATACATATACACTATACACATGAGGAATATACTGAAAGAACTCTCTTTCATGAAAACGACCACAAACAACCACATCCTTGAATGCCTCTCCCATCGTACTCTCAGTCCAGCATCATCAGCATATGCACCAAGCTAAAGTACTAGTGTGTATGAATGATCAGTGGCGCTCAATAGAGCCAGCGTGATCAGCGGTATTGGAGGGATCGGCAATGGCCAGTGGTGAAGCAAAGCCATTGATAGAAGCGGTGTGCAGGAGTGGTAGGTACGCTAGTAGCAGTCAAGTCAGTGGTGCAAACAGAAGTAATCAATCAGTAGTACTTCCTGCACTACTGACTCTACTAGCAGTGGCTGGCTAGTAACCTGGCCACACCAAGCTATTACAGTCTTCTATAATGCATCCCTCTAAAAATAACCAATAGCAGGATTAAAGTCTCCACATGTTATCAAAGCGTGACAAGCTGTGGAAGAATCTGATTTGTCACTCACTCATGTATCTGATGTTAAGATCAAAATACACCACCTATTAAATGATGGCACAACCAAAATGACATAACTGTCACCAAGTATGTGCTCGGTCACGAACGTGTATGACGTATGATGTTTTTTCTGAATGTACAATTTAATAAACGTTCTGTTGAATATTTTAAAACTAAAACAACCGATTTCGCCCTATAAGCAGCGAATCTAAAAATAGATGTGTTAAGCTTTGTGCCGAATATGCCTTTAATACAATGCCTGCCACCTAACCGGCAGAAATACTTTTTTGAAAAGTGGACAAGAATTTGTAGATATCATGTAAATGATCTACGTTCTAAAAATACACATTGGGTTGATCTTGGAATCATCTTAACCCTTTAACCATTAAATTTGTTCATGAAAATATTAATTGTCTTATAGAAAATGTCCATTTCAAGACCAAGAGAAGACTATTTTTGAAAATTTATTACTGGAATAACTGACTTATCTATTGAGCCAGTCATTCGTGATACAAATTTTAAAATAGTCTCCTAGTCTACAAGTTGACATCTCCCAATACCACTGTAGAAGTCGTTTTTGACAGACTTAATGTTATAGTACATGTATTAAGCCTTTTACAGACAAATCAGTTAAAAAATATTCAACAGTTTTCCTGTATGGTTGCCTTGGAAATAAGATATGGTGTATTCATCTGTGAGGCTTAACCAGCGCATTACCAGCTTGATGCAGACACGACGATCAACCAGATCCAAATAATAGCTACTGAGATATTAGCATTTAACTCTTTAATGGTCAAATTTGGTCAAGAAAATCAAAATATTTGTTTATTGCATGTACATTTGCAGGCCAAGAGAGACTAATTGTGAACATTTTCCACTGGAATGACTGGCTCGGTTATCGAGTCAGTCATTCCTGTGGTAAATTTTCAAAAATAGTCTTCTCTTGGCCTGCAAATGGACATTCCTCAAGGCTCAAGGCCACTGCAGAGGCGGGTTTTGGCCGACTTGACAATTAAAGGGTTAAACATGTCCACAAATTCCTGACTGCATTTCATGCCTTTTCTGAGTGCATCCAATTAAAATTTTGAAATAATATATTCTTCATACAGAGGCAGTCATAGATAAGCTTAATATCATCATTTTATGTTCAATAATAATGTTCAATAGTATATTCTCGAACTCTGAATATATTTTTGCGGTCGCCACACCCACCCCGAGTTCATACTAAAAGCATTGTCAAGATTTTAATTCTGAACATTATACAGGCCTGTGCTCTAATATTTCCAATTGTAACCCATAATAGGTTGCCGTATATGTTTTAAGGAGACATATGGTAACCCAAACTTTAGAAAGCTCATTGATGTCCATTCACCATACTAATATCAACAGATTAAGGTAGTAACCCTTTTCAGGTTTCCTAAAATAAATTAAGGCAACATCATGGAGAATGTTTTCGTATATATACCCGAAAGGCCATAATAACGGCCTCAGTGAGAAGGTACATACACCCAAAACACTGGAAAATTGGCCTCCATATATGATTAATTATTTTCATGACTAAAGCCAGTAACTAGCCAGATATTACGCACAAGTTTACTAATCTCAGGTCTGACTGTCTATAGATATGAATGAAAGTATGATACTCTGGAAGCACCATCAAAATGTTGTCACAAGATAGGTTATTGGCTAAAACACCTTGTATGCCATGGCAAATTAAATTCTTAATTATTGAATACATTTGTAGCCCAACTCACAGATACTATTTTTTTTTAAACTTTATGGCTGGAAAGACTGACGCGGCTATCGAAATTAAGTCATTCCAGTAGTAAAATTTAATAAATAATCTTCTCTTGGCCTGCAAATGGACATTCCTTAAGACCACTGCACAGAGGCCAGTTTGGCTGACTTGACCATAAAAGAGTTAAGAGCATTGGATCACCTGCCTCGAAGAAACACCACCTTTTGGCCCTAAATGGAGGTGTTTATTATAGACAGGTTTCCCTGAACATGTAGCAGCATGAATGAAAATGAGAGAATAGATCAGATCGAAGTGAATGAATCAGACATTATTTCCAATGTACAAATATGGCCACGATGATTCATGCCATTCAATGACAATACCTTCCACGCCATCATATACATAGAGCGTGAATGAAAATTCAATAAAAATGCACACTACAGTCTACAGGGATTGCGGGACCGCTGTATGCAGCATGTAGGATGAGCAAGCCATTGATATTGATCATGATAATGCACAAGCCTAGGCTTCCCCTCCAACCACCATGTAACCTGCCCCAACTGATAAATCTGCCGTAAATAGATAAGAATGGCAGAAAACACCACACACACACACAGCGTACCCACATACACACAACATGTACACACACCCATTCCCCAAATAATGCACATATGATACACTCACATGCACCGGCATACCAGTTCTGAAGCCTACCACCCTAGGGTTCCTTCCAGGCAGGTTTGGTTGAAATCTGCCCAGCTGTTAATGAGTAGTCTTTGTCATGCCCAGCTGTTAATGAGTACAAGTAGTCTTTGTCATGATTTTCTGGATGTTTTCAAAATTCAAGATGTCCACCAAAAGAAATACCCAATCAAATTTCTATATAGACTGTCTGAAGACTACAACCTTATGATCCATCCAGACAAGTCTGGTTGAAATCGCCGCTGTGGTTATCATTTCGTGGATCACTTTTTATATCCTGCATGGCCAGCAGAACAAGAGGCCCATGGGTCTGTAATGCTCCCCTGGGCCATTACCATTAGAACCATTTGCATTTAAATACGGATAATTTTTGGAAAATTCAAGGCCACCAAAAAAAATTAACCAATCAAAATTCTTGTTCGATATGTTAAAGCCTACCACCATAGGATGGTTTCACCCAAGTTTTGTTGAAATTGGGCCAGTGATTGAGGAGCAGCATTTTAAATGGTTTCACAATTTTTTTGTAGAAATTCCAACATTCCAAAATCAAAACTAGTAGTTCTAAAGCCTACCACTGTAACATCTTTCCAGCCAAATTTGGTTAAATTTTAAATCCTTAAACCAAGGAGGTAACGGAGATGCGTTTTGACTATTTCAAGATTTTCACCCAAAAAATTGCCGAATCAAAATTCTGAAGAGAGGTTCGGGAGCCTGATATAATAGGGTCTGTCTATCCAGATTTGATTGATATCTGTTAACCCTTTACCCTTCATATCAGCCAAAAACGCCTTCTGCAGTGGTATTAAGAAATGTCAATTTTTAGACTGAGAAGACTGTTTTTGAAAATTTACCACTGGAATGACTCAGGATCGATAACCGAGCCTGGATCGATAACCGACCCAGTCATTCCAGTGGTAACTTTTTAAAAACAGCCATTTCTTGGTCTGCAAGCTGACATTTTTTATGAGAAAATAGAAATTTTTTTAAACAAATTTGAGTGTTAAATGGTTAAGCAGCTAATGAACAGATGTGCTTTGAACAGATGCGTTAAATTTTTCATAAAATTCAAGATTTTCACCAAAAAATTGACGAAGCAAAATTCTGAATGGCAGTTCCGGCGTCTACCACAATATGATCATGTTAGCAAAATTTGATAGAAATCCATCAAGCTGTTAAGAAGAGAATGGACCATTTCTGGTAAATTTTTCATAAAATCTAGGATTTTCACCCAAAAATTTGCTGAATCAAAATTATGAGAAAGGAAGTTCTAAAGCCTATCAACATAGAATTCTTTAAACGCAAGTTTGTTGAAATCGGTCAAAATGGTAAGAAGGATCAATTTGACAATTTGAGCTGATAAACATAGAAAGAAGCCTTTCAGCCAAATTTGGTTGCCATTAGGGCTACGCAATATACCGATACCATATTGAAAACCGATATCACGCACTAACAGTTTAAAAAATGCACATATTTTCAGTTTTTTATTTCATTGTTAACAAGAGCTCCGCAAATGGCGCATAATACCCCGCCATGATGACAAACTAATAAATTTGTCAAAACAGGCCAACCGGTAAAATGTTTGGCCAGGCCGCCAAACCCCCAAAAAATTCGAAACGGGTGAACCGCCAATCTGGTTCATTTCTGCCCATATAAAGTCAAGATCGACTCAATCCACAGGCTCGCCCAGAAAGGGTATAAAAGGGAAGAAAATTCCAGTCCAGATCATTCAGACTTTTGGTCTCACATCGAGACCAAGCGTCAGGCTTAACAACCTTCGACGAGTAGCTCATATAACTGACTACGTTGTTATCATCTATCATTTCACAATTGATTCATCCAGCAAACTGTTGCCACAGGAAACGGAGATAATCACAATACCTCCGCTGTCCACACTGAGTCTAAACTCAGCAGGTTCGGACACGCAAACCGCCAGGTCTACACAGACCCAAATGCCACCAAAAACAACCGGTAACAATTACAACCGGTGAAGTTGACCACAACCGCCAAAAAAGGTTGCCCAATCGCCAAAAATGGCAGAACCGGCAATAACCATCCATAAGTATGTAGGGGAAAATACGCCCCTCTAAATTCAGAATCCAATGACATCTCAGATTGACATCAAACCGCCATAGGTATCCTCATCAGACCTGGACGATGAAAGCTCCACATCATGGAGAACACAGAAAGAATGTCTTTGGATACACCAGCTCCACCCAATGGAGCCTATAGGCACAAACCGAGCAGGATAAGGGATGTCCTTTCCCTGGACCAACACGCGGACACGCCCAGTCTGTTGTTATTATTCCTTCAAACTAATAAATGACAGCTATCTGAAAATATTTATTTCTTCCTCAGACCAGTAAGTCTTATTAAGTGTCAAAGCGATCCGCTAAACAGTCAAGGAGGTATCGTCCGGAAACCAGTTTTCAAGATGGCTGCCGATGACTGGTGGCCATATTGGATTTCGGATTATCGTAAATTTCGATAGGTTTCTTCACCAGATATATTCCAACGACATTAGGAAGTGATCCGATAAATGGTAACGGAGATATCATCCAGAAACCAACTTTCAAAATGGCAGCGCGTGGCTGGCGGCCATCTTGGATTTTGAATCAGTGTCGATTTCGATAAGTTTCTTCCTCAGGCCTAGTCCAACCACTCTATGAAGTTTCAAAGCGATCTGATAAACGGTAACGGAGTTATCATTCGGAAACCAATTTTCAAGATGCCCACCGGTGGCTGGCGGCCATCTTGGATTTTGGATCATTGTCAATTTCGATAGGTTTCTTCACCAGACCTAATACAACCACCCTATGAAGTTTCAATGCGATCCGACGACCGGTAACGGAGTTATCATTCGGAAACCAATTTTCAAGATGGACGCCGGTGGCTGGCGGCCATCTTGGATTTTGGATCATCGTTGGTTTTGATTGGCTTCTTCCCCAGACCTAGTCCAACCACCCTATGAAGTTTCAATGCGATCCGACAAACGGTAACAGAGTTATCATTCGGAAAGCAATTTTCAAGATGGCCACCGGCCATCTTGGATTTTGGATCATTGTCGATTTCGATAGGTTTCTTCCCAAGACCTAGTCCACCCACCCTATGATGTTTCAATGCGATCCGCCAAACGGTAATGGAGCTATCATTCGGAAACCACTCTGCTGCCTGCTCGCCCGCATGCCCGCCCGGACGGACGGCGGCGTTACATAATACCCGGCACATTTTTTGGCGGGGTATAAAAATTAAAGCTACTAACCAACGACAATCATGAAAAGTGCAATGAGTAATGATTGATGGCTAACACATGTTTTTCAAGGAAATATTTATATTTAAGCTGCTTCTGCTGATCATTCATTCCATTCCTGTTTTCTCATTGGCTACTGGCTAACACGACAAAAAGTATCAAATCACTATCAAGAATTTTTCTTCCTATAAATGAACATTGTTTATTTAATCATATCATGGTTGACTGTTTATGATAAATTATTAATTATACACAACTGATGTTAAATATTTAACACGCTTGATAGATTGTTGAAAGCAGGAATATCTTTTTTCACCCCATTGTGTTTAAAACAAACTCTTTTCGACTAGCATATGAAATTAACAGGCTAATAATAACAAACGGGTCATGTAATCATTCTATTTAGAAAAGAATTCTGACATATATTGGTTGAACTATTAATGGAAGAGTTTGCTTGAAGACACACATTCATATTCCTGTGACATCTCATACGCCAGCACGATAAAGAGAGAGAGAGAGAGAGAGAGAGAGAGAGAGAGAGAGAGAAAGAGAGAGAGAGAGAGAGAGAGAGAGAGAGAGAGAGATAATTGAGCGATCCCAATTTCCTTGAATTAAACTGGGATTGAATCTAAAGTACAGTAATCGGTCATCATTGCGTAGATAGTAATTTTCGAGCTCCGACTCCAAACCGCATGCAATGAGTCGCAGACGACTACCGGTACTCGCTCTGAATACAGGAAATAAATCTTTCTAATATCACATGATTTGTATTTTTTCATGATGACATGAAATACCAAATTAAAATTTTGATGTAATGAACGATGGTACACATATTTAGGTCATTCCAGATAATACTATTTAATCCCATGTAGTAGACACATTTTCTTTACTGATTTCCAACTGCTTTAAAAAGTGTCTGCGTAAAATGTATGAGAACATAGCTTTGACTTCATTTTTTGCTCAAATTTTCAAGTCAAAACGGCATCTGCGGGGTGGAAAATGCCACAACAATAAAACCTCATCGGGTCGGAAAACATTCTCGTTATAGTCTAAATAATAACCCATCCGTGGCGGCGAACTATGGATGAAAAGTAAAATCCTGGGCTCACTGCTTTGCAGTACTGCTGGCATTGCAGCATGCCGCATCATGGGGAACATAGCTTGGAAGCTATGGATTCTTAAATCAAAGATGCCCTTGGTAAAAAGACTACGTTTATACAATGATGCCACCTGCGTATCCTTGATGATGTATAACTGTAACAGCTGGGCAGCTCCAAAGGCAGCTCTAGACAAATTCGACGCCCGCCACCGCAAACACGTACGCACCATCACTGGACATCGATGGCAAGACAGCATAATTTCCAACGATGCACTATATAAGATGTGTAATACGTCGCCGCTGTCTGTAAAAGTCACCCAGCAAAGATTGTCTATGTTTGGGCATGTGCTAAGGATGTCAGAAGAGACACCAACACAGAGCCTTGGAATTCGTCCTACGTGGAGCCAGCAAATACAGAGCCAGGAGAGGATGTCATTGCATAAATCTGCTAAGTGTGCTACGAGGTGACCTCAGGAAAGCAGGACTAGGTACACTCAAGTCAAGAATGGACCTGAGGAAGCCAGGGATTTTGGCTGAGGACAAGACACAGTGGGCAAAAGCGAAGAAGGACTGATTGTAGCTGTAGGATGTTTCTACTACTACAGCCGCAGAATACAGTAATCATACATACATACGGGGACTAAAATAGCTGGACTATCATATTATGTAATAAGCCTATTGTTTGTAATTAATCATAACCTCTATAAATGTACCCTATATCATCTGTAATATGAGCAAATAAAACTCGGAAATCTCCATTTATGCGTCTTTATTATCACACATCCATGATCACGTTAGTTCATTCATGATCACAAGCACAGATATAATCACAAGGGTGCTTGTGGATATGTGCCTCTCTAATCACAGAAGAGGCTAAAACTCTTTTGTGTTCGAGGTGTTTCATAGATGTGATCTACGCTTCAGTATACTCTAATACCGCAACGCACTGATAATATATAGTAATTTCTTAGTTCCGAGTCCAGTATATTTATATCTGCCGTGTACTCGCTATAACCCTTCTTAATTTGATTTAATCTTACCGCAGTCAGTGATTTCCATATTTTCGAGACAACATTTTGTCAAAGGTAGCACTGATTTTGATGTAATAAACAATCTTTATTGAAGATACGCGGCCCCATTTAATAAGTTTACTTCCACGATGATGTTTTTGAGGCAATATAGTTGTACGGCGGTAATTATATGTATGAGGAAATTACATTAAATTTTCATAGTACTGTCTATGAGTTTTTAACTTTTAACCATTTCAGAGAATGGATTTCAATTTTTCTCTCCATCCTATACATGAGTATAGATTTTCAGGGATGTTTTGGGCCAAAATTCAGCCTGCATCCAATACATTCTAACGGCCTTTCTTCGAATAAAAAAGGTAATTGCACAACTATGGGCAGAGGGTATATTAAGTATATATGTGCAAGGCTGAAGAATTTGTAACGGGAAAGTGTTTTATTTTCGTGTTATTGACAATAATTTTTTCAGCATTTTAGCGAATGATTTGAACTTTTCCGTAACAAATAACTAATAGAAGCTGTAAGCCAAACTGCACAACCCTAGTTGCAATCGGTTAAAATGGTAAGGAAAAACAATTTGACAATTTCCAGTTAATTTTTCATAAAATCTCTGATTTTCACCAAAAAAAATAGACCAATCAAAATTCTGAATAGAAGTTCTGGTGCCTACCAGCATAGGATCCTTCTTTCCAAATTTGGTAGAAATCGATCAAATCGTTATGGAGAAATGCTTTGAAGGACAATGGATGGCCAAAGACAGATGGCCGCAAAATCAGCCAGGCATAAATGAGTAGTCTTTTAAATGATCAAAGGTGACTACCAAAAGAATTTACCAATCAAATTTCTGTACCCCAGTTCTGAAGTATACACCCCTAGAGTATGCGATTACATGGTTCATACAAGAATGGAGGATTCCAGTTTATCCATCAATCATATGACATCATAATCTACTTCGTCACGAACGCTTCATTGAAGACGGACTAAACATTGTTGTTCAAATTGTGTCTTTACTGTTTAATACACATGCTGTTGAATATTTTAAAACTAATTTGACTGGGCATTGTTGCTGCCTGACATCATAATCTACTTCATCACGAACGCTTCATTGAAGACGGACTAAACATTGTTGTGCGAATTGTGTCTTTACTGTTTAATAAACATGCTGTTGAATATTTTAAAACTAATTTGACTGGGCGCTGTTGCTGCCATAGGCAGCAACAGCACCCAGTCAAATTAATTTCAAAATATTCAACAGCTTAATTGTATCGTTTTCTGGAAATTAATAGCCACAGATTTCAGGGATCGATCGATCCCAATACCGGCGAAGTGTGGGTGGAGGTTAGCTAAAGGTGGGCAGTTCATAGCTAAAACTGGATTCATCCATTTCAATGACTCATTCAAACACTTTTCAAGGACTATGTTTATCATTTTCAAGGACTCTCAAACTGTACTTCTACATTAAGATGGGTCTGGGATGGGCTGTTCCTATCCCATAGTCAGATGGTCCAAGGGACCTCCAAGAGAAATTCTGAAAAGTGAGTGCTCTCAAAAGCTATTTCGGCATTCTGAGTGATAATATTGAATTATATATTTGTCAGTGGTGAAAACACTTTTTCAAGGACTTTTCAATGCCGTAGTGATATTTTCAGGAACCTTTCAAGGCAAATTTTAAATTCAAGAGCTTTTAAGGACTGATGTTAAAATTCATGTACTTTTCACATTTGTGCGAACCCTGCCTTATACTTTAGTTTTAGCCAAATCCGAATAATATCGTCCAAGTGGTTAATGACATGAATGAGGGGTAAGTAGTCTTTCAAAGAAAAAGT
This sequence comes from Chaetoderma sp. LZ-2023a, assembly GCA_034401795.1. Taxonomy (NCBI): domain Eukaryota; kingdom Metazoa; phylum Mollusca; class Caudofoveata; order Chaetodermatida; family Chaetodermatidae; genus Chaetoderma; species Chaetoderma sp. LZ-2023a. The sequence goes on from CM067373.1 coordinate 117,861,103, forward strand.
TGAACACCATGGTATAAGCTCATATGGCCAGCTGAGCCAGTCGTGATAAAGTACTGAATAAAATACATTAGCCACTAAACAGTCAGTCAAGAAATACCATACATTCTCAACTACGCAGTAACCCCCCCCCCCCCCCCCCCTTTCTCAATATGATTCAGCCTTTCTACAACCCGATCCATATATATTATTAATTGTATTTTATGCCATTTATAGCCGAGATGACTCTTAACCCTTAGCACTCTGATGTCAATATTCTATCTTTTACTATGTCAGTATCAAAGAAACTGGTGTACGGTAACTGGTAACTGATGCACCATCTCCCACCAAATTTGTTGAAAAATGAACACTAGTTGATTTTTTAATTTTATTTGAAAATTTAAACTTTTGACATCAGAGTGCTAAGAGTTAAAATAGATGACATTTTCGGTGAGAAGTGTAATGTAACGTAGCTTAAGTCATGTAAGTGTCGATTGATGGATGAAAAATAACCCACACTACAGATCATGTTATAGATGACTTATAAATGATGATATAAACACACAATTTCACTAGAACTGTCAATAAAAATAGAATTATTATATTGCATTATGGGTCAAACCCACCACGGCTTCAAATTAACGCTTTAATAATCAAGCCTGTCCAAAAACGACCTTTGCTGTGGTTTTGGACAATGTTAATTTGCAGACAAAGAGGTGACAGTTTTCGAAAATTTATCATTGAAATGACTGGCACGATATTCAAGTCAGTCATTCCTGCGGTAAATTTAAATGTTTTCGTTTGGACTGCAAACAGACATTTTCTAAGAAGATTAAAATTTGACCATGATATCTCTGGTTCTATTGAAGGGATCTGCATCAACTAGGGCAGGAAGTTGGGTTTGGGTTCCCGAAAAAGTTCATGAATTTTGCTGTAATAATATCAAATGTCAAGGTCAATGAGAATTTCAAAATGGCAGATGTGATAATTTAGGTTCTGCACAAGTGATATTGACCTAATTGCTGAATCCAATCTGTCAGTCAAGTATATGAAATCATAATTAATTACATCACAATTATATAGGCTGAAGTCACAATTAACTACATAAGTCCGTCAGGAACTTAGGTCTTTCAGTTGTATGAATTGTATGTCTACTGCTTAAGTCCAGTTAGTTCAAAACATTCAACAGCTTACCTGTATAGTTTTCTGGAAATTGAGATTCATGGAGTTCAGGGTTCGATTGATTCCAATTCCCAACACGGGAAAAGCGTGGGTGGAGCATAGCTAGAGATGGGTGGGGCATAGTTAAAAGTAGAATCATCGATTAATGTGTGTTAACCCTTTAACCCTTGAGATAGTTCAAACGTTTCAATTTTTCCATAGAAAAATGTCCATTTGCAGAGCAAGAGAAGACTATTTTTGAAAATTAGCCACTGGAATGACTGGCTCAGTTATCGAGCTAGTCATTTCAATCCTAAATTTTCAAAAACAGTTTTCTTTTGGTCTCAAAATGGGCATTTCTCGAGATCACTGCAGAAACTATTTTTGTTCGTTTTGAGGGTTAAAGGCTTCCCTTAGGATTCTTAAGAACATATTGCTTCTGGGGTCAAAAGGTCATTTGAAGTCAACTAAAAGGGACGGATGATGACTTAGTTCTCTAGAATGCTTATTTTGAAAACAAGATTGCTGTAAATACATGTATGATATCGCGCACTCATAACTTCCCGTATATCATGGTTTTAGTTTATCACAGTAAATGTTTAACCCTCGAATTTGTTCAAGAAAATGTCAATTTTCTCATAGAAAATGTCTATTTGTCGAACAAGTAGACTATTTTTGAAAATTTACCACTGGTTATCGTCGAGCCAGTCATTCCAATTGTAAATTTAAAAAAAAAAATTTCTCTGGAAGGGACACAATACGTTGAAAATCCAACAAGGGACATAACTCTTGTAATTGAAGGAGTAATTCATTGCAATAACTGAATACATATATACATAGAGAAAAAGAACATTTGTCAATTTGGATTTAACACTTTAATGATCAAGATTTGCTAAGAATATATTAAAATTTTTGCTTAGTAAATGTCTAATTGCAGACAATGAAGATTATTTTTTAGAGATCTATATCACTGGAATGATGGCTCGGTTATTGAACCGGTCATCCTTGCTTATTGAGCCAGTTATTAGAGGTAAATTTTCAAAAATAGTCTTCACTTAGCATGCAAAGATACATTTCTAAGTTCTAAAAGCAAACTGCTGAAGCCATTTATGATGGGCTTGACCATTAACACTTACTATTTTGATGTCAAAATGCTGTGGCAATAGCAAGTTACAACTGCAATATCTTGCACCAAATTTGTTGAAAAATGAACACCGGTTCATCTTTTAATTTCATTTGAAAATCTTAAATTTTGACATCAGAATGCTACGGGTTAAATCGGCAACAAATGTACATCACCAAGGCTTATATATATTTTTATATCAGAGCTCCTGAAATGGGTTGTATTGTTCGGACATGTCCGAGAAACATGCTCAATGGCTAGTATTGGGAATTGGTACTATTTTTGTAATCGATGATTGGTTTTATATACTAGCCGATGGTCAATTAATGATTGATCATAACCGGTTCTCATTTTTTACCCATTTTAAATGCAGTAATTATAGCATGTTCAAGGATAATTACCCCTTTCAAACCAAGTCGCAGGTATGACAGATTCTTCATAATTTAAGAAATAATCTTTTGAATATTTTGAAACTAATTTGACTGGAAGCTGTTGCTGCCTAAGGCAGCAACAGCTTCCGGTCAAATAAGTTTCAAAATATTCAACATGTTATTGGTATGGTTGCTTAAACTTGCTTTGAAATTAACATACTATTTCAGTGCTGAAAGAATTAATGTCTTGTACAAAGGAGTAATAAAACATAGTTGTAACAATTAAATTTAAATTCTTTTCCAAAAAGTATTCATTTTCTAGCTTGACCAGTTAAAATATATTAATAAAGTCAATTTTTAAACAACCAAAATCGATTTTTGAAATCATGATCGATCAGTTGGTTGAACATGCAAACCAATCAATCATCGATCAAATCGATTAATCGGAACAACACTATCAATGACCGATAGCGTATGAGTCCAGTCGGCCCGCTTGATACAGATTTGTGATTGTGCAGAAAAAAAAAAAATCAATATTTACCAGCGGAAATATCGTTGAAACTACGGTACTTCCTTATATGAACTGACTCCTATCAACGAGCACCATCAATTTTTGTCAAAATTGTTGGTGGGTGGTTTAGCAGTCTTTTAAATGAGTTTGTGGACATTTTTGCAAGTGCAATACGGCCGCCAAACACACTACATTTTGTTTGCACAACGGCGCCCATGTTCCTTTGAACAAATTTTAATGGCCCAAATTTCGGCCTGATCCCTTCAGCGGCTCTGGAGGAGTTATTTTCGTGAAAACCAGGTCATCCAAGATGGTCGCCGAACCATTTGGTCAATCAAGTCCTCTTGAACAAACTTGGCTTACCTCTTGGCCTAGATGAAGATTCCCAAGTGCTTTTGGAGATTTTTTAAGACATTTCCTGAAATCGGCCAAATTCCAAAATGGTCGCTGGGCAAATTGGCCAATCGGGTTCATTTGAACAAACCTGGATCCTTATGCCCTAAGGATGCTGCCTGCCAAATATAATTGAAATCGGCCACGTAGTAATTAAGATATTTTAAATTTCCCATTGCTTTAGCATGGGAGCTTTTGACGAGAAAATGATCCAAAATGGCCACCAAACCGTTTATCCGACAGTTTCTAAAATTGCAAATTTGAGCTCAGAATACACAAAAACATAGATAGAAACCATTTTGGCCTCAAAATCCATCAAATAAAAAAATCCAATATGTCCGCCAAACACGCTACATTTTGATTGGCCCACGGCGGCCATGTTTTTTGATGGAGCAACTTCCCTTGAACAAACTTTAATGGCCCTTACTTAGTCCCTAATCATATCTACCAAATTTTGGCCTGATCCATTCAGCGGCTCTGGAGAAGTTGTTTTCGGGAAAACCAGGTCATCCAAGATGGCTGCCGAACCATTGGGTCAATCAAGTCATCTTAAACAAGCTTGGCTTACCTCTTTGCCTAGATGAGGGTTCATAAGTTTTGAATCGATTCCCCAAGCCGTTTCGGAGTACAAGATTTTTAAAGACATTTCTAAAAATCGGCAAAAATCAAAGATGGCCACAGGCTTCGTTTGAACAAAATCAAATCTCTATGCCATAAGGATGCTTCCTGCCAAATATAATTCAAATCGGCCCAGTAGTTCTCGAGAAGACATTTTAAATTTCCCATTGCTTTAGTATGGGAGCTTTTGGCAGGAAAATGATCCAAGATGGCTGCCAATCCGTTTATCCGACAGTTTCGAAAATTGCAAATTTTAGATCAGAATACCCAAAAACCTATATAAAACGAATTTCAGCCTCAAAATCCATCAAATAAAAAAATCCAATATGGCTGCCAAACACACTATATTTTGATTGGTCCACCGCGGCCATGTTTTTGGACGAATCAACTTCTCTTGAACAAACATTAATCGCCATTAGTTCCTAATTATATATCACAAATTTCGGCCTGATCGCCTCCAGCGGCTCTGGGGAAGAAGTCATTTTGGTGAAAACTAGGTCATCCAAGATGGCCGCTGAACCATTTGGTCAATCAAGTTCCCTTGAACAAAGTTGATTCAACGCTTACCCTAGATCATATTTTGTGAGTTTTGAATCGATCCCTCAAATGGTTTGGGAGGAGATTTTTAAAAACATTTCTAAAAATTGGCTGAAATCCAAGATGGTCGTCGCTGGCCAAATTGGCCGATCGGGTTCCTTTGAACAAACTTGAATCTCTATGCCTTAAGGATGCTTCATGTTAAATATAATTTTAATCAGCCCAGTAGTTCTCGAGAAGATATTTTAAATTTCCCATTGCTTTAGTATGGGAGCTTTTGGCGGGAAAATGATCCAAGATGGCTGCCAAACAGTTTATTCGACAGTTTCAAAAATTGTAAATTTTAGATCAGAATACCTAAAAACCTATATAAAACGAATTTCGGCCTCAAAATCCATCAAATAAAAAAATCCAATATGGCTGCCAAACTCTATATTTTTATTGGTCCACCGCGGCCTTGAACAAATTTGGTTGAGCTCTTGCCCTAGATCATATTTCATGAGGTTTCCTTCAATCCCTCAAGCGGTTTCGGAGATTTTTAAAGACGTTTCTAAAAATCAGCCAAAATCCAAGATGACCGCCAGCCTAATTGACCGATCAGCTCCATTTGAACAAACTTGGATCCCTTACCCGTAAGGATGCTTCCTGCCAAATATAATTGAAATTGGCCCAGCGGTTCTTGAGAAGGTCGTTTAAAGGAAAAGTTGACGGATGGTCGCCACGACATAAGTTCACTAGGCCTTTCAGGCCAGGTGAGCTAAAAACTGTGGCGTAGTCGCAGTTCAAAAATCCATCCTGAAATTTCCTATACATTCTCTATGTGCATTTTTTGCCCACGAAAAGGTGGGTAGCTTGAAAACCATTGAGATCAAAAATAAAAATCGGCCTAAATCCAAGATGGCTGCCGGACAAATTGGCTGATCAGGTTCATTTGAACAAAGTTAGATCTCTATGCCCTATGAATGCTTCCTCCCAAATATAATTGAAATCGGCCCAGTGGTTCTTGAGAAGTCGTTTAACGAATTCCCCATTGCTTTACTATGGGCCCATTGCTTTACTATGCGAGCCTTTGGCGGGAAAACAAACCAAGATGGCAGCCAAAGCGTTTATCCGACAGTCTCGAAAGTGGCATATTTGAACTCGCCACACTGATAAGCATATATAAAGAAATTTTCGCCATCAAAATACATCAAATACAAAAATGCCAACATGACCTAGAAACGCTGAATTTTGATTGGTTGATGGCGGCCATGTTTTTTAACGAACAAACTTCCCTTGAACAAACTTGAAAGGTGCTTGGTCCGTAAGCATATTTACAAAATTTCAGCTCTATCCCTTCAGCGGTTCGGGAGGTCATTTTCGCGAAAACTAGGTCATCCAAGATGGCCACCAAGCAAATCGGCCAATCAGGTTGCCTTGAACAAACTTGGGTCTACCGCTGACACAGATGATGTGTTATGAGGTTTGAATCAATTCCTCCAGCGGTTTCGGAGAAGATTTTTTAGTGTTTCTTAAAATCCCCCCACATTTTATTAACCACTATAAAAACATACTTACCGTTCAATCACTACTTGCTAAATCAATTATCTGCATTTAGCTACCGGAATAAGATTTTTATGCTTGCATACACTCCTCCCCATGCTTATTCCTATAAATATGGACCCTCAACCAGGCTACTGGTTATGTTCATCTCCAGTATATTAACTGATATAGACTGGCACCAGTCTGTACTCACTCCATAGTGAAGCCTGTCACTAAGCGTGCTTGCCCATGCACACTGGAGCCCAAATAGGAAACAGATTCACTTTTCTGAATTTAAGTGCCAAATATTATAGGCAAATTCTCAAATCAATTCCACGCGGGCTGGCTGAGACCGGGTCGTAGTGATTGAACGCTAAGTATGTTTTTATAGTGGTTAATAAAACAGACCAACCCGCAAGGGGGGTCTGTGGGGGGTTGTTATTACACCACAAAAACATCCATTACCGTTCAATCACTACTTGCTAAACCCGTAGATTTGGTCAGTGCCCCACTTAAAACATTAGGTGGGAGGCGATTTGAGAATCAACAAACAAGGATAAAAATCAAACCACTCTTATCCAAATGTTAATAACATAACATAATGGTGCACTTAAATCAATCACACTGTGATTACAAATAAGGAAAACTTGAACTTAGAGATAAATAAAAACCAAAATAAACTCTCACCATTTCTTACAGATGCAGTCTTAACGAAAATGGCGAGATGTGCTTGGTAAATAGTCTTCACCTATTTTGGTAAAAATCGTAATATTACGAAAGGAGGCTGCTGCACTCTGATCTTTCAGATAAAAGGTTGTAAAAGAGGATTCAGATTTCCATCCTGCAACCTGCATGACTTCATCTAAATACGAACCGGCAAAAAGTGCAAAAGAGGAAGCCATTCCTCTAACATCGTGAGCTTTAATATGGGAGAGATTAATTTGTTCCGGAGAAGCAATCTCGTAACAAAGCTTAATCGTCTCCCAAATCCATCAGGATATCGTAAACTTTGAGACCGGCTTAGCTAACTCTTTCGCATAAGAAAACTATGTGACGGATCAAATCTTTTGAAATCAGTTCGCTGTTTGTACATTCTTAATGCCCTAACTAACAGGACACCAGAGTTTGTCGGAAGGCGAAAAAGACGAAAATGGTTTAAAAATGATCTGACTAGCAGGAAGCCGGTTAGACTGAGTTTTAGATAAAAAAATCCCTTCTGGGATATAAAACTAAACTGTCTCCTGTAACTATAAATCTCTCCCTTTCAGCAGAAAAAGCATGAATTTCTGAACGCCTTCTAGCAGAGGCCATTAATACTAATAGAGGAAAGAGGTTCAAAATGACGGTCTGCCAGCACTTGAAGAACCAAAGCCAAGTTCCATGAAAATAAAGGCTTAGCTATCGGAGTACGAATATTGCCTAGACCTCTAATAAAAACTATTAAAGGTCTTAAGTGTCCTTGACATCAGTATACAGAAGGCAAGGAAGAGAAGACGCCAGAGAAAATCTATATCCCCTAACCGTATTAGCTGATAAATGTAAGGAATCAGAGATATGTGAAAAAGTCTAATACTTGAGGAATAGAAACAGAATCAGGCACGAGAACTTGGTCTGAACACCATTCTCCAAAAATTATACGTCGACACTTGTAAACTCTGCGGGTCGACTCTCTTCTGGAAGAATCGATAATTACTGAAGATCTTGAAGAAACTTTATTCTCGTAGACTTTAGTTTCAATATTCTCCAAACACACATACTGAAGACTTCTGGGTTTGGATGAAGACAAAGACCTCTTACTTGAGACAGAAGATCCTGGGAGAATGGAAGAAGAGGAGGGAAGTCTACCAGGAGATCTAGGTCAACAAACCAAATCCCCTTTGGCCAAAAAGGAGCTTTTAAAAGAATCTCGAAGATTTGATCTTTGACCTTCTTCAACACTAACGGAATCAAAATCGTTGGAGGGAACGCATAGACGAACATTCCTGTACAGGACTGAGACAGGGCATCCACCGCCACGGCTTGACTGTCCGGAAAAGGAGACACGTAAGAGATCTGAGCATTCAGAGATGTCGCAAACAGATCTACCAGAGGACGATCCATAAGACTGAAAATGGCTTTGACAACCGACCTCCTTAACCGGCACTCTGTGTGGGCGAATTTGCTGGGACGTGACAGTTGGTACGCAAGAAAATTCAGACTGCCTGGGACATGAGAAGACACTAGAAGAATCTGATTCTTGCGACACAATAAGAGAAGGTTCCACACTTCTAGACAAAGGAGGGATGACCATGTACCCTCCTGCCTGTTGATATAAGAGACCACTGTCGAATTGTCCAACAGAATCGAGACTGAGACCTATCACAAGATCTGGTTATGAAAGGAGAGCCCTCTTGACAGCACACAATTCCAGAATGTTGATATGAGCTGTCGACTCCTCCAGGGAACAAAGACCGGAAACCGACAGGGAGTCACAGACCGCTCCCCATTCCTCCTGAGAAGCGTCTGTGAAGATAATCTCCTGAGGGGCGGACTTTACCAGTGGAACACCCACCAGAAGCAGAGAACGATCTTTTCAAAAATCTAGAAGAAGAATCAAATGAGCTCTGATGGGAATCTGATGGTAAATAGAGTGAACCGACTGCTTCCAAAGGGACATAAAATACATTTGGAAGGATCTTCTCATCAGCGCCGCCCATGGAATAACATTCTCTACGCTGACCATCAAACCTATCACTCTTAGCAGAAATCTTGCACAGACCATGGATCTGAGGGGAAGACTACTCTGGGCCAGATCGAAAGAAACGCCTAGATGCGTGAAGATTTGAGAGGGACCTAGGCTTGATTTCTTTAGATTTAAAATCCACCCTAGGTTGCATGCCAGACTGCAAACCTCTGGAAGAATTCCTGAGAGAATTGAGGAAGACTTGCTTTACTAACAATCGTCTATATAAACGTGTAGATGGATAGAACGACGGTGTAAAATTCCTGCCACGGCTGAGACTAGGCGAGTAAAAAGAAAAGGAGCCATGGTCAGGCCCAAAGGAATGAAGCGAAACTGCCAAACTCAATCTTAGTAAGCAAATCTCAGGAATTTTCTGAAGGAAGGGCAGATGAGAACATGAAAGAAAGCGTCACTTTGGTCGATGGAAAACGACCACATACCTGATCTAGACTGGAAATGATCTGGGAGATGGTCTCCATCTTTACTTGGGAGTAAGAATCATGAGATTTAATCATGTCATACCCCCTTGATAAATTAAAATTAATGCAGATTTGAATGTTTCAGAGTGAATAGAGATCATTTTACTAAGATTTAATGACAGGGTAGGAAATCCTACCCTAGGCTGAACGCTCTCATGTATGTATAAATTCCTTAGAATTAGCATCATTCACAAAGAAAACTAACATGTTAATGACCAAATTGACAATGGGAGGACCAGAGGAAATAAGAAAGAAGAATTAGATGAGGAAAGTGCCGACACAAAAGAAGGTCTATAGAAAACTCGCACTTAAAAGGAAGAGAAAGGGACTAAGCAATCCACCTGGGAGCCAGGGACCAGTCATCCGAAGAGAGAAGGATTAGGAGATGGAGAAGAAAAATGATGAGAAGAATCACCAGAGGCCATAGAATCAACAGTTCACATGGAAAGGAGAGCAAGGCCTCTTAGAAGCTAGAAGAGAAGAAAACTGTAAAGAATCAGAAAAGGAAAAAGATTGACCAGAAAGAATGTGAACAGATACAACATCCTGACCAGAGGACATGGAAAGAGAATCAGGCCACTAGCAGAAAACCTTGAAAGAATAGAGAAAAAAGCTGACAGGAAAGAATGAACAAGGGACGAATCCCTAAGAACAATTAGAAACTCAAGCTCAAAAGAGAGAACGACAGAAACAATCGGATCAAGATGATCAAAGGAGGAAGAAGAGGAAGAAGGAGGAAGAGAGGAATTAAGAAGAATGGAAGATGAAGAGGAAAGAACAGGACCAAAAGATCCCTGGAGAGGATTGATAGATGAAATACAGGAAAACCCCAGAGGAGGGAAAAAGGAAGAAGACAGAAAGAGAGAGAGAGAGAGAGAGAGAGAGAGAGAGTGAGAGAGAGAGGAAGGAGAACATGACTAGAAGAAAAGAGACCTATACTTATCTTAACTCATTATTATTATAGACTTAGAACCAATATTATCATCTTGTAAAGAAGGATGTCATAGAGTTTGATAATCCAATAAAAGGAATGATTGATAGAATGATAATGAATCTCCGGGAACAGCTAGATGTTAAATGTACACAAAACATTGATACTTGATTATGATTAAACACTACAGGATGAATCACGAAACAAAACGCTGAAAGACAGAGGCGATATAAAATCAAAACAAAAAGACTCACCTAAACCATGACTGTGACAACGCAGAACAAAAAACTCGGCTTTTATTCCTTCTTCCTTCACCCTTATCCTATTTCTCTATTCTCAGCGTTTTCTTGCTCTTGTAATCATTAATCTTAGAGCCATTCTCTTCCCTATGAATCCACTACTGAATCTTTTCCTTTCAGCGCCTGTCAGAATTAGACTAAGAATTACGATGGAAACAGGAATTTTCTTCAAGAAATTAATTCCCTTGGTTAAAATAAATATGTCAACCTGCCGACATAAGAGGAAAAAAGAGCGCGAAAAAAGGCTGAACGGCCCGAAGACAACTGGCCATCTAAAGTTGGATGAAATTAAAAATTAATTTTAATTGCGACATCTAGCGACAATACGTAGAATACAGACTGACTTATCGACTGCAGCAAAAAACCCATTCGGCAACCAGTCGGAAGAGTCTTTAATTACGTTGAAATGGTTCACTGATAAAAGAATAAATGTTGAATATCTACAATTCCAAGAGACTTCAAGACTGGCAATGTCTCAGAATTAATATTTTCAGCGATTAAACATTCCGATTTTAAAAGCACTTACTGAAATAAGACTAAATCTTAGAGAAAATGATGACTAGATCCTAGGAAAGAAAAACCTGGAATCTCAGTAAGAGCTTTCACCGGAAATCCAAAAAAGGAAGACAGAACTGGAAGTTAATCATAGAATACCATAAAAACCGGTAATGACCCTATCCCCGGATGTACGAAAGGAAACGGAAATGCACAAAACGGAAAAAGACAACTGGAAACTGAACCCGGATGTACATTAAAAAAACAGAATAAGCAAACCGCAAGTCAGACCGGATACGGAAAGAACGGAGGTAGATCCGGAAACGGAAGTAACCCCTGTCCTGAGGACCTGAATCCACTACAACTGATCTAAGACATTGACATTGGCATATATGTTGAAGACGGGGGCTTCCGCCGCCGCCACCACTGCTTGAAGGTCATGCCTTTTCTTCTTATTTACAACCTCAAAGCTCACGTGGGTTTGACCCGTTGACCTGCTCGAGATCACCTTCGAGAGCTTATTTGCTCTAATTATTTGCTCTTTATTCTTAATTCATTCACCGGAAGTACGTCCTAACCGGAAGCGGAAGTCGGAAGAGCTTATTAGCCATACCAGGAATGGTCGGAACGGAAGTAAGAACCGAATCTTGAAGACCCAGATGTCCTGCAAATCCGGAAGACATACTGGAAACGGTCGGAACGGAAGTAGCACCGGAAAACGGAAGTAAACCCGAGTCCCGAGGACCCGAATCCACCTCAACGGAACTGGAAGAACTAGCAAAACTAGATTGTGGACTATGGCTATAGGCGACCTATGAAGGATCTTGACGACCGGCATGACCGAAAATTTTGGCATTAGCATAAGGTTTTTGGACGTTAGCTTCCGCTTCCGCCTCCGCCACCACTGCTTGAGGTTATGCCTATCACCCTCAAGACTAATGTGGGTTTGACCCGGTGAACTGCACGAGCTCACCTTCGAGAGCTAGTCGCTCTAGACTTTGTTTAGGAGACTTGATTACTTGCATTGACGTTAGAGGAATCGGTTTCCCCCATTTGCGGGAACGCCCACTAGCCCTCGGGCTATCGTCGGAATCAGAAGAAACTTCCTGTTTCTTGGCCTCCATGATGGCAGAAGATATTCTTTCGCCTAAAGATTTTGTCAAAACTGCAGCGAAGGATTCAAATCTCACAAATAAAGCTATCACTGCTTCCGAATTCGCCGAAGAAGCCCCTTCCACCCCTCCGTTGCTGCTGGAATAGACATATTAGAATATTGCAAAAGACACAGCTTTTCTCTACTAGCAACGGAGGAAGGGGAAGGACGACCATAGGGCAGCGCTGTAAGGACGAATAAACCTTAAAGAAAATTAGATACGAACGCAGACCACCCTATGCAAAACCTGCACATCGATGTGGGGGTACACATAGTGCACTTAAAACAGAAATGTCCTCCATACTCCACAGTGAACTCGTTCACAGATTGAGGACGTGCACTTGATTTATCGGTCGTTAAAACAAGACTTAAAAAACGAAAAAAGATTACGAAAGAAGCATGGACTAGAATTTCGATAAAAGGCATCTAGAAACATGCAAACGCCTTTCAAAGAAAGGCCGGAAAAGTTCAAATTCAAGATTGTGTTCTATCATAGGGAAATAAATGTAATTCCTTGTAAAGCACTATTTTTTCTTTTAACTGAAAGTGATTAAGGGCTCACTGGAGTAATAGAGTGTTTTTATATGATGATGACTTAGACATATTAAAGTTGTTACCACGAAAACGAAACCCACGAAAACCGGTAACATTTATATACATAGTTATAAAGTTCAATATAACCACGAAATACTTCCAAAAACACAATTTTGGGAGGATAGACTTCATAGTAGGCATATCTTAGCGTGAGGAAGTCCTTCAATAGTAAGCTGACACAGCGCAAAGCTATAAAAACGTTCTGATAATATTTGTGGAGTTGTTCTGCTTGTAGAATAATTGAAAAATGAATCTGTTTCCTATTTGGGCTCCAGAGTGCATGCACGCTTAGTGACAGGCGCCACTATTGAGGGAGTACAGACTGGTGCCAGTCTATATCAGTTAATATACTGGAGATGGACCTAACCAGTAGCCTGGTTGAGGGTCCATATTTATAGGAATAGGCATGGAGAGGAGTGTATGCAAGGATAAAAATCTTATTCTGGTAGCTAAATGCAGATAATTGATTTAGCAAATAGTGATTGAACGGTAAGGGATGTTTTTGCGGTGTAATAACGACGACCATCTTGGATTTTGACTGATCCGCTTCGTTTGAACAAACATAGATCTCCATGACCTATGAATGCTTCCTACAAAATATAATTGAAATTGTCCCAGTGGTTCTTGAGAAGAAGTCGTTTTAAAGAATTCCCCATTGCTTTACTATAGGCCTATTGCTTTACTATGGGAGCCTATGGTGGGGAAACAAACCAAGATGGCAGCCAAAACGTTCATCCGATAGTCTCGAAAGTGGCATATTTGGACTCGCCACACTGATAAGCATATATAAAGCAATTTTCGCCATCAAAATACATCAAATACAAAAAAACCAATACATCAAATACATAAAAGCCAATATGATCAACGCTAAATTTTGATTGGTTGATGGCGGCCATGTTTTTTAACTTACAAACTTCCCTTGAACAAACTTGAATGGACATTGGTCCCTAAGCATATTTACCAAATTTCAGACCTATCCTTTCAGCGGTTCGGGAGGTCATTTTCGCGAAAACTAGGTCATCCAAGATGGCCACCAGGCAAATAGGCCAATCAGGTTGCCTTGAACAAACTTGGGTCTACCGTTGCAATAGATAATGTGTTATGAGTTTTGAATCAATTCCTCCAGCGGTTTCGGACAAGATTTTTTAGTGTTTCTAAAAATCGGCTATTTTGGCCGGCAGCCATCTTGGATTTTGGCCGATCGGCTTCGTTTGAACAACTTGAATCTCTATGCCCTAGGGATGCTCCATGCCAAATACAATTGAAATCGTCCCAGTGGTTCTTGAGAAGTCGTTTTAAAGGAAAAGTTGACAGACGGACGGACACACGACGGACGGTTGCCACAACATAAGCTCACTTGGCCTTTCAGGCCAAGGGCCAGGCCAAGTGAGCTAACAATTATGCGGATCGGATCAAATGCATAATATTCGATCACCATCATGTAATGATCATATATATATATATATATATATATATATATATATATATATATATATATATATACCCTTAAAATTCGACTAAAGGACGCAGTTTTTTGGTCAAAATACATGTACTAGAAAGGGGGTTGCATCCTATAATCGAGAACATTCCTGCCGCACATTTTTTGGTCAACATTTTTCTTAAAAAGTCACAGATTATACCACGGAAATTGAACTAAATGTTACTATAGACAATTCGCGCCGCCTGAGGATTATGTTTAATGTATACTCCAAGAACACCAAGCGGAAGTGAAATTATTATATTGGGGCGCCTAAATATTGCTTATTCTTTAATACATATCACTTATTACATCAAAATTAATCCAGAATTTGACATAAAATGGCGTCGAAAAAAGATCCGTGTATAAATCACATGATTCGCCTCCAATCGCAAAAGATCTTTATTCTAATTAGAGCGAGTACTCGGATCTAAATATTCTGGACTCGGAAATTGCTATATATCATCACTGCACGATAGGAACTGAATGTTCCCATACCCGTTTGATAACCAACTCCCGTTAGTGCATAAGATTACACAGCGCCTCCAATCACAAAAGAGCCAGATAACCAACTCCCGTTAGCGCATAAGATCACACAGTGCCTCTAAATGCAAAAGAGTCATTACAACTAGTGACCATCTGAATATTCCCATACCCGTTTTATAACCAACTCCCGTTAACGCATAAGATTACACAGCTCCTCCAATCACAAAAGAGCCAGATAACCAACTCCTGTTAGCGCATAAGATCACACAGCGCCTCCAAATGCAAAAGAGGCATTACAATCTTTTTCTATCACACGATTTCTATGTTTTCAAGGAGACATTTTATGCCAAAATTAGATTGATTTTGATGTAATAAACAATCTTTATTGAAGATACACGATATTTAGGCGGTCCTATTTAATAATTTCTCTTCCACCATGATAATTTTTAGCCATGCATTAAACAAAGCGCTGAGTGATGGTTATTTTTTATACCAATTTTCGATTTTTTAAAGGTACGTTTTTTCCTAAATTTAACAGCGTCTTATACTTGAATACAAGAATTTTTTGGGCGGATTTTGGTCAAATTTGGGACAGCGTCCTATATTCGAGGGCAGCCTTTAGTCGAGAAATTACGGTGTATATATATATATATATATATATATATATATATAGTTATTTCGGAGTTCCCAAGTCCAGTATATTAAGCCTGTAAATCGTAGGGGACTACCGTGTACTCGGTCTAAATATTGATACTTTTTAATATGGTGAGTTTATGGCGCTACTCTCATAGCTACTCAAGTATGTATTCACGGCCACCCTTTTATTTATGTAGGTGGCGAAAGTACATACATGTACCTTATAACTTGTATAAATGTTCACCTCCTATATAGAAGAACCGCGAAACACATGATAGATCTCCCATATCTACGTATCCTATCATTGCCAGCACCAAAGTGTATATATGTATGAGAATTTTTTTTATTCATTCAGCTACAAACCTAAGATGAGAACGCTACCGGGGTACGAATATTTGCGCTTTGGCACGACTCGAGTAATGTGAGAGTGACAACCATAACTCGTCATTAGCGGAACAACAACTATATTTTCCCAACATTTTTTGTCAAATTCTGGATTAATTTTGATGTAATAAATGCTGTTTATTAAAGCTTATGCAATATTTAGATGGTCCCATTTAATAATTTTACCACCGCGATGATATATACGAGCTATACATTAAGCATAGTCATTCCGTAAAACGGCAAGAATTTGTACCGTGAAAGTGTTTTTATTTTCGTGTTAAGTGTCTATTATTATTTAGCTATTTTAGAGAATCAATTTCAACTTTTTCTTGAAATATGCCTAAGTCAGCAAGATTTGGACTTAAAGCAATTTACAGCTCTTATCCTATGGAGGGGGTGGGGCTGGATCAAGGTACATGTAACTGAAATTAATTACCGCAGGAATTCGCCTATTTGTAGTCCCGGATTCTAATACGCATATTTCAAGAAAAGTTGCTGACGTATATAAATGTGGAATCCTTCAGGCGATATTCTATATAATATACAATAGCATAGAATTGTCGATAGATGTACGCATGGCTGATCAGACACAACGATTACCATAGGACATTTAATACATATATCTTCATTTCGCAAGAGCAGATAAAGATTCTATAGTGAACTTCTTATTATCTTCACAAACACATATTTGGGTTATCAAATTTCAGATAAGCACACCTACATGTAGCTGTTTATATAAGTAAACATGATCATCAAATATGGAATGTCGAGCTCATATTTCCTCATTGTAATCCCACTACTACCCAACAACAACTAACCTGCTTCCAACAAAACTAGTTTACTGCCACACACACCATGACATACGCCCACTCACACCTGCAAGCGAGCGCACAATGAACACAAGCATATACTTACAGACGCCCACACAGGATGATTTAACACAAGTACTTGAACCTATGCACACGTCAACGGCGCTAACTAGCAAGAAATATGTCAACCAAGAAATAGCTTTCATCAGCGACTCCAATTCTTTAGAAAATTTTAGCCATACATGCCAAAGGTCGACATCTAACTGAGGTAGTTGCAAGTTAATGGTATTCGGTTTTAAGTATGATGAAATGTGCAAATTAAGTATTAGCTTTTTCCGAGAATGCAAATGCCTATAAGATCATTTTAACCAGGTCTGTCACTCAACAGACGGCACAAATTGCTGAATGAATAATTTATGATTGATTTCAATGAGAGAGTTGACCTTTGGCAAACCAGTATAATATATTATCCAGAAACTATGTTAGATTGACCTAATTCTTATATGGGTGGGTCCATGCTGTAGAAAATTTTCAAAATTGATAACCAAGTCCCTTGGGGTCGGCAGGCCTCCATGGAAGCATCTGTTAAAATTATTAGCTCAGCAACTGGTTTCTTGATCTGGATACTGTTTGTGAATAAACAGGATAAATGAAGGTACACCCAGAACTGGAAATGCTCCATCAAATGAGACCTTATTCATGTTATTGGGATTAATATCAACAGATCATGCCTTGATTGCTTCAAAGAGCCATTAAATATATGTGGAAATGAAGGGCCCAAGCCTTGGTTAAAAGAACAATTTCATTTGACTGAAGATGAGAGCAGGATTCCTGAGAATTGAGTTGAAGTGAAATGCCTACTGAACTGACTATATTCATTGCAGATGACCGAGGCTGTGAACCTGGTACGATGGACAAAACAGTCTTTAGTCAAACGTAGTCAAAATTATGACGGCCTAAAATCTGATTTTGCCAAATTGACAATCCAGTTTAATTTGAGACTTAAAATCAGAGCTTGAATGGCCTCTAAAATCAAAATTGGAAGACCGGTGTATTACATCTACAGGAGCCAAACATCTATAAACGTGAAGATAAATTGTCTTTGAATGGAGAGCAGATGCTACACTTATAACACTTTGGTGAACACATGAAACTATACGGATTGCCCAAAACGGGAGGGCTTTGAACTGGCCCACTCGGTTCGTGTACGCGGACCAAACATTTTCGAGATGATGCCAGTTAAATGAAAATAAGCATACTGACAAGTTTCACATTCCCACTACATATACAGACTGGCAATAATCAATGGCATTTTCTATCTTAAATTTTGATGTCAAAATGAAATGGCTTAACCCTCAGCACTCTGATGTCAATATTCTATCTTTTACTGTGTTAATATCACAGAAACTGGTGTACATTTTTCAACAATTTTGCTGGACAGCACCATCTTCCACCAAATTTGTTGAAAAATGAACACCAGTTCATCTTTTAATTTGAAAATTAAAAATTTTAACAGCAGAGTGGTAGGGGTTAAGTCATGTAAGTAGGTGGATGTTGAGAATAGGCCTGAGTATATCCTGGTCTCCTTATCAGCAAGAACCATTGTGGAGGACAATCCTGGGGATGAATCCAATGATGCCCACATTCAAAATATCTTTTTGAACAAATGTGTAATGTTTTCTTGAGATCGCATAAGCCCTTGACAAATTAAAGGACCGGGTTGGTCTGTAGTTTTATTAACCACTATAAAACATACTTAGCGTTCAATCACTACTTGCTAAATCAACTACTCTGCATTTAGCCACCAGAATAAGATTTTTATGTTTGCTTAAATACGCCCATATGCCTATTCCATTTCAATATGTACCCTCAACCAGGCTACTGGTAGGGTACACCCCCAGCATATGCCCTGATAGAGACTGGCACAAGTCTGTACTCACTCCATGGTGACACCTGTCACTAAGCATGTCCGTGCATGCGCAATGGAGCCCAAATAGGAAACAGATTTACTTTTCTAAACTTAAGTGCCAAATATTATAAACAGATTCTTAAATCATTCCCACGCAGGGTGGCTGAGGGCGGGTTGTAGTGACTGAACGGTAAGCATCCGTTATACTGGTTAATAAAACTAGACCAACCTGCAAGGGGGTCTGTTGGGGGTTGTTATTACACCACAAAAACATCTATACCGTTCAATCACTACTTGCCAAACCCATGGATTTGGTCAGTGCCCACTTTAAAATCTTTGGTGGGTGGAGATTTGAGAATCATTAAACAAGGATAAAAATTAAACAACTCATATCCAAATGTTAATAAATTAACATAATAGTGCATCCATAACACATCATACAGTGATTATCAAACAAGGAAAATTGTCAACTCAATGAAATAAATAAAACAAGAGAATATTCTCACCATATCTGACAGCCATACAGACTAACGAAATTGGTGAGATGTGCTTGGTAAATGGTCCTTGGCTTGTTTTGTTAAAATCGTTAAATTTCTAAAAAAAAGTAGGCCGCTGGGCTCTGATCCTTTTAAATAGAAAGAGGTAAAAGTGGATTCAGATTTCCAACCTGCGACTTGCATGACGTCGTTCAATGATGAGCCGACGAAAAGAGCGAAGGAGATAGCCATACCACGAATGTGGAGAGCCTTGACATGGGCTAAATTGATCTCACCTGGGCAGGTAATCGCAAAATCATAATTTTATGGTTTCATAGATTCATCTGGCAACTGTGGCCTTAGAAACTGGTCTAGTCACCTCCTCAGCATAAGGAACCCATAAGTGCGAAGAATCGGATCTTTTAAAATTGGTACGACGTTTATAGACTTGACAGGACACCAGAATCTGTCCGACGACGAAAAAGACGATAAAGATTTAAGAATAATAGGTTTGGCTGAGTAACGGTTAGACTAGGTCTTCTATAAAAAAAAAATCCCTTCTGGGATATAAAACTAGACCGTCACCAGAATCGATAAATCTGTCTTTTTCTGCTGAAAGAGCATGAATTTCGGATCTTCTCCCAGCTGAAGTGGCAGCAACAAGGAAAACAGCCGTAAGAGTCAATAGTTTGAGACTGATAGAACCAATTGGCTCAAAATGGTGACCTGCTAAAACTTGAAGACAAAGGCTTAGCCACTGGAGGACGAATATTGCCAAATCCTCTAATAAAACCATTGAGAATCTTCAAATCCTTGGTATCAGCATTCAGAAGACAAGGAGGAGAAGCCAAAGAAATCTATAACCCCTAATGGTGATAGCTAGTAAATGAAATGAATCAAATAGATACAACTGAAAATCTAACACCTAGGAAATAGAAACGGAATCTGGCAAGAAACCATGTTTTAAACACCATTCTCATAAGATTTAATAGTCGACCTTTGTACAAATTCGACAGGTCGACTCCTCCTGGAAGAGACAATGATTTCCTGAGATCTTGAAGAAAAGTTGATCTCAGAGAGGCTAGCAAAATCTTACCAGAAGATCGAGAAAGGCTACCAATCAGATCCTCTTTGACCAAAAGGGTGCTGCTAGAAGAAATTCTTTAAACTGGTCCATGACCATCTTCAGAACCATTAGAATCAGGAATATTGGAAGGAACATGAAATCAAACAATCCTGTCCAGAACTGAGACTGTGCGATCATCACCCAAACCTGACTATCCAAAAAGGGAGACATGAAAGATGAGATATGGGCAATCAGACATGTCACAAAAAGATCTATATAAGGAAGACCCAGAAGCTTGAAACCGCTTTAGGCAACCAACCTCTTAAACTGCCACTCGGTGAGTGAGAACTTGCTAGGACTGAACTACTGGTCTGCAAGAACTATCCGTCTGTCTGGAACATGACTGGGAACTAGAAAGATTTGGATCTAGTGACATCCCAAGAAAAGGATAAAAAATCCACATATAAATTAGAAGACCTCATTCCTCCGTCTGAAAATGAAAGAAAACCCTGTGGGATTGACTGATCAAATCGTCATCTTGATGCCTTTCACTCGATCCGTCCAAAAGTGAAGAGGCTTCTTGACAAGTCACAACTCGACTAAATTGATGTGAGAAAATGACTCCTCCAGGGACCAAAGACTGGTAAAATCAGGGCGTCCCAAACTACTTCCTACGCCTCCAGTGAAAAAAACATGAAATAATCACCTGAGTAGAGTTCTTGACTAATGGAACACCCATCAGAGGGAACTAGAATGTACTGACTGCTTCTAGAAGATCAGGAACATTAGAAAGCCTTCTCATCAACGTCAACCTCGGAATGACATTCTCGACGCTGATCATCAAGCCTAGAACCATAAGAAAAATCTTGCCCTAACATAGAAAGAGGATGTCAGGGTGACCACTGTCAACAAGATTGCCTCTACCCTTGTCTCTGAAGGAAAAAACTTGACCGTGAAAACAGCTCGAGGGAGATGCCTAGATGGGAGAAACTTGAGATGGAACTAGGCTCGACTTCATGAAAAATAAGATTCAACCTAGGCTGCAGGGCGAACTGCCAACCGTTGGAATAAATCTTGAAAGAATTGAGAAAGACCTAGCTTTTATTAACCGATCGTCTATAAAGACTGAAGAATAAAATGGCGGCGCAAGACACGTGCCACGGCTGAGACCAGACATGTGAAAAGAAAGGCGCCAAGGTCAGATCGAAGGGCATGGCTCAAACTGCCATACCCTATCCTTGAAAGCAAAACATGTACCTTTGGAAGGAAAGGTAAAAAAGGCACATATAGGCATCCTAACGATCGATAGAAAAGGATCACATGCCTGAAAAATAACCTTGCGATAGGAGAGGATTCCATCCTGAATTTAGGAGATAAAGAAAGAAAATATAACTTCTTCAGGAAGATAAAAGGATGCCAGCCTTCTAAAAATTGGAGACTATGAAGATCGTTGAACAGAAGCCCAGGTCTACTTTCCAAGGTAGAGCCTCTTCTATAGTCTCCTTGACATAGAAAACCAGCACCCCCTCTAATGCTAATAGCTTCTGATTGGATGGAACAGAAGACCATTTGGGAGAAGAGACTGCGGAGAACATCTAGCCCTTTTGATAAGAGTCACCCTTAAAGTTGGGGCAAACTTACTATATGCTAAAGAGGATTGCTCATAGAAACACATAGTTTACATATGCCATGAAGCTCCAACCATAAAATCATGGGCTATATCTTTATTCTTAGCCATCACGAAAATGCGTTTATTTTGGTTATTTTAATTTTACCGCTTTCTTAGAATGGAGAAAAAAGAATCATAGAAGTATAGCCTTACTTATTAAAATGCTGAGTACCCTGAAAACATTATGGATAATTTTATTTAGTGATTTAACCAGATTTCATGGCAAACCGAAAACCCATAGTAAGCCTATGGGAGGGTTAGAATCAAGATTCGAAAACATCAAATCATGACTGAATTTAGCATGATAGTAAGGAAAATGTAATTAGGGTTTCCCAAACCACTGCTCGAAATGTTAAATAAGTCCCTCCAGATAACGCGTCGCTCCAGGGAACTAAAGGAAATTTAATTGTGATGACGTCATCGCGATTTTATGAATTGAATGCATGATATGGGCCTGTTAAGTGAACTATGGCAATCCTTTGACTGTCTTGGAGTCTGGCATAACCAGGGTTTAAAATATAAACAAAGCTTTGCCCTTGAAAATAATCTTCATTTTGAAAAGAATTTCACAAAACGCAGAAACTTTACAAAACACAGGATAGCTGCACACACCATACAAATTGAGGAAGATTGGCACAAAACACCACTAATACGATCTACGATTCTGTAAGCTTTGCAACCATAACCTAATTGAGGATGAAAAATACTTTATAATGGAATGTCCACATCACGATCAGAAGAGACAATCAGTATTTAAAAATCTTAATGAGTTTACTAATTTTGTCTCGCTTGATAGGTGGTAGCCAATTAACATTTTTAATGTCATATAATAATGGAGATATTGATCTAATAAAAATTGCTATTGATTACATTAACGGGGCTTGCACTTTAAATCCTATGCAACGACACAATTCGTCAGATTGTCATCCTGTACATGAGGCAGGTTCATATAATGATTGCATAACTGTGTCCTATATTTTAACCAACGTCCATATCAATTTCATTGGGAAACTAGCCAACTTCCTGAGTCATGGTAAATTCACCATACCTCACTGTATCTGATATACTGTTTAATTAGATATCCCAAACAATCCGATATTTATGCAAGTGGCAGTAACCTTAAATCATAGCCCTACACATTAAACCCGTACATTTTTATTATTTATTTATTATATTTATTGTCTTAGAACATATATTTTCATCTTTGTAAAATGTAGTTAAATGTTTGTACCATGGCGTGTGTCATTGTGTTTGATATGCCAATAAAAGGATTGATTGATTGATAATGAATCTCTGGGATCAGCTCGAATGTTAAATACACAAAACACTGATTTTTGATTAACAACAAATGAAGACGTCATAAATACGCATTTATGATGAAATAAAGCGAAAAACACACTTCTGGGTTGAATCACGTGCAGAGACAACGATCGACAGCTACCGGAAGTAGGAAAACAACCAAATTTTAAAACATTTACTAGCTGACAGAACTGACGCCGTGATGTTAGGAAAGAACAAGCTTTGAAGTAAAAATGGCCCGAAGACAAATTACGCATCTAGAGATAATGCGTAGAATAGACTGACTTATCGTCTGAGTGAGACCATTCGAAATTAAGTGATGATATGCACATATGAAATAAGCTGCAACAAAAAACTCATACAGCAACCAGTCGGAAGAGTCTTTAATTATGTTGAAATACTGTCACCAATAAAAGAATAAATGCTGAATATCTATATAATTTCAAGAGAGTCTTCAAGACTGGCAATGTCTCGGTATGAATATTTTCAGCCATTAAATATTTCAATTTTTATAAACAATTATGGAAATAAGACTAACACTTAGGCAAGATGATGACTAGATATTAGTAAAGCGAACATGTAAACCGGACCTGAAGAACAAACCTGGAACCCCAGGAAGTTCTCTATCACCAGAAATCCAAAACAGGAAGAACGGAGCGGAAGTTAATCTTGGAACACCAAAAAGATCCATGAAAACCGGAAATGACCCTATCCCCGGATGTACGAAATCCAGAAGTGGAAACATTTTTTTATCCGGAAATACGTGAACCGGAAGTAGAATAGAAAACGGAAATGTGCAAACTGGAAGTAGACAACCAGAAACTGAACAGGATACTACAGACTCAGATGTACAGTAAAAAACTCAAAAGTAGCACAGGAACCGGAAATACGCAAACCAGAATAAAACTAGAAGCGGAAGGACCGGAACCGGAAACCGGAAGTAGCCCAGGGTCTTGCTGACCCGAATCGATCAAGCACCTACTGGAAGTGCTTGTCAAACCGGAAGCTTTTTTTTTTTACTAAGAAAGGAACAGGCGATCTCTTGACGTTTCTGGCTACCGGAATCACGGAAAATGTAACTTTGGAATAGGCAGCTGAAACGGGGACTTCCGTCGCCGACACCACTGCTTGAGGGTAATGCCCCTCCTCAAGGTTTAGGTGGGTTTTGCCCGGTGACTAACACGAAACCACCTTTATGGGCTTTTCCTTAGTCTTTGGGTTTCGGTTTTGGGGACCGAACCTGTAGTCTGGACGTGAGGGAAGACGGTTCCCCTATTTCCCGCTAACCTTCCGGTTATGGTCCGACTCGGATGACTCTTCCTGTCTGCGTGAATGGCCGTCGAAATCTTAATAGCCATGGTATTATAACATGTAGATATAAGTGAATATAATGGATAAGTAATTGATGGATTTGAAATGATGACTTTAGGCATTATTGACTACCACGAAAATGGTTTACTACCACGAAAACCAATAACACACTCATAAAAGACTAATAACACCACGAAATATTCAATAAACATAAATTAGGGAGGATGGACATTATGTTAGGCATAATCCTGAAAAACTCTCAAAAACGTAAGCTGAACACAGCGCAAAGTATAAAAACGTAAGATGGAATATTGGCAGACTGTACTGCTTGCAGAATATTTGAAAAGTGAATACGTTTCCTATTTGGGCTCCATTGCGCATGCGCGGACATGCTTCATGACAGGTGTCACCAAGGAGTGAGAACAGACTGGTGCCAGTCTCTATCAGAGCATATGCTGGGGGTGTACCCTACCAGTAACCTGGTTGAGGGTACATATTGAAATGGAATAGGCATATGGGGTATGTAAGCAAGCATAAAAATCTTATTCAGGTGGCTAAATGCAGAGTAGTTGATTTAATGAGTATTGATTGAACGGTATAGATGTTTTTGTGATGTAATAACAACTGTATAAGGTTTCAGCTAATCCCTTGATGAGTTAAATGCTGTTTGATATTCTTGGAGCAAAATGCAAACAAAGTACACGTCTAAACAACTGCTAACCTATGCTTACAGCTTACAACACTAATACAACAAGAGCTCTGCACACGGTACATAATACCACATGATGACAAATCAATGAATGAGAGTTATCAGATGCAGACCGGGCATCTTATGAAGTTTCAACGCGATCCGCTAAACAGTCATGGAGTTATCATCTGGAAATAAATTTCTAAGATGGCTGCTAGTGGCTGGTGGCCAAATTTGATTTCGAATCATCTACAATTGCAATGTTTTTTCCCCCAGACCTAGTTCTGTCATTCCATGAAGTTTCGAAGCGACCCACTAAACAGAAATGGAGAAATCAATTTTCAAGATGGCCTGGGTGACTGGGTTCCCTCATGGATTTAGGATCATGTATGTATGTATTTTTATTTTATTGACGCACTGGCAACGTGCGGCTTCAATTTCCATGTGCTAACTTAGCCGACAGTCATGCACCCATTAGTTTAATTTGTTGATCACCATCTCCCGGTCGGGGGGATCGAACCGCCATTCTGCAACTCCGCATAGCATCAGCAACCAGGCATCTTTCCACTGGACCACCGCACCAAGACTAAAAGTCAAGGATTGGCCGACCAGCTTTCACATGTCTGATATACTGACACACTGACGATTCATATGGGACTATCTGTGGATGCACCTGCCACAATTCAATCCTAGGCTTTTACGCCTATTGTACTCTGACTCCAGCACGGCTCTGGCAGTATATGTATTTTTATTTTATTGACGCACTGGCAACGTGCGGCTTCAATTTCCATGTGCTAACTTAGCCGACAGTCATGCACCCATCAGTTTAATTTGTTGATCACCATCTCCTGGTCGGGGGATCGAACCGCCATTCTGCAACTCCGCATAGCATCAGCAACCAGGCATCTTTCCACTGGACCACCGCACCAAGACTAAAAGTCAAGGATTGGCCGACCAGTATGTATGATTACTGTATTCTGCGGCTGTAGTAGTAGAAAGATCCTACAGCTGCAATCAGTCCTTCTTTGCTTTTGCCCACTGTCTTGTCCTCAGCCAAAATCCTTAGCTTCCTCAGGTCCATTCTTGACTTGAGTGTACCTAATCCTGCTTTCTTGAGGTCACCTCGCAGCAGGCTTAGCAGATTTATGCAATGACATCCTCTCCTGGCTCTGTATTTGCTGGCTCCGAGTTGGGCGAATTCCAAGGCTCTCTGTGCTGGTGTCTTCTGGCATCCTTAGCACATGGTCAAACATGGACCATCATTGCTGTGAGACTTTTACAGACAGCGGAGGCCTATTACACATCTTGTATAGTGCATTGTTGGAAATTATGCTCGCTGGCCATCGGTGTCCAGTGATCGTGTGTAGTTGTTTGCAGTGGCAGGCATCAAGTTTGTCTAGAGCTGCCTTTGGAGCTGCCCAGCTGTTACAGCTATACATCATCAATGATACGTAGGTTGCATTGTATAAACGTAGTCTTTTTACCAAGGGCATCTTTGATCTACGAACCCATAGCTTCCAGGACTGGAAAGCTATGTTCCCCATGATGCAGCATGCAGCAATGTCAGCAGTACTGCAAAGCAGTGAGCCCAGGATTTTACTTTTCCTCCATGGTTCGCCGCCACAGAGTGGATCGTCATTTTCTTTAGTTTCATGCTTTGTAGATAGGTATATGTGGGTGAACTCTGTTTTGGATTCATTCATAGAGCTTCTCAATTTTTAGTTTGCTTGCAGCTATTGGGAGAAGTTAGTCAAGGGGTTTCTTTTCCTCATCTATAAAGTCCACATCGTCGGCATATTCCATCTCTAGCAGCATGCCCAGTATTGACAGCGGGGGGGGTTGGTCTTGTGGAGTTTTCGCGCACGGATTTCAATGCAGCAGCCAGGTAACAGGAGAAGAGCACAGGGGATAGACCATCTCCCTGTAGGGAGCCGATTGATGTCTCAAACTCTATAGACTTCACTGACTTGACTCGTACTCTCAGCTTGGTGTCTGCAAGCAGTAGTCTCACTAGTCGTAGCTCATCTTCATTGCAACTGCCCTGGTGCAGTACATCTAGGATCTTTGAGCGTTTAATTGTGTAGAAGGCTCGTGACATGTCAATGCCCATTTTGTGGAAATCCCAGTGTTTGGACATGTCTACCGACACAAGCATGTGTTGAGCCAATACAATGTCTGCGCAGCTGCGTCCATGTTTGAAGCCACTTTGATATGATCCTGTGAAGTCGTCGATCTTGTCTCGGATGCGGCATAGAGTAACATTGGATAGGATTTTCCATATGCTGTTAATGAGCACAATGGGCCGCAGATTGGCTGGGAGGGGGGGCAGCCTTCTTGAGCTTGGGTAGCGCGATAAGGATGTCTTGGCCTACAGCATCGATGGGAAGGTGGTGCATAAAAGCTGAATTGATTATGTGTGATCGGTTTTGAGATAATTTCACTTGCATATTTGAATAGATAGTTCATTGCTCATGCCATCAGGTCCAGATGCACGTCCATTTTTCAGGGATTTAAGTGCCTTCTCAACCTCTGCTGTATTAATTGGTGTTAGTAATGGCCTGGGGTCTCCTGAGAATGGGTGCAAGGGCTCATCATCGTGGTCAGTGAACTGTTCCTTGAACCATTCTCGATTTGCCTCGGCTTTGCCCTGGTCAGTCCCGATAAAGTGTCCTTCAGAGTTGTGTACAGTTAGTAGTGGTGTGTAGTCAGCAACTCTCGGGGCTTGGGCTGCCTGAAACATTTTGTGGCAGTCATCCGTGGCAGTGATTTCATCTGCTAGGGCATCTGCTTGTTGGATACCAAGATCTTTTAAGCGTTCGCTAATGTGGCGCAGAATGTTATTGCGTTCCTGGCATAGTTTGGTGTAATGCTTTCTGATCTGCTGACAGTTTTACTACAAGAGGGTCGTCAGCATACTTAGTTCTGTTGTTTTTTAGAACACCTATGGTGCTAGTAGCTGATGATTCCATAGATATCAGTATTTTGGTTAGGGCTTCACTTGGATCGGAGCTGAGGTAGATGTTAGCTATCTGCTCCCCGAGGGCCTTTTTGTATGACATTTGAGTGTCAGTGTCGCTGATTTAGGATCATCGTCAACTTCAATAGCTTCTTTTTCCAGAGCTAGTCCAACCACCCTATCAAGTTTCAAAGCAATCCGATAAACGGTAATGGAGTTACCATCCGGAAACCAATTTTCAAGATGGACACCCGTAGCTAGCCCGTCCAGATGGTACCATCACATAATATCCTGCCAAAATATTGGACGTCCTTGACACTATTGACCAATGGGAAAAGTACCATTGACTAATGGGCAGCCATCCGGCCCATCCCTGACATTATTGACCCAGCAGATGACATTTACCAACTGGACGATGGTCGCAGTAAAAAAGATTGGATGAGGAAATGAAAGAATATTGGTGTCATTGACATTATTGACAAATGGGAAAGGTACCATTGATCAATGGGGCAGTCATCGCTGACATTATTGACCCAGTAGATGACATTTACCAACGGGACAATGCACACAGTAAACAAATTGGATGAGGAAATGCAAGAATATTGATGTCTGATTGACATTATTTAACAATGGGAAAGGTATCATTGATCAATGGGGCAGCCATTCCTGACATTATTGACCCAGCAGATGACATTTACTAATGGGTTAATGGTCACAGTAAAAATTGTGGATGAAGAAATGCAGGAATATTGGTCTCATTGACACTACTGACCAATGGGAAACTTACCACTGACTAATGGGGCAGCCATTCCTGACATTATTGATACAGCAGATGACATTTAGCAATGGTACAATGGTCACAGTAAAAATGTGGATGAAGAAATGCAGGAATATTGGTGTCATTGACATTATTTACTAATGGGAAAAGTACCATTGTTCAATGGGGCAGCCATCTCATACAATATCGATCAATAGTTCAATTGTCACAACACTGACCAAAGGGGCAATGGTGAGGTTACAGTAACAAAAGGGGATGGGGAAATACAAGAATATTGGCATGATTGACCAAAAGGAAGAGTACCATTAGTCAATGGGGTAGCCATTCCTGACACGATTGTCAAATGATTAAAGGGTACTAAAGGAATATTTCTGAGAATCCTTGTTTTAGTCCATTAACAATTTATGAAACATGACACAGATTGTTTTTCCCATACGGTTCAATACTTAAAATACTTTAAAGCGCTAGAGTTATGGCCCTTATTTCAAGTCGTGGCTATGTCATATTCATAGGGCAAATAGATATTTCCTGAAGGAACATATCTGCTAAATTTATTTTTAATCCAACAATTGACAAAACAAATGTATTTTAACCAAAGGGGTCAATAGTTTCAAGTCTTAATGAATCAGAGTTATGGCCCTTGTTTAATGGTGCATACTCTTTATATCCATAGTTCAAATAGATATTTGACTGAAGGAACATATCTGCTAAATTTGACTTTAATCTATCAAACATTGGCGAAAAAACCCCACAGACCCCCCTTGCGGGTTGGTCTGTTGTTTTATTAACCACTATAAAAACATACTTACTGTTCAATCACTACTTGCTAAATCAATTATTTGCATTTTGCTATCAGAATAAGATTTTTATGCCTGCATACACACCTCCCCATGCCTAATCCTATTCATATGGACCCTCAACCAGGCTACTGGTTGAGTCCCACCTCCAGCCTAGCATCAGGTATAGACTGGCACCAGTCTATACTCACCTCATAGTGACGCTTGTCGCTACGCGCGCTCACGCATGCGCATCAGAGCCTGAATAGGAAACAGATTCACTTTTCTAAATTTAAGTGCAAAATATTTAAAGTCTGATTCTCAAATCTTACCATGCGGGGTGGTTGAGGCCGGGTCGTAGTGATTGAACGGTACCATTACCGTTCAATCACTACTTGCTAAACCCGTAGATTTGGTCAGTGCCCCCTGTCCACATAAGGTGGGAGGAGATTTGAGAATCAATAAACCAGGATAAAAATCAAACCAATCTTATCCCTATGTTATTAACATAACATATTAGTGTATTTAGCTCAATCACAACGTGATTAGCAAATAAGAACAAGTTGAACTTAAAGAAATAACTAAAAACCAAAAGAAGACTCACCATTTCTCACCGACGCAGTCTTTTAACGAAATGGTGGAAAGTGATTGGTAAATAGTCTTCGGCTTTTTTGGTTAACAAACAAGGATAAATTAAATCAATCTTATCCAAATGTTAACAACATAACCTAATATAGCATTTAGCTCAATCACACCGTGATTAGCAAATACGACCAACTTGAACTTAAAAGAAATAACTAAAAACCAAAAGAAGACTCTCCCCCTATCTCACAGACGCATAGTCCAAACGAAAATGGTGGGAAGTACTTGGTAAATAGTCTTCGGCTTTTTTAGTTAACAAACAAGGATAAAATTAAATCAATCTTATCCAAATGCTAATAACGTAACCTAATAGTGCATTTAGCTCAATCGCACCATGATTAGCCTGCACTCTGGTCTTTGAGTTAAAAGGATGTAAGGTGTATTCACATTTCCCTCCTGCTACCTGCATGATCTCATCTAAAGACGATCCCTCAAAAAGAGCGAAAGAAGTATCCATACCTCTAACGTCATCGGCTTTAATAAGGGAGAGATTAATTTGATCCGGTGAGGCTATCTCATAACAAGGATTAAGTATTCTCTCAAAATCCATCTGACAATCGAAGAATTTGAGACCGGCTTAGATCAATTTTCCTCGTAGGAAAAACATAAATGAGATGGATCGATTCTTATAACATCTGATCGCTGATTGAAGGTTCCTAATGCCCTAATAGGACACCAAAATTTTTCGGATGGCGACAGACGAAAAAGATTTTAAAATGATCGGACTAGCAGGATAGCGGTTAGTGCGAGTCATAGATAAAAAATTCCTTCTGGGATATCAAAGCCGTCTCCTGAAACTATAAATCTCTCCTTTTCAGCAGAAAGAGCATGAATCTCTTGAATGCCTTCTAGCAGAGGCTGTAGCAACAAGAAAAAACAGCTTTGACAATTAAAAACAAAACCAAGCTTACTACTGGTAGAAGAAATAGGTTCAAAATGGCGCCCTGCCAAAACTTGAAGAACCAAAGCCCAACTCCACGAAGGAAAAGACTTAGCAACCAGAGGATGAATATTACTTAGACCTCTAATAAAGCTATTAAAAGTCTTAGTATCCTTGACATCGGCATACAGAAGACAAGGAAGGGATGACACCAGAGAACATCTATACTCCCTCAACGTAATAACTGACAAATGAAAATACCCAAACAGGTAAGATAACAAATCTAATAATTTGGGTATCGAAGCAGAATCGGGCACGAAACCTTGGTCTGAACATCATTCACATAAATTTTTTAAATCGACCCTTGTAAACTCAACGGGTCGAATCCCTTCTGGCAGAGTCAATCATTTCCTGATATCAGAAGAAACCTTATTCTCGAGGACTTCAGACTCGAGATTCTCCAGACACACAGACTAAAATTTATTGGATTTGGATGCACACAAAGACCTCTTACTTAAGATAGAAGATCCTGGTATACTGGAAGAAGAGGGAAATCTACCAGAAAATCTAGAAGGTCTAAAAACCAAATCGTCTTTGGCCAACAGGGAGCTATCAGAAGAATTTCGCAAACCTGATCCTTGACCCTCTTCAAAACTAACTGAATCAAAATCGTTCGAGAAGGCATAGGCGAACATTCCTGTCCACTACTGAGACAGAGCATCCACCCCCCCCCCCCCCCCCCCGAGGGGTTGACTGTCCAGAAAAGGAGACATGTAAGAGAAGATCTGAGCATTCAGAGGCCGCGAACAGCTCTACTAGAGGACAATCCATAAGACTAAACCTCATTCCTCCTTCTAAAAGTGAAAGAAAACCCCATGGCCATGACTGAACGAATCGAGATTTAGAAGCCTAACAGACAATCCGACCAATGCACAGAAGCCTGGATCTACTTTCCAATGAATACCCTCTTCTATAGACTCCCTGACAATCATAGACAAACAACAACCCCTCTAAAGCTAATAGCTTCTAATAATAAGGAACAGAAAACCTTTTTGGAAGAGGAGACTACATAGAAGGATTCTAGATCCAGGAATATCTAGCCCCTTTTAATAAGGGCCCCGCCCCCCCCCCCCCCCCCCTAAAGAAGAGTCAAACTTACTATATGCTAAAGAGGAGTGCTCATAGAAAACACATAGATTACATATGCCAAAAAACCTGGCCTATATTATAACGCTTATACCTCACTAAATAGGTAACTCACGTTTATTATGGATATTTTAATAATACCGCTTACTCTGAATGGAGACCAAAAAGGGTCATATCCGAATAGCCTAACTTATTAATAATGCTAAAGACTCTGCAAAAATTATAGATAATATTATTTACAGAGATTTAACCAGAGATTGTGGCAAACCAAAACCCCATAGTAAGTCTATGGGAGTGCTTAGAGTCAAGATATAGCCAAATCATGTGCCCGAGATCTACATGAACTACGGGAAAGTCACTAGTGATGACCGTCATCACAATTCTATGAATAGCATACATGACAAGTCACACGGTCCTGATAAGAGAACTATGGCCCACATTAGACTATCTAATTTAAACATCGTATAACAATGGAGATTTAATAAAAAAAATTGTATTGAATACATCAACGGTTGCCTAGCCGCTCGGGCTTGCTGATAAATTAGATATCCTAAACAATTCGATATTTATGCCACGAGGCAGAAACTTAAAAGATTTTAATAAATTTATTGATTCTTATATTCATAATCTTAGCATCAATAATTTCATCTTTGTACTAACAAATGCCATTGTGTTAGAAATCCCCAAGAAAGATTGAACACTGATACTAGATATTAACTGATTGAATACTGAATTTTGCAGACGACATATCACAACTGTAATATCTCTGGACTTGCAAAGATTTAGAAAACATTTTGACCGAAATAGTTGGTGGATGCTTAAATCCAAAGATTCTCGTCCGCTCTTCCCCCCCTCCAGCGCAACCCCAACCCCACTCCAACCGGCCCGCCGCCAACCCCCAGACAACAACCTCAACGAGCAAAAACCCAAGACTCACCGAATAATCCGGGAATAATCCGACCGAAAATTGCCGGTGGCATCACCAACAACCTGCAACCAAACTGCCTCCAAAATACCCAGCAAATCCTGAGCCCCGCCCCCCGAAACACCCGTCCGAAGGCCCGCAGCAACCCAGTCAAAAGAGAGCAAAATTTACGCTATAAAAGGAAAACCAAACAAAAATCTGGATTGAAAAATGAAAACAAAACGAACTCACCGAAACTATGTCAACGCAGAAGAATCCGACCCATATTCCTCCTTCCTGCCCCTTTATCCGATTGATTATCCTTTCTAAGCGAATAATGTACTTGTAGACATTAATCCTGTACTCATAATGATCCTATGAAACCTTTACTGAATCTAATTCTTTTCAGCGACTGACGAAATTATACTACGCTTTTCTTAAGAATCAGGGATATCCCCTCCACAAATAAACTCCCTTTGATTAAATAAATATGTCAACCTGCCGACATAAGAGGTAAAAGGAGCGAGAAAAAAGGCTGAATGGCCCGAAGACAACTGGCCATCTAAAGTTGGATGAAAGCAAAAATCGTATCTCGAAATAATGCGTAGAATACCACCTGACTTATCGGCTTATGAAATGCGCATAGAAAATAATCTGCAACAAAATCCCATACGGTAACCAGTCAGGAGTCTTTAATTACGCTGAAATTGTCGCTGATAAACGAATAAATGTCTGAATAGACTACCATTCCAAGAGAGACTACAAGACTGGCAATGACTTGGAATGACTATTTTCAGCAATTTAACATTCCCAATATTAAACAAAAACTGAAATAAGACTAATTCTTAGGCAAGAAGATGACTAGATTCTAGGAATGCGGATATGGAAAAAGGGAAACGGAAATGCATAAACCCGGAAGTATACTACCGGAAACTGATCAAAATCCTACAAGCCGGATGTACAGAATTACCGGAAGAGGAAGCTGAAAACCCGGAAATGGATGAACATGTAATGCCGGGTAAAACCGGAAATGACCCTATCCCCGGCTGTACGAAATCCGGATGTGGAAAAAAGGAAAAAGAAATGGATAAAACCGGAAGTAGACTACCGGAACTGATCAAGATCCTACAATCCGGATGTACAGGCTAACCGGAAGAGGGAACTGAAGAAACGGAACCGGAAATTGGTGAACAATGCAATGTCGGGTCCAACAGACCCGGATATGCATTCTTCCAGAAGCTGTCATGAAACCGGAAACGGAAATCGGAATTACATCCAGGTCTGACCGACCTGGAAGTACACTTCTAATACCGGAAGCGGAAGTAAACTGACTAGTGTCCACCCCGGAACGGGAAACGCCTCTACCAGAATTCGGAAAATAAAAAGAGTCCTCAGACTCCGGATATCCGGAATGGCCGGAAGCGCTAAAAGACCCGGAAACGGAAGTAGACACTAGACCTCTAGGACCCGGATGTCCTACATAACCGGAAGACAGACCGGAAGTTACCGAAACGGAAGTGGTAACCGGATCTGGTCGACCCGGATCAAACCCCACCACCACCAAACCGGAAGTCCTTCCGGAAACGGAAGCTACCGAAGCCGGAACCGGATCTTGACGACCCGGATGTCTCGCTAAACCGGAAGTCCGGCCAGAAAAAGAATGAGAATCGTAAAACGGAAGTAACCGGAATTAGCAAGACTAGGTAACAACCTCTCAACAATGGGCGCTTTCGAGACTACTTTAACCACCGGAACCACCGTTACATTGGCATTTTCATAAGTACTAGCCTTATGGACGCCAGCTTCCGCCGACGCCACCACAGCTTGAAGGTTATGCCCGTCACCTTCTAGTCTAACGTGGATTTTCTGTGGTGCACCCTCCGAGCACACCTTCAAGAGCTTAGATGCTCTTGTCTTCTGCTTTTTCGGCGATTCCATCACCTGTCTAGAGGACAGGGGGACCGGCTTCCCCCATTTGCGGGAACGCCCGCTAGCCTTCGGGCTATCCTCGGAGCTTGACGAGCTCTCCTTCCTTTTTCCCTCTTTTATTGCAGAAGAGATCCTTTCATCAAGTGATTTCGTCAAAACGGTGGCAAACGACTCAAACC
Source organism: Chaetoderma sp. LZ-2023a (assembly GCA_034401795.1). NCBI lineage: Eukaryota > Metazoa > Mollusca > Caudofoveata > Chaetodermatida > Chaetodermatidae > Chaetoderma > Chaetoderma sp. LZ-2023a. Next base: position 117,896,387 of record CM067373.1, read on the forward strand.
TAGCAAAGAGCGCCATCATGGCGTCCGAATTTCCCGATGAATTTCCCCTCTCCGTTGCTACCGATAACGGAACAGAGGTTGAAGCAAAGGACACCGCCCTTGTCTTGCTAGCAACGGAGGAAGGGGAAGGACGACCAGAGGCAGCGATTGTTAGACCGACAAATCTTTAAAGAATGCTTTCGCTACCGAAAACCGGCCACCCTTTACAAATCACACACATAGCATTAGTAGTACAGGACACTTCACACAAACGTGCCCGGCGAATCGAGTGATGACGATCACATTTTGCCGACGAACATTTAGTCTTATCTGACCTTTTCGCTAACTCCTACAAACGAAAAAACGTAACAATGAAGCATACCGCTCAAACTCTCACACAAGAGACACCCTCAACTCAGTTCTAATGGCGGGAAAATTCTAATTTCCGTACCAGAAACGTTCAAGGGATTTTAATATAATCCTTATAATGCACTAGAAATAACTTCGTTACAGGCTCTATATATGGACTGGACATTATCAATGATGATGATGATTTAGGATAGGCATAACAATCAAGATACCACGAAGCAAAAACGATCTTCGCGAAAACCGGTAATATATAAATTCGTCTATAAGATACCATATAAACACAATTATACTCCTAGACGTAACTTAGGGAGGATTGACTTCATATTGGGCATATTGTTCCGAGATATAAAGTCAAAAGGTATCACTGCCACAGCGCAAAACACAAAAACTTATATAAATATTTTTAGACAACTATTCTGCATGCAGAATAATTGAAAAGTGAATCTGTTTCCTATTCGGGCTCTGATGCGCATGCGTGAGCGCGCGTAGCGACAAGCGTCACTATGAGGTGAGTATAGACTGGTGCCAGTCTATACCTGATGGTAGGCTGGAGGTGGGACTCAACCAGTAGCCTGGTTGAGGGTCCATATGAATAGGATTAGGCATGGGGAGGTGTGTATGCAGGCATAAAAATCTTATTCTGATAGCAAAATGCAAATAATTGATTTAGCAAGTAGTGATTGAACGGTAATGGATGTTTTTGTGGTGTAATAACAACATGTATTTCTCGCATTTGGCTCAATGCTTAAAAACACCTCAATAAACCTGAGTTATGGCGCTTGTTTAAAGGCCTGGTCACTTCATATGCTCCAATAGATATTGCCTAAAGGAACATATCTACTAAATTTGGTTATACTCCATCAATAAATGACGACGCATGCAACAAACATATTCAACTTTGAAAATATAGCAAGGGACATAACTCTGCTATTTGTTGGTGTGGCCACTTCATCTTCGTAGCCCATATAGATATCTCCTAAAGGAACATATCTGCCAAATTGGATTTTAATCCATCGCTAAATGACGAAACATGCCACAAATGTATTTTACCCATAGGCTTCAATACTTAAAAACGCATTAATGAACCAGAGTTATGGTCCTTGTTTAAGGGTGTGGCCACTTCATCCTTATAACCCTAATAGATATTGCCTAAAGAAACATGTCTGCCAAATTAGGTTTTAATCAATTGATAAATGACGAAACGTGCCACAAACGTATTTTCCCCATAGGCTTCAATACTTTGAAAATATAGCAATGGCCATAATTCTGCTATTTGTGGGTGGGGCCACTTCATCTCATAGCCCAATAGATATTTCCTAAAGGAACATATTTGACAAATTTGGTTTTAATCAACTGATAAATGGCGAAATGTGCCACAAAGATATTTTCCCTATAGGCTTTAATACTTTGAAAATAGAGCAAGGGCCATAACTCTGCTATTTGTGGGCGGGGCCACTTCATCTTCATAGCCCAATAGATATTTCTTAAAGGAACATATCTGCCAAATTTGGTTTTAATCTACTGATAAATGGCCACAAACACTTTCCCCATAGGCTTCACTACTTTGAAAATATAGTAAGGGCCATAACTCTGCTATTTGTGGGTGTGGCCTCTTCATCTTCATAGTCCAAAAAGATATTGCCAAAAGGATCATATCTGCAAAATTTGGGTTTAATCCATCAACAAATGGCAAAACGTGCCACAATTGTTGACAGACGACAGGCAGCCAAATCGTGATCGTATAAGCTCACCCAGGTGAGCAAAATATAACAGCCCCTTCCCCCCCCCCCCCACCTCCCCCATTTTGTTAATCTCTTGCAGAAAAAATGGTGTCCTTTCTTGATACATGTAGGTAGCGAATTAGACTAGAAGAAGCCACCTAACCATTTCAACCTATCAAACAACAAGATATTTGACATAAAATGACGGGTGAACCTTAAAAATATTCCCAATATGCACAAGTTAGTCTGATGACTTAAAGGGACATTATTCCGGTGTATGAGAATGGCTAATCTTACTTTGATGCTGATAAACTTTTCCCATGAAGAATCGTCTTAAAGTACATTTAAAGGTCTTGTGAGGACTTGAGATCGATAATGAATTTCAATTAATTTTATGATCTACTGCACTATTTAAATACAATGACCTCACTTTGGAGTGCGAGAAAATATGTTAGACAGCCCAATAACGAGATTAAATGATGCCTCAGTCTAAAACACGGCACCACTCACTATAACGTCACACCAGGAACGGTGCTGTGAGCTGGGCCAATATTTCTCTGACTTTAGTACAAAGGTAATGTATTTTAAAACGTGCATTTAACGGGATAGACTTCACATACCATAACATAATTTATCTCAGGTTGAAGCTAATTCTTCAAGAAACCAAAAAAATTATAATTCTTGAAAATCTATTAGGATAACAAATTGTTTTATGGGTAGCTATATTCGCATATTAATAGGTCTAGGCTACAACCAGTAAACATTGGGCACCAAGTGGCCCAAGGGGCCTGTATCGCTCACCTGCATCATAGGCATTTCAACCAGAAAGGCCATCAACAATAAGTAGAACACTACAGAGTTGAGCAGAATTATAACAAGAAAACACAAGCCATGTTTCTTTATGTATCAACTACTTTTGAACAAAACTTAACGGCCCTTAGTCCCTTATCATATCTCACAAATTTCGGCCCAATCCGTTCAACGATTCTGGATACGAAGTGTTTTCGCGAAAACTAGGTCATCCAAGATGGCCACCAAGCTAATGGACCAATCAGGTTCTCTTGAACAAATTGGTTCTCCTCCTGCATTAGATGATGTTTCATGAGTTTTGAATCAACCCCCAAGCCGTTTCGGAAATCTTTAAAGACATTTCTAAAAATTGGCTGGTTTAGCCAGTGGCCATCTTGGATTTTGGCCTATCAGCTTCGTTTGAACAAACTTAGACCTCTATGCCCTAAGGCTGCATTCTGCCAAATATAATTCAAATCGGCCCAGTGGTTCTTGAGAAGTCATTTAAAGAATTCCCCATTGCTTTACTATGGGCCCATTGCTTTACTGTGGGAGCCTATGGTAGGAAAACAAACCAAGATGGCAGTCACACCGTTTATTCAACAGTCTCAAAAGTGGCATATTTCAACTCGCCACCCTGATAAGCATATATACAGCAATTTTCACCATCAAAATACATCAAATACCAAAAAAGCCAATATGACAAAAAGCTAAATTTTGATTGGTTGATGCCGGCCATGTTTTTTAACGTAAGAACTTCCTTTGAACAAATTTGAATGGCCCTTGGTCCCTAAGCATATTTACCAAATTTCAGCGCTATCCCTTCAGCGGTTCGGGAGGTATTTTTCGCGAAAACTACGTCATCCAAGATGGCCGTCAAGCAAATAACCCGATCAGGTTGCCTTGAATAAACTTGGGTCTAACGTTGCCATAGATGATGTGTTATGAGTTTTGAATCAATTCCTCCAGCGGTTTCGGAGATTTTTTAGTGGTTCTAAAAATCGGCCATTTTGGCCGGCAGACATGTTGGATTTTGACCGATCCGCTTCGTTTGAACAAACTTAGATCTCTATGCCCTATGAATGCTTCCTCCCAAATATAATTGAAATCGGCCCAGTGGTTCTTGAGAAGAAGTCGTTTAAAGAATTCCCTATTGCTTTACTATGGGCCCATTGCTTTACTATAGGAGACTATGGCGGGAAAACAAACCAATATGGCAGGAAAACCGTTTATCCGACAGTCTCGAAAGTGGGATATTTGAACTGGCCACACTGATAAGCATCTATAAAGCAATTTTCGCCATCAAAATACATCAAATACAAAAAAGTCAATATGACCAAGCGCTAAATTTTGATTGGTTGATGGCGGCCATACTTTTTAACGAACAAACTTCCCTTGAACAAAGTTGAAAGGCCCTTGGTCCCTAAGCATATTTACAACATTTCAGCTATATCCCTTCAGCGGTTCGGGAGAAGAAGTCGTTTTCGCGAAACCTAGGTCATCCAAGATGGTCGCCAAACAAATCGGCCAATCAGGTTGCCTTGAACAAACTTGGGTCTACCCATGCCACAGATGATGTGTTATGAGTTTTGAATCAATTCCGCCAGCGGTTTTGGAGAAGCAATATTTTTAAAGCGTTTCTAAAAATCAGCCATTTTGGCTGGCGGCCATCTTGGATTTTGACTGATTCACTTCGTTTGAACAAAATTAGATCTCTATGCCCTATGAATGCTTCCTCCAAAATATAAGTGAAATTGGCCCAGTTGTTCTTGAGAAGAAGTCGTTTAAAGAATTCCCCATTGCTTTACTATGGGCCCATTGCTTTACTATGGGCCCATTGCTTTACTATGGGAGCCGATGGTGGGAAAACAAACCAAGATGGCAGCCAAACCGTCTATCCGACAGTCTCGAAAGTGGCATATTTGGACTCGCCACACTGATAAGCATACATAAAGCAATTTTCGCCATCAAAATACATCAAATACAAAAAAGCCAATATGACCAACAAATGCTAAATTTTGATTCGTTGATGGCGCCCATGTATTTTAACGTACGAACTTCCCTTGAACAAACTTGGATTGACCTTGGTCCCTAAGCATATTTACCCTTCAGCAGTTCGGGAGAAGTCGTTTTCGCGAAAACTAGGTCATCCAAGATGGCCACCAGGCAAATTGTCCAATCAGGTTGCCTTGAACAAACTTGGGTCTACCGTTGCACTAGATGATGTGTTATGAGTTTTGAATCAATTCCTCCAGTGGTTTCAGAGAAGATTTTTTAAAGTGTTTCTAAAAATTGGCTATTTTTGGCCAATCGGCTTCGTTTGAACAAACTTTAATCTGTATGCCCTAGGGATGCTTCCTGCCAAATATAATTGAAATCGGCTTAGTGGTTCTTGAGAAGTCGTTTAAAGAAAAAGTTGACGGACGACGGACGGATGGATGATCGCCACGGCATAAGCTCACTTGGCCTTTCAGGCCAGGTGAGCTAATAAATAATGAACACAATCTGTATGGGACAAATAATCTTTATGGACTAACAGTAGTAGGCCTAATTGCGGATCCAATAATGGCATCCTTGAAAACATCCGAATTGGTAAATATCGGAGCTGAATGGGTGCGAGTGTGATGAGGTGGGTGGGAGAGGTTGAGGATTGGCTGTATGTGGCAGGCCTACATAAATTTGCACACATGCCATTTTGCTGCTCTCCGAATAATCTAAGTCGTGAAACAATATTCCTTGGTCATTGTTTCCATGCATTAATGCAATCTATAATTTTGTTAAAATTGTGCAATTATTCAGATCTGAAAGAAGATGTAGGCTACAGAGTACAGTTACAATCGTTACTGAAAATGATGAATGTAAAATTGTGTGTCTTAAGTCAGTTCCAGGTGCGAGCCTTTCCGTGATTTGACCGTAATTGTTTACCTATACGCTATATATTATTTTAACAAGGTGTTTGCATGAGACTGAGACATGGATTAACACGTTAGATTCAACAAAGTGGTGCATGGGGTTAGTAGGGGTTGGGGTGGGGGGGGGGCGGCTGCATGAGACTGAGACATGGATCAACACGTTAGATTAAAAAGTAGTGCATGGGGTTAGTAGGGGTTGGGGTGGGGGGGGGGGGGGGCGGCGTCACGCCTGTGACAACCACCACCACCACTGCGGCCACATTGACCATTTCCAAAACTTCTTCCGTGTGATGGAAGTAGCCTATATAAATATTTCAATGTTGTGAAAAAGCAAAACTTTAGTGAATAAACAAATTTTAAATAAGTAGGTGAACCAGATGTTTAGAGATCGCAAGGGTATCGTCTTTACGTACAGAGCAGCTCATAAATCTGTTTACATGCTTCCAAAACAAAAACAGAAACATGTTAGTTATTACCATATGAACACAATGTAAGAAACGTTCTGTTGAATATTTTGAACATAATTGGGTTGGAATCCAATTATATTCAAAATATTAAACAATATGTTTTAAGTTATTTCTAAGCTGTACTGTAGTATAGGGAAGATTTGTATGTGACCTTTCAACGCATGCAGACGGCAGCGAAAGCTGTGCTGTCACTGCCTAAAATGTAAACAGTGTGAACATTCTTGATACTATTTTACGTAGACTATATAAACAAATAGATTAGTTTTATTAATAGATTTTTATTTAATTGCCATTTTAGTTATTTCTAAGCTGTACTGTAGTATAGTGAAGATTTGTATGTGACCTTTCAACTCATGCAGACGCAGCGAAAGCTGTGCTGTCACTGCCTAAAATGTAAACAGTGTGAACATTCTTGATACTATTTTACATAGACTATATAAACAAATAGATTAGTTTTATTAATAGATTTATATTTAATTGCCATTTTAGTTAGTTTTAAGCACCTAATTGCTATATTGCAATCATAAATTTATTCATAGGCCTATACAATGGTAAATTGTGATCGTACACGCCACAGTGTGCTGCTATAACTAACATTGAAAAGGTTATGCGTTTGTGTACATGATCCTACACGCATGTCTACAGCCTGCGCAAAATCGTTAGTCAATCCAAATAGATATAAGCTATATATATGCATTCGTATAATTGTATTCCAAAAAGTGTGTGGTGATGTTTGATTAGATATAGCCTATATCTGAACCTCGCACCAATCATATATACTATTCATGATCTACGGCCACATCTGTCCATGTAGCCTACACGTACACTGTAGGATATATTGTCTATTGCTGTATTAGAATAATGTCTAAAGGACATGAGATGACTGAAAATGTATACCACTGGTATTTTTGCATAAGCCTACTTTCGCAATTCTCAAACCAATGTAATTTCAGGTCTAATTCACATACACGAAGCCCGCTGTTACTGTCACCACCAACTGGCGTATGTTGGCATTATGATGTTAGTAACCATACAGGTCTGTCCTTTAATCGACAAAATATCATCCACTTTTGCGATATTACTGAATCTTTGTGCAACTTGAACAATGTAAATAGTGTTCATGTGTGAACAATGAATTGCCATACAACACTGATGTGTAAAAAATAGGTGCGTAGGTGCCTAATACACACAGTAATAGGTGCCTATGCTCCATATGGTGTTATTTGGAATAGTAATCTGACAGGAATTGATGTCCGCTTCCCGGTGTGACGTCACAACTTTAGCTTGATAGATGAAAACATTTGGTTATCAAGATGGTTGCTGTGCTTATCTCAGCTTTGGCTGGGCTGATTAAAAAAATGTAAACAGCATTTTGGTCTTTTAGTAAAGGAGAATATATATTATGATTGTCAAGTTAATCAGAGCAATCGGGTAGCTAGTCCTCACAACAGCTTTAAGCATCAGGAATTTAACCGTTAAGTATGTTAAGTATGAAAGGATAGGATAACAAATCTTTGAAATTGAATCAACTTCATTTTCATAATGCAGATATTAGATGTCTATAGTAATATTATGATCTTTTCGTCTCACTATTTCAAGAAATATCAACACTGCCCATCATTGTTAATGATGCAGACAGACAGAGAAACAGACAGATTGCTAGTCGGATGACGAGGGCTAGGTGATTGTTCTAACTCAGTTCACTGATAAGTGAGCCGAGCTACAAAAGGGTTAACCTTTAGCTACCAATTCTGGCGATATCACACTTCATAATTTATTTACATTATCAGTAAAACACATGCAACACCAAAGAACTCTGAAACAATGCCCAAACATGCCAAAGAAGCTAACAGACAACTAAAAATACTAACTATAACACCAAAGAGGTAGACGTGTAACTCAGGATTTAAAATGTAGAAACAAAAACGTATACATTTTGCTGACTATAAACTAAAGATACTAAAATCAGGCTAATTATTCGTAGATTATATATATACATGTAAACAATCTATCCTATTGAACCGAGCTATTACAAATTTATTCAATGGATACATTTGGACGAGTGACCAAGTCATAGAATTCACAGACTTGGTTCATGGTTGGTACCCTGGCTTATTTTAGCCGTTAGAAGCAACAGTATGGGTATAACGCATGAACAAAATCACATAAAGCAAAGACACACAAATGAGGCCACGTAGTCGTCATATTTATAAGAAAAATAGTTACTAAAATTCCTTCATATTGTTTATCGCATGTGGTGTCCAGTCAGGCCAGTGAAGAACTCTCCATATGTTTTTCAATTATAAGTTGCTTAATTAATTGTGCAATCCTAAAACGACATCCATCTATAATATATTTTGCAGTTTGTAGCATGTCATTTTGTAAAGCCAACATGATTTGTACAGCCTCCTAACTATTTTATTAAAGGTCTTCCCAAGGACCAAACCACAATTTTGAAGCACTCCCAAAACAGACTGCCTCCTCCACTCTCATAGTACCGAGTTCAGGAAATTTGAAAATTAGATGGTCTGAGAAGCCATCTCATGTATGCCGAGTTACAAACAGCAGATTAATATTGTTGTCCAACCATAACCTGTAAATTACCCATTAGTTTTGACAAATTTAAACTACAGTGTAATGGTGACTAAAAGTAAACCGCAACAAAAGTAATATTGGTGGAAACATTAATTTTCATGCGATTTTCAAGATGGGTGGCTGGGAATTTCCAGTACTTTTAAAGGTAAATCACTAAATCAAGAACTTTTCATGGCAGATGCTAAAACTCATGTAATTTCCAAGATCGTTCGAAGTGTTACGTACGAACAATTTCCTACAACCGACTTCAATATTAAGTGACCATCTGTAGAAGGGACTAATTTGAACCCTTTAATGGTCAAGCAGACCAAAACTGGCATCTGCAGTGGTCATGAAGAATGTCCACATGCAGGCCAAGAAGACTATTTCTGGAAAGTTACCACTGAAATGACTGGCGCGATAAGAGCCAGTAATTCCAGTGGAAAATTTTTAACAAGAGGCCCAAGGGCTGTAACGCTCAGCTGGACCAGGCCTGTGCTGTTATGGTAACTTGTTGAAAACGTTCTCCATGAGGTTGCCGTAATTTATTTTAGGCGACCTGAAATGGGTTACCTTAATCTACTGATTTTAGTATGGACACCAATGAACTTTTTAAGGTTTAGGTTACCCTATGTCTCCTTAAAACATATAAGGCAACCTATTATGGGTTACCATTGGAAATATTACAGCACAGGCCTGTGGACCATTAGCATTTGAACTATTAGCATTTGAAATTCAGCAGCAACAAGACACAAAATACAAAATTGGGAATTTAGTACAATCGATATTTAGTGGGGACTTATTCAAATTAATGATGATCGAATGATGACAATACAATCAGATTGAACATTACGTTCCATCCGGTCAATAAAAAAAATTCAATATAGCCCTCAAACCAGAAATTTTGATTGGTCTATGACAACCATGTTTTATCAAGGATCAAGCTCTCTTGGACAAACTTTAAGCACCCTTAGTTATCGATGAAATTAAATCTAAAGAGTGTCAGCTTTTATCCTGAGTCCCTGAGATGTCCTGGAGAGAATAAGATGGCCACTGGAAGAAGCGTTTAATGAGGACTATCGTTTTAAACGATAATCAGCCATTTTTTGCAAGATTCAAGATGGATGCTGAAAAAAATTGACCAATCAAAATATTGTATACTCTGAAGCACACCACTCCTTCAAGCCGAGTTTGCTTCAAATTGTTCAAGCGGTTGAGAAGAAATTTCCAGAAAATTCAAGATGACAGCCCGAAAAACTGACTAATCAAAACTCTGTATATGTTCTAAACCCTACCAGCCTTATCCTTCTACCCAAGTCTGGTTGAAATTGCCCAATCAGTTAAAGAGTAACGTTTTAAACGATTTCCCGAAGATTCACGATAGCCCCCCAAAAAAGACCAATCAAAATTCTGTATACAGCTTCTGAAGCATACCATTCTAGAGTCCTTCCAACCAAGTTTGCTTGAAATCATTCAAGTAGTTAATGAGTAGCATTTTAACTGATATTCCAATGTTCAGAAAATCCGAAATGGCTGCCGGAAATATTGACCAATCAAAATTCTGCGTATAAGTTCTGAAAACTACCAGGCTAGTAGCCTTCCAGCCAAGTCTGGTTGAAATTGCTCAAGTAGTTAATGAGTCCACTTCACATTACAAATGATTTCGCATAATTTTTCAAAAAATTCAAGGTGGCCGCCAAAGAATTTGGCCAATCAATATTCCGTACACAAGTTCTGAAGCATACCAATTCTAGGGTCCTTCCCACCGAGTTTGCTTGAAATCGGCCAAGTGGTTAATGAGTTGACGTTTAAGATTTCCACAAAAGTTCAGAAAATCCAAGATGGCCACCAGAAAGATTTACCAATCAAAATTATTTATACATGTTCTGAAACCTACCAGCCTAGTATCCTTCCAGTGAAGTCTGGTTGAAATTTCCCAAGCATGAGTAGCATTTTAACTGATTTGCCGCCATTTTTCGGAAAATTCAAGATGGCTGCCAAAAAAATAGACCAATCAAAATTCTGTATTCAAGTTCTGAAGCATAACACTATGGTCCTCCTAAGAAGTTTGCTTGAAATCGGCCAATTGGTTAATGAGTAGGCTTTTAATGGATTTCCAGATATTTTCAGAAAATCCAAGATGGCCGACGGAAATATTGACCAATCTGAATTCACGTTAGGTGTTGAATCCTCCAAGCATAGAATTAAGCCACCCAAGTTTCGTCGAAGGAGTAGCGTTTTAAATGCTTTTCAGAAAATCCAAGCTGTCCACCAGAAAAATCGACCAATCAAAATTCTGAATAGAAGTTCTGGAGCCTACCCCCATAGCATCCTGCCAGCCAAATTTGGTTGAAATCTGTCAAAGCATAAATGAGATGCTGCAGCGATTTGACCGACAGACAGACGCCATCGTATAAGCCTGGTGAGCTAAAAATAGCCTTCTCTTATGCCTGCCAATTATGGACATTCAATAAACAACAGGGTTCTGCCTAGCCAGTTGCACTGTATGGTCAAATGGCCCACTCCCTTTAGAAAACATGGGTCATTTGATCAAATGTGGGGTCAGTTATACATATGATATCATGTGCCTTTATTTATGTGGGCCATTGACCCATGTATGAAGGTAATGATGGGACATTGTGAATTGTTATGTGCTAAATGGTGCAAGGGCCCTGCCTCGGCAGAACCATGAAATTGTTTTACTTTCTTGATCAATCTTGACCATTTAAGGGCTAAATGATCCATAAAGAGCCAATTAGGTATAAAGACTAAGAAAATAGATGGACAGTTTGGAATCTGGAATTGATTAAATACGTAATATTTATTCTTTAATTTCCCCATCAAATTACCAAGGAAGATTCTGATCATTACTTCCATAGCGATTTGGCATAGCTAATTTCTATAGAAATTCACCAACAATACAAAAAGAAATGTGAAACCAGAAACTTGATAAACTACGAAGGCACCAGCACATACATTACAACAGTGGAAAAACAAACCACAGGTTCACAAGATGACAGTCATTATCGACTCACCATTCAGATGGTATATAATCCAATCAAACAGACGCAGCAGTAGAGTAATAGGAGCGTGAGGAGAAAGAGACGAGAAGGTATTATGTATAAAAGCAAAGGAATAATAAATGTTACATATGTGCTTTGCAGGCTTGTACAACCTGCGCAAACTTAGTCTTTCTTGTGGCATGTTTATGAAATACTAAGTTTGCCCAGGTTTTCAAAGTGTGTAAACACAAACAAGCATGTGCAAATAAATTTCAGGACAGGGGTATATAGATTACTGGCATGACTCTGATCTGTTACCCTTAAGTAACATCATAACTAAGTGCATCACTAGCTGACGTCAAAATGAAAATGACGTAGCTTTGTCACAAAGGTGAAAACAGTCTGTCACAAGTGTCTGAATTGTATGTTTGTTTTGGACCAATTTACAACTTAAGCATTCTGTGTAACCCTTTAGCCATCGAATTTATTAAAAAAAGTCTAAATTTTTTCATAGAAATTGTCCATTTGCAAATGGACATTTCTCAAGCCCACTGCAGAAGCCATTTTTGCCTGATATGAGTGTTAAAGGGTTAATATTTTGAAACTTCATTGATTGGGAGCTGTTGCTGCAATAGGCAGCAACAGGCCCCTGTCAAATTAGTTTCAAAAATTCAACACCTTACGTGTATCGTTATCTTGAAATTGAGATTTTGGGAGTTCAGGCCTCAGACTTTCAAATTGATTCCAACATGTGTACCAGGTTGGCAGAGCTAAGCTAGAACTGGCCGTGACATACGGTAACTAGAAATGGATCCCTCTATTAGCCCTCAATCTGACTAAGGACTAATACAGGGATATATCTTCAGCTACGCCACACCCATTTCTACCCAAGCTCCTCCTACTTATTATGCAGTCAGAATGATGTGTTACCCATCACAACGTAACATTGACAAATTGTTAACAATACATCCTGTTCATTAAGCATATGTACAGCAATCAAGCCACACACACTTTGAAGTGGAATTATGATAACCTTGAACACACTACAATTATTGCTTGATTTTCTTTAAAGGATAACTAATCTCATGTCTTGATAGCTATTCAGGTGATCAAACATGCCGGTCATAAACTATCCAGGTAATTTTAAGCTTTTTATTACGCCGCTAAGGAAAGATATTCAGGATTTAGTAGTTAAATGTTGGTACATTTCTACACCCTATGATGGCTGTCATGATTTACTTTTCAACCAATCAGAAAAACCCTAGTGTGTCTGCCTCGGTATATACGCTCAGTCATAGAGGCGGCAGCTATAGTTTGTCAATGTGGTATAAAAGCAATCCAACAGGTAAGCTGTTGAATATTTTGAAACCAATTTGATTGGAAGTTGTTGCTGCCATAGGCAGCAACAACTTCCAGTTAAATTAGTTTCAAAATATTCAATGGGATGAGCATTACATAACAAAGAATGTGATGCATTGGTGCTTACATGACATCACACACAATAGCCTGAGGAGACAAATTGGTGTCGATCGCTGTTCAACATTCACTCGATATTACAAAACAGATAAATGCGATACAGTTCAAGGAATGTGACAGGATATGAATGATATGGAATCTATAAACAATATTCTATCGATGCAATACAACATTTGAGATGAGATTAGCCTCGCTTTAAAGAAGCTATTATTTGATATTTGATGTATATATTGCATATACTGAACATTGACAATGAAGTATTGTCTAACTTATGCAGCTAGTTACAGGGCTTTAGATTACCCCTTAGCTATGACTTAAAAAGTCATGCCCTATTTACAGCCCAAATGAAATCCGCCCATATTAGTGATCCCAAATTAAAATCCTACTTGCTGCTATGAACACTAATTAACTGATTTACAGTCAATTAAATACTCAGAGATGGATGCTGTGGCATTTTATTGCCATTTAGCGGTCTTATAGTGCTATTAAAAGATTTCAGAATTCTCTAATTTCTAGGAGCATAGATGGATCCCGGACCAGATCTAGGTGGTGTGCCCAAATGAGTTAAATCTAGCCCTGAGTTAAAGAAATCTAGAGGCAACTGCGCAATTGCATTTTATCAATAGATGTCTTTCTACAATTATATTCAAACAAAATATTGATTGTGATTTCAGAAATCGATTTTGGCTACTTATAAATTGACTACCGGTATATTAATATATTTTGTCACATAGTATTACTCCTTAGTCTACGGCGATAACCATTCAAGACTGAAATAACATACTAATTTCAAAACAAACATACTGGTCAATAACTTGTTGACTATTTTAAAATTTATTGCCTGGATGTTCTTAAATTATTTTGAATCAATCACACATGTGACTTCGGTTGAAGGGGTTAAATATCCCTGAACATGAAATAATTATAATAATTGTATTTAAAATTTCAAAATGAGTTCAAATGAGAAACTACCATGACCGATCATTCATTGATCATCGGTTAGTAAAACCCATCATTGATCACAGAGATAATACCAATTCTCAACACTTGCAATGATATAGAAATTTAAGCTCTCTCTTTTTTCAATGGATAGAGTTTTGGAAAGAATTATATCACATTATGGTACTTGTGTGCTGAAGCGTGGCCATCCACATTGATGAAATGCATATGCATTATAGGCATGCACCTTCATGTTCTCTGTCTTTGCGTGTTGTTCTATTCACTGAGAAACACACCAGACCAATCCAGCTTATCGATCAATCATATGACATCTTAATCAATAATGTCACATGTAGGCTGATGTCATAAATCAATTACATTATGAATGACATGATTTTGTCAGTCATAAATGCAAAATAAGTCAGTCAAGTTATACAAATTTTATGTCTTTCCTATTTAAGAAACAGTCTGTTGAATATTTTAAAACTAATTTGATTGGGCATGGTTGCTGCCTACACAAAGTCAAATTAGTTTCAAAATATTCAACAAGTTACTTGTATAGTTTTCTGGAAATTGAGATTCAGAGAATGTGGTGATCGATTGATCCCAGAAATGGCGACTTACTGAACCGGCAAATCAACACAACAATGCCCATATATGGGCAAATCCAAGCCAATCCCCAGGCTCAGCCCAAGAAGGTATAAAAGGGACTGAAAAACCAGCTTCAGACCATTCAGACTTCTGGATTCACAACAGCATCCAAGCATCAGGTTTTATTCATATAACCAGTCTTTTGGTTTTATATTATTTGACTACGCTGTTATCAAACTTAAGTTCTACAATGAGTCAGCCTAGCAACCAGTTGCCAAGGGAGAAGGAGATAGTCATACTACCATCTATCTCGGGACTGAGCCTAAACTCAGTGGATGCAGCAGACGCGCTGTTGGCCCAGTCAAACGCTGACATCATTGTCAACGATCAGGCGCCTATCAAACTGGCGGCCATAGCCATTGTGGGGGTGGCAAGCACCTCAGCCGTCGACTCACCCAAGAGGGGAAGAGAAAGAGCGCAGAAGAGAACAAGGGTGGAGGATGACATCGTCCTAGTACCACCCAACACAGCCGTAGAAACGGGCAGCAAGCCCAAGTACCAAAAACCAGCAATCCTGGATCAACATCTGGGATCTTACAGACTGTGGAGAAATGCAGCCTGTAAACTCACCAAGCTGGAATTCCAGGCAGAGAGGTTGAAGCAGTCAGTCACTGACATCTCCTCCTAACATGCTCCGAACAAGAATTACATGGAGCCACATCTGCCACAAAATGCAGAAACATAACATTCTTCTCTAGCTCCCACACCGGACCATCTGACATATGGGTCCAAAATCATTGGCAATTGCCAAACTAGAAACTTAGTCTACCTACTAACATGCTCAGAATGCAAGCAGTATGTGGGAGAAACCCTACATACTTTCAAAATACGCTTCCAGGAACACCTACATTCCATCACCAATCTCTACCCAAATGATAGATATGATACCCCCTTTTCAAGTAGGGTTGCGCGATTATTCGATTAATTGCGATTATATAATTCAAAATGATCGTGGATGATTATGAAATGAAATAATCGTGTAATCGCCATGTTGAAATTTTTGTCAAGACACTTACGCTTGTGAAACTCGGCTCGCATTACCAATCATGGAAACAAACATCCGGCTATCAGCCGAATGTGTGAATAATTAAATAAACTAAATAAATAACTGATTTGTTTGTATTGACTCATGATTAGTTTTAAATGAATAAAGATTGTTCACTTGGTCGCTATTTGTCATTGTTGTTGTAATCACAAACGCTTATCCCGCATTCCCCATTCTCTGAATAGTTATACACTAACGGTTTTCCCAAAAAAGGTCTAAAACTGATACCACGGAAATTCAACGCATTTTCTCCCATAAAAATCCTCACTGCCTACGCCTATGTTTAATGTATACCTCAAAACATCACTGGGGAAGTGAAATTATTTGATTTGAGTGCCTAAATATTGCGTATCCTTTAATAAAGGTCGTTTATTACATCAAAATCAATCCACAAGTTGATATAACATGGCGTCGCGAAAAAATACAAATCACATGATTCGCCTCCAATTGAAGAGTTTATTTCAGAGCAAGTACTCGGATATAAATATTCTGGAAGCGGGGACTCGGAACTCGGGAATTACTATATATTATCATTGCGCGATAGGAACTGAGTATTATACTGATCTGAAAAACGGGTATCCGTTTGATAAACTCCCGTTAGCGTATAATATCTCGCGAGAACACGCCGCCTCCCATCGCAAAAGAGCCGCTGGCTCGCCAACTTAAGAAGCCAGCTATATTGTCGTTCGTAATAATTCAATTTGGATCACTTAATGTTGATCGGCGTTACAAAATTGATGTGCATTTTCTCCCGTACTTGTTTGGTACATAAATTTGGTCTTAAAATATATTTATAAGGAAGGTATTTAATAGCGCCAAGACTGTTTTAAGCGCATTTTGACGACAAAAGTGTGGAATAAACTTTATTATATCTTGAACATACGTGGCCTACTATTAGTATTAATCTAATTGGTGGTCGAGATTTACAAATCCGAGGCCTGTATTGACTTCTAGAGGGGCCGGAAATGTATCAGGGCAGAGATCGGTCTGAAGTAAACACACCCTGTGACACGATTGTTATTATTATACACGCTATTCTTACAAATTTGCTCTTAAAAAAATTTTTCCTATACAATCTGCTGAGTTAGGGGGTGGGCTTCTAATGCAGAGTTTTGCCGTTTTGAAACTGCTAAGAAATCATTGGAGCTCATATATCAAAGTTAGGGGATGGGCTTCTATTAGAGCATAGGCTATAATTAAGCGAAATACCGTATCTTCCGTTTTCCGTCTAGAAAAATTTGGATACATTCCTTTGTTTGCAATCAGCAACTGGCGTATTCTGTCCATGTATGTATACACAAGTGCCTAACCCATAATCTTACAATCTGCAGTAGCATAATAACATCCTCTAAGCAGCATTGACGTAGTTAATATAGTTCATGATTAATCGTATGATCGCGATTATTATTTTTAAATGATCGCGATTATGAAAAGTGAATAATCGTGCAACCCTAGTTTCAAGGCACTTCAATAGACCTGGACATTCTAGAATGGACATGCAATTCTGAATAATCCAAGTCCTATCTTCAGATCCTGAGGATGACGCCTCCACTAAATGGAGGAGACAGAAGGAATGCCATTGGATTCACCAGCTCCACACAATGGAGCCAATAGGCATCAACCTAGCAGGGTAAGGGTAACCGGCTTCCCTGGGTCAACTCGCAGACAATAAGCAGACAGACTCAGTACGTTGTTATCATCCTCCTGATCCCAGCAAATGACCTTTCCCCATGACCCAAAGATTATTCTGTGATTTTGAAACTAATTTAATTGGACACTGTTGCTGCCATAGGCAGCAACAGCATCCAGTCAAAGTAGTTAAAAAATATTCAACAGGTTACTCTATAGTTTCTGAAAATTGAGATTTAGAGAGGGCAGGAATCGATTGATCTCTATAAATACCTTGCCCTTTGACTCCAAGGTCATTCTGTGATGCCGTGTCATGATAAGGAAGCAGGTGTCCAAATTTGGGTCCAGTATAATTAACCAAACGCGAGATATAAACAGAAATTTGTAAAGTCCAGCTAACAAAAACTGAATAAAGATGAGGAAAAACAAATATATTTTTGCTTTGCCGTTCTCGCTTTTATTTTGTTTCATTTTTGCTTTGTACCTCTTCTGTTTTCAGGTAAGTTATTATTAGCTGTACTCGCTGTATAGGTTAGCTGCTCTGTTTTATGGTGAATTGTTCCTAGCTATTTAGATACAGGTATCCTTCAGTGGAACGTTTGTTTCATTCACATCACATCATGCGCCTTGGTATTAGTCCGGACAACTTTCTTCTACTTCTAGTATTACTTTCAATCCCTGGATAGTACACAAATAAGTTCTGCGCTTGGCTAATGAATGAGTGATTTTTTAAATTAATTTTAATTTAATTATAAATCGAATCATTAACACTTTAAACATCAAATTTCCACAGCCTCACTTTCAAGTTAACTATTTATAAGGAAAGCTACAGTACTACACATAAATAAGTTAAGATGTTTCTAAAAGAACAAGGACAAATTTGTCCAATACCCGCATTGTTGATATATTTTTCAGTCGGGCTGCCGTATGGTCAAGTGTCTATTTTGCAACTGTTGTTTTAATTTTTGACAGTAAAATTGGCATACGTCTTCGGGACCCCGCAGACATGCATCAACCACATACAATCAAAGTTTGGAAAAGATCGTTCCATTAGAGATATTGAAAAATGCTCCAAAAAAGTGACTAGTCTATTTAGAAAACAATGTTGCTTAAAGCTGTTGCATTTTAGCATTTAGCCGAAAAACTGGCATGCGTGTTCAAGACCCCATGGCAAGTTTCCACTTAAGTTTGGAGAGAATTGACCCATGAGAACCATAGTTATTGAAGAACACATAAAATGTCTATTTTGAAAACTGTTGCTAAAAGCTATTACAGTTTAGACCCCGACATTGGCACATGTGCCCAGGACCACATGGACATGTGTTCACCCAAATTTGGATAATATTGCACCAATAGAACCAGAGTTATTGAAGGCGTAAAAATCTATATTTTAAAAACTCTTGTTAAAGGCTGTTGCTGTTGGGTTTTAGACCCAAAAATGGGCAGATCTGCTCGGGACCCCACAGGCATACTTCCCTGCAAATTTGCAGATGATCCCTCCAGCTGTTCACCAGAATTATTTACGTGTCTTAAGAACTATAACCAGAAGAATAATAACAAGAAGAAGCACTGCATGCTCACATATATCCTTGCACCTAGCGACGCAGGTAAAAACACAAACATATTACATGTTGTTATTACAACTTTAAACGTGATGTAAGTAATGTTCTGTCGAATATTTTGGACATAATTTGAAGGAAGCCATTGCTGCCTAAAGCTTCCAATCAAATTAAGTTCAACAGCACATTTGATTTTGTTTTGGAAACATGTTAAGTTATTTCTGAGCTGTGCTCTATCAAATTAGTTTCAAAATATTCACCACAATACTCCTTACATCAGAAAGAATGAGTCATTTCCGGTATGCGAGGGTTAAAGGGTTAACAGATATATATATGAATGTATACATACCGTCTACAAGATCAGCTACTGCTTTCTTAATGCCACGATCAAAAGCTTTGGCATCCGCTGACCGTTCAAATGTTAGTCCGTAGCGTTTATCATCAGTCCTCCAATGATGAAACGTAGGATTTGCCTGGGTATACTGTAAATCCTTCTTAAGTACGCAATCAAGAACCACCTGGGAAATAAAACAGAAGCATTAATGTGATGTAATATTGGAAACTGAACAAAATTATTATACAAGAAGGGTTGCAGTGTTTATTTTGAGCCCTTTTTGCCCGATTCCAAACAATTGGATGACTCCAAACTGTCACAAGTACACATGCATGATGTCATAATAAATTACGTCACGTGTAGGCTGACGAGTGACATCACAATCAAAATATGTAATGAATGACGTATCTAAGTCCGTCATGAACGCTTAATAAGTCAATAGTCTGTCAATTGCATTGTATGTCGTTGATGAATTTACTATTTAATTAAACATTCTGTTTAAAATTGTGTGACAATAATTTGAAGGGACGCTGTATAGAAAGCAACACCACCCAGTCAAATAGCTTTGACCGTTTAACACTAAGGTCATTGTGTCTTCAACTTTTTCCCTCTCATTACAAAAGGCCCAAAGGTCTTTAACGCTCACCTGGATGATTAGCATTTAAACTAATAGAATTTGAACAGACTTTAAATTCAGCACAATAACATAGAACCTTAGGTTCCATCAAGCAAATAAAAAATCAATATGGCCACCAAACCCAAAATTCTGATTTAGTCCATGACAGACATTTTTTTATCACGGATCAAGTTCCCTTCAACAATAATCTGAATGGAAGTCTGGAGAAAATCCACCCAACATTTGTTGAAATACAGCAGGTGATTCGCGAGAAGTCATTTAAAGGCTCTGTTCCTATTAATTTCCCATAAAATTTTCACTCAAAAAGCTAACCAATCAAAATTCTGAATGCCAGTTTTGGAGTGCAACAGCATAGGTTCATTCCAGGCATATTTTGCTAAAATCCAGCAAACAACTAAGGAGGAGATGCATTTTGGAATTTTCCAGTAAATTTTTCATAAAGGCTGCGATTTTGACCCAAATAATTGACCAATAAAAAATTTGCATAGACGGTCAGGCACCATAGAATCCTTCCTGCTAAATCCAACTGAAACCCATCAAGCTGTTACGGAAATGCATTTTGACAATTTTCTGTAAATTTTTCATAAGTCTAAGATTTTCACCCCAAAAAATTGATGAATCAAAATTCTGAATAGAAGATTTGGAGTGGACCATTATAGGTTACTTCTAGCCCAATTTGGTTGAAATCCAGCAACCGGCTGAGAAGATGCATTTTGACAATTTCCGGTAAATCGCTCTTAAAATCCCCCCACAGACCCCCCTTATGGGTTGGTCTGTTGTTTTATTAACCACTATAAAAACATACTTACCGTTCAATCACTACTTGCTAAATCAATTATCTGCATTTAGCTATCAGAATAAAATTTGTATGCCTGCATACACACCTCCCCATGCCTATTCCTATTAATATGGACCCTTAACCAGGCTAATGGTTAAGTCCATCTCCAGCATAATGACAGATATAGACTGGCACCAGTCTATAATCCCTCATAGTGATGCTTGTTACTAAGTGCGCTCGCGCATGCGCACTGGAGCCCAAATAGGAACCAGATTCACTTTTCTAAATTTAAGTGCTAAATATTGGTCCAATTCTCAAATCTTACCACGCGGGGTCGTTGAGGCAGGGTCGTAGTGATTGAACGGTAAGTATGTTTTTATAGTGGTTAATAAAACAACAGACCAACCCACAAGGGGGGGGGGGGGGGGGTCTGTGGGGGGTTGTTATTACACCACAAAAACATCCATCACCGTTCAATCACTACTTGCTAAACCCGTAGATTTGGTCAGTGCCCCATTTAAACATTAGGTGGGAGGAGATTTGAGAATCAACAAACAAGGATAAAAATTAAACCAATCTTATCCAAATGTTAATAACATAACATAATAGTGCATTTAGCTCAATCACACCGGATTAGCAAATAAGGAAACTTGAACTTACAGAAATAAAATAAAAAACCAAACGAAGACTCTCACCATTTCTCACAGACACAGAGTCCTAACGAAAATGGTGGGAAGTGCTTGGTAAATGGTCTTCGGCTTTTTTAAGTTAAAAGTGGAAATGTTACGAAAGAAGGAAGCTGGTCTTTGAGATAAAAGGATGTAAAGGTGTATTCAGATTTCCATCCTGCCACCTGCATGACCTCATCTAAAGACGAACCCTAAAAGAGAGCGAAAGAAGTAGCCATACCTCTAACGTCATCGGCTTTAATAAGGGAGATTAATTTGATCCGGTGAGGCTATCTCATAACAAAGCTTAATTATTGTCTCACAAATCCATTTGACAATCGAAGAATTTGAGACCGGCATAGATAACTCTTCCGCATAGGAAAAACATAAATGAGATGGAGCGACTCTTATAAAATCTGATCGCTGATTGAAGGTTCCTAATGCCCTAACACGACACCAAAATTTTTCGGATGGCGAAAGACGAAAAAGATTTTAAAATGATCGGACTAGCAGGATAGCGGTTAGTTTGAGTTTTAGATAAAAAATTCCTTCTGGGATATAAAACCAAGCCGTCTCCTGAAACTATAAATCTCTCCTTTTCAGCAGAAAGAGCATGAATCTCTTTAACGCCTTCTAGCAGAGGCTGTAGCAACAAGAAAAACCAGCTTTGACAATTAAAAACAAAACAAAACTTAATACTGGTAGAAGAAATAGGTTCAAAATGGTGACCTGCCAAAACTTGAAGAACCAAAGCCAAACTCCAGGAAGGTAAAGGCTTAGCAATCGGAGGACAAATATTACTTAGACCTCTAATAAAGCTATTAAGAGTCTTAGTATCCTTGACATCAGCATACAGAAGACAAGGAAGGGATGACACCAGAGAAAGTCTATACTCCCTGAACGTAATAACTGACAAATGAAAATAATCAAACAGATAAGATAAAAAATATAATACTTTGGGTATAGAAACAGAATCGGGCACGAAACCTTGGTCTGAACATCATTCACCTAAAATTTTAAGTCGACCTTTGTAAACTCGATGGGTCGAATCCCTTCTGGCAGAGTCAATAATTTCCTGAGATCAGAAGAAACCTTATTCTTGAGGACTTCAGACGCGAGATTCTCCAGACATACAGACTAAAATTTATTGGATTTGGATGCACACAAAGGCCTCTTACTTGAGATCCTGGGATACTGGAAGAAGAGGGGAATCTACCAGAAAATCTAGGTCTAAAAACCAAATCCTCTTTAGCCAAAAGGGAGCTATCAGAAGAATTTCGCAAACCTGATCCTTGACCCTCTTCAAAACTAACTGAATCAAAATCGTTCGAGAAGGCATAGGCGAACATTGCTGTCCACTACTGAGACAGAGCATCCACCACCAGGGCTTGACTGTCCGGAAAAGGAGACATGTAAGAGAAGATCTGAGCATTCAGAGGCCGTGAACAGATCTACTAGAGGACGATCCATAAGACTAAACCTCATTCCTCCTTCTAAAAATGAAAGAAACACCCACGGCAATGACTGAACGAATCGAGATTTAGAAGCCTAACAGACAATCCAACCAATGAACAGAAGCCTGGATCTACTTTCCAATGAATATCCTCTTCTATAGACTCCTTGACAATCATAGAAAACAACAACCCCTCTAAAGCTAATAGCTTCTAATAAGAAGGAACAGAAGACCATTTTGGAAGAAGAGACTACAGAGAAGGATTCTAGATCCAAGAATATCTAGCCCTTTTGATAAGGGCCGCCCTTAAAGAAGTGTCAAACTTACTATATGCTAAAGAGGATTGCTCATAGAAAATTCATAGATTACATATGCCATCATGCTCCAACCAAAAATCCTGGGCTATATCATAATGCTTAGTCCTCACTAAAGAGTTAACTCCCGTTTATTATGGATATTTTAATAATACTGCTTACTCTGAATGGAGACAAAAAAGGGACATATCAGTATAGCCTAACTTATTAATAATGCTAAAGACTCTGCAAAAATTATAGATAATTTTATTTATAGAGATTTAACCAGAGATTGTGGCAAACCAAAAACCCATAGTAAGTCTATGGGAGTGCTTAGAGTCAAGATATAGCCAAAGCATGTGCCCGAGATCTACATGAACTACGGGAAAGTTACTAGTGATGACCGTCATCACAATTCTATGAATAGAATACATAAGGTCCTAATAAGAGAACTATGGCAAAAATTAGACTCTAATTTAAACATCGTATAACAATGGAGATTTAATAAAAAATTGTATTGAATACATCAACGGTTGCCTAGCCGCTCGGGCTTGCTGATAAATTAGATATCCTAAACAATTCGATATTTATGCCAAGAGGCAGAAAACTTCAAAGATTTTAATAAATTTATTGATTCTTATGTTTATAGTCTTAGCATCAATAACTTCATCTTTGTAATAACAAATGACATTGTGTTAGAAATCCCAATAAAAGGAGATTGAACACTGATACTAGATATTAACTGTTTGAATACTGAATTTTGCAGATGACATATTACAACTGTAATATCTCTGGACTTGCAAAGATTTTGAAAACATTTTGACCGAAAATAGTTGGAGGATGCTTAAATCCCAAGATTCTCGGCTGCTCTTCCCCCCCCCCCCCCAGCGCAACCCCCACCCCACTCCAACCAGCCCGCCGCCAGCCCCCAGACAACAATCTCAACGAGCAAAAACCCAAGACCCACCGAATAGCCCGGGAATAATCCGACCGAAAATTGCTGGTGGCATCACCAACAACCCTCAGCCAAACTGCCCCCAAAAAACCCAGCAAATCCCGAGCCCCCCCCGAAACCACCGTCTGAAGGCCTGCAGCAACCCAGTCAAAATAGAGCAAAAATTACACTATAAAAGGGAAAACAAACAAAAATCTGGAAAAAATGAAAACAAAACGAACTCACCGAAACTATGTCAACGCATAAGAAGAATTTGACTCATATTCCTCCTTCCTGCACCTTAACCGATTGATTATCTTTTCTAAGCGAATATTGTACTTGTAGACATTAATCCTGTACTCATAATGAGCCTATGAACCCTTTACTGAATCTAATTCTTTTCAGCGACTGACGAAATTATACTACGATTTACGTAAGAGTCTGGGTTATCCCATCCACAAATAAACTCCCTTTGGTTAAATAAATATGTCAACCTGCCGACATAAGAGGTAAAAGGAGCGCGAAAAAAGGCTGAATTGCCCTAAGACAACTGGCCATCTAAAGTTGATGAAAGCAAAAATCGTATCTCGAAATAATGCGTAGAATACAAACTGACTTATCGGCTGATGAAATGTGCATATAAAATAATCTGCAACAAAACCCCATACGGTAACAAGTCAGAAGAGTTTTTAATTACGTTGAAAATTGTCACTGATAAACGAAAATGTCTGAATAGACTACAATTCCAAGAGACTACAAGACTGGCAATGACTTGGTATGAATATTTTCAGCCATTAAACATTCCCAATATTAAACAAATACGGAAATAAGACTAATTCTTAGGCAAGAAGATGACTAGATTCTAGGAAAGCGCATGTGGAAAAAAGGAAACGGAAATGCATAAACCGAATCCTACAACCCGGATGTACAGAATTACCGGAAGAGGAAGCTGAAAAAACGGAAATGGATGAACAATGTAATGCCGGGTAAAACCGGAAATGACCCTATCCCCGGCTGTACGAAATCTGGATGTAGAAAAAAGGAAACGGAAATGGATAAAACCGGATGTAGACTACTGGAAACTGATCAAGATCCTACAACCCGGATGTACAGAATAACCGGAAGAGGAAGCTGAAAAAAACAGAACCGGAAATTGATGAACAATGCACTGCCGAGTCCAACAGACCCGGATATGCATTCTTCCGGAAGCGCTCATGAAACCGGAAACGGAACTAGGAACCGGATCTTGAAGACCTGGATGTCCTACTAAAAAGGAAGTCATACCGGAAACGGACGGAACGGAAGTAATAACCGGATCTTGAAGATCTGGATTTCCTACAAAACCGGAAGTCCTACCGGAAACGGACGAAGCCGAAGAAAGAACCAGTTCCTGATGGCCCGGATGTCTTGCTAAACCAGAAATTAAAACGGTATCTGATGGAGCGGAAGATGCGAAAAAAGGAAATAAACCCGAATCCAGAGGACCCGAGTCCACCACAACGGAACCGGAAGAACTAGCAAGACTAGGATTCTTGGCAATGGGCGATCTACAAAATACCTTGACTGGTATAAACGAAAAATTGGCATTAGCATAAGGTCTAGCCTTATGGACATCAGCTTCAGCCTCCGCCAGCACTGCTTGTGGATTA
Source organism: Chaetoderma sp. LZ-2023a (assembly GCA_034401795.1). NCBI lineage: Eukaryota > Metazoa > Mollusca > Caudofoveata > Chaetodermatida > Chaetodermatidae > Chaetoderma > Chaetoderma sp. LZ-2023a. Next base: position 117,922,245 of record CM067373.1, read on the forward strand.
TGCCCTTCACCCTCAAGTCTTAAGTGGGGTTGACCCGATGCACTACACGAGCCCACCTTCGATCGCTCTAGACTTTGCTAAAGAAACTTATTAACCTGCATCGAGGTTAGAGGGAACGGTTTCCCCCATTAGCAGGTTTCTTTCTTGACGACCGGAAAATTGAAAATTGGCATTAGCATTAGGTCTAGCCTTATGGACGTCAGCTTCAGCTTGGTCGCTCTAGACTCTTGCTAAGGAAACTTATTAACCTGCATAGGTTAGAGGGATCGGTTCCCCCATTTGCGGGAATGCCCGCTATTCCTCGGGCTATCGTAAGAACTGGAAAAAACATCCTGTTTCTTAGTTTCCTTAAATCAGAAGATATCCTTTCGTCCAGAGATTTGATCAAGACCGACGCGAATGACTCAAATCTCGCAATAGAACTAGTACGGCATCTGAATTCGGCGAAGAGATTCCCCCCTCCGTAACGACCGGTATGAGGTTACAAAAAAGGACATTTCACACAGACATGTCCAGCAAATTCAGCTGAGTGATGGCGATCACAAATCGATGACGTACATAAAACGCACTTCTAAATAAGGCAAAAAAGTTCAAATTAGAAATCAAAATCCCTACCGACAAGAAAACAAACTTGCATAGGAATAAATGAAAATCTTTATAATGCACTAGAAGTAAATTGATAAGGGCTCTTGGTCGAACGCTAGCGAATGGTGATGATGATATAGGCATAGTAATTAAGTTACCACGAAACGTGAATTCGATCTTTCACGAAAACCGGTAACAATATGAACATAGTTATAAAATACAATATAACCACTAATAAACTTCCTAAACAAAACTTACGGAGGATTGAATTCATATTAGGCATATTCCTTGGTAATATAGAAGACAATAGTGTAGCTGACACAGCGCAAAGCATAAAAAACTCTTAGAGAATATTTTAGCAGTTGCTCTGCTTGCAGAATAATTGAAGTGAATCTGTTTCCTATTTGGGCTCCAGTGCGCATGCGCGAGCGCGCTTAGTGACAAGCGTCACTATGAGGGATTATAGACTGGTGCCAGTCTATATCTGTCATTATGCTGGAGATGGACTTAACCATTAGCCTGGTTACGGGTCCATATTAATAGGAATAGGCATGGGGAGGTGTGTATGCAGGCATACAAATTTTATTCCGATAGCTAAATGCAGATAATTGATTTAGCAAGTAGTGATTGAACGGTAATGGATGTTTTTGTGGTGTAATAACAACTCGGCTTTTATTCCTTCTTCCTTCAGCCTAATCTTATTTCTCTATTCTCAGCGTTTTCTTGCTTTTGTAATCATTAATCTTAGAGCCATTCTCTTCCCTATGAATTGCGACATCTAGCGATAATGCGTAGAATACAGACTGACTTATCGACTGCAACAAAAACCCGATCCGGCAACCAGTCGGAAGAGTCTTTAATTACGTTGAAATGTTTCACTGATAAAAGAATAAATGCTGAATATCTACAATTCCAAGAGAGACTTGAAGACTGACAATGTCTTGGAATTAATATTTTCAGCGACTAAACATTCCGATTTTAAAAGCACTTACTGAAATAAGACTAACTCTTAGAGAAAATGATGACTAGATCCTAGGAAAGAAAAACCTGGAATCTCAGTAAGAGCTTTCACCGGAAATCCAAAAAAGGAAGACAAAACCGGAAGTTAATAATAGAACACCATGAAAACCGGTAATGACCCTATCCCCGGATGTACGAATCCGGAAGTGTAAAAATAGGAAACGGAAATGCGCAAAACAGAAGAATATAACCGGAAACTGAACCCGGATGTACATTAAAAAACCAGAATAAGCATAGGAACCGGAAATACGCAAACCGGAAGTCAGGCCGGATACAGAAAAAACGGAGGTAGATCCGGAAACGGAAGTAACCCCTGTCCTGAGGACCTGAATTCACTACAACTGATCTAAGACATTGGCATTAGCATAAGCACCAGGCTTATGGACATCAGCTTCCTGCCTCCGCCACCTCTGCTTGAGGGTTATGCCCGTCACCCTAAAGTCTAATGTGGGTTTGACCCGGTGAACTACACGAGCCCACCGAGAGCTTATTTGCTCTAATTAATTGCTCTTTATTCTTAATTCATTCACTAGCCCGGAAGTACGTCCCAACCGGAAGCGGAAGTCGGAAGAGCTTATTAGTCATACCGGAAATGGTCGCAACGGAAGTAAGAACTGGATCTTGAAGACCCGTATGTCCTACAAAACCAGAAGAGAAACCGGAGACGGACAGGAACGGAAGTAGCACCGGAAAACGGAAGTAAACCCGAGTCCCGAGGACCTGAATCGAACCCAACGGACCCGGAAGAACTAGCAAAACTAGATTGCGGACTATAGCTATAGGCGACCTATGACGAAGCTTGACAACCGGTATGACCGAAAATTTTGGCATTAGCATAAGCACCAGGCTTATGGACGTCAGCTTCCCGCCTCTGCCACCACCTTCGAGAGCTTAGTTGCTCTAGACTTATGCTTAGGAAACCTGAATACTTGCATTGACGTTAGAGGAATCGGTTTCCCCCATTTGCGGGAACGCCCGCTAGCTCTCGGGCTATCGTCGGAATCAGAAGAAACTTCCTGTTTCTTGGCCTCCATGATGGCAGAAGATATTCTTTAGTCTAATGATTTAGTCAAAACTGCAGCGAAGGATTCAAATCTCGCAAATAAAGCTCCCCCCGTTGCTGCTGGATTAGACATATTAGAATATTGCAAGACATAGCTTTTGTCTACTAGCAACGGAGGAAGGGGAAGGACGACCATAGGGCAGCGCTGTAAGGACGAATAATCCTTAAAGAAACTTAGATATGAACGCAGACCACCCTATGCAAAACCCGCACATCGATGTGGGGGTACACGTAGTGCACTTAAAACAGAAATGTCCTCCATACTCCACAGAGTGAACTCGTTCACAGATTGAGGACGTGCACTTGATTTATCGGTCGATAAAACACTCTTAAAAAACGAAAAAAGATTACGAAAGCATACAGCTTAGAATTTCGATAAAAGGAGTCTAGAAACATGCCTTCTTTGAAAGAAAGGCCGGAAAAATTCAAATTCAAGATTGTTTCCTATCATAGGGAAATAAATGTAATTCCTTGTAAAGCACTTTTTTCTTAGCAAGTAGTGATTGAACGGTAATGGATGTTTTTGTGGTGTAATAACAACAAAAGATTTTCACACGAAAAATGACCAATTAAAATTCTATTGAAATCAAAATTCTGAATAGATGATCTGCAGTGTACACCATAGGGTACTTTTCTAGCCAAATTTTGGTGAAATCCAACAAGTGGCTAGGGAGAAAAATTCTGCATAGAATTTCTGAAGTCTAGCACCATAGAATCCTTCCAGCCAAATTTAGCTGAAATACATCAAGCAGTTAAAGTTATCCTAAAGCAATAATATTAGGAAAATATTTGAAAATACCAGTTACGATCGACTTCTGAGCCGCCATTTTACTTTGATTTTTGTAGCCACCATTATCTGGGATTCTATTGTTCTCGCTGTCGCGGCAAGTCCAGTATAAAACCATTCCCGTAATGCTAATAAAAGTCAGTATACTGTTGGCCTCCGAAGGTGAACTGATCTACCTGTATAGCATGTAGTAAGCGCATAGAAGCTTGATTCTAAATGTGCATTTCCTATTGTAAACGTGAAACGTGCTAGGCTAGATATTTTTATAGCAATTTGACTAATTGTTGATGCAATAGCAGCAACAACTTTCCTTCAAATTATTTGCAAAATAATCACCAGAAAATGCAAGTTCTACTATCTAATGGTTTGAAAATGAGTTGACTGAAAATCATTGCTGCAACAACTCTCAACCCGATTGTTTTCAAAATAAACAGCAGGACTATCAATGTGATAACACATTCTGACAGTATTTCGAGCAATTCGACTGACAGTCATTGCTGACTAAATCAGCAACAACCGTATCAAATCATCCCCAGAATAATCATTGCCAGGTGTTCAACATGGTTAGCTAACATATGTAGTCAAGATCTGGCGTGAAATATGTTCAAAACTGCTCAGTCAGCAGGTAAGCATGTCACTGCATGCCAGCTCGTGTAGGTACTTTACTCGATCATATATGCAAATATATTTCACAGCGGATCTCTATTACGTCTATGACACAGGATTAGCTAATTGTACAAACATGTATTAGCTAACGATATTGGCAGCTCGACACTAATTATTCTGAGAAAAATTTGATAACATTGTTGCTGCCTTAGTCAGCAACGACTGTCAAATGTCAATTGAATTGCTAGAAATATCTTCAGAATGTGTTACTACATTAAAAATTCAGCTTATTATTATGAGAATAATTTGGTTGAATGTTGTTGCAGCAACGATTTTCAGTCAAATAAATTTCAAAACGTTATCTAGTATTGTCTGCTGATTATTTAGCAACTAATTTGAAGGAAAGCTGTGCTGTTGCTGTTATCGCCAGCAACAATTATCAGTCACCTTGTTATAGAAAAATATCTAGGCTAGCATGTTTCACACCTACCTGAGAAAATACACAATTAGAATTGAACTACTATGCCCTTACTACATGCTACAAAGGTAGATCATTGCACCTACCAGGCCAACAGTACAACGACTAGCATTAACACTACGGGAATGGTTTTATACCGAGCACTGGGCAGAAGCGAGAACAATAGAATCCCAATCTAGATGCCCAAGGGCCTGTGGCGCTCACCTGGCCCATTGGCATTTAAACCATTTGCATTTAAATAGACATGATGAATGATTTTCAGAAAATCCCAGATGGCCACCAAAAAATTGAACAATCAAGACTTTCGTTTTAATAATTTGAAGCCTACCATCATAGGATCGTTTCGTTTTAATAATTTGAAGCCTACCATCATAGGATCGTTCCACCTAAGTTTTGTTGATATCGGCCTATTGATTGAAGGAGTACCTTTTTTAAATGGTTCCGGAAAACTTTCAGAAAATCAGAGATGGCTGCCAAAACATAGGCCTATCAAAATTCTGAACAGAATTTCTAGAGGCTATGACAATAGGACCCTTCCAGCCAAATTTGGTTGAAATTTCCCAAGCGATTAACGTGGAGTAGCATTTTATATGAATTCCCATTTTTCGGAAAATCCAAGATGACCACCATCAAAATCAGGCCGTCAAAATTCTGTTCAAGCATTAAATGAGGAGCAGCATTTTAAACGATTTCCCGCCATTTCTGGGGGAAAATTCAAGTTGGCCACAGGATAAATTGCCCAATCAAAATTCTGTACACAAGTTCTGAAACATACCAGCGTACTATCCTCCCAGCTAAGCCGTGTTGAAATTGCCCAAGCGGTTAATGAGGAATAGCGTTTTAAACGATTTCCCACATTTTTTTTGGAAAATTTAAGATGGCCGCCTGAATGGACCAATCAAAATTCTGTATACAGCTTCTGAAGCATACCATGCTAGGGTTCTTTCAGCCAAGTTTGATTGAAAACGGCCCACTTTTAAGTGATTTCCAGAAATTTTCAGAAAATCCAGGATGGCCGGCGGATAAATTGACCAATCAAAATTCTGTATATAAGTTCTGCAACATACCAGCGTACTATCCTCCCAGCTAAGCCGGGTTGAAATGGCCCAAGAAGTTAATGAGTAGCGTTTTAAACGATTCCCCACCATTTTAAAAATAAAATTCAAGATGGCTGCTGAAAAAATTGATCAATTAAAATTCTGTACACAAGTTCTGAAGCCTACCCCCTAGGGTCTTTCCAGTTAAATTAGGTTGAAATCTGCCAAGCGGTTAATGAGGAGTAGCGTTTTTAAGCAAAAGTTGGCAGATGGACAGACAGATGGACGGTCATCATGCCATAAGCTCACTTTTCCTTTTTTCCCAGTTGAGCTGATAATGGGGCATGCAAATATCAAAGTAAAATGGCACCTCTGAAGAAGCCGATCGTCACTGAATTTTTCAAAATATTTTCTAATCTTTAATGCTTCAGGATAACTTTAAGGAGATGCGTTTCAAAATGACAATTTCCAGTAAAATTCTCACAAAATCTTAGATTTCACTGCACCAATTGTCCAATTGTCAAAATTCTGATTAGAAGTCCTGGCGCCTACACTGTAGAATCATTCCAGCCAAATTTGGTTGAAATCCATCAAGTGGTTAAGATGTTTTGACAATCTTTCATAAAATCTAAGATTTTCACCAAAAAAATTGACAAATCAAAATACTGAATAGATCTGAAGTACAGGTCCAGTAAGATTAACCAAGATGCTATATTTATTTAAACCGCAAAGTTGAGCCTTTAAAAATGTTAATGTTGAAAACAGTTCTTAACAAGTTTAAAAAGATCTTGACCTTTTGACACCAACTTCATTGTTCAACCTACCTATGAAATTTTATCAACATAGTAGTACTCAAAGAAGTGAGAAGCAAAGTTTTCAAACAAAACCCAAAAGGTTTTAGTGAAACTCAATGTACACCTGCAATAAAATATACACCCGCAATAAAGCCAGTTGTTGAAGTACAGTGTTACTTGAACAAAATTTTTCCCGTATATGGCCTGGACACAAAGATTTTGGCAAATGTTAGTCTTTCAAGAAAGATAAATCTGGAGAATATTGATGGACTTTGCGGCCTAGTCTTTCAAGAAAGATAAATCTGGAGAATATCGATGGCCTTTGCGGAAATGAAATCATGACACATCGTCTATCGTTAAACCTATTTTGCTAGAACTAAAATTATGAGTTTGGTTTTAAAATGTTCCGGGATTTGGCTACAACACGAAAATTCATACAAATTTTAGGCTTTCAAAAGTGATACATGTACTGAGCAGACGAATAAGGACAGGACAGATTTTGCCAAAATTAAATCATGACACGTCGTCTATCTCAAATCTTTTGACTGAAAAGAAAATTTCATGCGTAGTTCAAACGGACAGCTGATGCCATCCACCACATATTATATGAACGCATTTCACGTGGGCATAGAAAAATTGGTGCAGCAAGATATGGATGTGGGTGGACAGACAGATGCAACCAAAAGCATAATCCCAACCATACACCTGCCTTGGGTGGGGTGGGGGACCGAGATAAATACTGCTGCTACATTTAACTTCCTGTAAGCTGTGTCTGTCGATGGCAGGAGGCAGGAATCTAATTCATTGACACAGAATTACCCACCTGTTCGGAGTTTAACACATTCAACGACAAATCCGCGAAAAAGTAAACTTTATGATTCACATAGCATATTCCGTTGCATATTTTGAAATTAATGACTAGAAGCCATTGCTAATTTTCGGAAAATCCAAGATGGCCACCAAAAGCATTGACCAATCAAGATTCTCGTCATTTGATATGTTGAAGCCAACCATCATAGGATCAATCCACCCAAGTTTTATTGAAATCGGTCCATTGATTAAGGAGTACCATTTTCAGAAAATCAAATATGGCTGCCTAAATAGTGATGTATTAAAATTCTGAATAGAATGGCTACCGCTATAGGATCCTTCCCGCAATACTTGGTTGAAATTGACCAGTGGTTAATGATGAGTACAGTTAAAAGCAAATTCCCTTTCTCGGAAAATTGAAGATGGCCACGCACCCCACCACCCCCCCTCCCCAAAATAAACCAACAGTCAAAATTCTGTATACAAGTTCTGAAGCGTACCAGCCTAGTATCCTTTCAGCCAAGTCTGGTTGAAATTTCCGAAGCAGTTAATGAGGAGTAGCAGTTTAAACGATTTCCTGCCATTTTCCAGAAAATTCAAGATGGCCGCCCAAAAAAAGAAATTTACTATCGGAGTATTCATCCAGCCAAGTCTGGTTGAAATTGGCCATGCAGTTAATGAGGAGTAGCAGTTTAAACGATTTCCTGCCATTTTCCAGAAAATTCAAGATAACTGCCAAAAAATTTAACTTACTAGCGGAGTATCCATCGAGCCAAGTCTGGTTGAAATTGCACAAGCAGGTAATGAGAAGTAGCGCTTTGAATGATTTCCTGACATTTTTCGGAGAATTCAAGATGGCCACAAAAAAAACAGACCAATCAAAATTTTGTATACAAGTTCTGAAGCATATCACTCTATGGTCCTCCCAAGCATGCTTGAAATCAGTCAAGCGGTTAGTGAGGCATAGCATTTTAAAAGATTTGCTGAATTTTTTCAGAAAATTAAAGATGGCCACTGAAAAAATAGACCAATCAAAATTGTGTATACTAGTTCTGAAGCATATCACTCTATGGTCCTCCCAACCAAGCTTGAAATCAGTCAAGCGATTAATGAGGCATAGCATTTTAAAAGATTTGCTGAAATTTTCAGAAAATCTAAGATTGTCGCCCTAAAAACTAACCAATCAAAATTCTGTATATAAGTCCTGAAAACTGCCAGCCTAGTAGTATCCTTCTAGCCAAGTCTAATTGAAATTGCCCAAGCACTTAATGAGGAGTAGCATTTTAAATGATTTACCGCCATTTTCTGGAAAATTCAAGATGGCCACTACAAAAATAGATCAATCAATATTCTATTGATAGTTGTTGCTGACAAATTAGTACCAACATTATACAAATTCTTCTCAGATAAAAATTTATCAATCAAAACTCTGTATACAAGCTCTGAAGCATACCACTCTAGGATCCTGCCAACCGAGTTTGCTTGAAATTGGCCAAGTGGTTAATGAGGAGTAGGCTTTAAGCTGATTTCAAGAAATTTTCAGAAAACGCAAGATGGCCACCAGAAATATTGAACAATCAGAATTCTCCTTAGAAGTGTTGAAGCCTACCAGCATAAGATTAGTCAACCCAAATTTTGTTGAAGTAGGGCCATTTTATATTATTTATGGAAAATCCAAGATGGCTACCAGAAAGTTGAACAATCAAAATTCTGATTAGAAGTTCTGGATTCTACCTAACCATAGGATCCTTCCAGCCAACTTTGGTTGAAATCGGTCAAAGCATGAGATGCGATTTGACAGACAGATGACCGCCATGGCATAGGTTCACTTGGCCAGGTGAACTAATAATTATTTCAAAATAATAAATACAGGGAATTTATGGTCAACTCATTTCACAGAAATGAAATGAAAAATTCTTTATGATGTAGAGCATATATTCTATTTAATATTTAATTTTGAACCAAATTTGACAGGGAACCGTTGCTGTCAATGTCCAGTCAAGTTAGTTTTAAAACATTCAACAGCTTTCCTGTATATAGTCGCCCTGGAAATTAGACACTGACATTTTAAGGGTTAACCATTTAACCCTCAAATTCAATCAAGAAAATTTTAATTTTCTCATAGAAAATGTCCATTTGCAGACCAAGAGAAGACCATTCTTGAAAATTTACCACTGGAATGACTGGCTCAATTATCGAGGCTCGATGGTCTGCAGATGGACATTGCTCAAGACCACTGCAGAAGTTGTTTTTGGCTGATCATATGAATGTTAAAGGGCAAACAGTGATAACTGCCACTAACTACACAAATACTCCCACAACCTCCTGACGTAAATTCCATAAACACCACTGTTTGTGTCTACAGGTGTGAATGTCCATGTATCAGGTTTTGACTGCCACACGTCACAGTTTAACCATGGGGAAGGTGGTAACCCACTTACGGATTTAATGGTCAAGCTGTACAAATATCAATTTTCTCAGGAAATGTCCCAAGATTATTTTTCACTAGAATCGCGGACTCGGTTCTCGACCCACTTATTTTTTTGTTGTGTTAAAATTTGAGAGAAATCGGATCAGTAGTTTTTTAAATACATCTCTTGACAGGCACACAGACATACCCATTCACAAAACATCTTCCCCTTACTGAGCGAGGGTAAATATAATCTCTTTGATTGTAAATGAACATTACTCAAAACCATTACAGAAACCATTTTGGCCAGTTTGAGAGGTAAAGGGCTACCTAGTCATCCTGAAACAAAAAGATTAGGAAAATATTTGAAAATTTCAGTGGCAATCGTCTTCTGAGCCACCATTTTACTTTGATATGTGTATGTATGATTACTGTATTCTGCGGCTTTAGTAGTAGAAACATCCTACAGCTGCAATCAGTCCTTCTTTGCTTTTGCCCACTGTTTCTTGTCCTCAGCTGAAATCCGTAACTTCCTCAGGTCCATTCTTGACTTGAGAGTACCGAGTCCTGCTTTCTTGAGGTCACCTCGTAGCATGATTAGCAGATTTATGCAACGACGTCCTCTCCTGACTTTGTATTTGCTGGCTCCGAGTAGGGCGAATTCCAAGGCTCTCTGTGCTGGTGTCTCTTCTGGCATCCTTAGCACATGGCCACATGGACCATCTTTGCTGGACAACATTTACAGACAGCGACGACGTATTACACATCTTTTATAGTGCATCGTTGGAAATTATGCTGTCTGGCCATCGGTGTCCAGTGATGGGCATCGAGTTTGTCTAGAGCCGCCTTTGGAGCTGCCCAGCCATTAGTTATACAGCATCAAGGATACGCAGGTTGCATTGTGTAAACGTAGCCTCTTTATCAAGGGAATCTTTGATCTACAAATCCATAGCTTCCAGAAGGACGGGAAAGCTATGTTCCCCATGACGCAGCGTGCAGAAACGTCAGCAGTAGTGCAAAGCAGTGAGCCCAGGATTTGACTTTTTCTCCATGGTTCGCCGCCACGAAGTGGGTCGTCATTTTCTATAGTTTCATGCTTTGTCGATAGGTATATGAGGGTGAACTTCATAAAGATTCTCAATTTTTAGTTTGCTTGCAGCTATTGGGAGAAGTTCGTCGAGGGGTTTCTTTTCCTTGTCTATGAAGTCCACATCATCGGCATATTCCATCTCTAGCGGCATGCCCAGTATTGACACTGGAGGGTTTGGTCTTTCCCAAACAGATTTCAGTGCGGCAGCAAGGTAGCAGGTGAAAAGCACCGGAGATAGACCATCTATCTCCCTTTGGGGTGCCGATTGATGTCTCAAACTCTACAGACTTCACTGACTTGACTTGTACTCTCAGCTTGGTGTCTGCAAGCAGTAGTCTCACTAGTCATACCTCATCTTCATTGCAACTGGCCTGGCCTGGTACATCTAAGATCTTTGAGCGCTTAATTGTGTCGAAGGCTCGTGATATGTCAATGCCCATTTTGTGGAAGTCCCAGTGTTTGGACATGACTACCGACACAAGCATGCGTTGAGCCCATACAATGTCTGCGCAGCTGCGTCCACGTTTGAAGCCACTTTGACATGATCTGGTGAAGTAATCGATCTTGTCTCGGATGCAGCATAGAGTAACATTGGATAGGATTTTCTGTATGCTGTTGAGGAGCACAATGGGCCGCAGATTGGCTGGGGGCCCAGGTGGCTTCTTGGGTTTGGGTAGTGTGATAAGGGTGCCTTGGCCTACAGCGTCGATGGGAAGGTGGTGCATAAAAGCTGAATTGATTACGTGCGTGATTGGTTTTGAGATAATGTCACTTGCATATTTGAATAGTTCATTGCTCATGCCATCAGGTCCAGATGCATGTCTATTTTTCATGGCTTTAAGTGCCTTCTCAACTTCTGCTGTTTTAATTGGTGTTAGTAATGGCCTAGGGTCTCCTGAGAATAGGTGCAAGGGCTCATCATCGTTGTCAGTGAACTGAACCATTCTTGGATCGCCTCAGCTTTTCCCTGGTCAGTCCCGATAAAGTGTCCTTCAAAGTTGTGTACAGTGAGTGGTAGTGTGTAGTCAGTAACTCTCAGGGCTCGGGATGCCCGAAATATTTTGTTACAGTCATCCGTGGCAGTGATTTCATCTGCTAGGGAGTCTGCCTGTTGAATAGCAAGATCTTTTAAGCATTCGCTAATGTGGCGCCGAATAATATTGCGCTCACGGCGTAGTTTGGTGCTCTCTTAACTTTGGCCACTTTGATAGATGCGCAGCCATAACGCTTTCTGCTCTGCGGACAGTTTTACTACTAGATGGTCGTCAGTATACCTATGGTGCTGGTAGCGGATGATTTCATAGATTTCAGTATTTTGGTTAGGGCTTCGTTTGGATCGTTTGATATTTGTAGCCACCATTTTACTTGATATATGTAGCCACTATTACTTGTGATTCTATTGTTCTCACTGCCTCGCATAGTGAAGTATAAAACCATTTTCGCAATGCTAATCAAAATCAGTCTACTGTTAGCCTCCAAGGTGAGCGAATCTACCAGCATAGCGTGCAATAAGCGTATGTAATTGTAGCAGGCAAATTCGATTCAAAGTGTATTTCCTATGATAGACGTGAAACGTGCTAGGCTTAATATTGTTTAGAACCATTTCACAGATAACTGTTGCTGTCGATAGCAGCAATAACTTTCCAACAAATTATTTACGAAACAATCAGAAGATCAGTTGCCACTATCTGATGTTTTGAAAACGATTTGACTGAAAATCGTTGCTGCAACAACTGTCGACCAACTCATTCTCAAAATAACCATAATGACTTTCAATGTAGTAACTAGTAACATATACTGACGATTTTTTTAGCAATTCGATTGAGTTGTTGCTGAGAAAACAGCAATAACACAAATTCTCAGAATAATCAGTGCCGGGCTGTCAATATCATCCAAGGGATCTGACGTGATATATATTTCCAAACATGAGTAGGTTTGCCAAGCGCATGCACGTGCTGTGCTGTTTTCTCAGCAACGACTGTCAATCAAATTTCTCAAAACATTGTCAAAATGTCACTAAATTAAAAGTTTGTATGATTATTTTGAGATCTATTTGGTTGACAGTTGTTGCAACGATTTTCAGTCAAATTTTTTTCATTAGGTTAGATAGTGGCGCCTGATTTTCTGCTGATTAGTTCACAAATAATTTGAAGGAGTCATTGATACTAACAGCAGCGACAGTAGCAATAGTTATCGGTCAAGTTATTATAAACAATATCTAGCCTAGTACGTTTCAGATTTATCCTAGGAAATACACAATTAGAATCGAACTAGCCTACAGCTTACTACACGCTGTACAGTTAGATCTGCTCACCTCAGAGGCCAACAATAGACTGACTTTCATTAGCATTGCAAGAATGGTTTTATACTGTGATTTGCATGACAGCGAGAACAATAGAATCCCAAATAATGGTAGCCACAAATATCAAATAAAAAGGCAGCTCAGGAGAAAACTATTATTGCTGAAATTTTCAAATATTTTCCTCATCAGGATAACTAAGGCGTATACTAACACAGACCAAGAAGACATACACACACAACCAAATAGATGGTAACAGTGTAAATAGAAAATAGCATAAAACCCCCAACAGACCCCCCTTTAGTGGGTTGGTCTGTAGTTTTATTAACCACTATAAAAACATACTTACCGTTCAATCACTACTAGCTAAATCAAATATCTGCATTTAGCTATCAGAATAAAATTTTTATACTCGCTTACATACTCCCTAATGCCAATACCATCACCATGTAGACCCTCAACCAGGCTTCTGGTAGAGGGACCCCCTGCATTAGCCTTACAATAGACTGGCACCAGTCTGTACACACTCCTTGGTGACGCCTGTCACTAAGCACGCTCGCGCATGCGCAGTAGGTCCCAAATGTGAAAACTGATTCACTTTTCTAAATTTAAGTGCCATATATCCAGAATAGATTCTCAAATCAATACCCAGCAGGGTGGCTGAGGCCGGGTCGTAGTGATTGAACGGTAAGTATGTTTTTATAGTGGTTAATAAAACTACAGACCAACCCACTAAAGGGGGGTCTGTTGGGGGTTGTTATTACACCACTAAACCCGTAGATTTGGTCAGTGCCCCACTACGAAACTTTGGTGGGAGGAGATTTGAGAATCCATAAGCAAGGATAAAAATCAAACAAAAGATAACCAAATGTTAATAACATAACATAATGGTGCATCTTAATCAATCACACAGTGATTATCAAAAAAGGATTTCTTTAAACTTAAAGAAATAAATAAAAACCAAAGAACAACTCACACCATTACATGCAGACCCACGGTCCTAACGAAAATGGTGGGAAGTGCTTGGTAAATGGTCTTCTGCCTTTTTAGTTAAAATCATAAAGTTCCTAAACAAGGAAGCTGCTGAGCTCTGGTCTTTTTCAATAAAAAGTAGTAAAAGTAGACTCGGATTTCCATCCTGTAACTTGCATAACTTCGTCTACAGAAGAGCCAGCAAAAATGGCAAAAGAGGAAGCCATCCCTCTAATGACATGAGCTTTAATGTGAATGGTCTCACAAATCCATCTGGGAATAGATGCCCTAGAGACTGGACTGGCCAAGCCCTCCTCATACGGAACCCAGAAAATGGACAGATCGGATCTCTAAAAATCAGAACGACGCTTATAAACTTATGGAGCTCTGACAGGACACCAAAATCTGTCAGCCGGAGAAAAGGAGGTTAAAGATTGTGAAATAATCGGCTTAGCTGGATAACAGATTGATTGAGTCTTTCACAAAAATTCCCTTCAAGGATATAAGACCAAACCGTCCCCAGATTCGATAAACCAATCCTTTTCAGCGGAGAAAACATGGATTTCGGATCAACTTCTAGCAGAAGCAGATGCAATTAGAATACCGGTCTTAAAAGTTAAAAGATTCAAGCTAATCGTAGAGATAGGTTGGAAATGATGACCTGCCCAAGAACCTGAAGAACCAGAGCCAAGACGAATATTACCTAACCCTCTGATCAAAAGATTAAGAACCATAGTATCTTCAACTTCAGCGTTCAACAAACCAGGAAGAGAAGATGCAAAAGAAAATCTATATCCTCCTACAGTGTTAGCAGACAGATGTAAAGAGTCGAACAGATAAGATAAGGAGTCTAGCATCTGGGAAATAGAAACAGAATCAGGCACGAGACCTTGATCTGAACACCATTCTCCAAAAATCTTAAGCCGACCCTTGTAAACTCTTCGAGACGACTCCCTCCTGGCAGAATCTAAGATTTCCTGAGATCTTGTAGAAACTTTATTCTCAAGGATCGAGCACTCGATATACTCCAAACGCACAGACTTAAGATTCCTGGGTTTGGATGATGGTAGGTACTAGAAGATCGAGAAGGTCTACAAACCAGATCCTTATTGGCCAAAAGGGAACTATTAACAAGATCTCGCAGATCTGGTCCCTGACTTTCTTCAGAACCAAAAGAAATCAGGATTGTGGGAGGGAACGCATAAGCGAAGATTCCTGACCAGGACTGAGACAGGGCGTCCACAGCCCACGCCCGAGACAATTGGTCCGCTTGAAAACTCAGACAGCCTGGGACATGAGTGGACACTCGAAAATTTGTATTCATGCGACACCACATGAGGAGGTTCCACACTTCCAAGTACAGGAGAGACGACTTTGTGCCCCCTGCCTGTTGATATAAGAGACTGCTGTCGAATTGTCCGATCGAATCGAGAACTAGAGACCCTTAACCTGACTGTCCGAAAAGGGAGACATGAAAGATAAAATCTGGCCAATCAGACATGTCACAAACAGATTGGATCTAGTGACATCCCAAGAAAGACTCGAATCTCCTTCTAAAAATGAAAGAAAACCCCATGGCAATGACTGAACGAATCCAACCCAGAACAGAAGCCTGGCTTTACTTTCCACAGAAGAGCCTCTTCTTAGACTCCTTGACGAGCATAGAAGACAACAACCCCTCTAAAGCTAATAGCTTCTGATTAGAGGAACAGAAGACCATTTGGGAGGAGACTGCAGAGAAGGGTTCTAGATCCAAGAATATCTGGCCCTTTTGATAAGGGCCGCCCTTAAAGATGTGGCAAGCTTACTATATGCTAAAGAGGACTGCTTATAGAAAACACATAGATTACATCTGCCATGATGCTCCAACCAAAATCATGGGCTATATCCTTATTGCTTAGCCCTCACTAAAGAGGTAACTCATGTTTATTATGGATATTTTAATAATACCGCTTACTCTGAATGGAGAAAAGTCTCATATCAGTATAGCTTAACTTATTAAAAAGCTACTCTGCAAAAATTATAGATAATTGTATTTATAGAGATTTAACCAGATATCGTGGGAAATCAAAAAACCCATAGTAAGCCTAAGGGAGTGCTTAGAGTCAAGATATAGCCAAATCCTGTACCTGAGATCTGCAATAATCCTGACTGGAATTCGAAAACCTCAAATTGTGACAGAATTTAGCAAGATAAAATGAAGAAAAGAAATTACGGTTTCCCAAACCACCACTCAAAAAGATGAAATAAGGGAAACTTACTTCTACGTATAGAACGCATGACAAGGTTCTGTTAAGAGAACTATGGCAAACATTTGACTATCTAATTTAAAAATCGTATAATAATGGAGCAGATTTAACAAGAAAATTGTTATTGAATACATCAACAGTTGCCTAGCCGCTCAGGCTTGACAGATCATCTTGTCAGCTTGTCAAATAATACTTGATCCACGCAAGTATTTCTTACAAATAGTGTTAATGTATGGAATCCTTTACCAACAGAAGCAATTAACGCGCCAACTAAAACACATACAAAAACGACCTAGACTCATTCTTCAAGTCACAGGGTTTTACATATATATATATACCTAAGGTCGACTAACTCCCAAGATTGCACTCACTTCTTCTACACTGAAGTATTAGACTGCAATCACTGGAAAATCATCAGCCTGAACGTGACAGGATCCTATAATGATTGCAAAACTGTGTCCTATATTTAAATCAAGACTTGGCTTAGGCATACTGATCAATTAGATATCCTAAACCATTCGATATTTATGCCCAGAGGCAGAAAACTTAAAAGATTTTGTATATATTTATTGATTCTTATATTTATAGTCTTAGAATCAATAATTTCATCTTTGTAATAACAAATGACATTGTGTTAGAAATCCCGATAAAAGGAAAGATTGAACACTGATACTTTATATTAACTGTCTGGATACTGAATTTTGCAGACGACATATTACAACTGTAATATCTCTGGACCTGCAAAATATTTTGAAAACATTTTGACCGAAAATTGTTGGTGGCTGCTTAAATCCAGATTCTCAGCCATTCCTCCACCCCTCCAGCGCAACCCCCACCCCACTCCAACCGGCCCGTCGCCAGCCCCCAGACAACAACTTCAACGAGCAAAAAACCCAAGACCCACCGAACAGCCCGGGAACAATCCGACCGGAAGTTGCCAGTGGCTTCACCGTTATCCAGTCAACTCGGCCCAAATACACACCCCCGGCCCACCCTCAACTCGGCCTAGTTCCAACTCGACCTATGTTTATGCCTAACACGTGCGAATATACCCTTGGGTCGAGTTGACCCTACAGTATCACCCATAACCACATACGAATGCACATATGCGCACACATGTATATACCTATAGGTGCACTATTAGGCCGAACCGACACTGCGCATTTAACTGTACATATGAACATAGCTATAGCAATATTATTGGGCTAACCAGTACGCTTAAATAGGATAAAGTTTATCGAGTGTAGCAGGCTTACCTAGACTTCTATGGTAGCTACTACACACGATAATCTGTATACCATGACATACACGGAAATCTCGGTAATATCTTAAGATCGCCATTGTCTTACAAAGATAGTGCTTTTAGGATTGTCTACGTCTTATGTAAAATAGTTGCGCGTTAGTGAAAATAATAGACACTAATAATTCTGACCGTCTTTTAATAAAGAGACGTAAACGCCAGTAAATATTATTAGATCCACCAACAGATGACTAATGCTGGTATAATACGACTGGTATAAGAGGGATCTCATATTTCCATATCATCAATTTTTGAAGAAAAATTCCGAAATCAAGGATATAGAATATGACATTCCCAATTATTCCATGCTTCCCGCCAGGTAAAAAGATTTCATCTTGAGAACGGTTCTCCAATTGTGATACCAGCGATCGAAAAGAGAAGAAAGAAGCCAGTTAAATGCATTCCTAGGCCTATTTGACCATTAAATCGGGCCGACATGACTTTTTATCCTAGGCCGATCCGACTAATTTAAGTAGGCCGGGTTGGCAATTGGACCGACTCGACTGGAATTCGCTTCACCAACAACCCTCAGCCAGACCGCCCCCAAACAAAACCAGCAAATCCCGAGTCCCCGCCCCCCAAACCGCCGTCCGGAGGCCTGCAGCAACCCAGTTCAAATAGATCAAAAAAAATTACGCTAGAAAAGGGAAAACAACCAAAAATCTGGAAAAAATTAAAACAAAGCGAACTCACCAAAACTATGTCAACGCAGAAGAATTCGGCTTATATTCCTTCTTCCTGCCCCCTTATCCGCTTGATTATCTTTTCTAAGCGACTATTGTTCTTGTAGACATTAATCTTTTAGTCATACTGATCCCTATGAAACCTTTACTGAATCTAATTCTTTTCAGCGACTGACAAAACTAGACTACGATTTACGCCAGATCAGGGTTTTCCATATACAAATTCACTCCCTTTGGTTAAAATAAATATGTCAACCTGCCGACATAAGAGGTAAAAGGAGCGTGAAAAAAGGCTGACTGGCCCGAAGACAACTGGCCATCTAAAGTTGGATTTAAGTAAAAATCGTATCTCGAGATAATGCGTAGAATTGATTGACTTATCGGCTGATGATATGCGCATATAAAATAATCTGCAACAAAAAACCCATACGGCAACCAGTCAGAAGGAGTCTTTAATTACGTTGAAAATTGTCACTGATAAACGAATAAATGTCTCAATAGACTACAATTCCAAGAGACTGGCAATGAATATTTCCAGCCATTCAACATTTCCAATATTAAACAAATACGGAAATATGACTAAATCTTAGGCAAGAATATGACAAGATTCTAGGAAAGCGAACATGTAAACCGGACTTGAAGAACAAAACTGGAACCCCAGGAAGTTCTCTATCACCTGAAATCCAAAACAGGAAGACAGACCCGGAAGCTAATCCTAGAACACTAGAAAGATCCATGAAAACCGGAAATGACCTTATCCCCGGCTGTACGAAATCCGGATGTGGGAAAAACAGAAAAAGGAAATGCGTAACCGGAAGTAGATACAGGAAACTGATCAAGATTCTACAACCCGGATGTACAGAATTACCGGAAGAGGAAGCTGAACCGGAAACGGATATAGATGAATGATGCAATGCCCAGTCTAACAGACCCAGATAAGCATTCTTCCTACCGGAAGTAGCAACACTACTACCGGAAGAGGAAGCTGAAAAACCGGAAACGGAACTAGATGAATGATGCAATGCCAGGTCCAACAGACCCAGATAAGCATTCTTCCTACCGGAAGTAGCAACACTACTACCGGAAGAGGAAGCTGAAAAAACGGAAACGGAAGTAGACGGATGATGCAATGCCACATTCTTCCTACCGGAATCGGAACTCTATAGCCGGAAACGGCGGAAGTTGACGAAAAAGCCAGATTATCATGAGTCACCGGATGTTCAGCCAAGCCAGAAACAATCACGGTGCTCATTTCCGGATGCCCGGTAATACCAGAAGACAATCCGGACGGCAAACACGCTTGCCCGGACAAGCCAGGAGCAGAGACGGGAGCAGAGGCGATCGGCGATCCTAAAACATTCCTGGCAATCGGTATCACTGAGAAACGAACTTTTGCATGTGATGACAAATCGGAAGCTTCCGCCACCGATGCCATCTCTTGAGGATTATGATGATCCTCAAGACTAACATGGTCTTTGGCCTGGCTCCTACCACAGGATGACTTACCAGGCTTCTTTCTCGAGTCGCCGGATTTACCTTTTGGAGACTTGATCTGTTGCCTAGATGTCAAGGAAACCGGCTTATCCCACTTGCGCAGGCTTAACGACAAAATCTTTGAAGAACGATTTAGATAAGACTAATGGCCAACCCTTACAAATCCCACACATTTTTTATTTTGAGGGGAGCAGGAGGTACACCTCAGGTAAACGTGGCCCGCATAGTCCTTAGCGTGAAAAACGATCACACTTGATTGATGTACATTTTACTTTCTCAGAATTCAAGGACACTTCCTTTGAAAAATAAGAAATGATAAGAAATAAAGCAGCTAGCTTTTATGAGGATACGTCATAGGCGTACTTAAGAAAGTGACTGAAGAAAGGAATCATAATGATTCCTGAATGATGATGTTTGAGGGCACTAGGAACTACGTTAATAGGAGTGGTACTGGCTATTTTATAACATGGTACTCTTGATGGTATATAATAGGCCTGGTTACTCTAACCTCGAAAACGGGAGTAGTGACACGAAAACTGGTAACTCAAAAACTAGAGTTACAAACACCTCTAAAACACCATGATATAAAAAGTTAAACATAACTTAGGAAGGATGGGTTTCATGGTAGGCATTATTCGTGTCAAATATAGTAATAACTGAAAACTTCCAGTAGCAAAGCTAAAACTTTTATATCAGATTGATAGCAGGCAAACTGTACTGCTAGCAGAATATTTGAAAAGTGCATCAGTTTTCACATTTGGGACCTACTGCGCATGCGCGAGCGTGCTTAGTGACAGGCGTCACCAAGGAGTGTGTACAGACTGGTGCCAGTCTATTGTAAGGCTAATGCAGGGGGTCCCTCTACCAGAAGCCTGGTTGAGGGTCTACATGGTGATGGTATTGGCATTAGGGAGTATGTAAGCGAGTATAAAAATTTTATTCTGATAGCTAAATGCAGATATTTGATTTAGCTAGTAGTGATTGAATGGTAATGGATGTTTTTGTGGTGTAATAACAACAATCATGATTTCCCTCCATCCCACACCCTTTGTTTCATTACGGACACACAATTTCCTGTGTTGAAGTTTGAGCCAAATCTAGCAAGACATTTCCAAGATATCTACATCTATATATTTGTATCACAACATTTACACACCAAGTTGCTTCCCTGTTTCAAAATCTGAGATAAATCGGATACATAGTTTCCAAAATGATTTCCCAAAATTTTCAGAAAATCCTAGATAGCTGTCGGAAAAATGGACCAATCAAAATTCTTTATAAAAGTTCTGAAATCTACCAGTCTAGTATTCTTCCAGGCAAGTAGGGTTAAAATAGCTCAAGCAGTTAATGAGGAATAGCATTTTAAACGATTTCCCGCTATTTTCCAGAAAATCCAAGGTGGTTGCCGGAAGAATCGACCGATCAAAATTCTGTATACATGTTCTGAAGCATTCTAGGCTAGGGTTCTTTCTTTCATGCAAGTTTGATTGAAATCGGCCCAGTGGTTATCGTGTAGCTTTTTAAGTGATTTCCAGAAAATCCAAGATGGGCGCCTGAAAAATGGACCAATCAAAATTCTGCCCAAGCAGTTAATGAGGAGTAGCGTTTTAACCCATTTCCCGCAATCTTTTGGAAAATTCAAGATGGGCGCCGAAAAAAATAGACCAATTAAAATTCTGCATACAAGTTCTGAAGCCAACCCCCATAGGGTCCTTCCAGACAAATATGTTGAAATCCACCATGCGGTTAATGAGGAGTAGCCTCTTTAAGCAAAAGTTCACGGATGGATGGACGACGGATGGTCGCCATGCCATAAGCTCACGTGGCCATTCTAGCCAGGTGAGCTAAAAATTTAACAATCAAAATTGTGTATACATGTTCTGAAATCTAGCCGCCTAGGGTCCTCCCAGCCAAAGTAAGATCAAATCCGCCAAGCGGTTAATGAGTAGTGTTTTTAAACAAAGTTGACGAGGGATGATGAATGACAGGCGGTCGACATGCGTATCAGTGACCATGACCTGTTGACCCCAACATCATTCTGTGATGCCATATCATTATAAGGAGGCATGTGTCCTAGTTTGGGTCCAGTATGATTAATCAAATATCAGATTTAATAAGAAAAGTTGAGCTAAACGGAAAATGTTAAAGTTGAAAAAAATGTTTTTACCAAGGTCACAGTGAGCTTGACCTTTTGACCCCAACATCGTTGTGTCATGCCATGTATTATAAGGAGGCATGTGCCCAAATTGGACGCCACCACCACCGCTGGGCGACATTAGCGTATCGCGATAGCTTGTTTACTTGCCAAAGTCGAGTTAATAAAAACAAGAGGCCCAAGGGCCTGTGGCGCTCACCTGGACCATTAACATTTGAACCATTTGCATTTAAATACGTGTAGATAATTGATGGATAATTTTCGGAAAATCCAACATGGCCACCCATAAATTCTAGTCTACTGTGATAGGGTCACTCCAGCCTAATTTGGTTGAAATATGTCAAGCAACTAAGGAGAAGCAGCGTTTTGACAATTTCTGGTACATTTTTCATAAAATCTAAGATTTTCACCCAACAAATTGATCAATCAAAATTCTGAATAGAATTTCTAGAGCCTACCACCATAGAATCCATTAGTGAAATTTGGTTAAAATATGTCAAGCAGCTAAGGAGGAGTTGCAATTTGACAATTTCCGGTACATTTTTCATAAAATCTGATTTTCACGCAAAAAAAAAATTGATGAATCAAAATTCTGAATGGATGGTCTAGAGCCTATGGCCATAGGATCCTTTCAGCCTAATGTGGTTAAAACCGGTCATGAGGGTAAGAAGAAGCAATTTGACAATTTCCAGTACATTTAAAATAAAATCTAAGATTACACCCAAAAAAAATTGATGAATCAAAATTCTGTATGGAAATTCTAGAGCCCATCACCACAGGATCCTTTCCGCCAAATTTGGTTGAAATCGCTCAGAATGGCAAGGAGAAGAAGCAATTTGACAATTTCCGGTACATTTTTTATAAAATCAAAAATTTTCACCCAAAAAATTGATGAATCAAAATTCCGAATGGAAATTCTGGAGCCTACGACCATTGGGTCCTTTCAGCCAAAATTGATTGAAATCGATCACGGTAAGGGTAAGAAGAAGCAATTTAACAATTTCCGTTAAATTTGTAATAAAATCTAAGATTTTGACCCAAAAGATTTATGAATCAAAATTCCAAATTGAAGTTCCGGATCCAAGCACAATAGCATACTTTGACCAAAATTTAGTTAAGATTCGGTTATTGGTTAATGAGGAGTAGCGTTTTAAAGCAAAAGTTGATGGATGGACGGACGACGGACAGTCGGCACGGCATAAGCTCACTTGGCCTTTCAGGCCAGGTGAGCTAAAAATGGTCTTGTCTTGGCCTGCAAATGTTGTTTTCTTAATTTTCTTGACCAAACACTTACAGTATTATCAGTTATTTTCTGTCCATAAATCCAATATTCCGGCCTTGTGATGTCCTCCACATCAAGTTCATCTTCATTGGATGATAACATCTTCCGAAGACGAACACAACTCAGTCCACCACCACCCATTGGAACCCAGCCACCAGTTGACTCATCTCTCGTCATCACCTGGGCCCGCACCTGCACAACGTAGTCCTCACTGAAACAGAAAAAATACACAATTGATACCAATTCAGACTTAAATATGATCACCTTTCTCATACTAAGAGAAAATTGGTATCGCTGACTAGATTACTAAAGCGCCTCCAGTCTAATTGACAGATAATAATAGGCACAAATCATAACAGTCCATGGCACTCCAAAGAAAATCCCCACGATCTCGGCAACCTTGACATTCTGACAAGCACAACGTTATCTCACCACCACCCTGGGGGAGAGGAGGGGGGGGGGGAGAGAGGGGAGCTGAGCCTAATGTAAACATTGTCTCGAAATCCACAACAAGAGGCCCAAGGGGCCTGTATCGCTCACCTTGCCCATAGGCATCTCAACTAGAATGGTCATTAACAATAAGTAAAACTCTAATGAGTTGAGAAGACTTGTAACAAGAAAACAGAGGTCATGTTTCTTTATGTATCAACTTCTCTTGAACAAACTTGGTTCAGCTCGTGCACTAAATGATATTTTATGACTTTTGAATCAATCGCTCAGTTTCGGAGAAGATTTTTAAAGACATTTCTAACAAGAGGCCCAAAGGGCCTGTGTTGCTCACCTGGAGCATTATGCATTTTTGTCACAATTGTTGGTGGGTGGTTTAGGAGTAGTCTTCTAAATGAGTTTGTGGACATTTTTGCAAGTCCAATATGTCCGCCAAACACGCTACATTTTGATTGGTCCACTGCAGCCATGTTTCTGACATAGCACCTGCCCTTGGAAAAAAACCTTTAATGGCACTCAGTGCCTAATCATATATCCCAAATTTCGGCCCATCCGCTCAGTGCTTCTGGAGTCATTTTGGCAAAAATTAGGTCATCCAAGATGGCCACCAAACCATTTGGCTAATCAAGTTCCCTTGAAACAAACTTGGTGCAGCTCTTGTCCTAGATGATATTTCATGCGTTTTGAATTCAGATCCCCCCAGCGGTTTTGGAGAAGATTTTTAAAGACATTTTAAAGCGGCCATTTTTTGGATGGATCAACTTCTCTTGAACAAACTTTAATGGCCTTTAGTCCTTAATCATATATCACAAATTTCGGCCTGATCGCTTCAGCGGTTCTGGGGAAGAAGTCGTTTTTGCGAAAACGAGGTCATCCAAGATGGCCGCTGAACCATTTAGTCAATCAAGTTCTCTTGAACAAACTTGGGTCTGCTCTTACCATAGATCATATTTCATGAGGTCTGAATTGATCCCTCAAATGGTTTTGGAGAAGATTTTCAGACATTTCTAAAAATCAGCCAAAATCCAAGATGGCCACAGGCCAAATTGGCTTCGTTTGAACAAAATGGAATCTCTATGCCCTAAGGATGCTTCCTGCCAAATATAATTGAAATCGGCCCAGTAGTTCTCGAGAAGACATTTTAAATTTCCCATTGCTTTAGTATGGGAGCTTTTGGTAGGAAAATCATCCAAGATGGCTCCCAAACCGTTTATCCGACAGGTTCAAAAATTGCAAATTTGAGATCAGAATACCGAAAAACCTATATAAAACCAATTTCGGCCTCAAAATCTATCAAAGAAAAAAAAATCCAAAATGGCCACCAAACGCTATATTTTGATTGGCCCACCGCAACCATGTTTTTTGATAAATTAACTTCTCTTGAACAAACATTAATGGCCCTTAGTCCCTAATCATATATAACAGCGGTTCTGGGGAAGAAGTTGTTTTTGCGAAAACTAGGCCATCCAAGATGGCCACTGAACCATTTGGTCAATCAAGTTCCCTTGAACAAACTTGATTCAGCTCTTACCCTAGAACATATTTCGTGAGTTCTGAATCGATCCCTCTAGCGGTTTTGGAGATTTTTAAAGACATTTCTAAAAATCAGCCAAAATCCAAGATGGCCATCGACCAAAATGGCCGATCGGGTTTGTTTGAACAAACTTGAATCTCTATGCCGTAAGGCTGCTTCCTGCCAAATATAATTGAAATCGGCCCAGTAGTTCTCGAAAAGAAGACATTTTAAATTTCCCATTGCTTTAGTATGGGAGCTTTAGGAAAATAATCCAAGATGGCAGCCAAACCATTTTCCGACCGTTTCGAAAATTGCAAATTTCAAATCAGAATACCCAAAAATCTATCATGGCCACCGACCAAACAGGCCGATCGGCTTCGTTTGAACAAACTTGGATCCCTATTCCCTAAGAATGTTTCCTGTCAAATATAATTGAAATCGTCCCAGCATTTCTTGAGAAGTTATTTTAAAGGAAAAGTTGACGGATTGATGGACGACGGATGGTTGTGACGACATAAGCTCACTTGGCCTTTCAGGCCAGGTGAGCTAAAAATTGGTCAAAATCCAAGATGGCTGCCGGACAAATTGGCTTCGTTTGAACAAACTTGAATCTCTACTCCCTCAGGATGCTTCCTGCCACATATAATTGAAATCGGCGCAGTAGTTCTCGCGAAGACATTTAAAATTTCCTATTGCTTAAGTATCTGAGCTTTTGGCGGGAAAATGATCCAAGATGGCTGCCAAACCGTTTATTCGACCGTTTTGAAAATTGCAAATTTCTGATCAGAATACCCCAAAACATATATAAAATCAAATTTCAGCCTCAAAATCTATCAAATAAAAAAATCCTATATGTCTGCCAAAAATGCTGTATTTTGATTGCCCACTGCAGCCATGTTTTTTGACGGATCAACTTCCATTGAACAAACTTTTATGGCCCTTACGTCCTAATCATAAAACTAGGTCAACCAAAATGGCCGCCAAACCATTTGACCAATCAAGTTCCCTTGAACAAACTTGGTTCAGCTCTTGCCCTAGATCATATTTCATGGGGTTTGCTTCAATCCACCAAGCGGTTTCGGAAATTTTAAGACATTTCCTAAAATCGTCTGAAATCCAAGACGGCCACCGACCAAATTGGTCAATCAGCTCCGTTTGAACAAACTTGGATCCCTATGCCCTAAGTATACTTCCTGCCAAATATAATTGAAATCGGCCCAGTGGTTCTTGAGAAGAAGTCGTTTAAAGAAAAAAGTTGATGGAAGGACAGATGGAGGGACGGATGCTGGACGGTTGCTATGGCATAAGCTCACTTGGCCATTCTGGCCAGGTGAGCTAATAATATGGGCAACTCACAAAATAAATCTTTTTGAAATCCACCGTTTTCAGAGGCGATAGCCAGAAGGACTGCTGGAATGTATAGGAATTATAAATGCTGGAATTATATAGATACAATCTGGCGAGACCTGAACGGTGTGAGAGGAATGAAAATTCAGCTTCCCTTTGCGCAGTGGTTTTTAAGTGTGGCGCAGTGGTTTTCTAAAGCAACATATAATCACTAACCAGCTTGTCTATAGTTTGGTCAAACGTAGATGCTATTAACTAAAATACTTATTACCCAGTACCACAAATCTACTTAACGCAACATTTTATGGTTAGCAAGTGTTTGAAAAACATTGATATTCTGGCCAAATTATTTTTGCTTCTGGTGCGAAATGGTACCGATTGTATGCCCTGAAAACTTTGTTTGAAAAAAACCCAATGGCTGATTTCTACAGTTCGATATTTTTGTTTCATCAAAACAAGTCACAAAATAAGCAATATGGACAAAAGCAGAAACATGTTAGTTAGTACAATTCTGAACACAATGTAAGAAATATGTTGTTGAATATTTTGGACTTAATTTGATTGGTAGGCCAGAAATGGTTTCCAATGAAATTAATTAAAATATTCAACAGCATGTTTTAATTTAATTTGTAAACATTCTAAATGAATTTTTAGCCATACTGTAACTATTTTCTACTGGTTCCTTCCTCATAAAATCTGATATTAAGTAACCCGTAAGTATTAACTCGAGTGTCTCATTTTTAAGACACCAATAGAGGAAAGATGTTGAATATTTAAACTAATTTGACTGGAATCTGGTGCGGCGAGAGACATGATAGACAGCAACAACTTCCAGTCAAATTAGTTTCAAAATATTCAACAGAACATTCTTTACATCACAGAATTTGTCATTCTGGCCTGTATGGCCAGGTGGCTATTGGTTAAAAATACAGCACTTACATACTGCAATACAGGTAAAATTATGTTCATAATATCCTCCTGACTTTTCTGGATGGAGAGGGAAGGAGGGTTTGAAAGAGAATATAATACCTTATTTTGTATTTTCAGCTTGTGAATATACGAGACATATGTTAATCCTTTAAGCCTTAAATTTGTTAAAGAAATTTAAATTTTCTCGAAGAAAATGTCCATTTGCAGACCAAGAAGACTAATTCTGAAAATTTATGGTCACTGGAATGACTGGCTCAGTTATTGAGCCAGTTATTCTTGGTAAATCTTTTCAAAATTGTCTTCTCTTGGTCTTCAAATGGACATTTCCCAAGACCACTGCTGAACCCATTTTTGGCTGTTATGAGTGTTAAAGGGTTAAAATGCACAAGATCAAATAATTTGACAGCATATGACAAGTTTGACACGTAAATTGACACACATTCTGCATTGTAATATATTTTAATTCTTTAACCCTCAAATTGGTTCAAGAAATTTTAATTTTTCTCATAGAAAATATCCACCTGCAGACCAGGAGAAGACTATTGTTGAACAGTTACCACTGGAAATGGCTGGCTCAGTTATCGAGGCAGTCATTCCAGCGGTAAATTTTAAGAAATACTCTACCCCTTTTCTGCAAATGGACACTTCTCAAGACCACTGCAGAAGTAGTTTTTAAGCCAAATTTGGCAAGTTACGGCAATTTCAATTTTCTCATAGAAAACGTGAATTTGCAAAGCAGAAGGATATTTTTTAAATTTTCCACTGGAAGGAACAGCTCTGTTATCAAGTCAATCATTCCAGGGGCAATGTCGTAATATTTAAAAAATAATCTTCTCAAGACGGTCTGCTCTGCAAATGGACATTTCTCAAGACCACTGCAACGATCAATTTTAGCAGGCCTCCACATTAAATGGTTAAGATGTTAGCAATTATCCTATCGCTATAGGAGCCCAGTCAGGCAATAAAGCAAAGGGTAAAGATTATCATTTATGCCCTATCAGAGATACACATGTGAATAGAAGACATGAAATGCAGTAACAGGATAAAATCTTAAATAATTATTTCATGCATGAATACTTAAACTTAATCATGCATTTTAATTATAATCAAACTCAAAAGGTTGAATCTCAAAGAACCTGTCCAATAAAAAAGATTGTATACATTCTGGATATGTTGTTTTTGTACACTGTTGCTCTCATGAACCAATTCATGTAAAACAATTAATTTTTAAGGGCCATAACTCTATCAACACAAAATGAATCCTTTAACACTCATTTTTGACAAAATCAGATTTTGCAGTGGCGTTATGAAATGTCCATTTGCAGACCAAGAAGACTATTTAAAAAATTTCACAACTGGAAAGACTGGCTTGATAACCGAGCCAGTCATTCTAGTGATAAATTTTCAAAAATTATCTTCTTGGTCTGCAAATGGACATTTTCTATGAGAAACAAATTTGGGTGTTAACGGCCGGGTCATTGGAATACAAATTTAGGCCTCCTGGATCCATAGAATTAACAAGTTTTCATTATTAAAACGTTCCTGATCAAGCCGACCAAACCGAGTTTCTGTCGTGGTCTTGAGCAATGGATGAATCCACTTTTAGTTATGCCCCACCCATTTCTAGCTTAACCATAAAGTTAAGCCTATAATTTGTTCAAGAAAATTTCAATTTTCTCAATAAGTGTCAATTTGCAGACCAAGCAAACACTATTTTTGAAAATTCACCACCGGACTGACTGGCTCGTCTATCATTCCTGTGGTAACTTTTCAAAAATAGTCTTCTTTTGGTCTGCAAACGACCATTCCTCAAGACCACTGCAGAAGCTGTTTTTCGTTGATATGATTTGCAGTAGTTGGGATCGATTTATATATTTTGAATCCTGAATTCCCAGTTTCATGCTAACTATACAGGAAATCTGTTGACTATTTTGAAACTAATTTAATTGGGGGCTGTTGCTGAATAATGGCAGCAACACTGCACAGTTAAAATAGTTTCAAAATATTCAACAGAATGTTTATTAAATAATAAGGACTTAGAATTTGTACAACCGATGGATTATTCAAGGTTTATGATAGACATAATTACGTCATTCAATAAGCATTTTTATTGCGATGTCAGCCTACATGTGACGTAATTGATTATGACCTCAAATAGTTGAGTGACAGAGTGGATTCATCCATTGTCTATCTTCAGGCCAAGAAGAGTATTTTTGAAATTTTACCACTGAAATAACTGAGCCAGTCATGAATGAGTCCAATGACAAATTTTCAAATTACTCTTCCCTTGGCCTGCAAATAGATATTCACAAAACAACAACAGTTTCATCTTCCTTACTACAAAGTAATCTTAAAGGTTCATATTTACACCAGAATGCTCTAAATAAAATTATTTACATTGTACACATTTATAAGCTTAAACTGTACACCTCAACAAAATAAATCTTAACATAGGATTTCATTCCGTATAAATTAATATAACTTTTTAATTGTGAAGTTGAAATAGGGGCAAGTGTCTTTAATACAATTTCACAACTGAAATTTTTAAATTAATTTATACGTAGTGAAATCATTATATGTTAAGATGTCTTTCATTTCATTACATCTAGCCGCACAATTTAAGTCTAAAAGTGTACAATTTTAACAATTTTATTTTCAAGCATTTTGGTGTGAATATGCACCTTTAACCTTGAAAGGGACTTACACTTCCACTGATGATTCATGAAATGCGAGCTACTAGATTTCATTCTTGTTAAATTTGAATCAAATCTGATTCATAGTTTCCGAGACAAAGCTCCTAACAGACAAACAAGCAGATCCAAGTTATAGACACAACACTCTAATTTGCTTAAATGCTGCGGCTCGAAAAAACTAAGTACCTCTCATTAGAAGAACAGGTAGGACTACGATGAGTCAACATGACTTGAACTTGAAATTAGTTGTAAGGCTGTAAAATACATTCTGTTGAAAATTCTGAAAACAATTTGGCTTGGAAAACCTGCAAAATTCAAGATTGAACATGGTGAATGGCTAAAATTACTGTATTGCTGGAGGCAATCTCTTTTTGGGTTTTTGTATTTTCTACATACATGTACATATACAAATATTTAAAAAAAAGGTTACGTAGATCGAAATGGGTTACCTAAAATTAATTTGCATATAACCCAAAAATCAGTTATGCACGTTTTCAATTTCTACAGGCTTGCGCAGGACAACTATACTTAAATATAGGAAATACCATAACATCTACTTCAGATCATTAAAATAGTATTTTTTATATTTAGTTTCAAATCATAATGAGATGGATTCAGTTTTGTCAGTATATTATTATATCAGAGGTTATAGAAATTTTTTGTTTCTATTATATATCTCGAATTGGTTGACTACATACACTAAGTACCTAAAATGTAACAACTGTATCAAATTACATTTAAATGTAACCGACGGTGGTGACCCCAGGCCTGTAAAATACAGCGATGATTATTTTCAATGAAATGTGATTAAAAAAATCAATGCCGCTTAAGATATCAGTATCTTAAACCCTTTCCTGGTGAAGCTGACCAAAACCAACCACCGCAGTGGTCTTGAGGAATGTCCATTTACAGGTCAGAAGAACTGTTTTTGAAAATTCACCACTGCAATGAGCCAGTCATTCCAGTGATAAATTTTCAAGAATAGTCCTCTTTTAGCCTGCAAATACACATTCAATAAGCAAATATTTAGATTTTTGTGACAAAATTTTGCCATTAAAGGGTTAATCCTCAGGCTTGATAAAGAAAAGCCTAATTTTTTGTTAGCTCAGCTTACCACTGAAATGACTCATTCCATTGGTAAATTCTTAAAATAGTCTTCTTCTGGCCTATAAATATACATTCCTATAGACCACTACTATGGCTGTTTTTGGCTGGCTTGCCTATTAAAGGGCTAGATAACCGTTACATCAAGTGCTCTTAATTTCTCAGGGGTAGTAAGTACATGGATAGGTTTGTCTCAAAGTCAGTGATGATCTATTTGTCTATGTCTATAAGCAGCCCGAGATATTCTTCCACAGCTAACAATAACCACCCACACAAGTTGGCATCAATTGAAAGGACAGGCTGATTTCCATCTCATATCGCTGGCCAACAAGATACACAAAATAAAAGACAGTCGCATGACTATATGGCAATGCCAAGAGACGCCCTAGGGTAGCTAAACCTAGTTCACTCTGAACATGTTCCACAGAAACTGTCAAATCAGAGTTTAAATTAATATTTTCAGAGTATTTTTTTAACAAGTTGATTCGATGGCGGCGTTGGCGATTTCTCTTTAATTATAAGACATCTAAACTATTTTCAAAAGAATCAGTAGAATTTCGAGAATATTGTATTAAGAACTATAACAAACAATGGATATTTGAGCAAAATGGATCAATACTGGGACAATCTAACATTATAAAATATGTGTGGGAGGAAGACTAGGACACTCAGGGGACCACCAGTTTCTGCTGAGAAGTAATTATTCTTAACCAATTCAACACGTAAACCATATCTCAATTCCAAAGCCCCCGTAAGCGTAAATGCAATGTAGAATGTTTAAAAAATAATTTACATGTATGCTGTTGCTCTCTTAAAGGAAGGAGTCAGTTATCTGTAAATTAAACGGAAAATAAAATGGAGTAATTAACCCATTAGTAACAGTCACTTTGGCCAGGATTTCTCAAGAAAATCCCCCATTGACAAAGTCCCCTTTAGTGGGTTGGTCTGTAGTTTTATTAACCACTATAAAAACATACTTACCGTTCAGTCACTACTTGCTAAATCAATAATCTGCATTTAACTCCCAGAATAAGATTTTTATGTTCGCTTACATACCACCTTATGCCTATTCCATCATCATACATACCCTTAACCAGGCTACTGGTATGGATCACCTCCAGCATAAGCCCTGATAGAGACTGACACCAGTGTGTACTCACTCCTAGGTGGCGCCTGTCACTAAGCATGCCCATGCATGCGCAATAGATCCCAACTAGGAAACTGATTCACTTTTCTAAATTTAAGTGCCGTATATCCTGAATAGATTCTCAAATCACTCCCCTGCAGGGTGGCTGAGGCCGGGTCATAGTGATTGAACGGTAAGTATGTTTTTAGTGGTTAATAAAACTACAGACCAACCCCCTAAAGGGGGGGGGGGTCTGTTGGTATTACACCACAAAAACATCTTGACCGTTCAATCACTACTTGCTAAACCCATAGATTTGGTCAGTGCCCCACTTTAAATTTGACAGAGTCATTGCTGCCTTAGGCAGCAACAACTTTCATTGCTGCCTAAGGCAGCAACAACTTTCAATCAAATACATTTCAAATATTTTTAAGAGCATAAGATGTCAGAGCACATAATACATATCTTAAATATTTCGCCAGTATTGGAAAGGTTAATCTGTTAATTGGAATTTAATATCCAGTTTGCCAATAAAATCTGACATGGTGATAAATCAATGGACGGTGGGAACAAACCATTATTTGCCCTAAGTGAGACTGCAAATATTTAAGGAGTGATAACTCTGGCATTTGGCATCCTATCAGTTTCATTTTCACAACACAGATATTAGATGCCGTCATTAACATTGTGACCAAGTTTGGTGTCAATCCGTCCGGAAATAACAAAATGAGCCGCCGATGGACAGACAGATGGATGGACGGACATACAGAAGACGGATGGGGTCATCGCTATACGACAGCTGACTGACAAGTAAGCGGAGTTAAGAAAACCAATTTCGGCTTCAAAATCCATCAAATAAAAAAATTGTATATGGCAACTAAACACGCTAAAATTTGATTGGTCCATGGCGGCCATGTTTTTTACCTATCAACTTCCCATGAACAAACTTTAATGGCCCTTAGTCCATAATCATGTTCCCAAAATTTCAGCCCGATCCGTTCCGCGGTTCTGCAGAATAAGTCGTTTTCACGAAAACTAGGTCATCCAAGATGACCGCCGAACCATTTTGCCAATCAAGTTCCTTCGAACAAACTTGGTTCAGCTCTTGCCCTATATGATATTTCGTGAGTTTTGAATAAATCCACCAAGCGGTTTCGGAGAAGATTTTTAAAGCCATTTCCTAAAATCGGCCAAAATCCAAGATGACCACCGGCCAAATCGGCTTTGTTTGAACAAACTTGGATCCCTATGCCCTAAGGATACTTCCTGCCAAATATAATTGAAATCGGCCCAGTGGTTATTGAGAAGAAGTTGCTTAAAGGAAAAAGTTGATTACTCTTAAGACTATTCGAAATGTTAACTTCGGATAGCTTTCTAGATCTTCTCTTGGATGTAATGAAGCCTAAGCTTGGATGTCATGAAGCCTAACGATCTACAAACCGAGTTCAACGAGCCTCTAGAAACATCGGCCAGAGAACGAAAAACCTCAGGAGGGATATGATCACCCCTCTCCTGAGCTTTAAGAACAGCTTCCGAAAGAAGAGCTAGAAAATTTGCTGATTTAATCTGTGCCCTACATACAGATTCCCATCCAAAAGGTCAAAAGATGACTCAACCTTTGCAGAATCTTTCAAATGTGATGAAAGAACCTCCCAAGCAGGACCGTTAAGAGACTTAGCAGAGGCCACTCTAAGAAAATCATCCTTAGGAATCTGAACTGGCGAATCTACCGTAGGAGCCAAAGTAAAATCCTTCGAATGAACCTCATTCACGTAGAAATCTAACATGTCAATGACTAAGTTATCTACAGGAAGAACACGAGGAGCAGAAGTAGGATCAGATGAAGAAAGAGCGGACCCAAAAGGTGGGTCAATCGAAAATTCATCTTGAAGAGGGAGACAGACAAGAAGCTTTCCATTGATGAGTCGAGGACCAATCATCTGCAGAGGCCATGATCGGGTAAAACCTCCTCAGATCCCTGGCCCTGACCGATCTAGGAATAGGATTAGCGGAAGAATGTAAGGGAGAAGGAGGAAGACAAAGATCATAATCCAAAGAGGCTAAAGAATCATAATTCCTAGAAGAGGAAGGAGAACCTAAACCTCTAGAAGAAAGAGGAGCAGAGACAGACAAAGGTTCTGAAACCGAGGAAACCTGATCCGAAGGAATGAAATCAACACCATTTCTGACTAGAGGATAAAGAATATGGATCTAAACAACTTGCAGAAAATCTGGAAAGAACAGAAAATCTAGCTGAAACAAAAGAATGATTGAGCCAGGAATCACGAACTACAGAAAACAAAGAGAAGTCTAAAACGGAATCAACAATTTGAAATTCTAATTCTGGAGAAAGAGAAAGAAAGAAAGACAGACACAATAGGATCTAGATGATCAAAAGATGAAGAAGAGGATGAGAAAGGAGGAAGAGAAGAATTACAAAGAACAGAAGAGGAAGAGAAGAACCAAGATTAGACTAAACAGAAGGTGCGAAAAACCTGGAGGAGGAAGAATAGATGAAGACTGAAAAAGAGAGAAAGATTTGGGAGCAGAAAACGAAGAGAAGGAAGATGGAGGAAGAAAACTATCTCCCTTAACTGACGAAGAACGAGAAGGACCCGAAACAGATAAGGGAGCCTGAGATAACACATCTCGAAAGGAAGGAGTAGAGATAGACTGCGCGTGAGACGAAGCATGATCAAAACACTGACTAACTAAAATCTGATCTGGAAAAAACGCGAAAATGATTGGAATCAGAACTAACAAAATTATTATTATTGTCCAAAATCAAATCCTGAGAAACCAAAGGCACATTCGAAAAATGCAACCTATTAGATGAAGAATCTGAACGATTAGGCAACTCATCACCAGATGCACGAAAATAACTCCCGGACCCAGAAAAGCACCTCTTAAACCAGAAGCGGAAGCAATACTACCGGAAACGGAAACTGCCAAATCGGAAACGGAAATCAGATGTTTAGCCGGATCTAACAGACCCGGAAAAGCACCTCTCAGGCCGGAAGTAGATACACTACTACTGGAAACGGAAGCGGAAAAACCGGAACCGGAAATGGCAGACGAATGCTTGACCGAATCCAGCAGACCCAGAAAAGCACCACCTAAACCGGAACCGGATGAGCCGTTACCGGAAAAATTATATGATCATGAGACCCCGGATGTTCAGCCAAGCCAGAAACAATCATAGCTCATATCCAGACACTCGGTCAAACCAGCAGCGATACTGGATTTAGAACCCGCTTACCCGGACAAGCCAGGAGAAATAATGGGAGCGGATTTTCTTTTTCTCCTCTCTTAAACCGGAAATGGATGAGCCGTTACCGGAAACAGAAGACAAAAAAACCAGATGATCATGAGACCCCAGATGTCCAGCCAAGCCAGAAACAATCACAGGGCTCATATCCGGACGCCCGGTCAAACCAGCAGCAATACCGGATTTAGAACCCGCTTGCCCGGACAACCCAGGAGCAATAACGGGAGCGGACATAGAGATCGGAGATCTCTTACCATTACTGGCAATAGGTATAACAGAAAAATGAACCTTTGCATGGGATGAATGATCAGTAACTTCCATCACCAACGCCACTGCATGAGGGTAATGGGCCCCCTCAAGGCTTATGTGATCTTTAGTCTGAGACTTACCGGAAGTCATTTTAACAGACTTTTTCTTAGATTCTTTAGACTTAGACTTCGGTGAACGCAATTCCTGCCTAGTCGAAAGGGACGTTGGTTTCACCCATTTGCGAGTACGCCCACAAGGCTTATGACTGTCGTCGGAATCAGATGAATCCTCTTTAGAAGCATGAATGGCAGAGGATATTCGTGCATAAAGTGATTTTGAAAGCACATTAGCAAATGATTCGAACCGAGCAAATAATGCCATAACGGCATCATAATTTTTCACATGTTGACTAGGGTTGCACGATTGTTCGATTATTCGATTAATCGCGATTACATAATTCAAAATGATCGTGGACGATTATAAAATGAAATAATCATATTATTGCCATGTTGAAATTTTTGCCAAGACACTTTTACGCTTGTGAAACTCTGCTCGCGTTACCAAGCATGGAAACAAACATCTGGCTATCAGCCGAATGTGTGAATGATTAAATAAACTAAATAAATAAATAACTGATTTGTTTTTATTGACTCATGATTAGTTTTAGATGAATAAAGATGGTTCACTTGGTCGCTATTTGCCATTGTTGTTGTAATCACACACGCTTATCCCGCGTTCCCCATTCTCTGAATAGTTATGCGCTAATGGTTTTCCCAAAAAAGTTCTAGAACTGATACCACAGAAATTCAATGCATTTTCCCACGTAAAATTTCTCACCGCCTACGCCTATGTTTAATGTATACCTCAAAACATCACCGGGGAAGTGAAATTATTTGATTTGAGCGCCTAAATATTGCTTGTCCTTTAATAAAGGTCCTTTATTACATCAAAATTAATCCACAATTTGATATAAAATGGCATCGCGAAAAATACAAATCACGTGATTCGCCTCCAATTGAAGAGTTTATTTTAGAGCGAGTACTCGGATATAAATATTCTGGAATCGGGGACTCGGAACTCGGGAATTTCTATATATTATCATTGCGCGATAGGAACTGAGTATTATACTGATCTGAATAACGGGTACCCGTTTGATAAACTTCCGTTTGCGTATAATATCTCACGAGTACACGCCGTCTCCCATCGCAAGAGCCGCTGGCTCGCCAACTTAAGAAGACGACTATATTGTCGTTCGTAATAATTCAATTTGGATCATTTAATGTTGATCGGCGTTACAAAATTGATGCTCATTTTCTCCTGTACTTGTTTGGTACATAAATTTGGTCTTGAAATATATTTATAAGGAAGCTATTTAATCATGCCAAGACTGTTTTAAGCGCATTTTAACTACAAAAGTGTGGAATAAACTTTATTATATCTTGAACATACGTGGCCTACTATTAGTATTAGTATTGGTAGTAAAGATTTACAAATCCGAGGCCTGTATTGACTTCTAGAGGGGCCGGAAATGTATCAGGGCAGAGATCGGTCTGAAGTAGACACACCCTGTGGCACGATTGTTATTATTATAATGCTATTCTTACAAATTATCTGCTGAGTTATGGGGTGGGCTTCTAATACAGAGTTTTGCCGTTTTGAAATGGCTAAGAAATCATTGGAGCTCATATGTCAAAGTTAGGGGGTGGACTTCTATTAGAGCATAGGCTACAATTAAACAAAATACGGTACCTTCCGTTTTCTGTCTAGAAAAATCTTGATACATTCCTTTGTTTGCAATCAGCAACAGGGGTATTCTGTCCATGTGCCTAACCCATAATCTTACAATCTGCAGTAGCATAATAGCGTCCTCTAAGCAGCATTGACGTAGTTAATATAGTACATGATTAATCGTATGATTGCGATTATTTTTCTTAAATGATCGCAATTATGAAAAGTGAATAATCGTGCAACCCTAATGTTGACCATCGCACTTGGAGGCAGTACACTTCACTCTCTCAGACGATAATACACTCCTAAAATTAAAATAAATAGGAGAATGAAGCAACAGCTCCACGAAACCTAATAAGATTTCTCTAGATAGGAGATCAGCTAAAGAATACAAAGCCTCTATACAAAAGGCGGGAAAAAACGGATTTGAAATCTCACTGAAAGACCAAAGGCTTTCACAGTTTCGTTTGAATATTTATATAGGCACTAAACTAGAATTAAATAAGTGAGAAATAAGGGTTTTTAAAGCATGCTTTGATGATGATAGTACGTTAGGCATGGTTTATAGAATACCTCGAAAACAGGGGTACTGACACGAAAACCGGTAACTCATAAACCAGAGTTAAAAGCCTCAAAAACACCACTAAGTACACATTAAATATAACTTTGGGAGAATAGATTTCATTGTAGGCATGGTTCCTCCTGTATGAGTAACTCTTAAATATGCAGCTGAACTTCAGCGCAAAGCTATAAAAACTTAAGCTGGATAGCAGGTCAACAGTTCTGCTTGCAGAATATTTGAAAAGTTAATCTGTTTCCTAGTTGGGATCTATTGCGCATGCGTGGGCATGATTAGTGACAGGCGTCACCTAGGAGTGAGTACAGACTGGTGCCAGTCTCTATCATGGCTTATGCTGGGGGTGATCCCTACCAGTAGCCTGGTTAAGGGTATGCATGATGATGGAATAGGCATAAGGGGGTATGTAAGCGAGCATAAAAATCTTATTCTGGTAGCTAAATGCATATTATTGATTTAGCAAGTAGTGATTGAACGGTCAAGATGTTCTTGTGGTGTAATAACAACAACTATTCTGTTTAGTGAATATCCAATTGCAGAGTAGATATTTTTTTGAAAATGTACCACTTGTGTTAAAATTTCAAGAATATTCCTATCTTGACCTTCAAATGAACATTCCAGAAGATCTGTACAAAGGCCGGTTTTGGCCGGCTTGCCCATTTTAATGGTCAAAATTGGTAAAGAAAATTTAATATAGTTTCTTGTTAAATGTCAATTTACAAGCCAAAAGAATACAATTTTAGAAAACGTATCACTGGAATGGCTGGCTCAATTATTTAGCCAGCCATTCTGATAAATTTTCAAAAATTGTATTCTCTTGACCTCTAAATGGACATTTCACAAGACCATACCAGCGGCCGGTATGACCATTAAAGGGTTAAAGGGTTAATTTTACATTACAAGGAATCTGTTGAACGAGGTATGTCTAAACACTAGTGTAGAATATTGCTAGAAAAGACTAGCATTAAGTTAATGATTTATAGAATGTTATGCATTAAATGTCGAGAGGAATTAGATAGAATGTTGTTGCTGTACAGGATAACGTGAGCATAGGATGCAATTCATGAACCCCTAGCTTAACCCTTTAACCCTCGAATTTGTTCAAGAAAATTTCAATTTTTTCATAGAAAGTGACCATTTGCAGATCAAGAGAAGACTATTTTTGAAAATTACCCACTGAAATGACTGGCTCGGTTATCGAGTCAGTCAGTCCAATGGTAAATTTTCAAAAATAGTCTTCTCTTGGTCTGCAAATGGACATTTCTCAAGACCACTGCAGAAGCCGTTTTTGGCTGATATGAGTGTTAATGGGTTAAATACATACCTGGCTGTAATAAATACGGCCATGACTATATTTGGAAATGGAATATTAACCATATTCAATGCCAGAAAAACAGATTTGTGAGATTATTTTACGATGTTGAATTTTTTTGTTACGACGTAACCAGTACACATCAGTGTGTCTGTTGCCAATTTTTTTTTACATTTCTGACATTTCACTCCTGTTCTTAAGATATTTTTCAATATTAACCCTTGTTCTACTGGAAGTATCTTGGCCAAACTTGGGTGGAAGCTTGTACACAGGGCCCAAAAGTATCCCAATTTTGGGTTCAAAAGCTAAGACGAAACAGCAACCATTTTCCGAAAGATTATTTTAAAAAACGGACACTTCCTGCATTTTTCAATAGCTCTGGTTTTACTGGAGCGATCTCCCAACGTGGGTGGATGTTTGTTTGTCGGGTTCTGAAGACATGAGCCATTTTTGGGTCAAAAGCAAAAAACTCAAAAGCAACATGGTTTCCAAAATAGACATTTTGTTCTCATGACGCCCCCCATTGAAAAATGAATCAACAGCATGGGTATTTGACAAACCTGTCATTGTTTTTAATAATATTACAAAATATCACGACTCGAGACAAACATTGTTCACCGCACGCACGCACGCACACACACACATATATATATATCAATCAATCACATCATATTCGTCTTAACCCTTTCGTAGTCAAGTTAGTCAAAAACAGGCCTATGCAGTGGTCTTGACCAGTGTTCATCCGCAGGTCAAGTTTTTGAAAATTTACCACTGGAATGACTGGATCTTCAGCAGTAAATTGGCAAAAATGGCCTTCTCTTGGCATGCAAATGTACATTTACTAAACAGAGACATGCTACATGCATTTCTTGAAGCTACAGAGTCAACGCCTAAATAACGAGCAACAAATCTATAGTATAAATGTTATCTATAAGATAATACAGTCTGTATATTTTGGGACAGGCAGTATCTATCCTCAATGGTTACTCATACTGGCAGGCTTTTAAAATTGAATGAAATATAATGTTCAGCCAATGGCTATCTTTATCAGTTTAAGGCCACAGCAGGCAATACGCATGTCTGTACTCATTCATGAATGGCATGAATGGGGGCTAGACATTTATGATTATCTGAATCACTTTAATAAAACAGGACAGCTCCACATGCAAATATTTAAAGCACAGCCTAAGCAGGTTTGAAATCAACTTGGGTGAGCCAATAGCCAACAGGACTACAGCAGTGATGAAGGTTTAGCCTTTTAACCCTTGAATTTGTAAAATAAAATTTCCATTTTCTAATACCAAATGTCCATTTGCAGACCAGGAGATTATTTTTGAAAATTTACCACTGGAATGACTGGCTCTTGGTCTGCAAATGGACATTTCTCAAGACCACTGCGGAAAGCTATTTTTTGGCTGATATGAGTGTTAACTCTAATGACTACATTTTGTTAAAAAATCTAAATATTTTCTTATTGAATGTCTATTTGCAGGCCAAGAGAAGACTATCTCTGAAAATTTACCACTGGAATGACTGGTTCGATTATCGAGCCAGTCATTCCAGTGGTAAATTTTCAAAAATGGTTTTCTCTTGGTCTGCAAATGGACATTTTCTACGAGAAAATTGAAATTTTCTTTAACAAATTCAAGGGTTAAAGGGTTAATTGTCTTTGAAATCAACCTGGGTGAGCCATTAGCCAGCAGGACTACAGCAGTGATGAAGGTTTAGCCTTTTAATCATGTAGCCATCTGGGTACCTAAATCACATTTTGAAGGGGCCCAGACAAGTTTTCAAGGGGACAATTTCATTATTGTGGTTATCAGTGCACAGGGTCAAACATTTAGAAACACAGGCACGGATGTGCCCAGGATGGGTGGCGCTGGGCGCACATACCCACCACTCATCAGTGTCTGCCCGACACTCTGGACAGATTCTCCTCTTTTAACCAGTCAAAATGCAGGAAATGGCTTCTCAGAGCATCTAGTTTTTAAAAGGACCCCTGGACCCCCCAACTCGGCCCCCCCCCCACCATTCTTTTCTGGCCACATCCCTGCACAGGATATACTAATTTAGGCTTTACTAATGTAGAAAGGGTTAAAAACATGTTTTCATGCTTAATAATATTGGCTCAACCTGCAAGAGACAGATATATAAAATGATTTTCTGTTCACAATCTTAAAATATGGATTGAAAACTTTAGGTTGCCAGAGTGAGTAGTGAGTTTGAAAGCCTAAAATCTAGGAGCCACAGGCTAACTAACGGGCACCGTTATGCTCGGTTATCGATCCAGTCATTCCAGTGTTAAAATTTCAAAAATAGTCCTCTTGGTTTGCAAATGAACATTTCTCAAGACCACTGCAGAAGCCATTTTGGCTGATATGAGTGTAAAGGGTTAATATACTATAGTTGGTCTTTCAAATTTCTTACAAAAAAATGTTTGACAGACTCGGCTATTTTTTTTTAAATTTATCACTGGAATGAATGGCTCAGTTATTGAGTCTGTCCTTCCAGTAGTAAAATTCAAGAATAGTCTCCTCTTGGTCTACAAATGGGCATATATCTCAAGACCACTGCAGGACCCATTAATGGCCAATTTGAGTGTTAACCATTTAACACTCAAATTTCTTAAGAAAATTTTAATTTCCCGGAGAACGTGTCCATTTGTAGACTAAGAGGACGATTTTTGAAAACTTATCACTGTATGATTGAAACACAGCCACTATATGGCGGCGCCAATACAGAGAAAAAATTCATGTGGAAGGGATCCTCCACAGCTTTACTATTGTTCTGAAACATTTCTAATCTGTGAAAACATTTCTCCTTCTAAATCAGCATACCACAGAAATAACCCCTAATTCTGAAGTAGTAAACTACTACTGCTCATCTAAGAATGAGAAAGGTTAAGCAACCTTCGCTATATGTGAAATGAATATTCTCTGCCGCATCGGCATAACATAAACATAGACATTATCGTCAAATAGTGAACAAATGTCCGCTTCAGGATGTAATTTGCTTCTGTCTACAGCATTGAACATTCTGCAAATGAGTTGTCTATAGCCCTTCAGACAGATCATAAAAAGGAACTTTTCCTTTAATAGTTCTACACCACTACTAATTCTGGGATAGATTCACAAGAGAACCTATCCCGTTATCTGAGAATGCAGACAGGCATGGATGGCACTGTCATGCATGGACCATCTGGCCACCGTGTATGACAAGTTTAAAAATCATTTTGCACGCCGAACTCCTTCACTGCATTAAAATTTGAACCAAGTCAGATCAGTAGTTTTTTAGATACAACTCTGCACACCCGATCGCAATGTACCCTCTTCCCCTACGAAGTGAGGGTAGTAATATAAACATAACACAGTATCTACAGCCGTTTACATTCACATGGCCACGGGTTAGTAACACAGGAAAATGCAAGCTAACTTTACATTTGAAAAACAACTATATATACGAGATTGAAAATAATTAAATACCTGGTAGACAAATACTTCTGCAAGTTTACATACCTGTGGTAATTTTCAATTATAGCCTTCTCTTGGTCTGCAAATGGATATTTCTCAAGATCATTGCAGAGATAATTTTGGCAGACTTGATCATTAAATGTTTGAGGTATGAAATTTACAAATGAAGGGATAAGACGAAAGCACATATCAATGGGAGAAGTGTTTGAAATGGATGAATCCAGCTGTTCAGTAAATCATATGACATCATAAAAACCCATAAGGCCATCCTAAAGTAATAGTTTCGTTGTCATCTCCCGACCAACCCTAAAAAATCATGCCAACAAAATCTTTGTTGGTGTTTCCAAATTACATGTAGGCTGATGTTAGAATTAATTACGCCATGAATGATGCGAATTAGTCCGTCGTAAATGCTTAGTCTGTCAAGTTGTACGAATTGTATCGTCTTTACGATTTAATAAACATTCCAAAAATAATTTGACTGGCCAAATTCAGTGTTGACAAAATGCTTATCCAGAGAATTTTCGAGCACTATGTACGCTGACAGAGGAGGTGCCCCGCTCTGCAGTTCAGGAGCAGGGAGTTGCTTAATTCAGTGACCTATTAACAGCACTTGATAGGGTTGCCAGTTTACAGCCAGACGACCAAACTGTGGAGAATATCATCTGATCAAACCAGTCATAATCATGATGTCATTCTTGCGGGTAGTGCATGAGTGTGACTGGGAGAGCTAGACATGTCTGCTGCAGAGGCGATGCTGCCATACTTCCACTCAGCCGGCTGTCACAACTACGCTCACTACAGACAATTCTATATCCAGCACATGAAGGGAATTGACCCAAAACTGATGAAGAAGCTGCAGCACACCACATTTCTGAGTCACATACCAGGAATCTACAACTCAACCTGGACAAACATGTTCATTGAGACAGCATACATGAGTCTGTGACATGGTCCTGCAGTAGGATTGGCAACCGATTGGAATCAAATGATCATGTGGGCTCTGAGCTTTGCCACATATGGGTAGCTGTCATGAAGTGTTAGAGCAATGAGCATTGATAAACAAGAAGTTGTTCACCTGCATCACAAGGAGTTTAAGCACGCATCAAGAGTGATCAAGATGACCGATGCAGCATGCACAGCACTCTCACCATGTGCATAGAAACACTTGATGATACGTCACATCCTGATGCTACTCTAATGAACAATATCACAGGACAGGTGGCTCACCCTGTTGTGACAGCAGATAATGCCCTCAGCATTGTCCAGGGTCAGATGGCAGCATTCAAGTGTGGGTGGCCAGCAAATAACAAACTCAAAGGTTGTGGTCACCTTGGATTCAAGGCAAGCGCATATCGTAGTTGGGTAGGAAAAGATTTATGACCAGGAGTTTTTATATGTATGTGTCATTGGACTGTTGGGGGTGGGGGAGGTACTAACAATGCAATCTTGTAATTAGAGAAACTCTTTGGATTGACTGACGCTTGTTCTCTCAATGAGACCAAAAGTCTGAATTATCAGGGCAAGTGAGTAGACTTCTTTTAAACTCTCCCATTCATGGACTGGAAGTGCGCTGGGACAGGCCCCAATATGGCCATGTTGGTACCATTCTTGCCGGTGCTGTCTTTTTCGGCTGTGTTAGAAAATGCCATTTTGCTGTGCACATTTTTGGCGGTGCAACATTTTTTGGCGGTGCGTGGCAAATTTCTGGCGGTGCACTATGTTTTGGCAGTGCTAAAAGATGTTCAAGGGGCAGGCTACTGTGGTACACAATAGGGCAGATTACGTAGAAGCACACCACCAATTAGCGGACACAAACTTCTATCAGAAAATGTTAACAGAACACCATA
The DNA here is from genome assembly GCA_034401795.1 of Chaetoderma sp. LZ-2023a. Classification (NCBI taxonomy): domain Eukaryota; kingdom Metazoa; phylum Mollusca; class Caudofoveata; order Chaetodermatida; family Chaetodermatidae; genus Chaetoderma; species Chaetoderma sp. LZ-2023a. Next base: position 117,966,976 of record CM067373.1, read on the forward strand.
CTAAAATGGTGGAAGTCTTGACCAATTGGTAAGGGACAATGAGGGGCAACTCCATGCGCTAACGGAGTGACAACTGACTCACTTTCCAGTAATAAATTGCTGTACTACACAGTATATTAATGAAGATATTTTTGTTTGATATATTTTATGTGAATGCCAAGATGCTAGTGTAAGAAAACATTATGAAATTTTTTAACTACGCCATTGGAGCTCTGGAATACTGGCCATCAAATGGTAAAGTAATGGAGTGACGAAAAATACACACATATTTTGGGCTATGACATAAAACACCAAAACTCTGTGAATTTAGACAAGCTATACCGAACTTTAATAGCCATTTCCTATAGTCACATCTTATAGATGATCATGCTTACAACTTTTTAGACTGAACATTAAGGCCGAGAAATGAAGGAAATTTCAATTTCCCTTTCTCCGAGATCTAACAATACTCACCATTCTATTACTTCTGATATACAGCTGGCCCTGACAGCTGGCTCTAGGACTATAGACTTAGTAAGCTTTAACGACTCCTGGAACCGGGTACTCTGCTCCCAACTGCCGAGTACCCATCTGCCATGAAGCTCATATTGTTTGCATAGCCACCAAACAAGAGAACCCCATGGCTTGCCTCCGTGGGGCTGGGTCCGTAATAGAATGGTGAGTATTGTTAGATCTCGGAGAAAGGGAAATTGAAATTTCATTCGTTCTCTTTCGATCAATACTCACCATTCTATTACTTCTGATATACACCAGATTTGGTCAGTAACCTGGTGGGAAGGGGCAAGCCATAACTGCTACTTTTGCCTCTTGGAGAAAGAGCTAGACTTAAACTTGATTAAAGGAGACCTAAAAGGACCATCAAGTTAACGGAACCGAATCACATTCGCATCACTGCACCCCCGCCCCCCCCCTTTTTTTCTCTCCTAAGAAAAGGGAGAGAACTCACAAACATGCATCTCGCCTGAAAACCCAAATATGCCAAGAGGGTTAACTGCTCTTTGCATGCATATATATATATATATCAAGTTCAAACAAAAACATACAGTGTTTCCCCACCATCATAATCAGCATTCCTCTAGTTGCATTATTACCTCTTGCACTAAGATGGATGGGTACATAAATGTTTATGCTATTGCTTTCTTCATAGCACATGAATATACCCTCGCATGTGCGTAAAAATAGGGTGGTGCTTAACTTTTGCACAGGTGTATATATATATATATACCGTATATATGTATTAGCCTGGGAATGAGCATGAATATATAAGATGAATGAACATGATATATAGACATGATACAAAAAACTCTCAACCTTGAATTACCTCATGATATATGGATTCCAGCCTCCAACCATTCACTTGTTCGGCCATCAGTGACACAATCTGGTTGACATCCTCTCTGTCTGATTCTTAATTCTTTCTTACAAATGCCAAAAAAGGGAGACGAGCAGTGTGGTTGCATAACTATCGTTTCAAAACAGCTAAAGCGAGTGGATTGGCGGAGTCTGACACATCCCTCATATAGTAATCCGTGAAAGAGGACTCACAGTGCCATTGTGCAACAGCCATGTCCTCTAACGGAACACCATTGTAAAGGGCGGTCGAGGCGGCTATTCCTCTAACATTGTGTGCCCTTGCACATTGCACCTGGTGCCCAGTCACAATCTCATGGGTAGTCTGAATGCATTCGACTACCCAACGAGAGATAGAATCCATGGATGTGGCGCCATATGGCTTCTTATGGCAGATCCACAGATGTCTATCATTCGACCGTAACGAGTCTGTCCGTTTTCTGTACTTAGTCAAAGCACAGACTGGGCATCAGACACTGGCATCACGATCAAACCTTGTTAGTTTCGGTATAATAATCGGTTTGCCGGGATATCTCAGATTTATTCTTTGACATAAACTCTGCTCTTGGCAGTAGACACAGACCCTCTCCGGAGACAATAAATCGGTCCCTCTCTGCTGAAAGTGCATGGATCTCACTGCGCCTTCTAGCTGAGGAAGCTCCCAATAGAAAAACCGCCTTTACAGTCAAATGCTTTAGACTAGCCGAACGCAACGGTTCGAAAGGGTGCTTGGCCAGTACATTAAGCACTAAAGATAGACTCCAGGCTGGAATGACTACCAGTTGTCTCGGTCGGAGATTGCAGGAAATTTCAATTTCCCTTTCTCCGAGATCTAACAATACTCACCATTCTGTTACTTTCTGATACACAGCTGGCCCTGACAGCTGGCTCTAGGACTATAGACTTAGAAAGCTTTACCGACTCCTTGGAACCGGGTACTCGGCTCCCAACTCCCGAGTACCCGTCTACCATAGAGCTCATATTGTTTGCATAGCCACCAAACAAGAGAAACCCATGGCTTGCCTCCGTGGGGCTGGGTCCGTAATAGAATGGTGAGTATTGTTAGATCTCGGAGAAAGGGAAATTGAAATTTCCTGCATTCTCCTTCGATCAATACTCACCATTCTGTTACTTTCTGATATACACCAGATTTGTTCAGTAACCTGGTGGGAAGGGGCAAGCCATAAATGCTACTTTTGCCCCTTGGAGAAAGATTTAGACGTAACAACTTGACTAACGGAGACGTAAAAGGACCGTCAAGTTATCGGAACCGAATCACATTCGCATCACTGCCCCCCCCCCTTTTTCCCCTAAGAAAAGGGAGAACTCACGAACATGTATCTCGCCTGAAACACAAATATGCCAAGAGGGTTAACTACCCTTTGCATATATTAGCCTGGGAATGAGCATGAATATATAAGATGAATGATCATGATATATAGACATAATACAAAACACTCAATCGTGAATTACCTCATGATATTTGGAATTCAGACCTGGAGCCTCCAACCATTCACTTGTCCGGCCTCAGTGACACAACTGGTTGATATCCTCTCGCTCGACCAAGCCTGCTTCTAAATTCTCTCTTACAAATGCCAAAAAAGGAAGAAGAGCAGTGCGGTCATATAGCTATCGTCTCAAAACAGCTAAAGCGAGTGGAATGGCGAAGTCTGACACATCCCTCATATAGTAATCCGTGAAAGAGGACTCACAGTGCCCTTGTGCGACAGCCATGATGTCCTTAAACGGAACACCATTGTCAAGGCCGGAAGAGGCGGCTATTCCTCTAACAACGTGCCCTTGTGCCTTGCACTTGGTGCCCAGTCGTAATCTCATGGGTAATCTGAATGCATTCGACTACCCAATGAGAGATAGAATCCATGGATGCGGCGCCATATGGCTCCATAAGGCAGATCCACAGATGTCTACCATTCGACCGTAACGAGTCTGTCCGTTTTGTACTCAGTCAAAGCACGGACTGGGCACCAGACACTGGCATCACGATCTAACCTACTTAGTTTCGGTATAGCGATCGGTTTGCCGGGATATCTCAAAGACCGAGATCTTTGACATAAACTCTGCTCTTGGCAGTAGACGCAGACCCTCTCTGGAGACAATAATCGGTCCCTCTCTGCTGAAAGTGCATGGATCACACTGCGCCTTCTAGCTGAGTAAGCTGCCAATAGAGACCGCCTTTAGAGTCAAATGCTTTAGACTAGCCGAACGCACCGGTTCGAAAGGGTGCTTGGCCAGTACATTAAGCACTAAAGATAGACTCCCGGCTGGAATGACTACCGGTTGTCTCGATCGGAGATTGCTCATTCCCTTCACCATCACACTCAACTGGGCCACCTCTGGACTATCCCTGTTGGCTAGACAAGGGATAACTGATGCCAAAGCCGACTTGTATCCAGCAATTGTGACAGGAGCTAGTCCTGAAAAGAACAGCTCACAGAGAGTCTGCTATTTGCTGAATAGTGGAATGAAAGGTAACAATACCCCTTTCCTCACACCAGTCTCCAAATCCGTTAACCTTGTCGTTATATGACTTGAAGGTTGACCTCCTTCTCGCAGCCACGATGAAATCAGCAGCCTGTCGAGAAAAGCCTCCCGACGTGGAACGCTGTTTGACAACAACCACGCAGTCAATAACATTTCGGGACGCTCGTGTAGGAAGCGTCCCTTGGCCTGGGAGATTATGTTCGGAATCTCGGGCAACTGCACTGGATTTTCCACCAGCAGATCTAGCAGATCCGTGAACCACGCCCTGCTTGGCCAATACGGCGCTATTAGCAGGACCAGGCACGGTTCCTCTCTGATCTTCACCAATATCTTCGGTAGAAGAATGGTGGGTGGGTACGCGTAAGCGTGCATCCCTATCCAGCTTATCACCAGAGCGTCTGTATCGATGGCATTTGGATCTGGAATCGGCGAGACATAAGTCATGACTTGAGCATTTCCCCGTGTGGCAAACAAGTCCACGTTGGGTTTGCCCCAATGCTCGAAGATCCTTTGTAGAACTGGAGGGTTGAGGGACCATTCTGTTGGCAGAATTCTCTGTCTGCGATACAAAGCATCTGCCAGAATGTTCAATCGCCCAGGAATGTGAGCTGCTTTCAAAACACCCGAGTAATTCCTGCACCATTGAATCAAGTGCCACACTTTGATACACAGTGTGGGTGACTTGGTCCCGCCTTGACGATTTATGTATGATACTACTGTCGAGTTGTCCGACCATATCAATATCGCCTTGCCCCTGACCTTTCGAAGAAACTTTTCCAATGCCAGTTCCACTACCATCATTTCCAACAGATTGATATGCAGCTGGCTCTCCAGGAGAGTCCATGTGCCCGAGACCTGGTGTTCTCCCAGGCAGGCCCCCATCCCTCCAGCGATGCATCCGTGTACACGGACAGCTGGTGGTGGGGTAGGTGCAGCGAAACTCCTACTAGGAGATTCTGCCGCTTTTTCCACCGTACAAGATGCGACATTATTGGCTCCAAAACTGGCACCAGCTTTGACAGGGGTTCTGTTCTCTGTTTCCACAGACATCAGATACAACTGGATAGGTCTTCGCATTAGAGCAGCGTACAGGATTACCTGCTCCATGGAGACCATCATGCCCAGCATCTGAAGAAATCGCCTCGCCTGAATGTGGTTTCCCAATCGAAAACTCTTGAGGATGGCTAACAGAGACACCACTCTGGGCCCTGACAGGTAAACCCTGCCCTCCTCGAGATTGAATCGCATCCCTAAATAAACGAAATGTTGAGTGGGTGTCAACTCAGATTTCTCCTTGTTGACCATCCAGCCTAGATCTGAAAGCAACTTCAGAGTCAGAGCAGTATCCACCTCTAACCTGGCTGATGTGTCTGCTTTGATCAGCCAATCGTCTATGTAGGTGTGTAGCGTCACGTTCTCTTTTCTGAGAAACGCTGTCACCGCAAGGACGACTCTTGTGAAAACCCTTGGAGCTGTCAACAGGCCGAACGGGAGGACTATAAACTCCCATACTTGATTCTGAAACGCAAATCTCAGAAACCTGTGACAACTCCTGTTCATTGGAATGTGGAAATAGGCATCTTTCAGATCGATCGATACACACCACATTCCTTTCCTCAACCCTGCCATTACCGACCTCGGAGTTTCCAGCTGCAACCGAGGCGTATGGATAAACCAATTTAATGGCCTGAGATTGAGTATGGGTCTCCATCCCCCTGTGCTCTTGAGGACAAGGAACATGTTTGAATAGAAGCCTGGAGTGTTCCGGTTTGCTGGTTTTATTGCTCCCTTCAGAAGCAAACCTGACACTTCGTTTTGAATGGCTTCCAACTTGTCTGGTTCCCTTGGTACGGGTGTCCAGACAGGTGCCAAAGACAGATTCTGTCGTGGAAAGTCCCACCACTCCGGCATGTACCCCTAGGATAACCATCCCAGGACCACTGTCTGACATCACACCTCGCCAAGCCTCGACGAAACGCATGAGCCTTCCACCCACTATAGACGCCTAATGGGGGGGTGTCTGACGGCTGTAGATGGACGCATATGGTCAAGAACCATCTGCCTCCTAGACTTGGTTACATGTGCCTACACCCTTGCCAATGCGTCCATAGACAGCACCAGGCCGTCATTGACGGACGAAAGCGCCACAGGTGGCACAGGGTGGCCTGCCACCGCTTCAGCTCACACCGACTGAAGAAGGCGATAAGAGTGGTTGACAGCACTCATAGCTGCCCTCATACCCTCATCACAAAGGGACAGGACTTCATCGTGGTGTCCCTGAGATTTGTCCACCAGTGCCGGGGCGGGGCCACCTGCTCCAGCACTCTGGACACCCAGAGCCCATCCTCGGTGACCGACGGGACAACACCATACCTGTCGTATTCCCCCCGTGGAATACGACACCTCGCCCGCACTTCCCTGGAGGCCGCAGGAAGCTGGCCCTTGGTCATGAGTTGCTTGCTATAAATAGCATCCAGTAACTCAATAAACCGTGGATCCAGTCCAATAGACTGGATCTGGGCTGCGGGCAAGATCCCCGTCCTGATCGATGCCACCGATGGACGGGGCGCATCCTCCTCGGCCGTGGTCGGAACCACAGACGGGTCTGCCCTGGCTAGCCAAGCCAGAGCCTCAGACCAGTCTGTCTCCGAGGACACTCCCGTGAACACGTCACCCGTTGACATGTTCACGGCCCTACCAGCAACGGCCTCCCGGATAGGAGCCGTTGCTGACACGCCAGGAACTCCGGTACCATACGGTTCCGCCGCCACACGATGGAACACACCAGTCCATGGAGTAGGCCCGCACGGAAAACTGTGCGGACCCGTAGCGATCACGGAACCGTAGCCAAACACGGGCGCTAACGGCACCACATGTCTGACCGCCGGACCAGGCGAGATAGGCGAGTACCACGCCTGGCCCGGCACACCCGTCACTGTGTCGGATGGCGGCAAACCAACCAACACGGGACCGGTGCCCGCTACCAGATTGGCCTCAACCACGGGCGGAGCCGTTGCCCTGGCTTGCACCAAGCCAGACAGATGGAGGGCGGTTCCATCTAGGACGGAATCGACCTCCATATTCTCCACCCGCGGCCTCACAGGCCGCAGCAACCTCGCCTCCAAACCCTCCTCATCTTCAGACCCCTAAGAGTCGTCACAAGACGAGGAAACCGTGGACGGGACAGCTCCCATCCCTGAAGGACCGGCCAGGGGGTCATACGAGACGGCTCCCTCGGTGGCCAGTCCAGAACCCCGTGCAAGGACACGGTCCGAATCAAACATGGGGAGAGATTGCCCTACAACTTTCGGCAGCAGGGATGACACCAGTGTGGGCAGAATGCTATGCAGGAAGCCCTGCATAGCCGGAGGAAGCCCTGCATAGCCGGACCAAACCATGCCAGCGGTGCCATCTCCGCCACCTCCGGTTGCAGATGTGGAGCGCTCCCGAGGGCCGAAACTGACGCTCCACGATTTGTTTCCGGACCGTCTGACCCCGCATCAGACCATGCCAAGTCCTTCTGGGCAAGGAACTTCAACATCATGTCAACCGACCACACTGCACATACATTACACCTATTGTCAAGGTTACATTTCGTACATCGAAAACAGACATGGTCCTTAAACACAACCCGAACGAATTTCTGGCACTCGTCACACGATGGCGGGGCTGGCTTGGCCTATAAATAAGCACAAACCTCCAATAAGCAAGTGGAACGAAACAGAGACGGAAGGCAGACAATTAATTTTCAAATATTTTGACCATAAATTAACTGTCACCCTCCCGCACCCCGCAACGTTACAGCAAAATTGCATTAATTATGACGACAAGAACGAAGCGGGCAATAATACACCCATACACTGATCTTCAAGGATGTATCACGGAACCAGGAATCATATTGCATAGCATTCAGGGTATATTTACTAATAAATATAAATTATACTCCTAACGAAGGCCAAAACGATGTGTGAAGAAACAACAAAATGTAAACAAACTGCTGTAGCACACGTTAAAACCGCAGACCACACATCTAAATCAAGAATTTTGAAACCACTGATCATTGCAAACAGAAAGTGATAACACGCAAACTTGAAATTCCAAAGTTTTTTGGTACCAATTTTAGTACGCAGCACCTAGAATCAGATGCGCGAATTAATGAAAAAATTTTCTCCACATAAACATCCGAGACACACGGGTGTGACATCACCCGCTCGGATCTTACGGAGAACGACGTCAGCGGATATTCGTGTTAAAACACAGTAGGCCAACACCTATTTTCATATCTGCCGATCGCCTGTTGGGGTTTAAAGAAGGCGATCATCCGGCATATTTCGTTGTTAACACACATCACAGATTCTTTAGGGTTAGAAATTGGAACATGCGACACAGACAAAATTTCAAAGACCTAAGTCTTCTTAATTATGTAATAACATGGAAATATACAACCTGGTTATCATCGGCGGCATCCATGTTAATCCAAATATCCTTTAGAGAACGCACAAGCTATCACAATTTAATCACAGAAAAAAGACTTAGGTTTAAACAATCTTAAGACTTCCCAACTGCAAAAAGCATGTATCTCTTGTTGCTATGCAAACAAGAATGAGCTTTATGGCAGACGGGTACTCGGCGGTTCGGAGCCGAGTACCCAGTTCCAGGAGTCGGTAAAGCTTACTAAGTCTATTATAGTCCTAGAGCCAGCTGTCAGGGCCAGCTGTATATCACAAGTAATAGAATGGTGAGTATTGATCGAAGGAGAAAGAGTGGTGGTAACGGAGTGACATCCTGATGGTAACGGAGTGATGAGTGCAAAAAATAATTTTGCAAACAAGCGGTCCAAGGCCTGTGGCGCTCACCTGGACCATTGGCATTTAAACCATTTGCATTTAAATAGACATGATGGATGATTTTCGGAAAATCCAAGATGGGCACAAAAAAATTGACAAATCAAGATGCTCATTTAATTTGTTGAAGCCTACCATCATAGGATTTGTTGAAATCAGGCTATTGATCGGAGTAACGTTTTTAAATGGTTCCGAAAAAGTTTCAGAAAATCAGAGATGGCTGCCAAAACATTGACATATCAAAATTCTGAATACATTTTCTAGAGGCTACAACAATAGGATCCTTCCTGCCAAATTTGGATGAAATTGCCCATGTGATTAATGAGTAGCATTTTATACAAATTCCCATTTTTCGGAAAATCCAAGATGGCCACCATCAAAATCAAGCTGTCAACATTCTGTATATATGTTCTCAAGCATACCAGCCTAAGGTTCTTCCAGCTAAGCTTGGTTCAAATCAGTCAAGCGGTTAATGAGTAGTCGTTTAACTGATTTCGCAAAATGCTCAGAAGCTCCAAGACGGCCGCCGGAAAAATTGACCAATCAAAATTCTGTATATACGTTCTGAAGCCTACCGCCCTAGACTTGTTCCAGCCAGTCTGGTTGAAATTGCCCAAGCAGTTAATGAGTACCGCTTTAAACGATTTTCAGCCATTTTTGGAAAATCCAAGATGGCCACTGAACAAATTGACCAATCAAAATTCTGTACATACAAGCTCTAAAGCATACAACTTTAGAGTCCTTCCAGCCGAGTTTGCTTGAACTCGGTTAATCAGTAGCCTTTTAACTGTATTTACTGAAATTTTCAGAAACTCCAAGATGGCTGCCTGAAAAATTTACCAATCAAAATTGTATACACAAGTTCTTAAATCTACCAGCCTAGTATCCTTCCAGGCAACTCTGGTTGAGCAGTTAATGAAGAGTATAGCGTTTTAAATGATTTCACGCCATTTTCTGGAAAATTCAAGATGGCTACCAAAAAAATGGAACCATCATAATTCTGTATACATGTTCTGAAGCATACTATGCTAGGGTTCTTCCATCTGAGTTTGATTGAAATCAGCCAAGTGGTTATTGAGGAGTAGTAGGCTTCTAAGTGATTTCCAAAATTTTTAGAATTAATGAGGATTCACGTTTTAAGTGATCTCTCGCCATTTCTCGGAAATTTCAAGATGGCTGTCGAAAATTGGAAAATCTAAATTCTGTATACACGTACTGAAGCATACTATGCTAGGGCTCTTCCATCCGCTTTTGATTGAAATCGGCCACGTGGTTATCGAGGAGTAGGCTTTTGGCCAAGTGGTTATCGAGTAGGCTTTTAAGTCACTTCGAGAAATTTGCAGAAAATCCAAGATGGTCGCTGGAAAAATTGCCCAATTAAAATTCTGTACACAATGAGGAGTAGCATTTTAAATGATTTCACATCATTTTTCGGAAATTTCAAGCTGGCCACCTAAAAAATTGACCAATCAAAATTTGGTATACAAGTTCTGAAGCCTACTGCCATAGGGTCTGTCCAGCCAAATTAGGTTGAAATCCGCCAACCGGTTAATGAGTAGTGTTTCTAAGCAAAAGTTGTTGGACGGACGCCATGGCATAAGCTCACTTGGCCATTCTGGCCAGATGAGCTATATATGATCAATCAAAATTCTGAACAGAAGCTCTTGAACCCACCACGATAGGGTCCTGCTAGCTAGCGCTGGTTGAAATCTGTAATGCAGTTGATGAGAAGTGTTTTGAGCATTTCCCCTAACTTTCTCATAAAAGATCATAAAGATTTTCATACAAAAATTTACCAACCAAAATTCTGTATACAATGGACATTTCTCCAAACCAATACTGAACACTTGACCATTAAAGAGTTAAGAACAGGGCCGCTATGAATACAAGTCTTAACCCTCTCAGTGACAAACCCCTGAATAAATAATTTCTTTCTGAATCATAGCAAATTCTGTTCCAATCATATTTATTTCAAGATATTCAACAGCTTAAACGTATTATGGTCTTGAAATCGAGATATGGGGAATTCTACGATGAAATGGTTAAAAGAACTGGCATCTTTTGCTCCCCCCTCGACCCCCACGAAAGCTTGTATCCTCTGTTACAGAACGGTTTGACTGTACTCAACTCATTTATTTTAGACAATGTAAACATGCACGTCACATGGATGATGGTTCTATCCAAGAATTTTGGCGGGGGGAAGCAACTTAATTGAATGCAGGTACAGTGCCTACAATTTCCATTTAAATCACAAAAAGTGTGTAAATCCAGAAAAGTCATGGGTGTGTGTGTCGTGCTACCTCAATGGGGGAGGTGTGTGTGTGTGCCCGCGTGTGTGTGTGTGTGTGTGTGTGTGTGTGTGTGTGTGTGTGTGTGTGTGTGTGTGTGTGAAATGATCCGGCTATATCCTTATTCTTATCCCTTATGAGAAGCGATAACACAAGTATATTAGAACTGTTATTTCATTATATAGCTTTCTTCATATGGTGACACAAGCAACATAGACTCAGGATTCATACATTTCTGTGTTTGAAATTTGGATTTATTTCATGGCCAAAATTAACAAATTCCATGATCTCCCAAGACTTAATATCTTAGGCGATAAATGTGTTTATGACATAGCTCCAAAAATAAGATCAGAGTTATTCTGTAGAATGGCTGAATATTGCCTCTTTCACCAACCAAGACACAGTCTTGTTTTGATAACCTGTTGACGCAATTTTTATTGTATAGAGGTGATTATTCCAACATTTCTTTTTAATTTACATGATTACTATTTTCCATGACTTTTCCATGACCTATGATAAAAATACACTGATTTTCCCTGACTTTCCAGGCCTGGAATTAGAATTTTCAAATTCCAAGACTTTTCACATTTTCCATGACCAGTATGAACCCTGATTACTTATTAAAATGTTGCAGACATTGAAAACTTTTTTTTTTTATTGCTTTAACCAGATTTCGTGGCAACCCGAAAGCCAATGTAGTAAACCCCCAACAGACCCCCCTTTAGTGGGTTGGTCTGTAGTTTTATTAACCACTATAAAAACATACTTACCGTTCAATCACTACTTGCTAAATCAAATATCTGCATTTAGCTACCAGAATAAATTTTTTATGCTCGCTTACATACTCCCTTATGCCTATATCATCACCATGCATACCCTTAACCAGGCTACCGGTGAGGGAACCCCCACCATAAGCCTCAGTATAGACTGGCACCAGTCTGTACTCGCTCCTTGGTGACGCCTGTCACTAAGCACGCCTGCGCATGTGCAATAGATCCCAAATGGGAAACAGATTCACTTTTCTAAATTTAACTGCCATATATCCGGACTAGATTCTCAAATCATTCCTATGCTGGGTGGCTGAGGCCGGGTCGTAGTGATTGAACGGTAAGTATGTTTTTATAGTGGTTAATAAAACTACAGACCAACCCACTAAAGGGGGGTCTGATGGGGTTGTTATTACACCACAAAAACACTGTGACCATTCAATCACTACTTGCTAAACCCGTAGATTTGGTCAGTGCCCCACTGTGAACTTAGGTGGGTGGAGATTTGAGAATCCATAAACAAGGATAAAAATCAAACAGAACGTAAACAAATGTTAATAACATAACAAAATGGTACATCTTATTTAATCACACAGTGATTAACAAACAATGATTTCTTTAAACTTAAAGAAATAAATAATAATAAACCAATGAAGACTCACCATCTCGCGCAGACAAACAGTCTTACCGGAAATGGAGTAGTGAGATTGGTAAATGGTCTTCAGCCTTTTAGATAGAAACATGATATATCTAAAAGGAGTGCCGCTGCGCTCTGATATTATAAATAAATAGGAGGAAAAAGAAGGCTCGGATTTCCATCCTACGACTTGCATTACCTCAAATAAAGAAGAGCCAGCGAAAGCGAAGTTCATGAGCTTAAATGTGAGAAAGATTAATATGATCAGAGGAAGCCATCTCAAAACAACGGTCTCAGAATTCCATCTGGCCATAGAAAGCTAGAAACTGGTCTAACTACCTCCTCTGCATACAGTACGCAGAAATAGGATAGATTGGATCTCTAAAAAATCAGTACAACGGTTGAAACTTTTTTTAAAAAAACCCAAAAAACAACTCAATATACTTAAGTCAGTGTCACTTTTAAGACGGTGAAAAGGAAAACAATTTTTTTAATAACTGGCTTAGCTGGGATACAGTTAGATTGAATTTTTGATTAAAAATCCCTTCTAGGATATAAGACTATACCGTCCCCAGAATCAATACCTAGGCACAGATGCCAAAAAGAGGATCTGTCAAGAGACTAAGGTCTGCACACAATACTTCTAAAGTTTTAAGACAGTCCTTGAAAACTCTGCGAGTTGACTCCCTCCTGGCAGAAATACTGATGTCCTGAGAACTCGCAGAAAATCTAGTCTCAGGGATCAAACAGACGAAACTCTCCAAAGATACTGACTGCAAATTCCTGAGACTGAATGAATACACTAGACTCTTACTTTAGACATGAGGTCCGGGGAGACTGGAAGAAGACAAGTGAAGACTACCCGGAGACAAAAAAGGAAATCTGCAACGCAGATCCACTTAGGACAAAAGGGAGCTTTCGTAACAACTCAAATCTGATCCCTGACCTACCTCAAAAGCAACGGAATCAGGAAAGATGGAGGAAACGCATAATCAAACAACCCTAACAAGGACTGAAACAGAGCATCCACCACCAATGCCTGACATCCGGAAAAAGGGGGGGGGGGGCTGCATGAGGAAATTTTAGCATACCGACAGGACGCAAAAAATCTAAGAGGGAACAATCCCATTGCTTGAGAATCGATTGACAACCGACCCTAGAAACTGGCCCTGAACAGGTGATCCCCCTCTCATGGGAAGCGTCTGAGAAAAACCAACACCAGAGGAGAAGACTTGACTTTTAAGAGAATTACAATCCGACCTAGGCTGCATTCCAGACTGCAGTTCTCTGGAATGAAACTGCTAGAATTAATAAAAAGCTCTGCTTATACTAGCCAGTCGTTTATGTAAACATGAAGGTAAATAGAATGATCGTAAAATAAACCTGCCACGGCAGAATTGACGGCACGTAGGGTGGATGAAAACAAGTAGTAAAACACCCAATATCTTTATGGAGAAGAATCGCATGCCCGGATTCAGACTGGCGAAAACTGAGATAGGTTCTCCATCTAGAATATTGAAGATAAGATAAGAGGAAAACTCTTCAGATTGGGATCAGACGCCATCCACCAAACTTCTTGGTGCTCCCAATTGGATCGAATTCTAAGGACTACTTAGAATCATGACCTCCAACTCGTCTTCTAAGGCTCCCATCTTCACCAGGAAGGAATGAAAGGAGACCACCTAGAAACGATAGACAAAGGAGCGAAAAAACTCAGCGATGATCTCTGAATCAGGAGACCCTCAGGCTTACCAAGTCTCCCAAAATTAGAGACAGGCGCCCTCCTACTAGGCCGCTGGGAAAAAGGGGGGGGGGGGGGGGGAAGGAGCAACGGATCCTAAGGCAATGGAAGAGGAAGAGATAAAATATGATAAAGAGAAAAGGATGGGCCTACCCAGGCTACCACCATCCCTTCTGGTTCTCTTACTCTGAACCCCTTAAAGGAATAATCTCTAAGACTAGATAAGGAAATAACACAAGCCCCTTCTCATCTGATAAGAGGAGGCCTGCCAGACCTGGAATCTAGAACAATGAGCAAAAAAGGGGTCAGATTAATCATCTTCCTCGAATCCGGCTTAGAACCTGAAGACAGAGAAGAATTGGTAATTATCCTAGAAAGACAAGCACCAAACTCAACAGGCCTGAGACTCTTCCTCTATGGAAGGATTAAAGAGGGTTTTTTAAAAAGAAGAAGTCTCTCTACACAGAAAACGAAGATCCTTTGGAGGATCTATGACTGACAGAATCAGCCCTAAAAATATGGAAGATGATTGACCAAATATATCATAGGCCAAAGGGAGGAATTGAAATAAGAATACTTCAAAACAAAGTTTATTAACTTCGGATGGCTTTTCTATGTATTCTCTTAGAGGCAACGAAATCAAACAACCTACAAACTGAGTTCAAAAAGCCTCTAAGGATAGTGGCTAGAGATTTCTAAAAACCTGAGGGACTCTGAATACCTCTTCCTGCTCCTAGAAAAACATCGTCCGAAAAAAGAGCTAGACGGATAGCCGATTTAAACTGTGCCTTACATACAGATTCCCAACTAAAATGATCTGCAGAAGATTCCACTTTGGCAAAATTCTTCAGATTAGAAATAGACTGAAAGAACATTAGAACAAGAAAAATTGGGTAGACGAGAAAAAACCCACTCATCCTGAAGAAAAAGAGAGACAAGAAGGAATCCAATAAAGAAACGAGGACCAATCGTCCGAGCAACTCCAGAATGGAAAAAACTTTCTCCGGTTAGAACCTCGACTGATCCAAGAATAGAATCTAGAGACAATAGAAAAAACACCGGAAATAGATAAGCGACTGAACGAGGAATCCCAGATTACAAAAACAAAGAGAACACTAAACCAAAGACAGCAAATAGAAAAGTAATTACTGAGAATGAAAAATTCGAAAAAATTTGATCTAGATGAATAAAGATGAAGAAAAATAGAAAAATAAGAGAGAAGAAAAGAATTAAAAGGAAAAGATTAGAAAAAAGGAGAAGAAAGAAACGTGATATGAAGAGCAAGAATAAGATAAACTGGAAAAGGAAAATGAGAAAGCCAGCGAAGAAGAAAAGCCGAAGAATGAAAGACAGAATGCTAGGAAAACAAGAAAAGAGAGATGCGAAAGGACTTCCCGAGACGAGGAAGAGAGAGACAAGAAGCCATGCAAAAGAGAGGAGGACAAATCATCCGAATAGGCACTAATCAGGAAAACTCCCTCAGATACACTACTACCGGAAGAAAAGCGGAACCGGAAATTGAAAACAGATGATAAGCAAGGTCTAACAGACCTGGAAAATCAACTCCCCAACCGGAAGCAGAACAACTACTACCGGACATGGAAGAGGAGACTGTAACCGGAAATGAATAACTGATGCTAGGCCAGATCTATCAGATCCGACAAAAATAATCTCTCATACCGGAAGCAGAAACACTACTACCGGAAATGGAGCGGAACCGGAATCAGAAAATGATAACAGATGCTTAGCAGGATCTAACAGACCATGAAATCATCTCTCCTACCAGAAGCAGATACACTACTACCGGGAACGGAAGAGGAAAAGAACTGGAACCGGAAATAGATAACTGATGCGTGGTCGGATCTAACAGACCCGGAAAAGCACCTCTCATACCAGAAGTTACTACCGGAAACGGATGTAAAAATAAGTGGAGAAATAAAATGAAAACAGCCAGATGAAAAAGAGAGTGAGACTCTGAATGTCAATCCAAGCCAAAACAATCACAGAGCTCATATCCGGACGCCCGGTCAAACCAGCAGCAATACCGGATTTAGAACCTGCTTGCCCGGACAAGCCAGGAGCAATAACGGGAGCAGACATAGAGATCAAAGATCTCTAAACATACTGGCTATAACTGCATGGGATGAATAATCGGTAACTTCCATCACAATCGGTAACTTCCATCATCGACGCCACTGCATGAGAGTAATGCACCCCCTCAAGACTTATATAGTCTTTAGACTGAGACTTACCGGAAATCTGTAACAGGCTTTAAGAGACCTTTTATTTTAAAGCATGGATTTGATTGATGATATTAAATAGGCATGAATTGTAATACCTCAAAAACGGGAGTATTTGACACGAAAACTGGTAACTCATAAACCAGAGTTAAAAACTCCCAAAAAAACATGAAGTATACAATAGACATAATTAGGGAGATTAGAGTTTATAATAGTCATGATTCCTGAATCAGAAAACTCTTAAATATGTAGCTGATCTTCAGCGCAAAGCTGTAAAAACTTAAGCTGGATAGCAGGCCAACTATTCTGCTTGCAGAATATTTGAAAAGTTAATCTGTTTCCCAATTGGGATCTATTGCGCATGCGCACTTAGTGACAGGCGTCACCAAGGAGCGAGTACAGACTGGTGCCAGTCTATACTGAGGCTTATGCTGGTGGTTCCCTCACCAGTAGCCTGGTTAAGGGGATGCATAGTGATGATATAGGCATACGGGAGTATGTAAGCGAGCATAAAAGTTTTATTCTGGTAGCTAAATGCAGATATTTGATTTAGCAAGTAGTGATTGAATGGTCAAGATGTTTTTATGGTGGAATAACAACTATGGGAGGGGGTAGAATCAAGTTATAGCCTTAAACATGTTTCAAATTCAACTTACATGTTGTGGTTGATATCGGTAAGAAAATTAGAAGCTTGTAGGCTACGTATTCACAATGAGTGTGTAACCTAAAAGCATTTAAAAACACTTATGCCATACCAGTCTAAAAATAGAGGTGTGGCTTCTTCGAGAATACACCTCCAATGTAATGACCGGACATCTTATTACGTCATCACCCCGACTAGACTGTTACGCAGACTACTTCGGAGACTATACAGATCGGGACGCAATCTATCTCCATAGCGGACTGCAAAAGTAACGTTGTGAATCATGTAGATTTTGGTATCATCTTAACCTCTGTATCACTAGCCTGATTAAAATCAGCTTGATCCATCCAGTGGTTTGTGTGATATCAGCATCTACGCAACGTTAGCAAATTCTTGACCTCATTTTGTGTGCGACAGATTGAATTTTACGACGAATTCAGAGGGACTATTTTTCTGTTAACTACTTGTCATACAGACTACTGTAGGCTTTATATCATCTCTCTTTACATGAAATAATATTGTCTGGTATGAAGAGAATAACGCTCGTGTCCTTTTATGTTTCAATTCTTTCTACCACAATATTCTGGTTGAAAACACTACGCCAATGGCTACTCAATACATGAGACTTTTCTCGATAATACGCCATCTCAAATCACCACACTTTCATCAAATTTGACACACTGCACGTACACCTAGGCTTGTGTGATTATTGCTTTGAGTGATCTCGTTCGATTATTAAGAATAATTGTGATTACTTGATTAATCACCTTGGATACAAATTACCAAGAGATAGCAACAAAAGCATACCAATGTCGAAAGCTGCAAAGGTGTTTAGAGAATTTTCGGGACCGATCTCATTAAAAAGTAATAAAAAGCTTGGAATTTAAATATTTTATGCAGTAAAAATTATTCACGATTGTTCGATTATGTAATTTTTAATCATGTAAATTCACTATTTAAAAAATAATCGTGAATTTCGATTTAATCACATAATCGCGCAAGTCTACATATACCTTTTAATTTTTGGGGAATGTGCTCCCCACACATCGGTGTAATGTAAACATAATCTCCCAATGAATCCATAAGCAGATTGGTAACTTGCATACAATGAATTTGGTTGAATTCCGCCTTTACGTAGACATTCTGGGCATACCCACTTTGGGGACGAAGCTTAATCTAAATGTTGCCTCGCAATTTACAATTATATGGGTAGCTCAGATACGATACCAAATTTGATTGAATTCTGCAAACTTTGACATTCTGTCCCCTCGCCACCACTCCACTGCCTACACCCTATTTAAATTCCAACAAATGGTTTCTGATGAGATAATTAGGCGGAGGCAATTGCAATATTCCTGCTGTAAAAAACAATGCATGGGCAACAACACTTTGTGAATACATCCAGTAAATAAATAATAAATAGTTAGATCTCATGTTCAACAAGGGTTAACTGTCCCACAGCTTTCACAGGGTGGGCGAGTAGGAGCGTTATCTTATACCCCTTTCCACATGGCTCATTTTCAGAGCAGGAAAACTCGATTATTTTGAAATTAATTTGACTGAAAGCCAATGCTGCCTTAGGCAGCAACGGTTTCCATTCAGATTAATTTCAAAACTTTCAACTGAATAAAATTTAGATCTTAAAGATAACACTTTTTCAGGGATTTGTCGAAGAGTCAAGACTTTAACAATTGAAATCTCAGCGTCCCAATCAAGACAACTATACATGAAAGCGTTGAAACTAATTCGGCTGGTAGTGGAAAATGTTGCTGCCATGGACAGTAACCACCTTTCAGTCAAATTTGTTTCAAAATATTCACCAGAATAACATAATATTCCTGACATTATAAAGAGTTTGTCGTTTCTGGTCTGTAATGGCTCAAGGGTTAACTTAAATGTCACATACAACACATAATTCACATCATGCAGGAGTAAATGTATAAACATAAATGCAAAAGTATTGAGAATGGGCCTTTCACGTTTTAAATATCCACGCCCATTCATAGTTAAGCTTCATCCACGCTTTGTCTGTGATGGGATTGAGCGATCCCTGAACTTCTTGACTATCAATTTCCCGAAAACTATATGTACAGGGAAACCGGTTGAATATTTTGAACTAATTTGACTGGGTGCTGTTGCTTTTTAGCCTGCGTTCTGCAAATCAATCTTAAGTTATGTTTATTAAATGGTATAAGGACGTACAATTCGTATATGTCGGACTATTAAGAGCTAAAGACGGACTATATCGAGTCCTTCATAAAGTTTTGGTTATGATATCAGCCCACACGTCACGTAGTTGATTAGGACATCATATGATTGATTGCCGAAGTGGATTTATGAATTATGAATGATGATCATGATGTGATACACGCCATCTCAAATCAACATTGTTAATATGACAGGCTGGAACAACTGCTGTACCAATAACTAATATCTGACTCGAAAACATACAAGCACATAATTGCATTACATATGTCATAAGTGATTCTATTTCTCAGTCATGGTTTTAATTAGAATGAAAGTAGAACCCGCCATCATTGAGAAATTTGTGATCAGGAATGTATGAACGTTCTACAGCCAAGCTCGGCTTGTCACAGATAGGTTACAAGTCTTCCTTCAATCGCCGATTTATCACCAATAAAGCGATTATATCACGGTGACTGTTAGGTTTACTTACTCCAGAGACTCCACGTCTGTCATCTTCGTTCCAACAAACTACTCCATCCTGCGATCATTTCCTTAAAAACCGACAAAACAGCGATCAAGATTGTTCTAATGCAAACTACTTCTTTAGACAGGAAATGGATCTCTGACTGCTTCACTCAATCCCATACAAGCGCTCCCATAGGTAAAGAAATAATCCCTCGTTAATTCGGTTTTCTTTCCATTTAAGAGCCTGCCATCACATAGGTGATGTTCTACCATCGAAACACTGTGTTTATAATCTCACATAATGGAATATTACAAAGTTGTCGATCAGGGTGAGAATTTCTACTGTGGCGGAGTAATCTCATTCAAGATGGCGGAAGGAGTTCATATGTAGTGCGAGCTTATTTATGCACTGACCGTATTCAGTGCAAGCCGTCATGAATTAAAACAGACATCCGCTGGAGAATTTGCAACTTATCCTACGCAATGTGTGTAATTTGTAGCACCACGTGAGCTAGCGAAATTTAGTTCATTTGATTACTGTTAGATGACATTGTTCTCAGTAGATGTTTGTTTATTTGCATGTTGAAAGTACATTGATAAATTTTATGCAAATTAATCAGGTCGGGTAATCCAATCGGCGGGGGGATGCGTTTGCGGCGTGCCTGTCAATCATTGTAATTCCATAGAGGGAGGGGTCGTTCTGACGTTCTAAAAGGCTCGCGTGTCAAGTTAATCCTCACAAATATTGGACCTTTACCGATATTTATATTTTCACGCGCATATGAGTGCGCATGCTTTTGTGACAAATATAATAATAAAAACAATATATAAATATATTTGTTTGGAATCGATATTCTAAATTTCCAGACAACCAGAAATAATGTGTTCTTGTGAAGTTTTCCAGTGAATGCTCCAAATGTTCCGCCCATCTGCATGGGCCGTTTTTTTATATCCAGGCAGCCGGGCTACTATTGATCGTACAATGTTTACATTATGAATGGATGAGCTGTGTTCTCTTGCTCGGTCTAGAAACGCTGCTGTTATTACACCGGTACGGTAGGCTTATATTGATTTCTACCTGAGCGCTATTCCAATTTGCGCATTTATCAAAGACTTTCCAATAAGCTCTCACGTTCATTCAAGTTATTTCCCTTGAACCTCTAGATCGACACATGACACATTACTCATTCTTCATAATTTACTTACAGGCCTAGACGCGTAGCATGTATAAGTGATAGGAATATTTGATAGATGATCTAAGATCTAGACATTTTAATAACTTAATTTAAGGTAATTCTTTCGAAATTATAGGGCGCGTTATTAGGCCTATCTAGCAGATCATTGATCATTGGTTGGTCTATTATTTATTTCTACAACAATTGTACAATATAAATAAGCATGCGCGTGTTGTTAGACATATACAGTCAAATAAGTGTTTAAAAGACTAGCTGTCTTAAAGCGAGTGAGCATAAAGTGCGTATCGCTGTACCAGCTAAAGGAGTGCTTTTTCGACTTGAAATCCGCTGTTAATTTTTGCTTGGATTCTAAATCTGACAAAATTGTTTCAACCATACATAGTATGCACGCTATACCACGCAAATTATTTCAAAGTAATCAGCAGCCGGGCTCAGCAGATTACTTCTCTAGAGCACTACAGTTAAAGCATTCTTCATTTGTCTGCACCGGTTTCGTTACATACGTGTAATATAGGCCCTAATTAGCGGTCTATAGTGCGGCGTGTTTACTCAATGAAAGTATCGGTTTATCTGCAAACGACGACTCGTCAGCCAGCAGGGGCTCGCGACACGCGCGAGCGATAAACGCTTTCATTGATGAATTCATTTAGGTCAGACCTTCATAGCTTTTATAATCAGCGATGGTCGACGTCCCACAAGGCGCTTTTATGCATTAACGTAGTGCGGTATTCATTCATTCATTCTTTAGACAGAATACAATACACTAGCGTGTACTGCACAGCTCTCCAACCCGCCACCAGGACTAGTTTTGTCCCCCGTTGGTCGTTGCTGATGACCATGCAATGCCAATTTAGTATATAGACTACATAATTCTTGCATTCCATTCACAACGTTGATGTCAAGGATTTGTCAAATAGCCATGCGGAGGATTGATGATTATGTCTAGCGCAATTCTGTTTATTTCATTCATGAATACAAGTTCACACTCTAAGCCTACATCAAGAATTTGCATAGGTCTAGATGTATGCATATGCAAATACAATCATAGGGAATGTAAATAATATAACTAAAAATAATAACCGCTCTCATCTCGATCGTGGACAAGCCACGACCAAGAGAGTATAGCAAAGGTGTGGAATAGAGTCATAGACACGCTTTTTTATTTGCCCTCCAAAGTCATGTGGCCAGAAGGGGGCGTAACATAATTGACCATATATGGACTGCCAAAAAAGGGGCGTATTCTGGTGGTGTGTGTAAAGGTGGGTGGGGTGGGGTGCGTCCTTGTGCAACATCCCCATAATGAGCAGAACACACCAGCTTTTGGGGGTGGGGGTGGGGGGGGGGGGCTTTCCCATAGTGTATGGCCCCCATAGCTCACCCTAGGTTTTGGTCCCACCCATACTTCATACTGGATGTTGCTAAGTTTATTGTATACTGTTGGGGTGGGGTGCAGGTCCGTGTACGGTCCAACACCCCTGGCTATGCAAAGGTAATGCAAAGGCGTTACTCCGAGACTCACGATCCAGGCTTTAATTCCGACCACAACACATGTGATTACTCAATTACAGATTGATTAAATGTGCCAGTGTTAAGGAATCCGAGTACTCTGTAAGTTCAGCTGTGCGCATCAAGTTGGAGATGTGCTTGTTCCACTTTAGGTTGTGAGTTAGCTCCACTCCTATAGGTATGCGTTTGATAACGTCTCTTCTAGTATTGGATTTCGCATTGTGTGGCGAGGTGCCTAGATCGACGCTGGGTGATTTTCAAGATGCTACACGTTGATTCATTAAACTTCATTTGCCAGGGGTCAGCCCACGAAAAGTGTATCAGGATTTGGTGGGCGTCACTGAATTCGATGGTGTGATTGAGAAGGCAGTCGTCTGCAAAGCGTCTGGTAGTATGTCGCCGCCCGTGTGTAATTGATGAATATGGGCAAGAGGATTGATCCAAACATTGAGCCTTGGCGAGTTAGATGATACTCCATTTAGGATTACTATCAGTTGTGTGTCAGTGATAAAGGCTTCTCCCCAGCGAAGGGCATGTATGCCATAGTGGACTAGTGGTGGAGTTTTGAAAGTAGATGCGGCGTTGCAGTACTTTATCGAGTGCCTTTGCGAAATCCAGCACAACTACATGACTTGCTTTCATTGGTCTAGCCATTTTGTGAGGCCGTGCGTTGTTATAATGAGTTGTACCTCGCATGCTCTTTTGGACCTGAATCCATGTTGGTTGGGGTGGAGTATGCTGTTCTGTTCTAGGTGTTGTATAATCTGGCTAACTATCACGTGTTCTAGCAGCTTGCATACAATTGATGTTAATGAAGCAGGACTGTAGTTTGATACTTTAGTTTTAGGCCATCCTTAAAATATTTTTTGTATATGCGCATGAGATTGAGGCCCATGCCCTGACAGAGCTCGGAGATCAGTCGGCTCTGAAAAAACACGATTGCTGTTCTTCAAAATGAGTGAAAGCCTCGTCTGGCCTCTGCACTTCCATGCTATTCACTACATATTCCACCCCACAAGAAGCATGGCCCGGGGCGGCCTCAGCTTCCGCTTGTGATAACTCTATAATGGGGTGGGGGGGGGGGGGTGGGTGGGTCGGGGGGGGGGGGGGGTATAGCATAAGTGGGTGGGAATGGGAAGAGGTCAGCAGAACAACCTTTCCGTCATTCCCTTTGGACAACACAAACGAGTCTTCAGATACGACTTCCCAGATTGAGTAGACCTGCACTGAAGAGGGAGAGGGCGAGTACTTATCTCATCATCGTCCTCAGCATTAGTTGCTTGTTCACTGGACTCCTGGCTTGGTAGGAGAAGGGTTGAACTGGCACTGTGGTGCTCTAGACTAATGTCAGGAATACTCTTCTCCGTAGAGACATCCGTCTGGGTACCAGTGCCACGTGGAATGCCCAGTCCGAGCTCTGGTACGTGGTCAACACTGACACACGGTTTAAGCCGATCGATGTGGATGACTGAGGTCAGGCCATCTGAAGCGCAGGTACGGTAGGTAACGTCCAATGTCTTACCTACTACCACATATGGGCCTTTCCACTGGTAACTCAGTTTACTCGGCACGTTTGCAGATAGTCGGGAATCATTTACCCAAACCATTCTTCCCACTTCATATGGATCTCCATGCACTCGCCGGTCATGCCATGTTTGCTGACACCGGTGTGCAGTGGATAAAGTTGCTTTCACTAGCTCATGGGTATGTTCTATCTGCTACCACATGAGCTCTACGTAGAGAGATGGTGAATTTTTCTCCCCCGCAATCCTGGGCATGGCCAGATCCAGTGGTAAGGCTATTTCACCATCTAACATTAACCACGCAGGGGTATAACCCATGCTGGAATGTACTGAAGTGTGGTATGCCATGAGCACATATGGGAGTCGTAGATCCCAATCTCGACAATCAAGGCGTGTTTCTTTGGTCAACATTTCCGCTAAATAGTATTGGTGATGACAACCTAATACTATACACCCTTTGGCCGTCCCCAAATTTCCAGTTGTGACCACTGTATGGACCGCCTAGTAGTCTACCAGGACGCAGCCTAGGCTAGATGCCTTTCCTGCATATGCGCATGAGATTGAGGCCCATGCCCTGACAGAGCTCGGGGATCAGTCGGCTCTGAAAAAACACGATTGCAGAACATGGCCCAGGGGACACTAGTCTAACATGAGATCGAGAACCATGCTCATAGAAACATGATTGAGAAACATAGTCCACGCTTCCTTCATGTGATGGCCCTCTCCCGCATATACCCTCCCACTTCCCAAAGAATCACTTTTCATGACCTCTGATCACGGGAGGCATGGCTCGCAAAACGAATGCTTACCATGGCCTGACTGTGCATTGAGCCATCTTGATCACACACAACCAGTAACGGGTTGATGAACTAACATGATCAAGATGACAGGCCGGTGATGTAGTCGATAGTGATCACCATCTGAGCTCATGCTCAGGGGCAACCGACGGTCTGATCCAAAACTATCTGCCAACAGCATAGGAACTTTGACCATTTTCCCCGGGCTTTCCTGCAGGGCCCCTCTAGCAGACGGTCTAGTTTGCCCTGGGTGAGGATTGTCGCCTCCTACCATGCATGTCCACTTACTAAGATCGGATGAACCAAAACCTCACCAGCCCGAACAATGTGCCGACTAGACGGTACCACAGTAGGATGTTAATTTATCCTTCATTAGACACGCAAGCCTTCAGTGTCTCCTCTGCACTATAGTACTGATTTCACATGCCCCCGGACCCTCGTGGGCCCACTGCCGCCTGTTCTCGCCAACCCTTCGAGGAGCATATCCCTCTCAGTCGACGAGAGTGCGATTAAGTCTCTCCACCATCCCATCACTCCGCAGATGATACAGAGTTGTACGGGTCTTGACAATATGAAACAATTTGCAGAGCTCGGAGATCAGCCGGCTCTCAAAATTACTTCCTTGAACGGAGTGCAGTTCATAGGGCATTCCAAAGTGGCAGAACACATTGCTTGCCAAGACCTCCACAATTGTGGATGCCTCTTGGTCCGGAAAAGCAAATGTTTCTACCCACTTCGTAAAATAATTTTGTAATACGAGGATGTATTTATTTCCATCATCCGTCATATTCAAGGGTCTGAGCACATCAATAGCCACTCACTCCCACGGTGCACCAACAATTTCTACTTGTAATGGTGCGGAATTTGTGCTGGCCGACATGGGACACATTTAGCGACCCATACTATCACGAATTCAGATCCACTGGAATCTCTGGTTGATTCTAGTTAATGTCCACCCGACAGCTAGATGACCGGCATTATCGTGCAATTGTTGTAAAATTGTTTCACGATAACATTCCGGAATCACCAGGCAGTTATTAATGTAGAGAACACCTTGTTGTATGTGGCATTCCTCGAACTGCTGGTAGTAGTACTTGGCTGTTGCAGATAATGGTGTAACAGATTCCCGGGGAGGGCGTACCCCTCATGGATCCACGCGTATATATTCTGTGTCTGCGTGTCTGTTGCTTGTTCATGAGCGACTTTCTCCATGTTCCACTTTGCACACCACAATTCGGGGAACACCGGAGATGGCTGTGTTGTATATGTCACAGTGGTGGCTACTTCTGGTTCATTCTCAAGCCCGATTCTGCTTGGCATTGGCATTTCCTTGCAGTCTGCCTGGTCTATGAACCACATTGAAGGTAAAAACCTGCAGGGATTCCTGCCACCTCGCTACCTGGCCCTCAGGATTTTAAAGTTTGCAGAGCCAGCATAGGGAAGCATGATCCATACGGAGAGTAAATGGGCGGTCGTACAGAAAGTGTTTATAATACTTGGCAAAGTAGACCACAGCCAGTAATTCCTGCTTAGTGGTCGCGTAATGTTTTTCTGTTTTATTCAGAGTACGCGAAACATAACCCAGTACCTGCTCTGTTCCATCCTCTGTGACCTGAGATAGAACTGCACCAATAGCGTAAACTGATGCATCAGTGTCCAGGATGAAATGGAGGTTAGGGTTAGGATGAGCGAGAATAGGAGTGGTCGTCAAGAGTTCCTTCAATGCCCTGAAGAAACCTTCACACTCACTTGTCCACTCGAAGGGTCGATCCTTTTCAGTGATCTTGAAGAGAGGTGATGCAATCTCACTGAGATGACAGGTGTATTGACGATAGTATTGACATAGACCAAGGAAGCTCCTGGTTTCCATGACAGACTCAGGGATCTCCCACTCTGTCACAGTTTTTGTTTTTGATGGTTGGGTGGCCACTCGATCACCGGATATGACGTGTCCCAGGAACTTGACACTCTGTCTGAAGAGATGACATTTCTTGGGTTTGAGCTTCAAGTTAGCCATGAGGAATCTTGATAGCACGGTGTCTAAATTGGAAAGAGTTTGCTCAAATGTGGGACCAAATACGATCACATTGTCAATGTAACACAGACAAATTTCCCATTGCAGGGTAGTTAATACCTGCTCAATGAGATGCTCAAAAGTTCCAGGAGCATTGCACAACCCGTAGGGCATCTTGTGGAATTGAAAAAGACTGTCTCTGTATGCAGTCTTTTCCATGTCAGCCTCATCCATGGCTACCTGCCAGTACCCACTAGCTAAATCAAGGGTACAAAACCACTTGGTTCTGGACAAAGAATCTAAGGCCTGATCACAACAGACTCCTGATTCAAGTGTTATAGGGTCCGCTGTGACATTGAAGACGCGGAACGGAATACGTTCCTTGTTGGTGGTGTCCATGATGATGCGGGGACTGGTGCATTGTGAGGCGAGCATGTATTCGGGGTCTGGTTCCAGCATGGCTGTGTGAGTGTTGTTTCCTAATTGTGGTGCAGTGGCCCACCAGATCCTTTCCTGTCCCGGCTCAACTGTGGCGGTGGTTGCTAATATCACTGCACACGTATCATATAATGACGACTCCGGTCTAAAGGGTATCCATCAGCCATGTATGTCTAGTTCTTGTTGCTTACAATGTATGATGGCTTCGCTGGCACTGAGGAAATCAGGACCAAAAAGGGCATCGTTTTGGATGGAGGCGATAACAACTCGCTGTATGAATTGCATCTCCTCTATCTGTATTACGAGGTTTACTACTCCAGCCACAGGTACATCTGCTCCCGTAGCTGTTTGTAAAAAGATGTTTGTAGGCTTAAGAGGTGGCTTCTTATGAGGTGGGATGCTCTCATACAAGCGCTTGTTGAAGACAGTGATGAAAGCTCCAGTGTCCACAGTGGCACTGGTGGAAATTCCGCTAAACAGACAGGCACATTTATATATTACTTTACGGTGAGCCTGCGGAAGAATCTCCAATGATACCATTTGAGGCAGTGATGGTGGTGCAGTATCATTCTGTATATAGGCGGCTTGTTTCTGGATAGCTTCCGTGAGTGCAGTTGGTGGCTGAGTATGGAAAGGGCCAACTCGTCGTCGTCGCTGCTGCTGTGATTGCTTGGGCGATGATGGGGTCGGGGTGGCAGTGGTGGTGGCATTGTTGCTGATTCTGCATAAGCTGTGTTCGTGTATACTGCAGTGCGGATAGGAATCTCACGTTCGCGGATAAGGGCTACCTGTATGAGCCACTTTTTACACAGCAACATGTGAAGTTGAAGCGCAGAAGAAGCAAAGGTGTTGTGGGACGTTTCTTTTCTTTGTCCGATGTTTCTTCTTGCGGATCCATGATGTTGAATGGGTGCTTTCTTCGGAATCACTGCTGATAGTGCATGTTGGTGATGTGGCGGTAATAGGCTGTGAGTTGCAAACTACTAAAGGACACCGGGTGTTAAGTGCCATGGCGGTGCGACGTGGTGCTTGCAAAAACGTTGTTTCAACCTACCACTGCCGTTTTACATAGGAAAGAAGGTTGTGTAGATGCGGAAAGTGTTGGTCACATTTTCCGCAGAAGGAAGATGGCAGTGGAAGAAGCCGGGTGCAGGTGAGTGTATGATGTTGTAGGAATATGTTGATGAGTAGGTGTAACCGCCTGACGTAGTTGTTCAGAGGCCGCAGTTGAGCCAAGTTGTAGGGATGGGCACCGAAGTGACT
Organism: Chaetoderma sp. LZ-2023a; assembly: GCA_034401795.1. Taxonomy (NCBI): domain Eukaryota; kingdom Metazoa; phylum Mollusca; class Caudofoveata; order Chaetodermatida; family Chaetodermatidae; genus Chaetoderma; species Chaetoderma sp. LZ-2023a. Next base: position 117,995,377 of record CM067373.1, read on the forward strand.
GTAATCGGTGCCCATGTTAGTTTGACAGATTCTCTGGTGGCGGGGTTCGTCGGTCAGCGGTTGGGGTTGTGGCTGGAGGGTGGTTTGGGAATTGTTCCCTCCAATGGCCTGGCTGACCACATCCAAAGCATGTGGATGGTGGCGGTGCTGATGCTGTGGTTGATTGTGGTCTAGTGGTGGTTTGTGTTGCTACAGTAGTGCTGAGTGTCATCACAAGGTTGGTGGGTGCTGAGATCTGTTTAGTTATCGCTTCTAACCTTTCATGCATGTTTTGTCTATTGTTATTGTTGTGCTAGGTCCCATGTCCTTGGGCATTGTCGTGGCCTCCACGATGGAATTGGCCAAAACCTCTAGTCACGTGATTTTGACCGGGGTTTCTGATTGTGTGTGTTGTTCATTATTGGTGGCGCTTGCGGATGTGGTAGTTGATTCTGTTGTAGTTGCGACATTAACACCATTTATTTCATTAATTGGATGCAGTTGGCGGCGATTATTTTTCTCCCACTCCAAGAAGTTCTCGATCGGAACTGCGGTAGCCATAAGTTGTTGAAGGCTACCGTTCTCGATGAGAAACAGTTTTTCTTTGAGGGCGGGCTCTCCGCTTAACGCGTCTATGAATGTATCGAGATGTAGATGTGTTACGCCTTCGATATTTGTGCTGGGGTATGCGTGGATGCGACTCACTAATTCTGGAAATGTTTCCTCTGAGCATCGACATAGATTCTTCAGTTGAAGCCGACTTGTTTCTCCAAGGGCGGTGTCGCCAAATCTTTCCGACAATGCGTTCTGTAGTTCCATGTAAGCTGGTGTGTAATCTGTTCCTAAGTCTGCCAGACGTGAATGATGTGCGTGCTGGGTACGTTGCCTGATGTATTGCTGGAATGGTGTAGCCATATCCTTCAGTTCGTAGCGCTCTAGCCATATCCTCCAGTTCGTAGCGCTGTCCTGGTGAATAATAAGGAGATGATGTGCGAAAAGGAGGTGATACGAGATATGGTACATGAGTATCTGGGCACTGATCACTCATTGATGACATAGGTGAACATAATGGTCGTGAGGGCGGTAGTTGCCCCCCTAGGGGTCTTTGATGTGGTCATCCGCGATCCGGCGTAGATGGTGGTAGCCTATTGTGGAGATTTTATAAGGTGATGTATTGAGTTCCCGCCTGTGAGGCATCGCGGAATGTCCCCTCGCTGATTGGTGAGAACCCATGTTGTAGCGGTGCTGGTCGTTCTGCACTGGTTAAATTTGTTACATTGTCGGTGAGCACGCGAGCAGTACATCCGTCGTATGATGCTACCTCTAAATCAAGGGAATATTGACTGTCAGATGAAGGAGACTGAAACTCGCAGTTGGTGAGTGTATGCGTGGGTTCACTTCTCGTTTCAGCCCCACATCGGGCACCACTTGATGCTCGTGGGGGTATGTGCTGGTCTGCCATTAAATATCCCCCCCAGTACGCGATGACCGCGATGGCTGGTTATCTGCGGATATTAGGGTTGTGGATCCCGTATGACATCTCTCCGCAGTGTACAGAAACCGACTTTAGCTGGTGGAACACTGATGTTCCAGTGGGGCCGTGCGACCATTGCCGCTGAGATTGAACCACAGTGTCATCCCAACTGTTTGTGTCACTGGTGTGTCTTTCCATACTAATTAAGAGAATGGCATAATTAGAAAACTATTCTTAGAATATAAATAAGTACTATACAAACAGGGTGAATCGTTTGACAGTTATATGAGCACAATAATACCCAATATAGAGCTAGCTGGTGTCCTTTCTACGTGGTGTCACCGACCGCACAGATCCTTGAATCCACAGAGGTATCCCCGCAAGAGAAGCATCCATATAAGAGATCACTAAGTAACTTAATATAAGTTAATATACCCCTAGCATACACAGAGAGAACATTATTGCTGCAAGAGGAAAGTGCCTCGCGTGGGCCTCCACTACCAAATATTTCATGATGGTGCGAGAGGAAGGTGCCTCAAGCAGGCCTCCATCACAGGAATTCTCGCTGTTGCGAGAGGCAAGTGCCTCGTGTGGGCCTCCGTCACAGGAAAATGCCTTCAATGCCGAAGCGGAGGAAAAGAGTTGCTGAAAAGGGCCACTCTTCTGTTCTTCAGAAAATGCTAAGTGCTGAAAAATCCTAGTGAAGCCATAATTAACGTGATGCATACTGGTTTACGTGAAGGCGGAATGAGTGGTTTCCGAAGAATTCCCACATCACCGTCTTATGTAGTTCCAAGATGCAGTATTGGTAGAAGCCGCTTTATTTATGCGGGCCTTCTGCTACAGTCTAACCTACCAATTAAGTGTTAGAAACGAAAACTGGCTTTGGCCGCAAGTGGCAGGGATTCCACCTATCGTTAGACACAGTTGTTCAATGGGCGCAGACGCCTAGCTTCCTGTGGGTCACTTTGAAAGAGCATCTACCTCCACGGACAGTATGCGTACATGTTACATCGCAACGCATCCGAATTTGATGAAAATCTGGCTACCTTGCTCCGCAACCACATAAAACATCACCTGGACAATGGCTACCTTTCACATAAGCAAGTTTGATCACTGACATATTGTTAAGACGGGGATAGAGAGGCGAATATCCATATTGAGCGTCCTTTCCAGACACGCCGACGAGTTGGATGGAGATGCGCATCTCATCCGTCACCGTTTCCTATGGATCTAACTTTTGACCTGTCATTAGGATTAGGTTCCAATGTGCCCAGATATGCACTGCGGGCCAGTAAATACACCTATCAAGCTCACATTAATAACTATATGTTTTCGCAGTGCTTTCCTTCGTTGGCAGGGTTATCTGGCTAACAAGTATCCGAGGATATGCTGGAGATGTATGTACATCAGCACTTTAACCATCACCGCTCGGAAACCTCTGATAGGGTCCCAGGGTCGGATCAGATCAATGTGCTGATGGGACGTCCAAACAATTAAAAAGCCATATGTCTCCTAACGAAGAGATTGTCCCTAACCACTTTAACCCATCCTATTGGGCTGAATAGTAAGGTTTAGTCGGTAACATGCCGGGCTCAAACAATTAGGGCACGGTCAGTGACCTAAGTGTAAAATTGATGATGGTAGGAATAAGTGATGCGGATATAAATGTTGCTGTTTAGTATTTCCTAGCGTACTACAGTCTTAAGTTTTCTATAATTAAACAAAACATATCAACGGAATGGCTATCTGCCATATACAACTAACCAATGCAATGAACAATGACAATTTATATATATATATAAATTAATGAGGTAGTATGTATCATGTTGATAGACCTAAATGGTGCGGTTAGTTAAAGAACCTACAGTAAATAAGGATAATATGGACAGTAATAAAGAAATTATAAATTCCGGTCCTAAGACCGGGAAGGCACCTATTAGTCATCAGTGCCATATACGGAGATAATAATTAGATGTACAATAGTATAGTTACTTGAGTACCTAATAGTCGTCGGTGTGGAACAGGCTACTATGTTACTGAAATTGAGACGCTAACATATTCATAGCACGAGTTGACACGTTCTCTGGAGCTGGAGAGATTTCCGCAGGCGATTTCCACAGCTGATCTCCGCAGCTTGACTCCACAAGCAGATTCCTCCAGGCAGGGTAGATACGGTGCATACTCATGACAGTGAAACAGAGCAGTGTAGTAGCATCTATTAGATAGTCTCTATAACTAAATCATAATTTATACGGAAGTGATAAAGTTGTCCGTCCGGCAACGGAAGTAGTAAAGTTAAAGGTTGCCCATTAACAGAGGGGGGTATAAAAATGTTAAGCATATACATAACTTGGCACACGGTGCGGGATGCGTTGCAGGGGGACCTAGCAAAGTCCACCAGACTGTGGTCCAAAAGTTAATTAAAACACACACAACATGCAGTGCGGAATTTAGTGTCCACTTTTCAGCATAGTTGGCAGATCCGGCGAGTCGTCCACCAAGAATCACCGTAGCGCTACATCACTTAGGATTACATTTCGGGGCCCGCATGGCCCCCTCCAGCAGAAATTGCATTAGGAAAGTCTGGATGTGGAAGGTCAAACTTTAAATTTAGTTTATTACTCCAAAATTCCGTGGAAGCCGAGTACGTCCTACACCGTGGGTGTGCTGGGTTCCGTAAGACACCAGTTGAAGTGAAGATCACTGGTAGGTCAGCAGGTTACATCCGTCATCCAATTGGTCGAGTCGTCCTACGCAGGTCCGGCGTCCACGCTGGCGATGCTCCTTATCCTCGATTTTTCACCCCTTTGATCCTCGCTGTGACGTCAGGGCTGGGCGCCTCAACCAATCAGCGGCCGAGCGCCAGCTAATCAGCGTGCTGGTATGCTAGTGACGTATGGACCACGTGTACACAGATCTCTGTATTTACTCTAATATATACACGCGACTACAACGCTATAGCAATATTTTAAGTATAATTTAGCGAGGAGCTTCGACGATAACTCAGCCATTTCTGTGCCGATTTTGAAACGGTTTACAGTTTTGGAAATCTCGTTTAATTCTGATTCTAATCGGTACCAAGAACAACGAGAACGGATAAATTATAAACATTTACGAGTACCTACTCGGTACACTATAGGCATGCACTCGCTTCCAATTCCGAGACGTGTTGTCAGGGAAGCTGTGACGCACGCGCATGCGCACCATGCGTCTCAACGGACTTAGTCATCTTCGACGAAATACCTCTCGTATAGGGCTTACATACGCTTATTGCTCTACCGAGGGGCTGCGCTTTGGAATGAATCCAGCACGGCCGGTCCGTACCCAGCCTTGCTGGTTTTAGCCATGCCCCGCCCATCTCTAACTAAACTTCACCCACACCGCGCATGTGTTGGGATCAATCGATCTCTGAACTCCCTGCCTATCGATTTCTAGAAAACTATGCACGAAAGCTGTTGAATATTTTGAAATTAATTTGACTAGGTGCTGTTGCCGCCTATGGCAGCAACATCGCCCAGTCAAATTAGTTTCAAAATATTCAACAGCAAGTTTGTTAAATAGTAGACATACAATTCTTACAATGTGTCTGACTTTTAAGAGTTAAAGACGGTCCGTATAGAATCATTTATGACGTAATGATTATGACGTCATCCTATGCGCCACTTATCTGATTATGACGTGGTATGACGTCATTACTCTGGAAAGGTCCATTGCCTTTATAGTAGTACCACGTTTCAGAACTTTAACCAAGTACTCCTCAACATTTGTGATTGTTTGCTCGATGAGCATTACACCGCTCCTTACCAAACTCTTCCAGGTAGTGTGCTGCATTACATTTGAGAGCTGCTGCTTTGGTTCCCAATTTACTTGTTATATCATAACCGGTTAGAGTATAGAGAGCCAGCAAAACATGGTTTATTTCTCAGGTTTTCTATGCAAATATGTGTAATGGAATATATCTAGTACAATTGCCAATACATACCGCCTCTCATCCAGAGTTCACCGAGGCCATGCCCAAGCAGTATATATCTCAGAAATGAAGAAGCAATATCAACACATTAGTGTAAAAAAGCACAACGATTCGGTTAGTCCCATCCTAAGTTCGAAGTCATTCCCAATGGAACAGTAGTGAAAGGTGGCTTTGAGTTCTTTCTCGAGCATGGAAAGGCGAGCTGAGAGGCGCAGCGAACTGAGGTCTCAGCTTTCCTAATCCTAACTAATCTTTCCTACTCAAAGAAGGCTCTTCTCGGGCCTGTAAATCGAAGCAGCATGGATCAGGGGGACCAAGCGCATTCACAGTGTGACAACTTCGATGGGATCTAACCTGGACGGTGGTAACACTCCACCAGCGACAACATACCACTTGAGGATGGTCCAAGTAAAATGTGATGGCCTACTGAATGGAAAAAGAAGCAGCATTTTTGGTGGGGGGTCCGTGCCTCGGCACGAAGGCCATCACCTGCTTCAAAAGAAGCGGCAAAAAGGCAAATGTCTTGCTTTACAATATTCCTTTTCAGAAAAAGGAGCAACACCGTTATGACACTATTGGTTTGGCTTCACACCACACGAATCAGTTGTCACAGAATAAAAAGTTGTCATGGGAGGAAGATTTCTACGAAAGGAGCAGAAACCAAACTTGATCAGAGACGAGTACCAATTGGGGGTTTCTCCCGAAGTTGTCTTCGTAGTAGACGGAGAGTGGCGGAAACAATTCCAGGCGAAGTTCTAGCAAGGACAGAATCAATGGTCTTGCTGGTGTGCGGTCAAATCTACTTCACTTTGGAGTCAGAAGACGTGACTAGATTTTCGAGTCAGTGAAGTCTTCTGAGTGGTACAATCGTAGTTGAGATTACTGGAGGCGGAAGAATGTGTGTGTAGTTATTTGTTCTTAGGTTTAATTAGTCAGATTTTTATTGGCGGCCTTTATAAAAGATTAGGATGTCCCGCTGACTATGTAGATGTTGACCCACTATGAGTGGTCAAAGTCCCCATGGTTTCGCAGTGCATTTTCTCAGTCATTTCTGAACCAGGGAGTGGAGAGATGTGTACCATTGACTGGAGCCGTTGACGAGGCAGCCCAAGGACAACGTCTTCACAGCTGGTCTTCTAGCATAGAGCGAGCAGCTTTTATACTCTCAGCTCTGCATCTCATTATCATTTTTGAGAAATGGCATGCTTTCCTTTGTGATCAACAGTCAATCAGTAGTCATTCTTACACTCCCGCCAGCTTTCATAGCATTCAGCAGGAGGCAGCGAGTTCAATGGTGAGACTGTAGTCAAGTTGTTTTCTGTGTGGAGGTTCAGCAATTTATCTATTGGAACTGTGCTGCTTCTCTGTCTTGACCCACTTTTGTCATTGTGAGGAAGCGGAAATCCCAGGTTTTCTAAATGTACCAAACATTCTCGAAAACCTTTTGTGATTATGGCCATTGTGCGAGGAGGAAGTTGTGCAAAGATCATATTTACAAAATAAGTGTCCACGCAGTCAACCCTTAACCCATGAAAGAAAACCCCTTGTATATTAGAGGTACTCCCAGTGGCCTGGCCCATGGGCAGAGGGGACGAATCGTGTCTTAGACGTTTTCGCCATTGTACATGCTTTAGTTACAGGCGTCCCCAGAGCAGCCATAGTGCACCCCAGAGGGCGAATTACTGGTTCTGGGTTGGCTAGTCCGTCCTGATCACACAGCACTCATAGCCATCAATACCCTTATTGAAGACAATACCCATGACGTTAGCGGGAAGGTGGTTGTCGTGTAGGAATTTTCATAGGGGTGGAGGGTGGGATGGAAGAGGACGGCATACTTTTCGATTTTTGCCCGAGCTTTTTGGGCTCAGGGTTTTGCATTTTTTGTGTGGTGGGCAACCATCAATTTTTCTTTGCCTCTATTAAAATGCGAACCCTAATACAATAGAATAGTGGCTCATCCTAATTAGCCTCGGAGTACTTCTTTCCTCCAAGACCCGAGAATGAGCGGCACCTGAACAATGATACACAGTAAGAAATATATATTATACATATGATAAAAAATGTGTGGTATACATAATGTTTTAGGGACTTATATGTACACTGTTCTCAGAACTTAAAATAGTCTTTACTGTGAGAGTTCAAGGTCAGTTCACGGTTATAGTCGCTGAAGACTGGTGGTATAAATCCCTTGGTAGGGTCACGAGTGTTAGGTAATCTGTTCTGAATCAGTTCTCACTCTTTTCCAAGAAGGGTCGTGCTGAGGAGGGATACTGGCAGGATCCATTAGCAACAGTCTCAGAGGTTGTCGCAGCGGTGCTAGAAGCTGGTCTAATGGGCGGGTGATTGGCATAAACTCTGTCTGAGTGCTCTGCAATGCCTTGGCGGTGGATACTGCAGAGCTGTGTCCCCATTTATGTGGCATGACCATTCGCTAGTCCCGAGGAATCGGTCGGACAACTGCATCTTGTAGTAAAGCATATAGCTGAGCGATTGAAAGAATGTATGTATGTGGTTCTCAGGTTCTAAAACTGGTGGTCGGGTAAGCCCGAGCTTGTCGTAGCATTTCCTGCGTATATATGTTCATAGGAGTCTTCATGATAGCCAGATCGAAGGTAGGATTAGTTTGATCACTCGTGGCAATGGTAAAAAAGCCACATCGGTGGTATTGGTTGAGGCGATGGAAAAATCATCTCCCACGGCTGGAATAGGTACGGTACTTCCGGAATTAACCAAATCGCTGGCGCTAGTAAAACTTAGCAGCACGTCTGCAGTAGTTGTAATCATGGTGGTTATCGTAGCAACAGGAGTCTCTGTTACGGTGGTAGCAATCACGGTGGTGGTTGTAGTGACAGGAGTTTCTGTTGCGGTGGTAGCAATCGTGGTGATGGTTGTAGGAACAGGAGTTTCTGTTGCCACAGTAGCAATCACGGCGGTGATGGTAGCTGGAGCAGAGGTAGTTTTTATGCTCCCCGAAAAAAAATTTGCAGGAGCATATAGTCACCGCTTTGTCCATTTGTCCATTCGTCTGTCCGTTCGTCCGTCCGTTCATCTATCTGTTCACCATATATAAGTTTGTCCGGGACATAGTTTCTAGACTTTCTCACATATGGTCACCAAACTTGGTATGTGGATGCATCTTAGGGAGAAGGTGTGCGGTGTATGAAAAGTAGGTCAAAAGTACGTCATGCTGACCTACTTTTCATGGTCGATTGAATATCACAGAAAATGTTTGTCCGTGCCATAGTTTCAAGACTTTTGCACATGTGCTCACCAAACTTGGTATGTGGATGCATCTTAGGGAGAAGGTGTGCAGAGTATCAAAAGTAGGTCAAACGTAGGTCATGTTGACCTGCTTTTCATGGTCGATTGAATATCACAGAAAATGTTTGTCCGGGCTATAGTTTCAAGACTTTTTTCACATATGGTCAACAATTTTGGGAGATTTTCACTGGGTCCATGCAGCGAACTCCATCATGGTATGTTGTATTGATGCAATGCAGCTGTACAGGTCAGCTATGTGGGTTATTATCTGGGCAATGCTATCTTGGAACTGGCTGTGTGTGTGTAGTTCGGGGTGGTTGAGATATTCCTTGCACAGCTTTTAAATAAGCATCCTTTTGAGGGGGAGCATCGGTAGATGGAGGAACAGTAGGTGTATGATCTGCGGTAGAACTAGACACCACAGTAACGGGGTGTAGCTGATTATTAACCTTCTTGCTGGGCCCACGAGGTCCGGTGTTTTTGTGTACTACTGCCACAGTTTTGGGGGCATCTTGTAAGTTCTCTACTAGACAGATAATTTGTCTCTGAGCAGCCTTTCAGTCCAAGAAACTGTTGATCCGAATGGTGGTATTTGTAAGCTCTGTGATGTCGCGTTTATCAGCTTGATACAAACAATCCTTTAACTCAGGGTGCCCACTAAGGGCGTCGATAAAACTATCGATAAGAATGGAGTTTTGTGCTTCTCCATGTAGCGTTCCATAAGCAGTTAGGCACGTGTCAACATGTGGCCAGCGAGCTCCAGCAGGGTTTACGATTATTCCCATCGCATGGCTAGTCTCTGCTTTGACACTATCACTGAAGCGCTTCTGTAGAGCAGCGCTAAGTCGGTCAAAAGACGGCGGTACCGTAATTCGTAAATCAGATGGAGTTCTTTCCCCTTCACGGGCGTGGCCAGGTACATGCCCTTGTCAGCATATTTTAGGTCCGCTATAAGTTTGAATTGGCAGAGGGATTCCACACAGCATATGCTTCATCCAGATGATTATGATTAAGAGACCACAAAATGTTGCGAGTCATATTGCATAGGATCGGTCGACCAAGGATGGCAGTAGTCATCATCATCATCCTCCATATTTCGTTCCTTGGCAGTGGTGGATAATCGTGGTTGGTATAATCCCAGTCAAAACTCAAGTCTTGTATGCCATCACACCAGGTCATCGTCTGACTTGTCATCTCGTCATTCTGGAATTCTTTCGGGCCATGGGAGGAAGTGGCAGTCCAGCAGAGGCGAGAACCATTCTGACCCTGGGCTCCTGAATGTTACTTAGGTCTCTCAGCAGTTCTCAAGGCTTATGATCACTCTCCCTTAGCATGGGTGAGGGGCTCCACCCATACATATTTGCTGACCACAGTAGCCAGGAGCTTCCTTGGAGGCACTTGAGTCTGGAGAGGCATCCCCAGGCCGATGGGTGGGTCCTTCCATGGAGAGTGATCCATTCAGGTTAATCCTGGGGGGAACAGGAGGTGAGTGTGGATGATGTGCGTGCCAGCCGGGAGGAAAAGAGTGGTGGGGCTGCAGGTGATCTTTCCTGCCTGCATTCGAACTGAGCTCTATTTTAAGCGCTTCTCTCTCAGGCACTAGTGTCTCAAGGAGGGGAGAGGGGAGCGAGAAAGAAGGCACGGGGAGAAGCAGGTTTTTTTCACTAACGTTTAGTTTTTCCTAAGCTCCTTGCATTGTCTTTTAGTCATAGGCTGAAAAGGAGTGCATGCGCACGATGTCGTGAGCAATTCGCTTCCCCAGCACCTCAGGGTCCTATCTGAACTGTCATCACTTCGGAGGCTGGAGGGCCTGTGGAGTGACAGAAGGGAACTCTCTCGGGGGGAGGTCTTACATTGTCGGGCGAGACCAGGCTCTTTTCCTACCTTATCCCGGGCAGTCGGTATGTCACTAATGGTCGCTACTCATTCCGTCAGTCGATACAATTAAGGTTAGTCAGTCACAGGAGTTGTTTGGCGCTGAAACGAGTTATCTTCAAATAATCTGCCAACTTTAGTGTTCGCTAACGAGGGGTGAAGCGAAGGGGCGTAGGTTAGCAGCTGCCACCTGGTTGATCCGTGGTTCCCAGTGGGCATCTGGGGGGGGGGGGGAGGTGAGGGTCCTTCTGTGTGTGCCTAATCCTGAGTGTTTGTGTGGAATAAGGCTCCAGTCATCCGCAAAAGGATGTTATCGGTTAGATTACACAGGCCCATGTAATTAAAAGAGGAAAGAGCTTTGATGGAACCCTTGCCGAGCCCGAGCGCTATGAAGACGCAGCAGACTTGGAAAAGATTCTGATGATGTGGGGCTCTCAGGTTTGGTCTCTCAGAACTGGTGTTAACAACAGGATTGAATAATTACCTAAGCATTGTCCTGACCGCTGGCCTAGTGGTAAAAAAAGAGAAGCTGAATGCTTCAGAGGGGCTACGCCTCCATGTAGAAAATCCAACCTAGGGGATACATTTGAAGTGTCCTAGTACAGGGTGCAAAAGTTTAGGTGGCAGAGCTTCCTCTCAAGAATTCCTTAAGTGAGGGTCGCAAGACCCATCATGTGGTCAAAAGGAAGGCTGGTGTTAGTCGAAGCCAAGACACGAAACGTCCATGGGGAACGACCTTATGTGGCACGAGACAATGTCACAACATCGAAGTCATTCACAATGGAACAGTAGCAAAAGGTGGCTTCAAGTTCTTTCTCGAGCCAGGAAAGGTGAGCTGAGAGGCGCAGCGAACTGAGGCCTCAGCTTTCCTAATACTAACTAATCTTTCCTACTCGAAGGAGGCTCTTCTCGGGCATGTAAATCAAAGCAGCAGAGATCAGGGAAAGCAAGCACGCGCACTAAGCGTGGCAACTTCGATGGGAGCTAACAGGCAAGACGGTACAACTCTGCCAGTGACAATATACTACTTGAGGGTGGCCTACTGAATGGAAAAAGAAGCAGCATTTATGGTGGGGGAATCTGTGCCTCTGCACAAAGGGCGTCACCTGCTTCAAAAGAAGTGGCAAAAAGGCGAACATCCTGCTTTACAATATTCCTTTTCGGAAAACGTAGCGACACCATTATGCCGCTATTAGTTTGGCTTCACGCTGAATGGTGCATGGGGTAGTGGTCCACTAGAGGTGGTAAGATAGATGATCCCTTTTTAGAACATTCCCAGTCAAAAAGGGGAACTACCACTAACATTGGGAAAGTTACCAAAAGGAGGTGCTTAAGTCGATATATCTAACATTCTGTAGAGAAAATGCAAGTTAGCTTAGTGTGCACATTTAATATTTAGAAAACATTCATGGTTCAATTTGCTTTCAATCGCAGAAGGAATTTCAGCAGTCAATTTGCTTTCAATCGCAGAAGGAATTTCAGCAGTCATGGTCCACAGTCCCGTCAAACGCTGGGTTTAGGTTGTGCTATTGCGGGAATTGTCAGCTTTTAACCAACCTTGGTAGCTATATTCCCGAGGTACAACGTTGCACGGTAACTTAGTCCTCAGTGGCCAATGGTTACAACGAGCGAGCGATTCTTCTAAAGAATGGATGAAAGTTCAGCGGTTCCGTCGACATGGGGGTCGTTGGTGAGGCAGCCTGAGGACAACCTCTTCGCGGCTGATTTTGTAGTGTAGAATGAACAGCTGGTCTTCTAGCATAGAGCGAGCAGCTTTTATACTCTTAGTTCTGCATCCCATTATATTTTTTACGAATGGCAGGCATTCCTTAGCGATCAACAGCCAATAAGCAGGCATTCTTACACTCATGCCAGCTGTCATACCATTAAGCAGGAGTCAGTGCGTTCAATGGAAAGACTGTATTCAAGTCATATTTTTCTGTGGGGAGGGTCAGCAATTTATCTGTTGAAACGTCACTCTTTCTGTGTCTTGCCCCTTTATTATCATCGTAAGCAAGCGGACAGCTCAGGCTTTCTGAAGGTACCAAACATTCTCAGAAACCTTTCTGATCATGGCCATTATGTGAGGAAGAAGTCGTGCAAACTAAAAGCGTCCACTGAGTAAAACCTTACCCCATCAAAGAAAACCCCTGTCTGTTACGAAGGTACTCCAAGAGGCAAGGTGCATGCACAGAGGGGGCATCTTAGACGTTAGTTTTTAAACTCGTTTCTAGTAGGAAATCTTGTCTATTGGTAACAAGGTGCAAACATACTGTTCGACTTCTCCAAAGGTTTTGACAAGGTAGCCCATCTAAAACTACTTCACAAACCTGAATACTAGGGAATAAGAGGGAATGTCAACAACTGGATCAAAGACTTGGCGAACACCAACAACATGTGGTATTAGATGGTGTGACATCATAGACAGCTCCTGTAGAGTCAGATGTACTACAGGATGGTGTTCCCTTGCCACTCCTATTTCTCATATTCATTACTGATTTTCCACACTGCATCTCGCCAGAAGCAACAACTAGACAATTTACTAACAATACTATGATCTATCATGACATCAGATCAAGCGAATATGCAAAACAGCTCCAAAAATGACCGCGATGTCTTACAATGGTGCGAGAGCGACTGGCTGATGGAATTTCATCACGTGTAAAATGATTAATATCACCAACAAGAGGATTCCAATCTCAAGACAGTAAGCAATCAACGTTCACAGTTGACATAGTTGATGAACTAAATACAGCTAAATATCTGGGAATAGATCTATATAAGTTTTGAAAAATAGTTAATCAGAACTGTTAATTTGATCAGGTGCTGCCATATCTCAATTCAATGTCATGATCTGACGTCGTGTCTGTCACTGTGATGGCCACCCTATACGTTATCACTATCGCTATTGGACAATTATACACCAGATGTCATATCACCAGGAGACCTCATCGAAACATACACAATTTTAACTGGAAAGGAGAACATCAAAGCAGACCAATGTTTTACTTTAGCAAACCATTCTGGACGACGAGGTCACAAGTTTAAACTATTCAAGAGTCAGTACAGAACACTAGCGTGGTGGTTTTTTTCATCTGTAGGGTGGTGAACACGTGGAACAGCTTACCCGAAAGTGCTATTAATGGGGAAACTGTAAACACATTTAAGAATGCACTAGATAGACATAGGAAATTAACGAAATACTCTATCCTCGCATAATATACCCATGGACAGATAAGTAGGTAAAAGCCTAACTTCGTCCATTAATGTGACTCTAACTCTAACTCAATGGTGTGTGCCAGATCTTGAATGTTACTGATTAGCTGTGTCTCGCAAGAGTGCCGTTTTCGATATCCATGCTGTACATCAGTCAACATTGAGAGCTTGTCCATATGGCCCAGGATCGAACTGCAAATAATGTGTTTTTGCAGGTGGCTGATGTTAGGGATACTGGTCGATAGTCTTTTGGTTTGTTTTTCTCTCCTTTCTTGAAAATCACGTTTGCGTTTTCTACACTTTTGGTATCATGCCTTGATCGATAGAGGCTTAGAAGAACATGGCATAGACTGGAGCTACCCCATTTGTCATTTAGTTTAACTAATGGATTTCGGACACCTTCAAATGTCACTTTGATGTGCACAATGGCAGAATAATGATCGGGACCTTTATTTGGTATTGTGGAGCGATCTTCGTTATTGATTAAGATGGATGAGAACGGTTGGTTAGAAATATTAGCATTGTTCAAAGGTACAGAATAGACAGTCCCATTTGAATCTGTTAGTGGTGTGATATACGAACTATCACGTCTTTGCTGTTGATAAAACTCTAGAATCTCTTTGGGTTGCTGGTTGAATCAGGGCTGATGATGTTAGCAATGTATTCGTAATATGCATGTTTGCATAAAGACCGAGTTTGCTTCTTCATTTGCTAGTACTTTTGGAAATCATATTCCTTATTTGTTATCCTCGCTTGAATGTAGATGCGCTTTTTGTCTCTTGAAAGTTGTTTTACTTCTCTATTGATCCATGACTGGGTTATCAGGTTGATGTTATTTGAGATGGTACTGATTTAGTGATGGAAATGATCACGTTGTCTTTAATCTCTTCCCACCTTTGATGTTTCACAGACTTACTGTGTTTGGTATGATGTTTGACTCAACATATACGATGTCATGATCACTTATACCTGGAAGAACTACAAATTTGTTTAAGAGCGATGGACGATTTGTGATGAATAGGTCTAGGGTGTTGATTTTCTGTGTTGGAAAAGTGACCATTTGATTAAAAGGACAATTTTGAAGTGTAATCAAGAATCAGTTATTCGTGAATAGTGAATACTGGTTTCCACTGATTGGCTGGGTTTCTCAATGTATGTCACAATATCGTTCCTATGTTCAACCGATATTGCAAATCATTGGGTAACAGAAATCATTGCTTTGCAGTCCTTTTGGAAGCTCTGAATTCGTGTATCTAAATTTTCCATGAAGGTCAAGATGCACCTATACAATGCAACATGTGTCGGCTGAATAATGCTATACAATAATGTTGCAATAGGTGACACCTCCATAGACCCTCTTGAACAGACTCAATGTAAACAGCTACAAGCCATCACGATTAATCGCTGGTCACACAGTCTAATTTCAAATTCAGCACCGTATAAGCTCAGAAATTGGAATTTTCCGTACTGGGTGCCAACAAGTATAAGGCACGAACAGCGTGCCATAACACCAAGTAGTTAAGTGTTCTGCGATCACATTGCACAAAACGTACCACCGTCGCCGCCACCACCACCACCGTACTTTCGGACAAGGGTGGAACACAAAGAAAAATGTCGCAAGCAGAGTGAAAATGTGGAAGTAAATAATCAGGAGTTGTGAATGAATAGGCATCAAGTAACGAGTCACACAACAAGCTATCAGAAGAATGTTTTTTTGTGTTAAACTATCACAAACCTCTTCCTGTCCTGTATGGGTAGTCACAATGGGAAACGCAAGGGAAGAACCACGAATAACTGCACACGATAACGTTGCCACTAGGTTCCAAGAAGCGCATGCACCGCCAATCCCATAGTGCTGGTGATGGTGCTTTTTAAATGGTCAAAATGCTACTCCTCCATAGTCGCTTGACATATTTCAACCAAATTTGGCTAGACGGATTCTACGGTTATGGGTTCTAGAAATCTACTCAGAATTTTGATTGATCAATTTTTTGGGTGAAAATCTGAGATTCTATGAAAAATTTACCGGAAATGGTCAAAATGCTACTCCTCAGCTGCTTGAAATATTTCAACCAAATTTGACTAGATGGATTCTATGGTGGTAGGCTCTAGACCATCTGCTCAGACTTTTGACTGATCAATATTTTGGGTGAAAATCTTAGATTTTATGAAAAAATCTACCGGAAATGGTCAAAATGCTACTCCTCCTTAGCTGCTTGACATATTTCAACCACATTTGTCTAGATGGATTCTATCGTGGTAGGCTTTAGAACGCCTATTCATAATTTCGATTGATCAATTTTTTGGGTGAAAATCTTAGATTTTATGAAAAATCTACCAGAAATGGTCAAAATGCCACGTCTTCTTAGCTGCTCGACATATTTCAACCAAATTTGACTAGATGGATTCTATGGTGGTAGGCTCTAGACCGTCTGTTCAGAATTTTGACAGATCAATATTTTGGGTGAAAATCTTAGATTTTATGAAAAATCTACAAGAAAATGGGCAAAATGCTACTCCTCCTTAGTTGCGTGACACATTTCAACCACATTTGTCTAGATGGATTCTCTCGTGGTAGGCTTTAGAACTTCTATTCAGAATTTCGATTGATCAATTTTTTTTGGGCGAAAATCTTAGACTTTATGAAAAAATCTACCAGAAATGGTCAAAATGCTACGCCTTCTTAGCTGCTCGACATATTTCAACCAAATTTGACTAGATGGATTATATGGTGGTAGGCTCTAGGTCCTTTCAGAATTTTGATTAATCAATTGTTTGGGTGAAAATATTAGATTTTATTAAAAATCTACCGGAAATGCTCAAAATGCTACTCCTCTAGCTTCCTGACATATTTCAACCAACTTTGGCAAGATGGATTCTATGGTCGTAGACTGTAGAAGATCTATTCAGAATTTTGATTGATTAATTTTTTGGGTGAAAATCTTAGATTATGTAAAAGAAATTACCGGAAATTGTCAAAAAGCTACTCCTCATTGTCCGCTTGGCGGATTTCAACCTAGTTTTGCTGGAACTTTTTCAGAACTTGTATACAGAATTTTGATTAGTAAATGTTTGTGTGTGAAAATCCTGACTCGTGCAGACGACCTGACGCAACAGAGGGTGAAGGAAGTGCAGTCCTTGTCCTCACAAGAGAACGTGGTGAAGTCATTCGCCCAGTATCTCACCAGCCTGATGGCCCAAATCCCACAAAGGCCACTGTGAGATGACTACACAGACCAGGTGATGGCCCTGACACACAGCTTCAGAGCGATGGCCAGGCAGCAGTTCCAGGGTCAGCAGTACCAGGGCCAGGGTCTGCAGCCACACTTCCAGGGCCAGCAGCCACACTTCCAGGGCCAGCAGACACAGCAGTACCAGGGCCAGCAGACACAGCAGTACCAGGGCCAGCAGTACCAGGGCCAGCAGACACAGCAGTACCAGGGCCAGCAGACACAGCAGTACCAGGGCCAGCAGACACAGCAGTACCAGGGCCAGCAGACACAGCAGTACCAGGGCCAGTATACACAGCAGCAGACAGCAGCAGTCCCTGTCAGGGGTGTTGAGTGACTCGTTGATGGATCAGAGTTTTGAGAACCTCTGTCCCTTTCTGTCGGCTCTGACCTTTTGTCCTCTTCACAGCTCCACACACCTTCCTGCCTGGCCCGTTCTCCATCAGAGCCAGCTGGACCGTCTGCTACTAGAATTCTACCAGAACTCTTGGGCGAGTAGTGCGTGGACAGTTGTGTTTGTGTACTGTGTTTACAGACAGATTCTTTTTACAGACTTTTTCCACAGTCTGCTTTTTAGTGTATAACTTGTATTGTAATAAAGCTATTTCTTTTTTGTTTTTTGATAGTACATACACGTCTTCATCATTCATTGTTGCATTTAGAAAGAGTTCGAATGATAACGACACAAATCAATAACTATCCCAATAGTTGCAAGTCAATGATTATTTAATAAAATTAATATCTCCATAACATATATGCAATAACACTAAGTTAATAAAAGAGTGTGAAGTGAGAGTTCAACAATTTTTAAAGCCACACTTCGCAGCCCTTTATTAACTTTGATGACATTGGAATATTTATATTTATTTCATATTTATTGATTTGTGTGCAATCATGACCAGTAGAGAGAAAAATATAATTCTTTCGTTTTAAGATAATACGAAACATACAACAATTTATAGATATCAAGTAGTCATACGAAAGTCTTTCAATACTTGAGTTATATACAGTCACATGAATCACTTGGTATTCTTTCCTTTGTGAAGCAGTATGGCCTGGTCCTGCCATGGCACCCTCCCAATGGTATTGTAGTAGTTCTTGAGGTAGTCCTTCTGAGCTCTTGCACTTCTACCCCCTTGATTCCCTCCCAGAGCTGTCATAGAATAAAGGTTGTCATTTGTCCTCCAAATTCCATCATCCCACTGATACTCCTCTCCATCAATTTCTTCATGGTCGGCCACTCTTTCTATCTTGTCATGTCTTCTGGAGGCCAACATGTTGTGCAGTCAGCAACAGGCCAGGATAATCTTGGAGACAGTTTCTGGTTTCTGCATCATGGTGGACAAGAGACATCTGAACCTATGTGAGAGTATTCCGAAGGCATTTTCTACAATCCTGCATGCCCTGCACAGTCTACAGTTGAAAATCCTCTCTGCCTTTGTCATTTCCCTCAAGGCATATGCCTTCATCATCCACTCCTTTAAGACAAAGGTGTCGTCTCCAACTAGAAAATACGGCACAGGATGATCATCACCAGGCAAAGGTTCAGGGGAGGTAGGCGGATCTTTCCATGGTCTTAAGGCTCTATACAGGTCACTGTCTCTGAAAATACCAGCATCAGAACTGCTACCATTAGCCCCCACATCCACATAAAGAAACTTGTAGTCTGAGTCCACCACTGCCAGCATGACAATGGAAAAATGGCCCTTGTAGTTGAAGAACAAAGAGCCAGAGCGACGAGGAGCTTGTATTCTCACATGTTTGCCATCAAATGCCCCCACTGTGTGATGGAAATTCCACCTGTCAGAAAATCCCTTGGCCACATTTCTCTATTCTTCAGGTGTTGCTGGAAACTTGATGCGCTCAGCATGAAGTTCTTCATATATAGCGTCACACACTTCAGGGACAATGTTCATATTTGACAATATCATATACATACATACAAAGATACATACATATGCATGCATGCAAAGTTACTCACGCACGCACGCACTCAAACATATGCATTTTGGATACATGGCTCCACAAACCCAAGACGCAAGCACGCCGGAGAGAGGAGGAGAGTACAATAGGCGTAAAAGCCTAGGATTGAATTGTGGCAGGTGCATCCACAGATAGTGCCATATGAATCGTCAGTGTGTCAGTATATCAGACATGTCAAAGCTGGTCGGCCAATCCTTGACTTTTAGTCTTGGTGTGGTGGTCCAGTGGAAAGATGCCTGGTTGCTGATGCTATGCGGAGTTGCAGAATGGCGGTTCGATCCGCCGACTGGGAGATGGTGATCAACAAATTAAACTAATGGGTGCATGACTGTCGGCTAAGTTAGCACATGGAAATTGAAGCCGCACATTGCCAGTGCGTCAATAAAATTAAAAAAATACATATACTGCCAGAGCCGTGCTGGAGTCAGAGCACAATAGGCGTAAAAGCCTAGGATTGAATTGTGGCAGGTGCATCCACAGATAGTCCCATATGAATCGTCAGTGTGTCAGTATATCAGACATGTGAAAGCTGGTCGGCCAATCCTTGACTTTTAGTGCGGTGGTCCAGTGAAAAGATGCCTGATTGCTGATGCTATGTGGAGTTGCAGAATGGTGGTTCGATCCCCTGACCGCGAGATGGTGATCAACAAATTAAACTAATGGGTGCATGACTGTCGGCTAAGTTAGCACATGGAAATTTAAGCCGCACGTTGCCAGTGCGTCAATAAAATTTAAAAAATACATATACTGCCAGAGCTGTGCTGGAGTCAGAGCACAATAGGAGTAAAAGCCTAGGATTGAATTGTGGCAGGTGCATCCACAGATAGTCCCATATGAATTGTCAGTGTGTCAGTATATCAGACACGTGAAAGCTAGTCGGCCAATCCTTGACTTTTAGTCTTGGTGCGGTGGTCCAGTGGAACGATACCTGGTTGCTGATGCTATGCGGAGTTGCAGAATGGCGGTTCGATCCCCTGACCGGGAGATGGTGATAACGAATTAAACTAATGGGTGCATGACTGTCGGCTAAGTTAGCACATGGAAATTGAAGCCGCACCTTGCCAGTGCGTCAATAAAATTAAAAAAATACATATACTGCCAGAGCCGTGCTGGAGTCATAGCACAATAGGCGTAAACGCATAGGATTGATTTGTGGCAGCTGCATCCACAGATAGTCCTATATGAATCATCAGTGTGTCAGTATATCAGACATGTGAAAGCTGGTCGGCCAATCCTTGACTTTTTTGTCTTGGTGCGGTGGTCCAGTGGAAAGATGCCTGGTTGCTGATGCTATGCGGAGTTGCAGAATGGCGGTTCGATCCCCCGACCGGGAGATGGTGATCAACAAATTAAACTAATGGGTGCATGACTTTCGGCTAAGTTAGCACATGGAAATTGATGCCGCACATTTCCAGTGCGTCAATAAAATAAAAATACATATACTGCCAGAGCCGTGCTGGAGTCAGAGTACAATAGGCGTGAAAGCCTAGGATTGAATTGTGGCAGGTGCTTCCACAGATAGTCCCATATGAATCATCAGTGTGTCAGTATATCAGACATGTGAAAGCCGGTCGGCCAATCCTTGACTTTTAAGTCTTGGTGTGGTGGTCTAGTGGAAAGATGCCTGGTTGCTGATGCTATGCGGAGTTGCAGAAGGGCGGTTCAATCCCCTGACCGGGAGATGGTGA
This sequence comes from Chaetoderma sp. LZ-2023a, assembly GCA_034401795.1. Taxonomy (NCBI): domain Eukaryota; kingdom Metazoa; phylum Mollusca; class Caudofoveata; order Chaetodermatida; family Chaetodermatidae; genus Chaetoderma; species Chaetoderma sp. LZ-2023a. The sequence continues at coordinate 118,016,056 of CM067373.1, forward strand.
TCAACAAATTAAACTAATGGGTGCATGACTGTCGGCTAAGTTAGCACATGAAAATTGAAGATGCACGTTGCCAGTGCGTCAATAAAATAAAAATACATACATACAAAGATACATACATATGCATGCATGCAAAGTTACTCGCGCACGCACGCACTCAAACATATGCATTTTGGATACATGGCTCCACAAACCCAAGACGCAAGCACGCTGGAGGGAGGAGGAGAGTACAATAGGCGTAAAAGCCTAGGATTGAATTGTGGCAGGTGCATCCACAGATAGTGCCATATGAATCGTCAGTGTGTCAGTATATCAGACATGTCAAAGCTGGTCGGCCAATCCTTGACTTTTAGTCTTGGTGTGGTGGTCCAGTGGAAAGATGCCTGGTTGCTGATGCTATGCGGAGTTGCAGAATGGCGGTTCGATCCGCCGACTGGGAGATGGTGATCAACAAATTAAACTAATGGGTGCATGACTGTCGGCTAAGTTAGCACATGGAAATTGAAGCCGCACATTGCCAGTGCGTCAATAAAATTAAAAAAATACATATACTGCCAGAGCCGTGCTGGAGTCAGAGCACAATAGGCGTAAAAGCCTAGGATTGAATTGTGGCAGGTGCATCCACAGATAGTCCCATATGAATCGTCAGTGTGTCAGTATATCAGACATGTGAAAGCTGGTCGGCCAATCCTTGACTTTTAGTCTTGGAGCGGTGGTCCAGTGGAAAGATGACTGGTTGCAGAATGGCGGTTCGATCCCCCGACCAGGAGATGGTGATCAACAAATTAAACTAATGGGTGCATGACTGTCGGCTAAGTTAGCACATGGAAATTGAAGCCACACGTTGCCAGTGGGTCAATAAAATTAAAAAAATACATATTCTGCCAGAGCCATGCTGGAGTCAGAGCACAATAGGCGTAAAAGCCTAGGATTGAATTATGGCAGGTGCATCCACAGATAGTCCTATAGGAATCATCAGTGTGTCAGTATATCAGACATGTGAAAGCTGGTCGGCCAATCCTTGACTTTTTAGTCTTGGTGCGGTGGTCCAGTGGAAAGATGCCTGGTTGCTGATGCTATGCGGAGTTGCAGAATGGCAGTTTAATCCCCCGACCAGGAGATGGTGATCAACAAATTAAAGTAATGGGTGCATGACTGTCATCTAAGTTAGCACATGGAAATTGAAGCCGCACGTTGCCAGTGGGTCAATAAAATTAAAAAAATACATATACTGCCAGAGCCGTGCTGGAGTCGGGGCACAATAGACATAAAAGCCTAGGATTGAATTGTGGCAGGTGCATCCACAGATAGGCCCATATGAATCGTCAGTGTGTCAGTATATCAGTCATGTGAAAGCTGGTCGGCCAATCCTGGACTTTTAGTCTCGGTGTGGTGGTCCAGTGGAAAGATACCTGGTTGCTGATGCTATGCGGAGTTGCAGAATGGCGGTTCGATCCCCCGACCAGGAGATGGTGATCAACAAATTAAAGTAATGGGTGCATGACTGTCATCTAAGTTATCACATGGAAATTGAAGCCGCACGTTGCCAGTGCGTCAATAAAATTTAAAAAAATACATATACTGCCAGAGCCGTGCTGGAGTCAGAGTACAATAGGCGTAAAAGCCTAGGATTGAATTGTGGCAGGTGCATCCACAGATAGTCCCATATGAATCGTCAGTGTGTCAGTATATCAGACATGTGAAAGTTGGTCGGCCAATCTTTGACTTTTCAGTCTTGGTGCATTGGTCCAGTGGAAAGATGCCTGGTTGCTGATGCTATGCGGAGTTGTAGAATGGCGGTTTGATCCCCCGACCGGGATTTGGTGATCAACAAATTAAACTAATGGGTGCATGATTGTCGGCTAAGTTAGCACTTGGAAATTGAAGCCCCACGTTGCCAGTGCATCAATAAAATAAAAATACATATACTGCCAGAGCCGTGCTGGAGTCAGAGTACAATAAGCATTAAAAGCCTAGGATTGAATTGTGGCAGGTGCATCCACAGATAGTCCTATATGAATCATCAGTGTGTCGGTATATCAGACATGTGAAAGCTGGTCGGCCAATCCTTGACTTTTAGTCTTGGAGCGGTGGTCCAGTGGAAAGATGCCTGGTTGCTGATGCTATGCGGAGTTGCAGAATGGCGGTTCAAGCCCCCGACCAGGAGATGGTGATTAACAAATTAAACTAATGGGTGCATGACTGTCGGCTAAGTTAGCACATGGAAATTGAAGCCGCACGTTGCCAGTGGGTCAATAAAATAAAAAAAATACATATACTGCCAGAGCCGTGCTGGAGTCAGGGCACAATAGGCGTAAAAGCCTAGGATTGAATTGTGGCAGGTGCATCCACAGAGAGGCCCATATGAATCATCAGTGTGTCAGTATATCAGTCATGTGAAAGCTGGTCGGCTAATCCTGGACTTTTAGTCTTGGTGTGGTGGTCCAGTGGAAAGATGCCTGGTTGCTGATGCTATGCGGAGTTGCAGAATGGCGGTTCGATCCCCCGACCAGGAGATGGTGATCAACAAATTAAACTAATGGGTGCATGACTGTCGGCTATGTTAGCACATGGAAATTGAAGCCGCACGTTGCCAGTGGGTCAATAAAATTAAAAAAATACATATACTGCCAGAGCCGTGCTGGAGTCAGAGCACAATTGGCGTAAACGCCTAGGATTGAATTGTGGCAGGTGCATCCACAGGTAGCCCCATATGAATCGTCAGTGTGTCAGTATATCAGACATGTGAAAGCTGGTCGGCCAATCCTTGACTTTTAGTCTTGGTGCGGTGGTCCAGTGGAAAGATGCCTGGTTGCTGATGCTATGCGGAGTTGCAGAATGGCGGTTTGATCCCCCGACCAGGAGATGGTGATCAACAAATTAAAGTAATGGGTGCATGACTGTCATCTAAGTTAGCACATGGAAATTGAAGCCGCACGTTGCCAGTGCGTCAATAAAATTTAAAAAAATACATATACTGCCAGAGCCGTGCTGGAGTCAGAGTACAATAGGCGTAAAAGCCTAGGATTGAATTGTGGCAGGTGCATCCACAGATAGTCCCATATGAATCGTCAGTGTGTCAGTATATCAGACATGTGAAAGCTGGTCGGCCAATCCTTGACTTTTTAGTCTTGGTGCGGTGGTCCAGTGGTAAGATGCCTGGTTGCTGATGCTATGCAGAGTTGCAGAATGGCGGTTTGATCCCCCGACGAGGAGATGGTGATCATTCAATTAAAGTAATGGGTGCATGACTGTCGGCTAAGTTAGCACATGAAAATTGAAGCTGCACGTTGCCAGTGCGTCAATAAAATAAAAATACATACATACAAAGATACATACATATGCATGCATGCAAAGTTACTCGCGCACGCACACACTCAAACATATGCATTTTGGATACATGGCTCCACAAACCCAAGACGCAAGCACGCCGGAGGGAGGAGGAGAGTACAATAGGCGTAAAAGCCTAGGATTGAATTGTGGCAGGTGCATCCACAGATAGTCCCATATGAATCGTCAGTGTGTCAGTATATCAGACATGTGAAAGCTGGTCGACCAATCCTTGACTTTTAGTCTTGGAGCGGTGGTCCAGTGGAAAGATGACTGGTTGCAGAATGGCGGTTCGATCCCCCGACCAGGAGATGGTGATCAACAAATTAAACTAATGGGTGCATGACTGTCGGCTAAGTTAGCACATGGAAATTGAAGCCGCACGTTGCCAGTGGGTCAATAAAATTAAAAAAATACATATTCTGCCAGAGCCATGCTGGAGTCAGAGCACAATAGGCGTAAAAGCCTAGGATTGAATTGTGGCAGGTACATCCACAGATAGTCCTATAGGAATCATCAGTGTGTCAGTATATCAGACATGTGAAAGCTGGTCGGCCAATCCTTGACTTTTTAGTCTTGGTGCGGTGGTCCAGTGGAAAGATGCCTGGTTGCTGATGCTATGCGGAGTTGCAGAATGGCGGTTTAATCCCCCGACCAGGAGATGGTGATCAACAAATTAAAGTAATGGGTGCATGACTGTCATCTAAGTTAGCACATGGAAATTGAAGCCGCACGTTGCCAGTGGGTCAATAAAATTAAAAAAATACATATACTGCCAGAGCCGTGCTGGAGTCAGGGCACAATAGACGTAAAAGCCTAGGATTGAATTGTGGCAGGTGCATCCACAGATAGTCCCATATGAATCGTCAGTGTGTCAGTATATCAGACATGTGAAAGTTGGTCGGCCAATCCTTGACTTTTAGTCTTGGAGTTGTGGTCCAGTGGAAAGATGCCTGGTTGCTGATGCTATGCGGAGTTGCAGAATGACAGTTCGATCCCCCGACCGGGTGATGGTGATCAACAAATTAAACTAATGGGTGCATGACTGTCGGCTAAGTTAGCACTAGGAAATTGAAGCCGCACGTTGCCAGTGGGTCAACAAAATTAGAAAAATACATATACTGCCAGAGCCGTGCTGGAGTCAGAGCACAATAGGCGTAAAAGCCTAGGATTGAATTGTGGCAGGTGCATCCACAGATAGTCCGATATGAATCGTCAGTGTGTCAGCATATCAGACATGTGAAAGCTGGTCGGCCAATCCTTGACTTTTTAGTCTTGGTGCGGTGGTCCAGTGGAAAGATGCCTGGTTGCTGATGCTATGCGGAGTTGCAGAATGGCGGTTTGATCCCCCCGACCAGGAGATGGTGATCAACAAATTAAACTAATGGGTGCATGACTGTCGGCTAAGTTAGCACATGGAAATTGAAGCCGCACGTTGCCAGTGCGTCAATAAAAAAAAAAAAAATACATATACTGCCAGAGCCATGCTGGAGTCAGAGCACAATAGGCGTAAAAGCCTAGGATTGAATTGTGGCAGGTGCATCCACAGATAGTCCCATGTGAATAGTCAGTGTGTCAGTATATCAGACATGTGAATGCTGGTCGGCCAATCTTTGACCTTTTAGTCTTGGTGCCGTGGTCCAGTGGAAAGATGCCTGGTTGCTGATGCTATGCGGAGTTGCAGAATGGCGGTTCGATCCCCCGACTGGGAGATGGTGATCAACAAATTAAACTAATGGGTGCATGACTTTCGGCTAAGTTAGCACATGGAAATTGATGCCACACATTGCCAGTGCGTCAATAAAATAAAAATACATATACTGCCAGAGCCGTGCTGGAGTCAGAGTACAATAGGCGTAAAAGCCTAGGATTGAATTGTGGCAGGTGCTTCCACAGATAGTCCCATATGAATCATCAGTGTGTCAGTATATCAGACATGTGAAAGCTGGTCGGCCAATCCTTGACTTTTAAGTCTTGGTGTGGTGGTCTAGTGGAAAGATGCCTGGTTGCTGATGCTATGCGGAGTTGCAGAAGGGCGGTTCAATCCCCCGACCGGGAGATGGTGATCAACAAATTAAACTAATGGGTGCATGACTGTCGGCTAAGTTAGCACATGAAAATTGAAGCTGCACGTTGCCAGTGCGTCAATAAAATAAAAATACATACATACAAAGATACATACATATGCATGCATGCAAAGTTACTCGCGCACGCACGCACTCAAACATATGCATTTTGGATACATGGCTCCACAAACCCAAGACGCAAGCACGCCGGAGGGAGGAGGAGAGTACAATAGGCGTAAAAGCCTAGGATTGAATTGTGGCAGGTGCATCCACAGATAGTCCCATATGAATCGTCAGTGTGTCAGTATATCAGACATGTGAAAGCTGGTCGGCCAATCCTTGACTTTTAGTCTTGGAGCGGTGGTCCAGTGGAAAGATGCCTGGTTGCTGATGCTATGCGGAGTTGCAGAATGGCGGTTCGATCCCCCGACCAGGAGATGGTGATCAACAAATTAAACTAATGGGTGCATGACTGTCGGCTAAGTTAGCACATGGAAATTGAAGCCGCACGTTGCCAGTGGGTCAATAAAATAAAAAAAATACATATACTGCCAGAGCCGTGCTGGAGTCAGGGCACAATAGGCGTAAAAGCCTAGGATTGAATTGTGGCAGGTGCATCCACAGAGAGGCCCATATGAATCATCAGTGTGTCAGTATATCAGTCATGTGAAAGCTGGTCGGCTAATCCTGGACTTTTAGTCTTGGTGTGGTGGTCCAGTGGAAAGATGCCTGGTTGCTGATGCTATGCGGAGTTGCAGAATGGCGGTTCGATCCCCCGACCAGGAGATGGTGATCAACAAATTAAACTAATGGGTGCATGACTGTCGGCTATGTTAGCACATGGAAATTGAAGCCGCACGTTGCCAGTGCGTCAATAAAATTAAAAAAATACATATACTGCCAGAGCCGTGCTGGAGTCAGAGCACAATTGGCGTAAACGCCTAGGATTGAATTGTGGCATGTGCATCCACAGGTAGCCCCATATGAATCGTCAGTGTGTCAGTATATCAGACATGTGAAAGCTGGTCGGCCAATCCTTGACTTTTAGTCTTGGTGCGGTGGTCCAGTGGAAAGATGCCTGGTTGCTGATGCTATGCGGAGTTGCAGAATGGCGGTTTGATCCCCCGACCAGGAGATGGTGATCAACAAATTAAAGTAATGGGTGCATGACTGTCATCTAAGTTAGCACATGGAAATTGAAGCCGCACATTGCCAGTGCGTCAATAAAATTTAAAAAAAATACATATACTGCCAGAGCCGTGCTGGAGTCAGAGTACAATAGGCGTAAAAGCCTAGGATTGAATTGTGGCAGGTGCATCCACAGATAGTCCCATATGAATCGTCAGTGTGTCAGTATATCAGACATGTGAAAGCTGGTCGGCCAATCCTTGACTTTTTAGTCTTGGTGCGGTGGTCCAGTGGTAAGATGCCTGGTTGCTGATGCTATGCAGAGTTGCAGAATGGCGGTTTGATCCCCCCGACGAGGAGATGGTGATCATTCAATTAAAGTAATGGGTGCATGACTGTCGGCTAAGTTAGCACATGAAAATTGAAGCTGCACGTTGCCAGTGCGTCAATAAAATAAAAATACATACATACAAAGATACATACATATGCATGCATGCAAAGTTACTCGCGCACGCACACACTCAAACATATGCATTTTGGATACATGGCTCCACAAACCCAAGACGCAAGCACGCCGGAGGGAGGAGGAGAGTACAATAGGCGTAAAAGCCTAGGATTGAATTGTGGCAGGTGCATCCACAGATAGTCCCATATGAATCGTCAGTGTGTCAGTATATCAGACATGTGAAAGCTGGTCGACCAATCCTTGACTTTTAGTCTTGGAGCGGTGGTCCAGTGGAAAGATGACTGGTTGCAGAATGGCGGTTCGATCCCCCGACCAGGAGATGGTGATCAACAAATTAAACTAATGGGTGCATGACTGTCGGCTAAGTTAGCACATGGAAATTGAAGCCGCACGTTGCCAGTGGGTCAATAAAATTAAAAAAATACATATTCTGCCAGAGCCATGCTGGAGTCAGAGCACAATAGGCGTAAAAGCCTAGGATTGAATTGTGGCAGGTACATCCACAGATAGTCCTATAGGAATCATCAGTGTGTCAGTATATCAGACATGTGAAAGCTGGTCGGCCAATCCTTGACTTTTTAGTCTTGGTGCGGTGGTCCAGTGGAAAGATGCCTGGTTGCTGATGCTATGCGGAGTTGCAGAATGGCGGTTTAATCCCCCGACCAGGAGATGGTGATCAACAAATTAAAGTAATGGGTGCATGACTGTCATCTAAGTTAGCACATGGAAATTGAAGCCGCACGTTGCCAGTGGGTCAATAAAATTAAAAAAATACATATACTGCCAGAGCCGTGCTGGAGTCAGGGCACAATAGACGTAAAAGCCTAGGATTGAATTGTGGCAGGTGCATCCACAGATAGTCCCATATGAATCGTCAGTGTGTCAGTATATCAGACATGTGAAAGTTGGTCGGCCAATCCTTGACTTTTAGTCTTGGAGTTGTGGTCCAGTGGAAAGATGCCTGGTTGCTGATGCTATGCGGAGTTGCAGAATGACAGTTCGATCCCCCGACCGGGTGATGGTGATCAACAAATTAAACTAATGGGTGCATGACTGTCGGCTAAGTTAGCACTAGGAAATTAAAGCCGCACGTTGCCAGTGGGTCAACAAAATTAGAAAAATACATATACTGCCAGAGCCGTGCTGGAGTCAGAGCACAATAGGCGTAAAAGCCTAGGATTGAATTGTGGCAGGTGCATCCACAGATAGTCCTATAGGAATCATCAGTGTGTCAGCATATCAGACATGTGAAAGCTGGTCGGCCAATCCTTGACTTTTTAGTCTTGGTGCGGTGGTCCAGTGGAAAGATGCCTGGTTGCTGATGCTATGCGGAGTTGCAGAATGGCGGTTTGATCCCCCCGACCAGGAGATGGTGATCAACAAATTAAAGTAATGGGTGCATGACTGTCATCTAAGTTAGCACATGGAAATTGAAGCCGCACGTTGCCAGTGCGTCAATAAAAAAAAAAAAAATACATATACTGCCAGAGCCATGCTGGAGTCAGAGCACAATAGGCGTAAAAGCCTAGGATTGAATTGTGGCAGGTGCATCCACAGATAGTCCCATGTGAATAGTCAGTGTGTCAGTATATCAGACATGTGAATGCTGGTCGGCCAATCTTTGACCTTTTAGTCTTGGTGCCGTGGTCCAGTGGAAAGATGCCTGGTTGCTGATGCTATGCGGAGTTGCAGAATGGCGGTTCGATCCCCCGACTGGGAGATGGTGATCAACAAATTAAACTAATGGGTGCATGACTTTCGGCTAAGTTAGCACATGGAAATTGATGCCACACATTGCCAGTGCGTCAATAAAATAAAAATACATATACTGCCAGAGCCGTGCTGGAGTCAGAGTACAATAGGCGTAAAAGCCTAGGATTGAATTGTGGCAGTTGCTTCCACAGATAGTCCCATATGAATCATCAGTGTGTCAGCATATCAGACATGTGAAAGCTGGTCGGCCAATCCTTGACTTTTAAGTCTTGGTGTGGTGGTCTAGTGGAAAGATGCCTGGTTGCTGATGCTATGCGGAGTTGCAGAAGGGCGGTTCAATCCCCCGACCGGGAGATGGTGATCAACAAATTAAACTAATGGGTGCATGACTGTCGGCTAAGTTAGCACATGAAAATTGAAGCTGCACGTCGCCAGTGCATCAATAAAATGAAAATACATACATACAAAGATACATACATATGCATGCATGCAAAGTTACTCGCGCACGCACGCACTCAAACATCTGCATTTTGGATACATGGCTCCACAAACCCAAGACGCAAGCACGCCGGAGGGAGGAGGAGAGTACAATAGGCGTAAAAGCTTAGGATTGAATTGTGGCAGGTGCATCCACAGATAGTCCCATATGAATCGTCAGTGTGTCAGTATATCGGACATGTGAAAGCTGGTCGGCCAATCCTTGACTTTTAGTCTTGGAGCGGTGGTCCAGTGGAAAGATGCCTGGTTGCTGATGCTATGCGGAGTTGCAGAATGGCGGTTTGATCCCCCGACCAGGAGATGGTGATCAACAAATTAAACTAATGGGTGCATGACTGTCATCTAAGTTAGCACATGGAAATTGAAGCCGCACGTTGCCAGTGCGTCAATAAAATTAAAAAATATATATATACTGCCAGAGCCATGCTGGAGTCAGAGCACAATAGGCGTAAAAGCCTAGGATTGAATTGTGGCAGGTGCATCCACAGATAGTCCCATATGAATCGCCAGTGTGTCAGTATATCAGACATGTGACTGCTGGTCGGCCAATCCTTGACCTTTTAGTCTTGGTGCGGTGGTCCAGGGAAAGATGCCTGGTTGCTGATGCCATGCGGAGTTGCAGAATGGCGGTTTGATCCCCCGACCGGGATTTGGTGATCAACAAATTAAACTAATGGGTGCATGACTGTCGGCTAAGTTAGCACATGGAAATTGAAGCCCCACGTTGCCAGTGCATCAATAAAATAAAAATACATATACTGCCAGAGCCGTGCTGGAGTCAGGGCACAATAGGCATAAACGCCTAGGATTGAATTGTGGCAGGTGCATCCACAGATAGTCCTATATGAATCGTCAGTGTGTCAGTATATCAGACATGTGAAAGTTGGTCGGCCAATCCTTGACTTTTAGTCTTGGAGTTGTGGTCCAGTGGAAAGATGCCTGGTTGCTGATGCTATGCGGAGTTGCAGAATGACAGTTCGATCCCCCGACCGGGTGATGGTGATCAACAAATTAAACTAATGGGTGCATGACTGTCATCTAAGTTAGCACATGGAAATTGAAGCCGCACGTTGCCAGTGGGTCAATAAAATTAAAAAAATACATATACTGCCAGAGCCGTGCTGGAGTCAGGGCACAATAGACGTAAAAGCCTAGGATTGAATTGTGGCAGGTGCATCCACAGATAGTCCCATATGAATCGTCAGTGTGTCAGTATATCAGACATGTGAAAGTTGGTCGGCCAATCCTTGACTTTTAGTCTTGGAGTTGTGGTCCAGTGGAAAGATGCCTGGTTGCTGATGCTATGCGGAGTTGCAGAATGACAGTTCGATCCCCCGACCGGGTGATGGTGATCAACAAATTAAACTAATGGGTGCATGACTGTCGGCTAAGTTAGCACTAGGAAATTAAAGCCGCACGTTGCCAGTGGGTCAACAAAATTAGAAAAATACATATACTGCCAGAGCCGTGCTGGAGTCAGAGCACAATAGGCGTAAAAGCCTAGGATTGAATTGTGGCAGGTGCATCCACAGATAGTCCTATAGGAATCATCAGTGTGTCAGCATATCAGACATGTGAAAGCTGGTCGGCCAATCCTTGACTTTTTAGTCTTGGTGCGGTGGTCCAGTGGAAAGATGCCTGGTTGCTGATGCTATGCGGAGTTGCAGAATGGCGGTTTGATCCCCCCGACCAGGAGATGGTGATCAACAAATTAAAGTAATGGGTGCATGACTGTCATCTAAGTTAGCACATGGAAATTGAAGCCGCACGTTGCCAGTGCGTCAATAAAAAAAAAAAAAATACATATACTGCCAGAGCCATGCTGGAGTCAGAGCACAATAGGCGTAAAAGCCTAGGATTGAATTGTGGCAGGTGCATCCACAGATAATCCCATGTGAATAGTCAGTGTGTCAGTATATCAGACATGTGAATGCTGGTCGGCCAATCCTTGACCTTTTAGTCTTGGTGCCGTGGTCCAGTGGAAAGATGCCTGGTTGCTGATGCTATGCAGAGTTGCAGAATGGCGGTTCGATCCCCCGACTGGGAGATGGTGATCAACAAATTAAACTAATGGGTGCATGACTTTCGGCTAAGTTAGCACATGGAAATTGATGCCACACATTGCCAGTGCGTCAATAAAATAAAAATACATATACTGCCAGAGCCGTGCTGGAGTCAGAGTACAATAGGCGTAAAAGCCTAGGATTGAATTGTGGCAGTTGCTTCCACAGATAGTCCCATATGAATCGTCAGTGTGTCAGCATATCAGACATGTGAAAGCTGGTCGGCCAATCCTTGACTTTTAAGTCTTGGTGTGGTGGTCTAGTGGAAAGATGCCTGGTTGCTGATGCTATGCGGAGTTGCAGAAGGGCGGTTCAATCCCCCGACCGGGAGATGGTGATCAACAAATTAAACTAATGGGTGCATGACTGTCGGCTAAGTTAGCACATGAAAATTGAAGCTGCACGTCGCCAGTGCATCAATAAAATGAAAATACATACATACAAAGATACATACATATGCATGCATGCAAAGTTACTCGCGCACGCACGCACTCAAACATCTGCATTTTGGATACATGGCTCCACAAACCCAAGACGCAAGCACGCCGGAGGGAGGAGGAGAGTACAATAGGCGTAAAAGCTTAGGATTGAATTGTGGCAGGTGCATCCACAGATAGTCCCATATGAATCGTCAGTGTGTCAGTATATCGGACATGTGAAAGCTGGTCGGCCAATCCTTGACTTTTAGTCTTGGAGCGGTGGTCCAGTGGAAAGATGCCTGGTTGCTGATGCTATGCGGAGTTGCAGAATGGCGGTTTGATCCCCCGACCAGGAGATGGTGATCAACAAATTAAACTAATGGGTGCATGACTGTCATCTAAGTTAGCACATGGAAATTGAAGCCGCACGTTGCCAGTGCGTCAATAAAATTAAAAAATATATATATACTGCCAGAGCCATGCTGGAGTCAGAGCACAATAGGCGTAAAAGCCTAGGATTGAATTGTGGCAGGTGCATCCACAGATAGTCCCATGTGAATCGCCAGTGTGTCAGTAGATCAGACATGTGACTGCTGGTCGGCCAATCCTTGACCTTTTAGTCTTGGTGCGGTGGTCCAGGGAAAGATGCCTGGTTGCTGATGCCATGCGGAGTTGCAGAATGGCGGTTTGATCCCCCGACCGGGATTTGGTGATCAACAAATTAAATTAATGGGTGCATGACTGTCGGCTAAGTTAGCACATGGAAATTGAAGCCCCACGTTGCCAGTGCATCAATAAAATAAAAATACATATACTGCCAGAGCCGTGCTGGAGTCAGGGCACAATAGGCATAAACGCCTAGGATTGAATTGTGGCAGGTGCATCCACAGATAGTCCTATATGAATCGTCAGTGTGTCAGTATATCAGTCATGTGAAAGCTGGTCGGCCAATCCTTGACTTTTAAGTCTTGGTGTGGTGGTCTAGTGGAAAGATGCCTGGTTGCTGATGCTATGCGAAGTTGCAGAATGGCGGTTCGATCCCCCGACCAGGAGATGGTGATCAACAAATTAAACTAATGGGTGCATGACTGTCGGCTAAGTTAGCACATGGAAATCGAAGCTGCACGTTGCCAGTGGGTCAATAAAATTTAAAAAAAATACATATACTGCCAGAGCCGTGCTGGAGTCAAAGCACAATAGGCGTAAAAGCCTAGGATTGAATTGTGGCAGGTGCATCCACAGATAGTCCCATATGAATCGTCAGTGTGTCAGTATATCAGACATGTGAAAGCTGGTCGGCCAATCTTTGACTTTTTAGTCTTGGTGCGTTGGTCCAGTGGAAAGATGCCTGGTTGCCGATGCTATGCGGAGTTGCAGAATGGCAGTTTGATCCCCCGACCGGGAGATGGTGATCAACAAATTAAACTAATGGGTGCATGACTGTCCGCTAAGTTAGCACATGAAAATTGAAGCTGCACGTTGCCAGTGCGTCAATAAAATAAAAATACATACATACAAAGATACATACATATGCATGCATGCAAAGTTACTCGCGCACGCACACACTCAAACATATGTATTTTGGATACATGGCTCCACAAACCCAAGACGCAAGCACGCCGGAGGGAGGAGGAGAGTACAATAGGCGTAAAAGCCTAGGATTGAATTGTGGCAGGTGCATCCACAGATAGTCCCATATGAATCGTCAGTGTGTCAGTATATCAGACATGTGAAAGCTGGTCGGCCAATCCTTGACTTTTAGTCTTGGAGTTGTGGTCCAGTGGAAAGATGCCTGGTTGCTGATGCTATGCGGAGTTGCAGAATGGTGGTTTGATCCCCCGACCAGGAGATGGTGATCAACAAATTAAAGTAATGGGTGCATGACTGTCATCTAAGTTAGCACATGGAAATTGAAGTCGCACATTGCCAGTGCGTCAATAAAATTAAAAAAATTACATATACTGCCAGAGCCGTGCTGTAGTCAGAGTACAATAGGCGTAAAAGCCTAGGATTGAATTGTGGCAGGTGCATCCACAGATAGTCCCATATGACTCGTCAGTGTGTCAGTATATCAGACATGTGAAAGCTGGTCGGCCAATCTTTGACTTTTGAGTCTTGGTGCGTTGGTCCAGTGGAAAGATGCCTGGTTGCTGATGCTATGCGGAGTTGCAGAATGGCAGTTCGATGCCCCGACCGGGAGATGGTGATCAACAAATTAAACTAATGGGTGCATGACTGTCGGCTAAGTTAGCACATGGAAATTGAAGCCGCACGTTGCCAGTGCGTCAATAAAATAAAAATACATATACTGCCAGAGCCGTGCTGGAGTCCGAGTACAATAGGCATAAAAGCCTAGGATTGAATTGTGGCAGGTGCATCCACAGATAGTCCCATATGAATCGTCAGTGTGTCAGTATATCAGACATGTGAAAGCTGGTTGGCCAATCCTTGACCTTTAGTCTTGGTGCGGTGGTCCAGTGGAAAGATGCCTGGTTGCTGATGCTATGCGGAGTTGCAGAATGGCGGTTCGATCCCCCGATCAGGAGATGGTGGTCAACAAATTAAACTAATGGGTGCATGAGTGTCGGCTAAGTTAGCACATGGAAATTGAAGCTGCACGTTGCCAGTGCGTCAATAAAACAAAAATACATACATACAAAGATACATACATATGCATGCATGCAAAGCTACTCGCGCACGCACGCACTCAAACATATGCATTTTGGATACATGGCTCCACAAACCCAAGACGCAAGCAGGCCGGAGGAAGGAGGAGGGTACAATAGGCGTAAAAGCCTAGGATTGAATTGTGGCAGGTGCATCCACAGATAGTCCCATATGAATCGTCAGTGTGTCAGTATATCAGACATGTGAATGCTGGTCGGCCAATCATTGACCTTTTAGTCTTGGTGCGGTGGTCCAGTGGAAAGATGCCTGGTTGCTGATGCTATGCGGAGTTGCAGAATGGCGGTTTGATCCCCCGACCGAGATTTGGTGATCAACAAATTAAACTAATGGGTGTATGACTGTCGGCTAAGTTAGCACATGGAAATTGAAGCCCCACGTTGCCAGTGCATCAATAAAATAAAAATACATATACTGCCACAGCCGTGCTGGAGTCAGAGTACAATAGGCATAAAAGCCTAGGATTGAATTGTGGCAGGTGCATCCACAGATAGTCCTATATGAATCATCAGTGTGTCAGTATATCAGACATGTGAAAGCTGGTCGGCCAATCCTTGACTTTTAGTCTTGGAGCGGTGTTCCAGTGGAAAGATGCCTGGTTGCTGATGCTATGCGAAGTTGCAGAATGGCGGTTCGATCCCCCGACCAGGAGATGGTGATCAACAAATTAAACTAATGGGTGCATGACTGTCGGCTAAGTTAGCACATGGAAATTGAAGCCGCACATTGCCAGTGGGTCAATAAAATTAAAAAAATACATATACTGCCAGAGCCGTGCTGGAGTCTGGGCACAATAGGCGTAAAAGCCTAGGATTGAATTGTGGCAGGTACATCCACAGATAGGCCCATATGAATCGTCAGTGTGTCAGTATATCAGTCATGTGAAAGCTGGTCGGCCAATCCAGGACTTTTAGTCTTGGTGTGGTGGTCCAGTGGAAAGATGCCTGGTTGCTGATGCTATGCGGAGTTGCAGAATGGCGGTTCGATCCCCCAACCGGGAGATGGTGATCAACAAATTAAACTAATGGGTGCATGACTGTCGGCTATGTTACCACATGGAAATTGAAGCCGCACGTTGCCAGTGCGTCAATAAAATTAAAAAAATACATATACTGCCAGAGCCGTGCCAGAGTCAAAGCACAATAGGCGTAAACGCCTAGGATTGAATTGTGGCAGGTGCATCCACAGATAGTCCCATATGAATCGTCAGTGTGTCAGTATATCAGACATGTGAAAGCTGGTCGGCCAATCCTTGACTTTTAGTCTTGGTGCGTTGGTCCAGTGGAAAGATGCCTGGTTGCTGATGCTATGCGAAGTTGCAGAATGGCGGTTCGATCCTCCGACCAGGAGATGGTGATCAACAAATTAAACTAATGGGTGCATGACTGTCGGCTAAGTTAGCACATGGAAATTGAAGCCGCACGTTGCCAGTGGGTCAATAAAATTAAAAAAGTACATATACTGCCAGAGCCGTGCTGGAGTCAGGGCACAATAGGCGTAAAAGCCTAGGATTGAATTGTGGCAGGTGCATCCACAGATAGGCCCATATGAATCGTCAGTGTGTCAGTATATCAGTCATGTGAAAGCTGGTCGGCCAATCCTGGGCTTTTAGTCTTGGTGTGGTGGTCCAGTGGAAAGATGCCTGGTTGCTGATGTTATGCGGAGTTGCAGAATGGCGGTTCGATCCCCCAACCGGGAGATGGTGATCAACAAATTAAACTAATGGGTGCATGACTGTCGGCTATGTTAGCACATGGAAATTGAAGCCGCACGTTGCCAGTGCGTCAATAAAATTAAAAAAATACATATACTGCCAGAGCCGTGCTGGAGTCAATGCGCAATAGGCGTAAACGCCTAGGATTGAATTGTGGCAGGGCATCCACAGATAGTCCCATATGAATCGTCAGTGTGTCAGTATATCAGACATGTGAAAGCTGGTCGGCCAATCCTTAACTTTTAGTCTTGGTGCGTTGGTCCTGTGGAAAGATGCCTGGTTGCTGATGCTATGCGGAGTTGCAGAATGGTGGTTTGGTCCCCCGACCAGGAGATGGTGATCAACAAATTAAAGTAATGGGTGCATGACTGTCATCTAAGTTAGCACATGGAAATTGAAGTCGCACGTTGCCAGTCCATCAATAAAATTAAAAAAAATACATATACTGCCAGAGCCGTGCTGGAGTCAGAGCACAATAGGCGTAAAAGCCTAGGATTGAATTGTGGCAGGTGCATCCACAGATAGGCCCATATGAATCGTCAGTGTGTCAGTATATCAGTCATGTGAAAGCTGGTCGGCCAATCCTGGACTTTTAGTCTTGGTGTGGTGGTCCAGTGGAAAGATGCCTGGTTGCTGATGCTATGCGGAGTTGCAGAATGGCGGTTCGATCCCCCAACCGAGAGATGGTGATCAACAAATTAAACTAATCGGTGCATGACTGTCGGCTATGTTAGCACATGGAAATTGAAGCCGCACGTTGCCAGTGCATCAATAAAATAAAAAAATACATATACTGCCAGAGCCGTGCCGGAGTCAGAGCCCAATAGGCGTAAACGCCTAGGATTGAATTGTGGCAGGTGCATCCACAGATAGTCCCATATGACTCGTCAGTGTGTCAGTATATCAGACATGTGAAAGCTGGTCGGCCAATCCTTGACTTTTAGTCTTGGTGCGTTGGTCCAGTGGAAAGATGCCTGGTTGCTGATGCTATGCGGAGTTGCAGAATGGTGGTTTGATCCCCCGACCAGGAGATGGTGATCAACAAATTAAAGTAATGGGTGCATGACTGTCATCTAAGTTAGCACATGGAAATTGAAGTCGCACGTTGCCAGTGCGTCAATAAAATTTAAAAAAATACATATACTGCCAGAGCCGTGCTGTAGTCAGAGTACAATAGGCGTAAAAGTCTAGGATTGAATTGTGGCAGGTGCATCCACAGATAGTCCCATATGACTCGTCAGTGTATCATTATATCAGACATGTGAAAGCTGGTCGGCCAATCTTTGACTTTTGAGTCTTGGTGCGTTGGTCCAGTGGAAAGATGCCTGGTTGCTGATGCTATGCGGAGTTGCAGAATGGCAGTTCGATGCCCTGACCGGGAGATGGTGATCAACAAATTAAACTAATGGGTGCATGACTGTCGGCTAAGTTAGCACATGGAAATTGAAGCCGCACGTTGCCAGTGCGTCAATAAAATTAAAAAAATACATATTCTGCCAGAGCCATGCTGGAGTCAGAGCACAATAGGCGTAAAAGCCTAGGATTGAATTGTGGCAGGTACATCCACAGATAGTCCTATAGGAATCATCAGTGTGTCAGTATATCAGACATGTGAAAGCTGGTCGGCCAATCCTTGACTTTTTAGTCTTGGTGCGGTGGTCCAGTGGAAAGATGCCTGGTTGCTGATGCTATGCGGAGTTGCAGAATGGCGGTTTAATCCCCCGACCAGGAGATGGTGATCAACAAATTAAAGTAATGGGTGCATGACTGTCATCTAAGTTAGCACATGGAAATTGAAGCCGCACGTTGCCAGTGGGTCAATAAAATTAAAAAAATACATATACTGCCAGAGCCGTGCTGGAGTCAGGGCACAATAGACGTAAAAGCCTAGGATTGAATTGTGGCAGGTGCATCCACAGATAGTCCCATATGAATCGTCAGTGTGTCAGTATATCAGACATGTGAAAGTTGGTCGGCCAATCCTTGACTTTTAGTCTTGGAGTTGTGGTCCAGTGGAAAGATGCCTGGTTGCTGATGCTATGCGGAGTTGCAGAATGACAGTTCGATCCCCCGACCGGGTGATGGTGATCAACAAATTAAACTAATGGGTGCATGACTGTCGGCTAAGTTAGCACTAGGAAATTAAAGCCGCACGTTGCCAGTGGGTCAACAAAATTAGAAAAATACATATACTGCCAGAGCCGTGCTGGAGTCAGAGCACAATAGGCGTAAAAGCCTAGGATTGAATTGTGGCAGGTGCATCCACAGATAGTCCTATAGGAATCATCAGTGTGTCAGCATATCAGACATGTGAAAGCTGGTCGGCCAATCCTTGACTTTTTAGTCTTGGTGCGGTGGTCCAGTGGAAAGATGCCTGGTTGCTGATGCTATGCGGAGTTGCAGAATGGCGGTTTGATCCCCCCGACCAGGAGATGGTGATCAACAAATTAAAGTAATGGGTGCATGACTGTCATCTAAGTTAGCACATGGAAATTGAAGCCGCACGTTGCCAGTGCGTCAATAAAAAAAAAAAAAATACATATACTGCCAGAGCCATGCTGGAGTCAGAGCACAATAGGCGTAAAAGCCTAGGATTGAATTGTGGCAGGTGCATCCACAGATAGTCCCATGTGAATAGTCAGTGTGTCAGTATATCAGACATGTGAATGCTGGTCGGCCAATCTTTGACCTTTTAGTCTTGGTGCCGTGGTCCAGTGGAAAGATGCCTGGTTGCTGATGCTATGCGGAGTTGCAGAATGGCGGTTCGATCCCCCGACTGGGAGATGGTGATCAACAAATTAAACTAATGGGTGCATGACTTTCGGCTAAGTTAGCACATGGAAATTGATGCCACACATTGCCAGTGCGTCAATAAAATAAAAATACATATACTGCCAGAGCCGTGCTGGAGTCAGAGTACAATAGGCGTAAAAGCCTAGGATTGAATTGTGGCAGTTGCTTCCACAGATAGTCCCATATGAATCGTCAGTGTGTCAGCATATCAGACATGTGAAAGCTGGTCGGCCAATCCTTGACTTTTAAGTCTTGGTGTGGTGGTCTAGTGGAAAGATGCCTGGTTGCTGATGCTATGCGGAGTTGCAGAAGGGCGGTTCAATCCCCCGACCGGGAGATGGTGATCAACAAATTAAACTAATGGGTGCATGACTGTCGGCTAAGTTAGCACATGAAAATTGAAGCTGCACGTCGCCAGTGCATCAATAAAATGAAAATACATACATACAAAGATACATACATATGCATGCATGCAAAGTTACTCGCGCACGCACGCACTCAAACATCTGCATTTTGGATACATGGCTCCACAAACCCAAGACGCAAGCACGCCGGAGGGAGGAGGAGAGTACAATAGGCGTAAAAGCTTAGGATTGAATTGTGGCAGGTGCATCCACAGATAGTCCCATATGAATCGTCAGTGTGTCAGTATATCGGACATGTGAAAGCTGGTCGGCCAATCCTTGACTTTTAGTCTTGGAGCGGTGGTCCAGTGGAAAGATGCCTGGTTGCTGATGCTATGCGGAGTTGCAGAATGGCGGTTTGATCCCCCGACCAGGAGATGGTGATCAACAAATTAAACTAATGGGTGCATGACTGTCATCTAAGTTAGCACATGGAAATTGAAGCCGCACGTTGCCAGTGCGTCAATAAAATTAAAAAATATATATATACTGCCAGAGCCATGCTGGAGTCAGAGCACAATAGGCGTAAAAGCCTAGGATTGAATTGTGGCAGGTGCATCCACAGATAGTCCCATGTGAATCGCCAGTGTGTCAGTAGATCAGACATGTGACTGCTGGTCGGCCAATCCTTGACCTTTTAGTCTTGGTGCGGTGGTCCAGGGAAAGATGCCTGGTTGCTGATGCCATGCGGAGTTGCAGAATGGCGGTTTGATCCCCCGACCGGGATTTGGTGATCAACAAATTAAATTAATGGGTGCATGACTGTCGGCTAAGTTAGCACATGGAAATTGAAGCCCCACGTTGCCAGTGCATCAATAAAATAAAAATACATATACTGCCAGAGCCGTGCTGGAGTCAGGGCACAATAGGCATAAACGCCTAGGATTGAATTGTGGCAGGTGCATCCACAGATAGTCCTATATGAATCGTCAGTGTGTCAGTATATCAGACATGTGAAAGTTGGTCGGCCAATCCTTGACTTTTAGTCTTGGAGTTGTGGTCCAGTGGAAAGATGCCTGGTTGCTGATGCTATGCGGAGTTGCAGAATGACAGTTCGATCCCCCGACCGGGTGATGGTGATCAACAAATTAAACTAATGGGTGCATGACTGTCATCTAAGTTAGCACATGGAAATTGAAGCCGCACGTTGCCAGTGGGTCAATAAAATTAAAAAAATACATATACTGCCAGAGCCGTGCTGGAGTCAGGGCACAATAGACGTAAAAGCCTAGGATTGAATTGTGGCAGGTGCATCCACAGATAGTCCCATATGAATCGTCAGTGTGTCAGTATATCAGACATGTGAAAGTTGGTCGGCCAATCCTTGACTTTTAGTCTTGGAGTTGTGGTCCAGTGGAAAGATGCCTGGTTGCTGATGCTATGCGGAGTTGCAGAATGACAGTTCGATCCCCCGACCGGGTGATGGTGATCAACAAATTAAACTAATGGGTGCATGACTGTCGGCTAAGTTAGCACTAGGAAATTAAAGCCGCACGTTGCCAGTGGGTCAACAAAATTAGAAAAATACATATACTGCCAGAGCCGTGCTGGAGTCAGAGCACAATAGGCGTAAAAGCCTAGGATTGAATTGTGGCAGGTGCATCCACAGATAGTCCTATAGGAATCATCAGTGTGTCAGCATATCAGACATGTGAAAGCTGGTCGGCCAATCCTTGACTTTTTAGTCTTGGTGCGGTGGTCCAGTGGAAAGATGCCTGGTTGCTGATGCTATGCGGAGTTGCAGAATGGCGGTTTGATCCCCCCGACCAGGAGATGGTGATCAACAAATTAAAGTAATGGGTGCATGACTGTCATCTAAGTTAGCACATGGAAATTGAAGCCGCACGTTGCCAGTGCGTCAATAAAAAAAAAAAAAATACATATACTGCCAGAGCCATGCTGGAGTCAGAGCACAATAGGCGTAAAAGCCTAGGATTGAATTGTGGCAGGTGCATCCACAGATAATCCCATGTGAATAGTCAGTGTGTCAGTATATCAGACATGTGAATGCTGGTCGGCCAATCCTTGACCTTTTAGTCTTGGTGCCGTGGTCCAGTGGAAAGATGCCTGGTTGCTGATGCTATGCAGAGTTGCAGAATGGCGGTTCGATCCCCCGACTGGGAGATGGTGATCAACAAATTAAACTAATGGGTGCATGACTTTCGGCTAAGTTAGCACATGGAAATTGATGCCACACATTGCCAGTGCGTCAATAAAATAAAAATACATATACTGCCAGAGCCGTGCTGGAGTCAGAGTACAATAGGCGTAAAAGCCTAGGATTGAATTGTGGCAGTTGCTTCCACAGATAGTCCCATATGAATCGTCAGTGTGTCAGCATATCAGACATGTGAAAGCTGGTCGGCCAATCCTTGACTTTTAAGTCTTGGTGTGGTGGTCTAGTGGAAAGATGCCTGGTTGCTGATGCTATGCGGAGTTGCAGAAGGGCGGTTCAATCCCCCGACCGGGAGATGGTGATCAACAAATTAAACTAATGGGTGCATGACTGTCGGCTAAGTTAGCACATGAAAATTGAAGCTGCACGTCGCCAGTGCATCAATAAAATGAAAATACATACATACAAAGATACATACATATGCATGCATGCAAAGTTACTCGCGCACGCACGCACTCAAACATCTGCATTTTGGATACATGGCTCCACAAACCCAAGACGCAAGCACGCCGGAGGGAGGAGGAGAGTACAATAGGCGTAAAAGCTTAGGATTGAATTGTGGCAGGTGCATCCACAGATAGTCCCATATGAATCGTCAGTGTGTCAGTATATCGGACATGTGAAAGCTGGTCGGCCAATCCTTGACTTTTAGTCTTGGAGCGGTGGTCCAGTGGAAAGATGCCTGGTTGCTGATGCTATGCGGAGTTGCAGAATGGCGGTTTGATCCCCCGACCAGGAGATGGTGATCAACAAATTAAACTAATGGGTGCATGACTGTCATCTAAGTTAGCACATGGAAATTGAAGCCGCACGTTGCCAGTGCGTCAATAAAATTAAAAAATATATATATACTGCCAGAGCCATGCTGGAGTCAGAGCACAATAGGCGTAAAAGCCTAGGATTGAATTGTGGCAGGTGCATCCACAGATAGTCCCATGTGAATCGCCAGTGTGTCAGTAGATCAGACATGTGACTGCTGGTCGGCCAATCCTTGACCTTTTAGTCTTGGTGCGGTGGTCCAGGGAAAGATGCCTGGTTGCTGATGCCATGCGGAGTTGCAGAATGGCGGTTTGATCCCCCGACCGGGATTTGGTGATCAACAAATTAAATTAATGGGTGCATGACTGTCGGCTAAGTTAGCACATGGAAATTGAAGCCCCACGTTGCCAGTGCATCAATAAAATAAAAATACATATACTGCCAGAGCCGTGCTGGAGTCAGGGCACAATAGGCATAAACGCCTAGGATTGAATTGTGGCAGGTGCATCCACAGATAGTCCTATATGAATCGTCAGTGTGTCAGTATATCAGTCATGTGAAAGCTGGTCGGCCAATCCTTGACTTTTAAGTCTTGGTGTGGTGGTCTAGTGGAAAGATGCCTGGTTGCTGATGCTATGCGAAGTTGCAGAATGGCGGTTCGATCCCCCGACCAGGAGATGGTGATCAACAAATTAAACTAATGGGTGCATGACTGTCGGCTAAGTTAGCACATGGAAATCGAAGCTGCACGTTGCCAGTGGGTCAATAAAATTTAAAAAAAATACATATACTGCCAGAGCCGTGCTGGAGTCAAAGCACAATAGGCGTAAAAGCCTAGGATTGAATTGTGGCAGGTGCATCCACAGATAGTCCCATATGAATCGTCAGTGTGTCAGTATATCAGACATGTGAAAGCTGGTCGGCCAATCTTTGACTTTTTAGTCTTGGTGCGTTGGTCCAGTGGAAAGATGCCTGGTTGCCGATGCTATGCGGAGTTGCAGAATGGCAGTTTGATCCCCCGACCGGGAGATGGTGATCAACAAATTAAACTAATGGGTGCATGACTGTCCGCTAAGTTAGCACATGAAAATTGAAGCTGCACGTTGCCAGTGCGTCAATAAAATAAAAATACATACATACAAAGATACATACATATGCATGCATGCAAAGTTACTCGCGCACGCACACACTCAAACATATGTATTTTGGATACATGGCTCCACAAACCCAAGACGCAAGCACGCCGGAGGGAGGAGGAGAGTACAATAGGCGTAAAAGCCTAGGATTGAATTGTGGCAGGTGCATCCACAGATAGTCCCATATGAATCGTCAGTGTGTCAGTATATCAGACATGTGAAAGCTGGTCGGCCAATCCTTGACTTTTAGTCTTGGAGTTGTGGTCCAGTGGAAAGATGCCTGGTTGCTGATGCTATGCGGAGTTGCAGAATGGTGGTTTGATCCCCCGACCAGGAGATGGTGATCAACAAATTAAAGTAATGGGTGCATGACTGTCATCTAAGTTAGCACATGGAAATTGAAGTCGCACATTGCCAGTGCGTCAATAAAATTAAAAAAATTACATATACTGCCAGAGCCGTGCTGTAGTCAGAGTACAATAGGCGTAAAAGCCTAGGATTGAATTGTGGCAGGTGCATCCACAGATAGTCCCATATGACTCGTCAGTGTGTCAGTATATCAGACATGTGAAAGCTGGTCGGCCAATCTTTGACTTTTGAGTCTTGGTGCGTTGGTCCAGTGGAAAGATGCCTGGTTGCTGATGCTATGCGGAGTTGCAGAATGGCAGTTCGATGCCCCGACCGGGAGATGGTGATCAACAAATTAAACTAATGGGTGCATGACTGTCGGCTAAGTTAGCACATGGAAATTGAAGCCGCACGTTGCCAGTGCGTCAATAAAATAAAAATACATATACTGCCAGAGCCGTGCTGGAGTCCGAGTACAATAGGCATAAAAGCCTAGGATTGAATTGTGGCAGGTGCATCCACAGATAGTCCCATATGAATCGTCAGTGTGTCAGTATATCAGACATGTGAAAGCTGGTTGGCCAATCCTTGACCTTTAGTCTTGGTGCGGTGGTCCAGTGGAAAGATGCCTGGTTGCTGATGCTATGCGGAGTTGCAGAATGGCGGTTCGATCCCCCGATCAGGAGATGGTGGTCAACAAATTAAACTAATGGGTGCATGAGTGTCGGCTAAGTTAGCACATGGAAATTGAAGCTGCACGTTGCCAGTGCGTCAATAAAACAAAAATACATACATACAAAGATACATACATATGCATGCATGCAAAGCTACTCGCGCACGCACGCACTCAAACATATGCATTTTGGATACATGGCTCCACAAACCCAAGACGCAAGCAGGCCGGAGGAAGGAGGAGGGTACAATAGGCGTAAAAGCCTAGGATTGAATTGTGGCAGGTGCATCCACAGATAGTCCCATATGAATCGTCAGTGTGTCAGTATATCAGACATGTGAATGCTGGTCGGCCAATCATTGACCTTTTAGTCTTGGTGCGGTGGTCCAGTGGAAAGATGCCTGGTTGCTGATGCTATGCGGAGTTGCAGAATGGCGGTTTGATCCCCCGACCGAGATTTGGTGATCAACAAATTAAACTAATGGGTGTATGACTGTCGGCTAAGTTAGCACATGGAAATTGAAGCCCCACGTTGCCAGTGCATCAATAAAATAAAAATACATATACTGCCACAGCCGTGCTGGAGTCAGAGTACAATAGGCATAAAAGCCTAGGATTGAATTGTGGCAGGTGCATCCACAGATAGTCCTATATGAATCATCAGTGTGTCAGTATATCAGACATGTGAAAGCTGGTCGGCCAATCCTTGACTTTTAGTCTTGGAGCGGTGTTCCAGTGGAAAGATGCCTGGTTGCTGATGCTATGCGAAGTTGCAGAATGGCGGTTCGATCCCCCGACCAGGAGATGGTGATCAACAAATTAAACTAATGGGTGCATGACTGTCGGCTAAGTTAGCACATGGAAATTGAAGCCGCACATTGCCAGTGGGTCAATAAAATTAAAAAAATACATATACTGCCAGAGCCGTGCTGGAGTCTGGGCACAATAGGCGTAAAAGCCTAGGATTGAATTGTGGCAGGTACATCCACAGATAGGCCCATATGAATCGTCAGTGTGTCAGTATATCAGTCATGTGAAAGCTGGTCGGCCAATCCAGGACTTTTAGTCTTGGTGTGGTGGTCCAGTGGAAAGATGCCTGGTTGCTGATGCTATGCGGAGTTGCAGAATGGCGGTTCGATCCCCCAACCGGGAGATGGTGATCAACAAATTAAACTAATGGGTGCATGACTGTCGGCTATGTTACCACATGGAAATTGAAGCCGCACGTTGCCAGTGCGTCAATAAAATTAAAAAAATACATATACTGCCAGAGCCGTGCCAGAGTCAAAGCACAATAGGCGTAAACGCCTAGGATTGAATTGTGGCAGGTGCATCCACAGATAGTCCCATATGAATCGTCAGTGTGTCAGTATATCAGACATGTGAAAGCTGGTCGGCCAATCCTTGACTTTTAGTCTTGGTGCGTTGGTCCAGTGGAAAGATGCCTGGTTGCTGATGCTATGCGAAGTTGCAGAATGGCGGTTCGATCCTCCGACCAGGAGATGGTGATCAACAAATTAAACTAATGGGTGCATGACTGTCGGCTAAGTTAGCACATGGAAATTGAAGCCGCACGTTGCCAGTGGGTCAATAAAATTAAAAAAGTACATATACTGCCAGAGCCGTGCTGGAGTCAGGGCACAATAGGCGTAAAAGCCTAGGATTGAATTGTGGCAGGTGCATCCACAGATAGGCCCATATGAATCGTCAGTGTGTCAGTATATCAGTCATGTGAAAGCTGGTCGGCCAATCCTGGGCTTTTAGTCTTGGTGTGGTGGTCCAGTGGAAAGATGCCTGGTTGCTGATGTTATGCGGAGTTGCAGAATGGCGGTTCGATCCCCCAACCGGGAGATGGTGATCAACAAATTAAACTAATGGGTGCATGACTGTCGGCTATGTTAGCACATGGAAATTGAAGCCGCACGTTGCCAGTGCGTCAATAAAATTAAAAAAATACATATACTGCCAGAGCCGTGCTGGAGTCAATGCGCAATAGGCGTAAACGCCTAGGATTGAATTGTGGCAGGGCATCCACAGATAGTCCCATATGAATCGTCAGTGTGTCAGTATATCAGACATGTGAAAGCTGGTCGGCCAATCCTTAACTTTTAGTCTTGGTGCGTTGGTCCTGTGGAAAGATGCCTGGTTGCTGATGCTATGCGGAGTTGCAGAATGGTGGTTTGGTCCCCCGACCAGGAGATGGTGATCAACAAATTAAAGTAATGGGTGCATGACTGTCATCTAAGTTAGCACATGGAAATTGAAGTCGCACGTTGCCAGTCCATCAATAAAATTAAAAAAAATACATATACTGCCAGAGCCGTGCTGGAGTCAGAGCACAATAGGCGTAAAAGCCTAGGATTGAATTGTGGCAGGTGCATCCACAGATAGGCCCATATGAATCGTCAGTGTGTCAGTATATCAGTCATGTGAAAGCTGGTCGGCCAATCCTGGACTTTTAGTCTTGGTGTGGTGGTCCAGTGGAAAGATGCCTGGTTGCTGATGCTATGCGGAGTTGCAGAATGGCGGTTCGATCCCCCAACCGAGAGATGGTGATCAACAAATTAAACTAATCGGTGCATGACTGTCGGCTATGTTAGCACATGGAAATTGAAGCCGCACGTTGCCAGTGCATCAATAAAATAAAAAAATACATATACTGCCAGAGCCGTGCCGGAGTCAGAGCCCAATAGGCGTAAACGCCTAGGATTGAATTGTGGCAGGTGCATCCACAGATAGTCCCATATGACTCGTCAGTGTGTCAGTATATCAGACATGTGAAAGCTGGTCGGCCAATCCTTGACTTTTAGTCTTGGTGCGTTGGTCCAGTGGAAAGATGCCTGGTTGCTGATGCTATGCGGAGTTGCAGAATGGTGGTTTGATCCCCCGACCAGGAGATGGTGATCAACAAATTAAAGTAATGGGTGCATGACTGTCATCTAAGTTAGCACATGGAAATTGAAGTCGCACGTTGCCAGTGCGTCAATAAAATTTAAAAAAATACATATACTGCCAGAGCCGTGCTGTAGTCAGAGTACAATAGGCGTAAAAGTCTAGGATTGAATTGTGGCAGGTGCATCCACAGATAGTCCCATATGACTCGTCAGTGTATCATTATATCAGACATGTGAAAGCTGGTCGGCCAATCTTTGACTTTTGAGTCTTGGTGCGTTGGTCCAGTGGAAAGATGCCTGGTTGCTGATGCTATGCGGAGTTGCAGAATGGCAGTTCGATGCCCTGACCGGGAGATGGTGATCAACAAATTAAACTAATGGGTGCATGACTGTCGGCTAAGTTAGCACATGGAAATTGAAGCCGCACGTTGCCAGTGCGTCAATAAAATAAAAATACATACATACAAAGATACATACATATGCATGCATGCAAAGTTACTCGCGCACACACTCAAACATATGCATTTTGGATACATGGCTCCACAAACCCAAGACGCAAGCACGCCGGAGAGAGGAGGAGAGTACAATAGGCGTAAAAGCCTAGGATTGAATTGTGGCAGGTGCATCCACAGATAGTCCCATATGAATCGTCAGTGTGTCAGTATATCAGACATGTGAAAGCTGGTTGGCCAATCCTTGACCTTTAGTCTTGGTGCGGTGGTCCAGTGGAAAGATGCCTGGTTGCTGATGCTATGCGGAGTTGCAGAATGGCGGTTCGATCCCCCGATCAGGAGATGGTGGTCAACAAATTAAACTAATGGGTGCATGACTGTCGGCTAAGTTAGCACATGGAAATTGAAGCTGCACGTTGCCAGTGCGTCAATAAAACAAAAATACATACATACAAAGATACATACATATGCATGCATGCAAAGCTACTCGCGCACGCACGCACTCAAACATATGCATTTTGGATACATGGCTCCACAAACCCAAGACGCAAGCACGCCGGAGGGAGGAGGAGAGTACAATAGGCGTAAAAGCCTAGGATTGAATTGTGGCAGGTGCATCCACAGATAGTCCCATATGAATCGTCAGTGTGTCAGTATATCAGACATGTGAAAGCTGGTCGGCCAATCCTTGACTTTTAGTCTTGGAGTTGTGGTCCAGTGGAAAGATGCCTGGTTGCTGATGCTATGCGGAGTTGCAGAATGGCGGTTCGATGCCCCGACCAGGAGATGGTGATCAACAAATTAAACTAATGGGTGCATGACTGTTGGCTAAGTTAGCACATGGAAATTAAAGCCGCACGTTGCCAGTGGGTCAATAAAATTAGAAAAATACATATACTGCCAGAGCCGTGCTGGAGTCAGAGCACAATAGGCATAAAAGCCTAGGATTGAATTGTGGCAGGTGCATCCACAGATAGTCCCATATGAATCATCAGTGTGTCAGCATATCAGACATGTGAAAGCTGGTCGGCCAATCCTTGACTTTTAGTCTTGGTGCGTTGGTCCAGTGGAAAGATGCCTGGTTGCTGATGCTATGCGGAGTTGCAGAATGGTGGTTTGATCCCCCGACCAGGAGATGGTGATCAACAAATTAAAGTAATGGGTGCATGACTGTCATCTAAGTTAGCACATGGAAATTGAAGTCGCACATTGCCAGTGCGTCAATAAAATTAAAAAAATTACATATACTGCCAGAGCCGTGCTGTAGTCAGAGTACAATAGGCGTAAAAGCCTAGGATTGAATTGTGGCAGGTGCATCCACAGATAGTCCCATATGACTCGTCAGTGTGTCAGTATATCAGACATGTGAAAGCTGGTCGGCCAATCTTTGACTTTTGAGTCTTGGTGCGTTGGTCCAGTGGAAAGATGCCTGGTTGCTGATGCTATGCGGAGTTGCAGAATGGCAGTTCGATGCCCCGACCGGGAGATGGTGATCAACAAATTAAACTAATGGGTGCATGACTGTCGGCTAAGTTAGCACATGGAAATTGAAGCCGCACGTTGCCAGTGCGTCAATAAAATAAAAATACATATACTGCCAGAGCCGTGCTGGAGTCCGAGTACAATAGGCATAAAAGCCTAGGATTGAATTGTGGCAGGTGCATCCACAGATAGTCCCATATGAATCGTCAGTGTGTCAGTATATCAGACATGTGAAAGCTGGTTGGCCAATCCTTGACCTTTAGTCTTGGTGCGGTGGTCCAGTGGAAAGAGGCCTGGTTGCTGATGCTATGCGGAGTTGCAGAATGGCGGTTCGATCCCCCGATCAGGAGATGGTGGTCAACAAATTAAACTAATGGGTGCATGAGTGTCGGCTAAGTTAGCACATGGAAATTGAAGCTGCACGTTGCCAGTGCGTCAATAAAACAAAAATACATACATACAAAGATACATACATATGCATGCATGCAAAGCTACTCGCGCACGCACGCACTCAAACATATGCATTTTGGATACATGGCTCCACAAACCCAAGACGCAAGCAGGCCGGAGGAAGGAGGAGGGTACAATAGGCGTAAAAGCCTAGGATTGAATTGTGGCAGGTGCATCCACAGATAGTCCCATATGAATCGTCAGTGTGTCAGTATATCAGACATGTGAATGCTGGTCGGCCAATCATTGACCTTTTAGTCTTGGTGCGGTGGTCCAGTGGAAAGATGCCTGGTTGCTGATGCTATGCGGAGTTGCAGAATGGCGGTTTGATCCCCCGACCGAGATTTGGTGATCAACAAATTAAACTAATGGGTGCATGACTGTCGGCTAAGTTAGCACATGGAAATTGAAGCCCCACGTTGCCAGTGCATCAATAAAATAAAAATACATATACTGCCACAGCCGTGCTGGAGTCAGAGTACAATAGGCATAAAAGCCTAGGATTGAATTGTGGCAGGTGCATCCACAGATAGTCCTATATGAATCATCAGTGTGTCAGTATATCAGACATGTGAAAGCTGGTCGGCCAATCCTTGACTTTTAGTCTTGGAGCGGTGTTCCAGTGGAAAGATGCCTGGTTGCTGATGCTATGCGAAGTTGCAGAATGGCGGTTCGATCCCCCGACCAGGAGATGGTGATCAACAAATTAAACTAATGGGTGCATGACTGTCGGCTAAGTTAGCACATGGAAATTGAAGCCGCACATTGCCAGTGGGTCAATAAAATTAAAAAAATACATATACTGCCAGAGCCGTGCTGGAGTCAGGGCACAATAGGCGTAAAAGCCTAGGATTGAATTGTGGCAGGTACATCCACAGATAGGCCCATATGAATCGTCAGTGTGTCAGTATATCAGTCATGTGAAAGCTGGTCGGCCAATCCAGGACTTTTAGTCTTGGTGTGGTGGTCCAGTGGAAAGATGCCTGGTTGCTGATGCTATGCGGAGTTGCAGAATGGCGGTTCGATCCCCCAACCGGGAGATGGTGATCAACAAATTAAACTAATGGGTGCATGACTGTCGGCTATGTTACCACATGGAAATTGAAGCCGCACGTTGCCAGTGCATCAATAAAATTAAAATAATACATATACTGCCAGAGCCGTGCCGGAGTCAAAGCACAATAGGCGTAAACGCCTAGGATTGAATTGTGGCAGGTGCATCCACAGATAGTCCCATATGAATCGTCAGTGTGTCAGTATATCAGACATGTGAAAGCTGGTCGGCCAATCCTTGACTTTTAGTCTTGGTGCGTTGGTCCAGTGGAAAGATGCCTGGTTGCTGATGCTATGCGAAGTTGCAGAATGGCGGTTCGATCCTCCGACCAGGAGATGGTGATCAACAAATTAAACTAATGGGTGCATGACTGTCGGCTAAGTTAGCACATGGAAATTGAAGCCGCACGTTGCCAGTGGGTCAATAAAATTAAAAAAGTACATATACTGCCAGAGCCGTGCTGGAGTCAGGGCACAATAGGCGTAAAAGCCTAGGATTGAATTGTGGCAGGTGCATCCACAGATAGGCCCATATGAATCGTCAGTGTGTCAGTATATCAGTCATGTGAAAGCTGGTCGGCCAATCCTGGGCTTTTAGTCTTGGTGTGGTGGTCCAGTGGAAAGATGCCTGGTTGCTGATGTTATGCGGAGTTGCAGAATGGCGGTTCGATCCCCCAACCGGGAGATGGTGATCAACAAATTAAACTAATGGGTGCATGACTGTCGGCTATGTTAGCACATCGAAATTGAAGCCGCACGTTGCCAGTGCGTCAATAAAATTAAAAAAATACATATACTGCCAGAGCCGTGCTGGAGTCAATGCGCAATAGGCGTAAACGCCTAGGATTGAATTGTGGCAGGGCATCCACAGATAGTCCCATATGAATCGTCAGTGTGTCAGTATATCAGACATGTGAAAGCTGGTCGGCCAATCCTTAACTTTTAGTCTTGGTGCGTTGGTCCTGTGGAAAGATGCCTGGTTGCTGATGCTATGCGGAGTTGCAGAATGGTGGTTTGGTCCCCCGACCAGGAGATGGTGATCAACAAATTAAAGTAATGGGTGCATGACTGTCATCTAAGTTAGCACATGGAAATTGAAGTCGCACGTTGCCAGTCCATCAATAAAATTTAAAAAAATACATATACTGCCAGAGCCGTGCTGGAGTCAGAGCACAATAGGCGTAAAAGCCTAGGATTGAATTGTGGCAGGTGCATCCACAGATAGGCCCATATGAATCGTCAGTGTGTCAGTATATCAGTCATGTGAAAGCTGGTCGGCCAATCCTGGACTTTTAGTCTTGGTGTGGTGGTCCAGTGGAAAGATGCCTGGTTGCTGATGCTATGCGGAGTTGCAGAATGGCAGTTCGATGCCCTGACCGGGAGATGGTGATCAACAAATTAAACTAATGGGTGCATGACTGTCGGCTAAGTTAGCACATGGAAATTGAAGCCGCACATTGCCAGTGCGTCAATAAAATAAAAATACATACATACAAAGATACATACATATGCATGCATGCAAAGTTACTCGCGCACGCACTCAAACATATGCATTTTGGATACATGGCTCCACAAACCCAAGACGCAAGCACGCCGGAGAGAGGACGAGAGTACAATAGGCGTAAAAGCCTAGGATTGAATTGTGGCAGGTGCATCCACAGATAGTCCCATATGAATCGTCAGTGTGTCAGTATATCAGACATGTGAAAGCTGGTTGGCCAATCCTTGACCTTTAGTCTTGGTGCGGTGGTCCAGTGGAAAGATGCCTGGTTGCTGATGCTATGCGGAGTTGCAGAATGGCGGTTCGATCCCCCGATCAGGAGATGGTGGTCAACAAATTAAACTAATGGGTGCATGACTGTCGGCTAAGTTAGCACATGGAAATTGAAGCTGCACGTTGCCAGTGCGTCAATAAAACAAAAATACATACATACAAAGATACATACATATGCATGCATGCAAAGCTACTCGCGCACGCACGCACTCAAACATATGCATTTTGGATACATGGCTCCACAAACCCAAGACGCAAGCAGGCCGGAGGAAGGAGGAGAGTACAATAGGCGTAAAAGCCTAGGATTGAATTGTGGCAGGTGCATCCACAGATAGTCCCATATGAATCGTCAGTGTGTCAGTATATCAGACATGTGAAAGCTGGTTGGCCAATCCTTGACCTTTAGTCTTGGTGCGGTGGTCCAGTGGAAAGATGCCTGGTTGCTGATGCTATGCGGAGTTGCAGAATGGCGGTTCGATCCCCCGATCAGGAGATGGTGGTCAACAAATTAAACTAATGGGTGCATGACTGTCGGCTAAGTTAGCACATGGAAATTGAAGCTGCACGTTGCCAGTGCGTCAATAAAACAAAAATACATACATACAA
The DNA here is from genome assembly GCA_034401795.1 of Chaetoderma sp. LZ-2023a. NCBI lineage: Eukaryota > Metazoa > Mollusca > Caudofoveata > Chaetodermatida > Chaetodermatidae > Chaetoderma > Chaetoderma sp. LZ-2023a. The sequence continues at coordinate 118,049,135 of CM067373.1, forward strand.
AGATACATACATATGCATGCATGCAAAGCTACTCGCGCACGCACGCACTCAAACATATGCATTTTGGATACATGGCTCCACAAACCCAAGACGCAAGCAGGCCGGAGGAAGGAGGAGAGTAGAATAGGCGTAAAAGCCTAGGATTGAATTGTGGCAGGTGCATCCACAGATAGTCCCATATGAATCGTCAGTGTGTCAGTATATCAGACATGTGAAAGCTGGTTGGCCAATCCTTGACCTTTAGTCTTGGTGCGGTGGTCCAGTGGAAAGATGCCTGGTTGCTGATGCTATGCGGAGTTGCAGAATGGCGGTTCGATCCCCCAACCGGGAGATGGTGATCAACAAATTAAACTAATGGGTGCATGACTGTCGGCTATGTTAGCACATGGAAATTGAAGCCGCACGTTGCCAGTGCATCAATAAAATAAAAAAATACATATACTGCCAGAGCCGTGCCGGAGTCAGAGCACAATAGGCGTAAACGCCTAGGATTGAATTGTGGCAGGTGCATCCACAGATAGTCCCATATGAATCGTCAGTGTGTCAGTATATCAGACATGTGAAAGCTGGTCTGCCAATCCTTGACTTTTAGTCTTGGTGCGTTGGTCCAGTGGAAAGATGCCTGGTTGCTGATGCTATGCGGAGTTGCAGAATGGTGGTTTGATCCCCCGACCAGGAGATGGTGATCAACAAATTAAACTAATGGGTGCATGACTGTCGGCTAAGTTAGCAGAAATTGAAGCCGCACGTTGCCAGTGGGTCAATAAAATTTAAAAAATACATATACTGCCAGAGCCGTGCTGGAGTCAGAGCACAATAGGCGTAAAAGCCTAGGATTGAATTGTGGCAGGTACATCCACAGATAGGCCCATATGAATCGTCAGTGTGTCAGTATATCAGTCATGTGAAAGCTGGTCGGCCAATCCAGGACTTTTAGTCTTGGTCCGTTGGTCCAGTGGAAAGATGCCTGGTTGCTGATGCTATGCGGAGTTGCAGAATGGCAGTTCGATCCCCCGACCGGGAGATGGTGATCAACAAATTAAACTAATGGGAGCATGACTGTCGGCTAAGTTAGCACATGGAAATTGAAGCCGCACGTTGCCAGTGCGTCAATAAAATAAAAATACATATACTGCCAGAGCCGTGCTGGAGTCCGAGTACAATAGGCGTAAAAGCCTAGGATTGAATTGTGGCAGGTGCATCCACAGATAGTCCCATATGAATCATCAGTGTGTCAGTATATCAGACATGTGAAAGCTAGTCGGCCAATCCTTGACTTTTAGTCTTGGTGCGGTGGTCCAGTGGAAAGATGCCTGGTTGCTGATGCTATGCGGAGTTGCAGAATGGTGGTTTGATCCCCCGACCAGGAGATGGTGATCAACAAATTAAAGTAATGGGTGCATGACTGTCATCTAAGTTAGCACATGGAAATTGAAGTCGCACGTTGCCAGTGCGTCAATAAAATTTAAAAAAATACATATACTGCCAGAGCCGTGCTGTAGTCAGAGTACCATAGGCGTAAACGCCTAAGATTGAATTGTGGCAGGTGCATCCACAGATAGTCCCATATGACTCGTCAGTGTGTCAGTATATCAGACATGTGAAAGCTGGTCGGCCAATCTTTGACTTTTTAGTCTTGGTGCGTTGGTCCAGTGGAAAGATGCCTGGTTGCTATGCGGAGTTGCAGAATGGCAGTTCGATCCCCCGACCGGGAGATGGTGATCAACAAATTAAACTAATGGGAGCATGATGTCGGCTAAGTTAGCACATGGAAATTGAAGCCGCACGTTGCCAGTGCGTCAATAAAATAAAAATACATATACTGCCAGAGCCGTGCTGGAGTCCGAGTACAATAGGCGTAAAAGCCTAGGATTGAATTGTGGCAGGTGCATCCACAGATAGTCCCATATGAATCATCAGTGTGTCAGTATATCAGACATGTGAAAGCTGGTCGGCCAATTCTTGACTTTTAGTCGTGGTGTGGTGGTCCAGTGGAAAGATGCCTTGTTGCTGATGCTATGGGGAGTTGCAGAATGGCGGTTCGATCCCCCGATCGGGAGATGCTGATCAACAAATTAAACTAAAGGGTGCATGACTGTCGACTAAGTTAGCACATGGAAATTGAAGCCGCACGTTGCCAGTGCGTCAATAAAATAAAAATACATACATACAAAGATACATACATATGCATGCATGCAAAGTTACTCGCGCACGCACGCACTCAAACATATGCATTTTGGATACATGGCTCCACAAACCCACGACGCAAGCACGCCGGAGAGAGGAGGAGAGTACAATAGGCGTAAAAGCCTAGGATTGAATTGTGGCAGGTGCATCCACAGATAGTCCCATATGAATCGTCAGTGTGTCAGTATATCAGACATGTGAAAGCTGGTTGGCCAATCCTTGACCTTTAGTCTTGGTGCGGTGGTCCAGTGGAAAGATGCCTGGTTGCTGATGCTATGCGGAGTTGCAGAATGGCGGTTCGATCCCCCGATCAGGAGATGGTGGTCAACAAATTAAACTAATGGGTGCATGACTGTCGGCTAAGTTAGCACATGGAAATTGAAGCCGCACGTTGCCAGTGTGTCAATAAAAATACATATACTGCCAGAGCCGTGCTGGAGTCAGAGTACAATAGGAGTAAAAGCCTAGGATTGAATTGTGGCAGGTGCATCCACAGATAGTCCCATATGAATCATCAGTGTGTCAGTATATCAGTCATGTGAAAGCTGGTCGGTCAATCCTTGACTTTTAGTCTTGGTGCGGTGGTCCAGTGGAAAGATGCCTGGTTGCTGATGCTATGCGGAGTTGCAGAATGGCGGTTCGATCCCCCGATCGGGAGATGGTTATCAACAAATTAAACTAATGGGTGCATGACTGTCGGCTAAGTTAGCACATGGAAATTGAAGCCGCACGTTGCCAGTGCGTCAATAAAATAAAAATACATATACTGCCAGAGCCGTGCTGGAGTCAGAGCACAATAGGCGTAAACGCCTAGGAGTGAATTGTGGCAGGTGCATCCACAGATAGTCCCATATGAATCGTCAGTGTGTCAGTATATCAGACATGTGAAAGCTAGTCGGCCAATCCTTGACTTTTAGTCTTGGTGTGGTGGTCCAGTGGAAAGATGCCTGGTTGCTGATGCTATGCGGAGTTGCAGAATGGTGGTTTGATCCCCCGACCAGGAGATGGTGATCAACAAATTAAAGTAATGGGTGCATGACTGTCATCTAAGTTAGCACATGGAAATTGAAGTCGCACGTTGCCAGTGCGTCAATAAAATTAAAAAAAATACATATACTGCCAGAGCCGTGCTGTAGTCAGAGTACAATAGGCGTAAACGCCTAAGATTGAATTGTGGCAGGTGCATCCACAGATAGTCCCATATGACTCGTCAGTGTGTCAGTATATCAGACATGTGAAAGCTGGTCGGCCAATCTTTGACTTTTTAGTCTTGGTGCGTTGGTCCAGTGGAAAGATGCCTGGTTGCTGATGCTATGCGGAGTTGCAGAATGGCGGTTCGATCCCCCGATCGGGAGATGGTTATCAACAAATTAAACTAATGGGTGCATGACTGTCGGCTAAGTTAGTACATGGAAATTGAAGCCGCACGTTGCCAGTGCGTCAATAAAATAAAAATACATATACTGCCAGAGCCGTGCTGGAGTCAGAGCACAATAGGCGTAAACGCCTAGGATTGAATTGTGGCAGGTGCATCCACAGATAGTCCCATATGAATCGTCAGTGTGTCAGTATATCAGACATGTGAAAGCTAGTCGGCCAATCCTTGACTTTTAGTCTTGGTGCGGTGGTCCAGTGGAAAGATGCCTGGTTGCTGATGCTATGTGGAGTTGCAGAATGGCAGTTCGATCCCCCGACCGGGAGATGGTGATCAACAAATTAAACTAATGGGTGCATGACTGTCGGCTAAGTTAGCACATGGAAATTGAAGCCGCACGTTGCCAGTGCGTCAATAAAATAAAAATACATATACTGCCAGAGCCGTGCTGGAGTCAGAGCACAATAGGAGTAAAAGCCTAGGATTGAATTGTGGCAGGTGCATCCACAGATAGTCCCATATGAATCATCAGTGTGTCAGTATATCAGTCATGTGAAAGCTGGTCGGTCAATCCTTGACTTTTAGTCTTGGTGCGGTGGTCCAGTGGAAAGATGCCTGGTTGCTGATGCTATGCGGAGTTGCAGAATGGCGGTTCGATCCCCCGATCGGGAGATGGTTATCAACAAATTAAACTAATGGGTGCATGACTGTCGGCTAAGTTAGCACATGGAAATTGAAGCCGCACGTTGCCAGTGCGTCAATAAAATAAAAATACATATACTGCCAGAGCCGTGCTGGAGTCAGAGCACAATAGGCGTAAACGCCTAGGAGTGAATTGTGGCAGGTGCATCCACAGATAGTCCCATATGAATCGTCAGTGTGTCAGTATATCAGACATGTGAAAGCTAGTCGGCCAATCCTTGACTTTTAGTCTTGGTGTGGTGGTCCAGTGGAAAGATGCCTGGTTGCTGATGCTATGCGGAGTTGCAGAATGGTGGTTTGATCCCCCGACCAGGAGATGGTGATCAACAAATTAAAGTAATGGGTGCATGACTGTCATCTAAGTTAGCACATGGAAATTGAAGTCGCACGTTGCCAGTGCGTCAATAAAATTAAAAAAAATACATATACTGCCAGAGCCGTGCTGTAGTCAGAGTACAATAGGCGTAAACGCCTAAGATTGAATTGTGGCAGGTGCATCCACAGATAGTCCCATATGACTCGTCAGTGTGTCAGTATATCAGACATGTGAAAGCTGGTCGGCCAATCTTTGACTTTTTAGTCTTGGTGCGTTGGTCCAGTGGAAAGATGCCTGGTTGCTGATGCTATGCGGAGTTGCAGAATGGCGGTTCGATCCCCCGATCGGGAGATGGTTATCAACAAATTAAACTAATGGGTGCATGACTGTCGGCTAAGTTAGTACATGGAAATTGAAGCCGCACGTTGCCAGTGCGTCAATAAAATAAAAATACATATACTGCCAGAGCCGTGCTGGAGTCAGAGCACAATAGGCGTAAACGCCTAGGATTGAATTGTGGCAGGTGCATCCACAGATAGTCCCATATGAATCGTCAGTGTGTCAGTATATCAGACATGTGAAAGCTAGTCGGCCAATCCTTGACTTTTAGTCTTGGTGCGGTGGTCCAGTGGAAAGATGCCTGGTTGCTGATGCTATGTGGAGTTGCAGAATGGCAGTTCGATCCCCCGACCGGGAGATGGTGATCAACAAATTAAACTAATGGGTGCATGACTGTCGGCTAAGTTAGCACATGGAAATTGAAGCCGCACGTTGCCAGTGCGTCAATAAAATAAAAATACATATACTGCCAGAGCCGTGCTGGAGTCCGAGTACAATAGGCGTAAAAGCCTAGGATTGAATTGTGGCAGGTGCATCCATATATAGTCCCATATGAATCGTCAGTGTGTCAGTATATCAGACATGTGAAAGCTGGTCGGCCAATCCTTGACTTTTAATCTTGGTGCGGTGGTCCAGTGGAAAGATGCCTGGTTGCTGATGCTATGCGGAGTTGCAGAATGGCGGTTTGCTCCCCCGACCAGGAGATGGTGATCAACAAATTAAAGTAATGGGTGCATGACTGTCATCTAAGTTAGCACATGGAAATTGAAGCCGCACGTTGCCAGTGCGTCAATAAATTAAAAAAAAAATACATGTACTGCCAGAGCCGTGCTGGAGTCAGAGTCCAATAGGAGTAAAAGCCTAGGATTGAATTGTGGCAGGTGCATCCACAGACAGTCCCATATGAATCGTCAGTGTGTCAGTATATCAGACATGTGAAAGCTGGTCGGTCAATCCTTGACTTTTAGTCTTGGTGCGGTGGTCCAGTGGAAAGATGCCTGGTAGCTGATGCTATGCGGAGTTGCAGAATGGCGGTTTGATCCCCCGATCGGGAGATGGTGATCAACAAATTAAACTAATGGGTGCATGACTGTCGGCTAAGTTAGCACATGAAAATTGAAGCTGCACGTTGCCAGTGCGTCAATAAAACAAAAATACATACATACAAAGATACATACATATGCATGCATGCAAAGTTACTCGCGCACGCACGCACTCAAACATATGCATTTTGGATACATGGCTCCACAAACCCAAGACGCAAGCAGGCCGGAGGGAGGAGGAGAGTACAATAGGCGTAAAAGCCTAGGATTGAATTGTGGCAGGTGCATCCACAGATAGTCCCATATGAATCGTCAGTGTGTCAGTATATCAGACATGTGAAAGCTGGTCGACCAATCCTTGACTTTTAGTCTTGGAGCGGTGGTCCAGTGGAAAGATGCCTGGTTGCTGATGCTATGCGGAGTTGCAGAATGGCGGTTCGATCCCCCCCGACCAGGAGATGGTTATCAACAAATTAAACTAATGGGTGCATGACTGTCGGCTAAGTTAGCACATGGAAATTGAAGCCGCACGTTGCCAGTGCGTCAATAAAATAAAAATACATATACTGCCAGAGCCGTGCTGGAGTCAGAGCACAATAGGCGTAAACGCCTAGGAGTGAATTGTGGCAGGTGCATCCACAGATAGTCCCATATGAATCGTCAGTGTGTCAGTATATCAGACATGTGAAAGCTAGTCGGCCAATCCTTGACTTTTAGTCTTGGTGTGGTGGTCCAGTGGAAAGATGCCTGGTTGCTGATGCTATGCGGAGTTGCAGAATGGTGGTTTGATCCCCCGACCAGGAGATGGTGATCAACAAATTAAAGTAATGGGTGCATGACTGTCATCTAAGTTAGCACATGGAAATTGAAGTCGCACGTTGCCAGTGCGTCAATAAAATTTAAAAAAATACATATACTGCCAGAGCCGTGCTGTAGTCAGAGTACAATAGGCGTAAACGCCTAAGATTGAATTGTGGCAGGTGCATCCACAGATAGTCCCATATGACTCGTCAGTGTGTCAGTATATCAGACATGTGAAAGCTGGTCGGCCAATCTTTGACTTTTTAGTCTTGGTGCGTTGGTCCAGTGGAAAGATGCCTGGTTGCTGATGCTATGCGGAGTTGCAGAATGGCAGTTCGATCCCCCGACGGGGAGATGGTGATCAACAAATTAAACTAATGGGAGCAAGACTGTCGGCTAAGTTAGCACATGGAAATTGAAGCCGCACGTTGCCAGTGCGTCAATAAAATAAAAATACATATACTGCCAGAGCCGTGCTGGAGTCCGAGTACAATAGGCGTAAAAGCCTAGGATTGAATTGTGGCAGGTGCATCCACAGATAGTCCCATATGAATCATCAGTGTGTCAGTATATCAGACATGTGAAAGCTGGTCGGCCAATTCTTGACTTTTAGTCGTGGTGTGGTGGTCCAGTGGAAAGATGCCTTGTTGCTGATGCTATGGGGAGTTGCAGAATGGCGGTTCGATCCCCCGATCGGGAGATGGTGATCAACAAATTAAACTAAAGGGTGCATGACTGTCGACTAAGTTAGCACATGGAAATTGAAGCCGCACGTTGCCAGTGCGTCAATAAAATAAAAATACATACATACAAAGATACATACATATGCATGCATGCAAAGTTACTCGCGCACGCATGCACTCAAACATATGCATTTTGGATACATGGCTCCACAAACCCAAGACGCAAGCACGCCGGAGAGAGGAGGAGAGTACAATAGGCGTAAAAGCCTAGGATTGAATTGTGGCAGGTGCATCCACAGATAGTCCCATATGAATCGTCAGTGTGTCAGTATATCAGACATGTGAAAGCTGGTTGGCCAATCCTTGACCTTTAGTCTTGGTGCGGTGGTCCAGTGGAAAGATGCCTGGTTGCTGATGCTATGCGGAGTTGCAGAATGGCGGTTCGATCCCCCGATCAGGAGATGGTGGTCAACAAATTAAACTAATGGGTGCATGACTGTCGGCTAAGTTAGCACATGGAAATTGAAGCCGCACGTTGCCAGTGTGTCAATAAAAATACATATACTGCCAGAGCCGTGCTGGAGTCAGAGTACAATAGGAGTAAAAGCCTAGGATTGAATTGTGGCAGGTGCATCCACAGATAGTCCCATATGAATCATCAGTGTGTCAGTATATCAGTCATGTGAAAGCTGGTCGGTCAATCCTTGACTTTTAGTCTTGGTGCGGTGGTCCAGTGGAAAGATGCCTGGTTGCTGATGCTATGCGGAGTTGCAGAATGGCGGTTCGATCCCCTGATCGGGAGATGGTTATCAACAAATTAAACTAATGGGTGCATGACTGTCGGCTAAGTTAGCACATGGAAATTGAAGCCGCACGTTGCCAGTGCGTCAATAAAATAAAAATACATATACTGCCAGAGCCGTGCTGGAGTCAGAGCACAATAGGCGTAAACGCCTAGGATTGAATTGTGGCAGGTGCATCCACAGATAGTCCCATATGAATCGTCAGTGTGTCAGTATATCAGACATGTGAAAGCTAGTCGGCCAATCCTTGACTTTTAGTCTTGGTGCGGTGGTCCAGTGGAAAGATGCCTGGTTGCTGATGCTATGTGGAGTTGCAGAATGGCAGTTCGATCCCCCGACCGGGAGATGGTGATCAACAAATTAAACTAATGGGTGCATGACTGTCGGCTAAGTTAGCACATGAAAATTGAAGCTGCACGTTGCCAGTGCGTCAATAAAACAAAAATACATACATACAAAGATACATACATATGCATGCATGCAAAGTTACTCGCGCACGCACGCACTCAAACATATGCATTTTGGATACATGGCTCCACAAACCCAAGACGCAAGCAGGCCGGAGGGAGGAGGAGAGTACAATAGGCGTAAAAGCCTAGGATTGAATTGTGGCAGGTGCATCCACAGATAGTCCCATATGAATCGTCAGTGTGTCAGTATATCAGACATGTGAAAGCTGGTCGACCAATCCTTGACTTTTAGTCTTGGAGCGGTGGTCCAGTGGAAAGATGCCTGGTTGCTGATGCTATGTGGAGTTGCAGAATGGCGGTTCGATCCCCCCCGACCAGGAGATGGTGATCAACAAATTAAACTAATGGGTGCATGACTGTCGGCTAAGTTAGCACATGGAAATTGAAGCCGCACGTTGCCAGTGGGTCAATAAAATTAAAAAAATACATATACTGCCAGAGCCATGCTGGAGTGAGAGCACAATAGGCGTAAATGCCTAGGATTGAATTGTGGCAGGTGCATCCACAGATAGTCCCATATGAATCGTCAGTGTGTCAGTATATCAGACATGTGAAAGCTAGTCGGCCAATCCTTGACTTTTAGTCTTGGTGCGGTGGTCCAGTGGAAAGATGCCTGGTTGCTGATGCTATGCGGAGTTGCAGAATGGCAGTTCGATCCCAAGACTGGGAGATGGTGATCAGCAAATTAAACTAATGGGTGCATGACTGTCGGCTAAGTTAGCACACGGAAATTGAAGCCCCACGTTGCCAGTGCGTCAATAAAATTAAAATACATATACTGCCAGAGCCGTGCTGGAGTCCGAGTACAATAGGCGTAAAAGCCTAGGATTGAATTGTGGCAGGTGCATCCATATATAGTCCCATATGAATCGTCAGTGTGTCAGTATATCAGACATGTGAAAGCTGGTCGGCCAATCCTTGACTTTTAATCTTGGTGCGGTGGTCCAGTGGAAAGATGCCTGGTTGCTGATGCTATGCGGAGTTGCAGAATGGCGGTTTGATCCCCCGACCAGGAGATGGTGATCAACAAATTAAAGTAATGGGTGCATGACTGTCATCTAAGTTAGCACATGGAAATTGAAGCCGCACGTTGCCAGTGCGTCAATAAAATTTAAAAAAAATACATATACTGCCAGAGCCGTGCTGGAGTCAGAGTCCAATAGGAGTAAAAGCCTAGGATTGAATTGTGGCAGGTGCATTCACAGACAGTCCCATATGAATCGTCAGTGTGTCAGTATATCAGACATGTGAAAGCTGGTCGGTCAATCCTTGACTTTTAGTCTTGGTGCGGTGGTCCAGTGGAAAGATGCCTGGTTGCTGATGCTATGCGGAGTTGCAGAATGGCGGTTCGATCCCCCGATCGGGAGATGGTTATCAACAAATTAAACTAATGGGTGCATGACTGTCGGCTAAGTTAGCACATGGAAATTGAAGCCGCACGTTGCCAGTGCGTCAATAAAATAAAAATACATATACTGCCAGAGCCGTGCTGGAGTCCGAGTACAATAGGCGTAAAAGCCTAGGATTGAATTGTGGCAGGTGCATCCATATATAGTCCCATATGAATCGTCAGTGTGTCAGTATATCAGACATGTGAAAGCTGGTCGGCCAATCCTTGACTTTTAATTTTGGTGCGGTGGTCCAGTGGAAAGATGCCTGGTTGCTGATGCTATGCAGAGTTGCAGAATGGCGGTTTGATCCCCCGACCAGGAGATGGTGATCAACAAATTAAAGTAATGGGTGCATGACTGTCATCTAAGTTAGCACATGGAAATTGAAGCCGCACGTTGCCAGTGCGTCAATAAATTAAAAAAAAAATACATATACTGCCAGAGCCGTGCTGGAGTCAGAGTCCAATAGGAGTAAAAGCCTAGGATTGAATTGTGGCAGGTGCATCCACAGACAGTCCCATATGAATCGTCAGTGTGTCAGTATATCAGACATGTGAAAGCTGGTCGGTCAATCCTTGACTTTTAGTCTTGGTGCGGTGGTCCAGTGGAAAGATGCCTGGTAGCTGATGCTATGCGGAGTTGCAGAATGGCGGTTTGATCCCCCGATCGGGAGATGGTGATCAACAAATTAAACTAATGGGTGCATGACTGTCGGCTAAGTTAGCACATGAAAATTGAAGCTGCACGTTGCCAGTGCGTCAATAAAACAAAAATACATACATACAAAGATACATACATATGCATGCATGCAAAGTTACTCGCGCACGCACGCACTCAAACATATGCATTTTGGATACATGGCTCCACAAACCCAAGACGCAAGCAGGCCGGAGGGAGGAGGAGAGTACAATAGGCGTAAAAGCCTAGGATTGAATTGTGGCAGGTGCATCCACAGATAGTCCCATATGAATCGTCAGTGTGTCAGTATATCAGACATGTGAAAGCTGGTCGACCAATCCTTGACTTTTAGTCTTGGAGCGGTGGTCCAGTGGAAAGATGCCTGGTTGCTGATGCTATGCGGAGTTGCAGAATGGCGGTTCGATCCCCCCCCGACCAGGAGATGGTGATCAACAAATTAAACTAATGGGTGCATGACTGTCGGCTAAGTTAGCACATGGAAATTGAAGCCGCACGTTGCCAGTGGGTCAATAAAATTAAAAAAATACATATACTGCCAGAGCCATGCTGGAGTGAGAGCACAATAGGCATAAATGCCTAGGATTGAATTGTGGCAGGTGCATCCACAGATAGTCCCATATGAATCGTCAGTGTGTCAGTATATCAGACATGTGAAAGCTAGTCGGCCAATCCTTGACTTTTAGTCTTGGTGCGGTGGTCCAGTGGAAAGATGCCTGGTTGCTGATGCTATGCGGAGTTGCAGAATGGCAGTTCGATCCCCCGACCGGGAGATGGTTATCAACAAATTAAACTAATGGGTGCATGACTGTCGGCTAAGTTAGCACACGGAAATTGAAGCCGCACGTTGCCAGTGCGTCAATAAAATAAAAATACATATACTGCCAGAGCCGTGCTGGAGACCGAGTACAATAGGCGTAAAAGCCTAGGATTGAATTGTGGCAGGTGCATCCATATATAGTCCCATATGAATCGTCAGTGTGTCAGTATATCAGACATGTGAAAGCTGGTCGGCCAATCCTTGACTTTTAATCTTGATGCGGTGGTCCAGTGGAAAGATGCCTGGTTGCTGATGCTATGCGGAGTTGCAGAATGGCGGTTTGATCCCCCGACCAGGAGATGGTGATCAACAAATTAAAGTAATGGGTGCATGACTGTCATCTAAGTTAGCACATGGAAATTGAAGCCGCACGTTGCCAGTGCGTCAATAAAATTTAAAAAAAATACATATACTGCCAGAGCCGTGCTGGAGTCAGAGTCCAATAGGAGTAAAAGCCTAGGATTGAATTGTGGCAGGTGCATTCACAGACAGTCCCATATGAATCGTCAGTGTGTCAGTATATCAGACATGTGAAAGCTGGTCGGTCAATCCTTGACTTTTAGTCTTGGTGCGGTGGTCCAGTGGAAAGATGCCTGGTTGCTGATGCTATGCGGAGTTGCAGAATGGCGGTTCGATCCCCCGATCAGGAGATGGTGATCAACAAATTAAACTAATGGGTGCATGACTGTCGGCTAAGTTAGCACATGAAAATTGAAGCTGCACGTTGCCAGTGCGTCAATAAAACAAAAATACATACATACAAAGATACATACATATGCATGCATGCAAAGTTACTCGCGCACGCACGCACTCAAACATATGCATTTTGGATACATGGCTCCACAAACCAAAGACGCAAGCAGGCCGGAGGGAGGAGGAGAGTACAATAGGCGTAAAAGCCTAGGATTGAATTGTGGCAGGTGCATCCACAGATAGTCCCATATGAATCGTCAGTGTGTCAGTATATCAGACATGTGAAAGCTGGTCGACCAATCCTTGACTTTTAGTCTTGGAGCGGTGGTCCAGTGGAAAGATGCCTGGTTGCTGATGCTATGCGGAGTTGCAGAATGGCGGTTCGATCCCCCCCCGACCAGGAGATGGTGATCAACAAATTAAACTAATGGGTGCATGACTGTCGGCTAAGTTAGCACATGGAAATTGAAGCCGCACGTTGCCATGGGTCAATAAAATTTAAAAATACATATACTGCCAGAGCCGTGCTGGAGTCAGGGCACAATAGGCGTAAAAGCCTAGGATTGAATTGTGGCAGGTGCATCCACAGATAGTCCCATATGAATCGTCAGTGTGTCAGTATATCAGTCATGTGAAAGCTGGTCGGCCAATCCTGGACTTTTAGTCTTGGTGTGGTGGTCCAGTGGAAAGGTGCCTGGTTGCTGATGCTATGCGGAGTTGCAGAATGGCGGTTCGATCCCCCGACGAGGAGATGGTGATCAACAAATTAAACTAATGGGTGCATGACTGTCGGCTATGTTAGCACATGGAAATTGAAGCCGCACATTGCCAGTGCGTCAATAAAATTAAAAAAATACATATACTGCCAGAGCCACGCTGGAGTGAGAGCACAATAGGCGTAAATGCCTAGGATTGAATTGTGGCAGGTGCATCCACAGATAGTCCCATATGAATCGTCAGTGTGTCAGTATATCAGACATGTGAAAGCTGGTCGTCCAATCCTTGACTTATAGTCTTGGTGTGGTGGTCCAGTGGAAAGATGCCTGGTTGCTGATGCTATGCGGAGTTGCAGAATGGCGGTTCGATCCCCCGACCGGGAGATGGTGATCAACAAATTAAACTAAAGGGTGCATGACTGTCGACTAAGTTAGCACATGGAAATTGAAGCCGCACGTTGCCAGTGCGTCAATAAAATAAAAATACATACATACATAGATACATACATATGCATGCATGCAAAGTTACTCGCGTACGCACGCACTCAAACATATGCATTTTGGATACATGGCTCCACAAACCCAAGACGCAAGCACGCCGGGGAGAGGAGGAGAGTGGGCGGTCGTGGGGGTGGGGGTGAAGAAAGTATGTCCTAAAGAATTTTTTGGGGTACGGAGGCCACCAATTAATGATCCAAGGGGCGAGGTAGTGACCACTGGTGGGCAGGTATGTGCATGCAATGTGAGTGGGCGTATATTGCACCAATAAATATTAAAGACCAGCATTGATAAACATTCCCTCGATTCTGATAGCTTTATAACTAACCTTCAATATGTGTGTATTCAAAGGTGAAGCTGCATACGTCTGTACTACAGTTGTCGTGTATATACCCCGAAGCTGAACTCAGCAGACGAGGGCCGACCGTAAGGAAATGCAATAAGTGCATTTGCACAAGGCCTCCAAACCTCCAGGGTCCCCAAAAAGCCACACCTATAACTCATAAATATGTTTAAATCGGTCTAAAAAAGCCCAACGTAAAGCCAACGAGCAAAACTACGTTGGGCCAACAAATAAAACTTACGTTGGGCCAACGAAACAATGTTTTCTCGGTTTTATCTGAGTTGTACTGTATAAGATTGATGTGGCCAAATCTCGCAGCCCGCTGAACTCAGCCACCCCACCCCACCCGACACACCCCCTCCCATCCCACCCAGCCCATCTTCCCAACAGCAGTGCGGATGGAACTTGAACCTAGTTTTCTTGCGATCCTTGCTTGAGTGGACACCGGGTAATAATTTCAGAAACTTTGCCCAGGGCCCCATGCGTCGACAGTTGAAGTATCTTTGATCTTGGCTAATTTTGAAACTTCTAAAAAATTGTTCTTCTGAATCGTCTCGCTACTTCTTACGCTTTTCCATCCTCACTCGGAGGTTTATTAAAAGAGGACATGCTTAGCGACTAATGTAATTGCTCCTTGCTGGTACTGTAGATTTAAAATATAAGCGTATGTTATTTCCCGAAGTAGACACGTGTGTTGGGATGATGGTGTCATTACGTCACAATCTATATCGCGTTAAACGCTCTCTCTCGCACCCTCTTGTATTGATTTTAAATTTTTTTTGCCAGAGCATCTCGGGCCCCTTGGTGGTTTTCCACCCACCCCACCACATAGCACACCCCAGGGAGGCGGGTTATTGGCTCCGGGTTGGCTAGTACTTCCCATTACCCGACCACAAATAGTTCTCGGTTTATAAGGGTACCATCAAGAATGGAAAATTTTCCATGCTGGATAATAGATAGAATGCAATTTGACGGGAAATTGTTTGGCGAAGCAACAACTTCTAGACAAATATTTCCAAATCTACAGTAGGCCTATATTTCAGACATGGTTAACTTGAAATGAACTTGACCCTGAGATGCATTGTTAGGCTGCATTCCATAGGCACTTGCAGGTTAGACTGGAATGGCCGATTTAAGGAAACGAAATTAGTTCTCAGTGAGTGCGGATGCCAAATTTAATATACATTTATAAGCGTGGTGGCCAAGAATGGTCTGATACTGCTATGTAGTGAATGAAAGTCGCTATTTTGGGAGCAATTGCCAACTCTACTACCGTGGCCATAGATGGTAGGGATCTCGAATAACTCCCACGCGTAGTATCGATCGGCCGATTGACGACATACCCAGGCGATGGCGTAGAACAGGAAACGTAATGCTGCTAGGGACGTTTCTAAATTTACCTCATAGCTTCGATTGATTTGTGCGCTATAATCACCTCGAGTTGAACAGGGGGTAGGTCGTTGCCGTTCCTTTAGTCGATGTGATTGGCGCATAGTGTCGCGCGAGAGCACGCTCTCACCCACTTCTGGCCACGTACTACGTTTGTATTTTACGTAGTAACACGCCATTTGATGGGTTTCATAGGAAGCCACACGTTGATTAATAAATATGGAATATTCCTGGAATTGTATTACGTTCTTCAATAAGGTAGTAGCGAGTCCAAGCGAATTTAAAACGTGTGCTCAAGAGTCATCTATTTCTCAGACAAGATCCATGCATATTAATACGGATTAAATTATACATAAATTAAGAAGATCATAAGAATCGAAGCTATGTGAATACATGATGTCAAATCTAAGAAATAAAAATATCAATTGGACAAAAAATTAGGTGCTAATTTTGCCACTGTTGACTTAATGTAGTACCATAATGAGGTACAAAGCGTGTAGGCGTTGCTCGCTTGTTTGATTTGGATGCCTGCCGTCTGCTGAGAGCTCGCGCGCATTTCGCGGACTATATTCTGGTGAGTATATTGATCTTGGAGAGCCCGTAATTCATTCAGACAGTGTTTACCATAGTGAATGGAATATATATCCCGACGAAAATAAAACAACCTTAGAACATGGAGCAAACGGATGGATGCTAGCGTAGCTTGGTGGCGCAAAAACGGCATGCAATCGCAACACCTAGAAAGATATTGTTGACGGTATCGATCTATGGTCTGAGAGAAATAATGGTTTATGTAGTAATAAGCAATCAGGTGGTTAGTAATTCACTGTTTTAATAGCTAGATATTGCTCCTTAGTAAATCAACACAACAAGAATGTCGCTTATAGGATTATGAATTAAAAAATCTCGTCTGATTTGTGACGGAAGTTATTGGATCAGGCACTCTCACATTTGGTGAGTATCGTAAGCTATTATATAAAGTACAGGATCGACGGACGTTTAACTCTTTAGCCCTTGAAATGGAGGAATCTGGATCTCAGTCGATCATATTCAACTACGTCACGTGTAGGCTGACGTCATTATTAATTGCGTCATGAATAAAGCAATTTAGTCCGTCATAACGCTTACTAGTCTCAAGTTGTACGAATTCTATGTCTTTACTACTTAATAAATATTATGTTTTTTAAACTAATTTGACTGGCAGCAACAACACCCAGTCAAATTTTAGCTGTATAGTTTTCTGAAAATTTAAATTCGGAGAGTGCAGGGATCGATTGATCCCAACACACCGGCAACATGACTCTGTCTATATATATGGCTGTATTCGACTGGGCGAAAAGCTAGAGTAAATTGGCTCCATAGAGTATATTTTTTATTCGACGTGTATTTTCCAGAAAAAAAATAGAGCACGAGACAAGCCAGGGCCAAAACGTGTGGCATGTGTCGTGAAGTATATCATGTGATGCAAAATTTGAAAATGCGGGACTTAGGAGCTGAATTCTACTATTATTCAGCATTCACTGTCTGAAAACAGCGCTGAAAGGTGGACTGGTACGTTTGCGTAGAGCACATTTTGGCAACTTCGCGAGTAAATTTACTCTGCGAAAAACTAAAGTCCCAGTCGAATACAGCCTTGTTAGTGTTTATTCGTTAGCTTGAAAAGTACAATAGACCTACAAACTATTATTGAATGGTAATTTCTATTAAATGGGCTTTCTCAAAGTTACCTGATTGTATGTCTAGGCTTATATATATTTGTATATATGTAGGGCCTACAGATGTATATATATATATTGTATATATGTAGGGCCCTACATACGTGCAGCACACAAAATATAGAAGCGAACTAAAAAATTCAGAAACGAACGTGTAACTCAATTGGCATATTATACACGTGTTGTTTAATTCCACAGAACTAAGTCAGAAACTAAATTGAGCTTTAAATTATTATTATTATTATTATTATTATTATTATTATTATTTTTATTATTATTATTATTATTATTATCATCTTGAAAATTGGTTTCCGGATGATAACTCCGTTACCGTTTGGCGGATCGCATTGAAACTTCATAGGGTGATTGGACTAGGTCTTGGGAAGAAACCTATCGAAATCGACGATGATCCGAAATCCAAGGTGGCCGCCAGCCACCGGTGGCCATCTTGAAAATTGGTTTCCGGATGATAACTCCGTTACTGTTTATCGGATCGCTTTGAAACTTCATAGAGTGGTTGGACTAGGTCTGAGGAAGAAACTGATCGAAATCGACACTGATCCAAAATCCAAGATGGCCGCCAGCCACGGGATGCCATCTTGAAAGTTGGTTTCTGGATGATATCTCCGTTACCACTTATCGGATCACTTTATAGGGTCGTTGGAATATGTCTGGTGAAGAAACCTATCGAAATTTACGATAATCCGAAATTTAATATGGCCACCAGTTAGCGGCAGCCATCTTGAAAATTGGTTTCCCGACGATACCTCCTTGACCGTTTAGCGGATCGCTTTGACAATAAGGATTACTGGTCTGAGGAAGAAATAGATGTTTTCTGATAGCTGTCATTAATTAGTTTGTCATCAGGTGGGGTATTATGCGCCGTTTGCGGAGCTCTTGCTCGCTTAATAGTCCGTCAAGTTGTACAAATTGTATATCTTTACTATTTAATTAACATTACGTTGAATAGTTTAAAACTAATTTGATTGGGCGCAGTTGCTGCCAAAATATTCAACAGATTCCCGGTATAGTTTTTTTGGAAATTGAGATTCAGGGAGTGCAGGGATCGATCGATCCGAACGAGAAGAAAGAATGGGCGGAGCTTAGCTAGAGATGGGCGGGGCATATCTTGAATTGGGTTCCTCCATTACTATCCCAAAATATCAAAAACATGCATATAGTAAATTGTTGATCATTCGCCCCCTCCCCACCCCACCCACAAATAAAATGGACGCCCTTTTTATTTGTATCCCTAGAATCGAGGACCGACATGATTGAAAGTTACGTGATAAATGGGCACCTGTTCCGGTTCAAACTTTATCCACAAGGAATTTAAACAATAGACCTAGAACAAAACGTCACTGGCCAAATTCGAGTAAGAGTGCTAGCATGTCAAACGTAACATGGATTATGTGAGTTTGTGAATGGGTCGTATGTAGGAATAAAGATAATTTAGAGATAGATAAATGTTGCCCGGAGAGAGGTGGTAAAATTAGAAGCATTTTGCATTTAATAAAACGCGCATAATTTAGTACCCCCCCCCCCCCCCCATGCATGCAGTCGGTGCCCTCTGAGAGCGTCTTTAATAGATCTTTTCGGGAGTAAGCAATCACGAACTGTTTAAAGGTGCACATTCGCACCAGAATGCGTGAAAATAAAATTGTCAAAATTGTATACTTTTAGATGCATGCTTAAATTGTTGGCCTAGATGTAATGAAACAAATAAATTTTAACATTTAATGATTTTATTCCGTAGGCCTACAAATTATTTTTTTTTTTTATTGCGAAGTTGAACTAGGGACTCGTGTCTATTTCAATTTCACAACTTCAAAACTTTTATTAATTTATATGTAATGAATCTGTATGAAATCATCATATGTTAAGATTTATTTCGTTTCATTTCATTTAGGCCCACAATTTAAGTCTCTAAAGTAAAATTTTGACAACTTTATTTTCAAGCATTCTGCTGTGAATATGCACCTTTAATTATCGTCCTTGGATCTCTGCATGCGCCCCTGGCCACTTAGGGCTTGGTGTAGTTCTGGATAGATGGTCGTTTCTAGCATGTGTATTATCAGCCGCGCACGCGATTCGTCTTAAGAAACCACCATTTTCCAGAACCGAGATTCGCGCGACTCTCCAGAGGACTGTGTGGTTGGCTCTTAATTAAGCTATAAAACAAAGCCACTAAAAATTTCTAAACGGAATATCCTTTACCCATGCGTCCAGAAAATGAAATAGCACATTCTCTCGCAACCCATGCAAAAAACAACGGTCCAGGAGTTCTGCTGCTGCTGCTGCTGCTGCTGCGACCTTATCAGTCAGCCTCGTTGTTGGGTTTGCGCAATGCGACGCACACATAGTCAGCTACTGCAGCGTTAGGATGAGGAAGTATCGATCAAATGCAGCTATATTTAGGGATCTCTGCGAGGCCTGGGCACGGCGTGGGCGTCAAAACAGGACCGAAACATGCAGAAGCAGCCAGTAGACCTATGTTACGATCTAGCTCAGATTTATGATGTAAAGGAATTCACTTTGTTCCACTCAGCGAGATCTCAGTTGGTGCAACACGTCACCGCCAAATAGCCATATTAGAAGTGGAATGTGGAATGTTTCAGGCAAACTTTCGCTATCACTTCTCTAGGAGTTAGTTTTCTGACCAAGTGATATAAAGCGCGATAAAAGATGCTGTATATACGGCGTATGAAAGTACCGTCTGCAAAACTGGATAATTGCCAGTTAACCAGTCTCCAGGACATATAGGGGAATATATAGGCCTATATATGTCAATTTGATTTCACTCCTCACTCACTCACTCACTCACTCACTCACTCACTCACTCACTCACTCACCCACCCACCCACCCACCCACCCACCCACCCACCCACCCACCCACCCACCCACCCACCCACCCACCAGGAATGGTGCATTCCAAAAGCGGGGGCGTTAGGAACCAGGTCACGACTCGATCGATAGCATAGCGTGCAATAAACTTTTCCATCGTAATATTAACTGTTCTATAGATCTAGGTAATCGATTTCCAATTCCGCATCGCCGCCACAGAAAAGTCAACGTGTTATAGAATAATATGTCTACTACAAATTCGTTCTTCGAAGGGATTGGATGATTGGTTGGTGTGTATAGTCATATTATGAATTGCGTGTGCCAACATGGCAACAAGCTTCCACCAACTGATTCATCTTCGATGAAAATTACGCAGTATGCATCTACTGTCAAAACTATCAATGGGGGGGGGGGACACTGGCTTTTGGGATCTCAAGATTGTGGTTCTTTACGACCGTAAGATCACTTCTCTTAACCATTTAACGCTCAAGCTGGCGAAAACGGCTTCTTCAGAGGTCTTGAGTAATGTCAATTTGCAGACCAGGAAAAGACTAGTTCTCAAAATATACAATTGGAATGACTAGCTTAATAACTGAGTCAGTAATTTCAGTGATACATTTTCAAAAAATAATTTTCTCTTGGTCTGCAAATGGACATTTTGTATGAGAAAATATAAATTTTCTTAAACAAATTTGAGAGTTAAAGGTGTAAATAAGCATAACCAGTATCTTGTAATGGCCGCTCCAGTAAATGTTTGGCCGCGGCATGCCGAAGATGGACATGCTTGTTATTGTGTAGCATCCTTAGATGTTCTGGAATTGGTGGTCCCCTCCTAATGGATAGGCGTGCCCGGGGAATCGATGCGGAGTAGGGTCAGAGGTGCATGGAAAATGAGAACGAGTTTGTCTGAGAAATAATTTCCTGAATTTGGGGTAAAAATAACATCCTTATTTTGCGGTTAATAAATTGACCCTATGACATATCTTCATCATAATATCCATTTTGTGTTGGGGCGGGGGAACGTGGGGGAAATTATTCGTATAGGGGTTACTTATCCCACCCACCCCCTCGATCATTGCCCCCCTGTGAACATCTGCCTTTAGTTACCTACAATGGGCCATAAACTATTTGTTACAGACAGGTTTAGGCGGCAACAGCTCCATGTATGGATAGTTTCAAATACACAGCAGCGTACATTCATAACATCAGCAAATAATAGGTTTCTTTCTAATTTGTAAGGGTTAAAGTATTAATCTTAGTAATTTTACATATACAATTCAAATAAATAAGTTTAAAATTAAAATTATTGTTATGTTTTGAATCATTCTATGAGGATGTAGAATTTTCGATATTCAACATTTAATATTTATTCTCAAGATCTATTCAAAGGTAGGCCTACAGAATGCAGCAACATTATTACAGTTTAAATAAAGTATAAAATCAAATCTTAAATCTTCTGTCCCAACATCCTACTTTTAATGTAGATCAATTCACCTTTCCAGTTTATCCCTCCATCATATGGCGTCATAATCAACTACGTGACGCGCATGCGCGGACGTCATAATCATGACATCATGAATGATTCGAAACAGTCCGTCTTTAACGCTTAATAGTCCAACACGTTGTACGAATTGTATGTCTTTGCCATTTAATAAGTTTTCTTTTGAATATTTTGAAACTAATTTGACTGGATGCATACGCAGCAACAGCACCAGACAAATTACTAGTTTCAAAATATTCAACACGTTTCTTTGTATAGTTTTCTGAAAATTAATAGTCAGGAAGTTCAGGGATAAATAATAACATACATTTGCTCAGAATTAGAACACAATAAATATCTCGGTGTAACAATCTTAAATGATTTAAAGTGGACTGAACATATTAACAAAATAACTAAAAAGGCAGCTAGGATATTAGCTACCACGCGTAGAAAGAAACACACCTTAACTAGAAATAGTGTTCCAAATTTAAATAAACAGTACTTGCGACCTGTACTTGAATATATATACCGCTTTTGATCTCTGGAACAAGTTAGACAAGACTATCAAAGCAGCCCCATCCATTTATGTCTTTAAGGAAAATCTCAATATTCTATACCAGAAAAACAGGGATCAAATCCCTACTATAGTATGTCTGGCAAGCGAAGAGAAAATATTATACTTTGTAAAACTACTGCAGTCAATTGAATCGTGACTACCATTTTCTCGACCATCCAATTTCTCTATAGTGCCAAAATGCCTGAAACGGCTTTTCACTACTTTTTGAATGCGCCAAATGGGCAAACGGAAGGGAAGATTTGGTCAGTTCAGATCTAACGGATGTACTAAATGAACATCTATTAACGAAAGTCCATCAATTTATACATAAAATAAACAGATTCTAAGGCAAGAATTCAAAGTCTACGTTATTTTGCTCTCGTAGAATTTGTCATTGTCTTTTTTTACCGTAGTTATATTTGCAATAAATTTTACGACTTAGTCTGACTCGTTATTCATAGATCTTAGACATGCTGAGTATAACAATTGTGAAAATCATGATGATGGCTGCAGGAATGACGACGGCGACGACGATGACGACGACGACGACGACGACGACGACGACGACGACGACGACGACGATAATGATGATGGTGGAAATGATGATGATGATGATGATGATGATGATGATGATGATGATGATGATGATGATGATGATGACAGTGGTGATGATGACAGTGGTGATGATAACGATGAAAAGTAGTAATAATAACGAAATAATTACAATTGCCATATGTAATACTGTCATAGTGTCTGCCACATTCTTATATTATGCAAATTACACGCACACTGAACTAAACTATCTATCTATCTATCTATCTATCTATCTATCTATCTATCTATCTATCTATCTATCTATCTATCTCTCTCTCTCTCTCTCTCTCTCTCTCTCTCTCTCTATCTATCTATCTATTTGGAGGTTATTGTCATCAAAATCAACACCATCGCTTTGGATGGTATTAGTATTATCTAAACAAAAAAATTCAGGGATCGATCCCAACACGAGCGAGATCCATTGCCTACGCATAGGCTACTACATACAGAATTAAGGAACAAATATAACCAACCCAATGGCTATTTAGTTCGTTTTAACTTACTAGAAAACTTAAAATGGTTATACTGCAACGAAATTGAAGAAATTTCCATTACATTTTTTCAGATGCCCTCGCTAATAAATAACATTAAATTAAATTACGCGCTCAGTACGATCACAGACAAAATCACAGGTATATTCGGCCTGGACTGTATTTTCTCAGATAAAACCAAATTTAGGCATTTAAAAGCTTAATTTATCTGACATGTCTTTCTGTCAATTATGATATCATGGTATGCATCTTGAGTTACTCTTTGTTTACCAGTTAGGGATTTAATGGAAGTTCCATGCTTCTTATATATTATTGCGTTTCTCATCGAATCTCTAACGGTGATAGTTAATTTTTGACGTCCTGATTATTTGGTTGTATCTATTTCTATATCTTTTAACTTGTCATTCTGGTTTGTTGGATATGTTAGAAAATGTAGCTAATCTTGTGACAGATAGCTAGCTATCCATCCTCTTGTTGACCATGGTTTATTTGGATTCTGTATAATATTTTAGTTATTTTACCTGAGAGACTGGTTCTTATAGGCCTACATGTATTTAACCTTTCAATGGCTAAATTTATTCAAGAAAATTTAAATATTTACTTATTAAATGTCCAGTCAACTATTTTTGGAAAATTTACCACTTGAATGACTGGTTCGGTTCTTGAGACAGTCATTCCAGTGGTAAATTATCAAATATATTTATTTTCTTGGCCTGCAAATGGACAGTTCTCAAGATCACTGTAGAAGTCAGTTTTGGCCGGCTTCGTCACGAAATGATTAACCCTTTAACACTCATATCAGCCAAAAACTGCTTCTACAGTGGTCATGAGAAATGTCCATTTGCAGACCAAGAGGAGACTATTTTTGAAAGTTTACAACTGGAATGACTGGCTCGATAGCCGAGCCAGTCATTTCAGTTGTAAACTTTAAAAAATAGTCTCCTCTTGGTCTGCAGATGGACATTTCTCATGACCATTGTAGAAGCCATTTCTATGATAAAATTGGCAGGTTAAGGGGTTAAGAGTTTATGGCTCGTGTTGTAGTCACCGTCACGTGACTGGCATTCAATTATTTGATTCCAGTTTATGCTAACAATATTGGTTGTAAACGTGTTCTATGCTCCTCTCTAAAACCCGTACATGTTATTTCTAATTCTCTATATGAAAGATAGGACGATGGGAAGATGGTATGAAATGTCCACCACAAAATACCTGATTGGTTCATGGTGCTTACAGAGACATTAGATAAAAGTATCGATGATAATAGCTGTGTCCTCGATAATTTCTGTTTGTGTGGCTATATGGCCTAAGTTGTTTGAAGAAATTCAGTAGATCCAGAAGAGCATGCAAATTATTTGTTTCAAGAAGTGTTGATATCTCACAATGTATAAGCTGCTTTATACTCATTATGAATGATGTGCAGAATTATTTTTATCATTTTAATAAATTTTATCATTGTTACTTCCAAGTGGCAATGATAATTTTATTCTTCGGCTTTTCTATGGTTATTTCAAGGAAAATAGTTAATAGTTTCAATACATTTATCTGTTGTTGACAAATCTTCCCATATATTAAAATGTATATTGTCCTTTATATAGATGACTACATTACCTACCTTTTGAATAAGTTGAGCATGCGTGATTCCTGTATAGGCCTATTGCGGCTGCAGTAGGAGAAACATCACACACAGCTACAATCGTCCCTTCTTCGCGTCTTGTCCTGAGCCAAAATCTTTAGTTTCTCCATGTTCATTCTTGATATGAGTGTACCGAGACCTGCTTTCTTGAGGTCACCTCGGAGCACGGTTAACAGATTTATGCAATGACGTCCTTTCCTGGCTTTATATTTGCGGGCTGTAGGCTGTCTTCCAAGGCCATCTATGCTGTGTTTCTATTGACATCCTTAGCACATGGCCAAATATGGACCGTCTTTGCTGGGCGACTTTTACGGGCAGCGGCGATGTATTACACATTTTATATAGTGCATCGTGTATAAGTTCAGTAATAGAATCAACAAATTATTTAGTTTATCAAAATTGTTCACCATTGATCTAATGATAATCTGAATCATTAAAAAATGTCCGTTCACTGAATATGAACCTAAACCACACAATGAATTCAAGGACAATGTAATGAAGAGTGAAGAGATGTTTCATCGTCTCTTCACTCTTCATTACATTATCCTTGAACTCATTGTATAGTTTATGTTCATATTCAGTGAACGGAAAATAACCAGCATTGTTTCATATCGTCTCCAAAGAAGGATATGAAAGTTAAATTAATATGCCTATATCTGAATTCATCATACGATTTTTATACTCCGCCAAAAAATTTGGCAGGGTATTATGTAATGGCGCCGTCCGCCTGGGCGGGCGGGCGGTCAGGCGGCGGTCGGGTGGGCGTGCGGGTAGCAGAGTGGTTTCTGGATGATAGCTCCGTTACCGTTTATCGGATTGCTTTGAAACTTCATGGAGTGGTTGGACTAGGTCTGCGGAAGAAAACTATCGAAAATGACCCTGATCCGAAATCCAAGATGGCCGCCAGCCACCGGTGGCCATCTTGAAAGTTGGTTTCCAGATGATAACTCTGTTACCGTTTATCATCGCATTGAAACTTCATAGGGTGGTTCGACTACCTCTGGGGAAGAATCCTATCGAAATTGACAATGATTCGAAATCCAAGATGGCCGCCAGCCACAAGTGGCCATCTTGAAAATTTGTTTCCGGATGATAACTCCGTTACCGTTTATCGGATCGCTTTGAGACATCATGGAGTGGTTGGACTAGATCTGGGGAAGAAATCTATCAAAATTGACAATGATCCGAAATCCAAGATGGCCGCCAGCCACCGGTGGCCATCTTGAAAATTGGTTTCCAGATGATAACTCTGTTACCGTTTATCGGGTCGCATTGGAACGTCATAGGGTGGTTCGACTACCTCTTGGGAAGAATCCTATCGAAATTGACAATGATCCGAAATCCAAGTTGGCTGCCAGCCACCGGTGGCCATCTTGAAAATTGGTTTCCAGATGATAACTCCGTTACCGTTTATCGGATCGCTTTGAAACTTCATAGGGTGGTTGGACTAGGTCTGGAGAAGAAACCTATCGAAATTGACGCTGATCCGAACTCCAAGATGGCCGCCAGCCACGGGCTGCCATCTTGAAAGTTGTTTTCTGGATGATATCTCCGTTATCGGATCACTTCATAGCGTCCTTGGAATTTGTCTGGTGAAGAAACTTACAATAATCCGAATTCCAATATGGCCACCAGTCAGTGGCGGCCATCTTGAAAATAGGTTTCCGGACGATACCTCCTTAACCGTTTAACGGATCGCTTTGACACTTCATAAGGATGACTGGTCTGGGTCTGAGGAAGAAATAAATATTTTCTGATAGCTCTCATTCATTGGTTTGTCATCATGGCGGGTGTTATGAGCGTTTGCGGAGCTCTTGTTTAATCCTTTTCTTTTTAATCTTCTTCTGCATTCTTTTTGCCATTTGTGACAATCAAGAGTCTGGAGCTTGATGTTTCTTAGTGATCTACAAAATTGTCTCAGGTGCATGGCCCCTGGCAAACTATTTTAAACACGAATACAGAATTCGCCAAAATCCTTCGATTTCGTAATTCTCGTTTTAATCATCCGCAAAATATTCCACCTTAGATGTGCTAGGAGTACATATTTTAGACCGACTGCGAGACCCACTTCTAGTTGAGAGGTGCAATTATGGTTACCGAGCTGCAACTAAAACGTATGTTTCATTTTTGCTAGCGATCGGCAACACTAGCCATATAATTTATTATCACAGAAACAGGGTTACATTCCTGACAATTTGACCATTACAAAATGCAATGTCGTGAGTAAAACTACTTTTGTCATGCCTCTAATCTTTATACAAATAATGCGCGCATATATGAAGTAGTTATTGAAACATAAGGAAAGCAATGTCATATGTTAAATATTAAGAATCACCCGCAAGAGATACACATTTAGGCAACGATTCTAGGTGTCCGTTGGCCCGTTCGCCACTCTAATGCCATAGTACTATTTCTACCGTGGATTTTTTCGTGCAGAGGCATAAAGCTTGATACACACGACAATAAGTTGCACACAACATTTGTGCCAAATCTAAAATCGGCACAGAGATCACGTGACAGTCACATGGCAAATAATTTCCCATGGTTCCCAAAATGTCAGACGACGTATAGAAAACGGCTAATCAAAACATGATGGAATAGAATTTGAAGAAGATGCCTGTGGACAAACAATTGGCTGTTGAAAAGGCAACCCCATATGACGCGCAAATGACGGTGACATAAATGGCGTGTATTAAATTGGGACAATTGATTGGTCGCATAAAATGTCGGATGAAAACGTTGTATGAAACCGATACACACGGGCCAACTTGCTTTATACAATTTGTTGGATGAAAAAGCTGGATGAAAAAGTTGGATGAAAATAGGACGCTGTTCTATTTTTTTTAGCCAACTTTTTGTTGTATACAACATGTTATAAGTGTGCACACACGGTCCAACTTGTTGTATACAACTTGTTGGATCGTGTGTATCGAGCTTTACATATCTATTTAACCTGCATACGAAGACGTTAGCCTTTCATATACTGTACTTGCCCTCAACCTTACTTAAATTGTTCAAACATTTAATGAATCGGATAATTCAAATGCTCGTAGGCCTAATTATGATTTAAAGAAATTTAAATGTTTGCTGTTTCTAACGCTAGTTGGGGTGGGAGTCGGGGTGCAACTAAATTAGTTCCGCTTTGTTTCAAGGATACTGGTTTTAAAGGATGCAATAGGGGAACAGGTCACGTAGTCAGCCATTATGTGTGTAACTTTTGGACACCATATTTGGTCGCTAGTCTGGGGCTTTTCCAGGCACCACCTATATGGCTGCGGGGTTGTCTCTGGTGCTTTTGCACTGGTCAGATTCATAAGGTACGTACTGATTTCCTTTTTAAAAGCCCCCCCCCCCCACCACCCAGTTGTTCTTCCAAATTAATAATTCTCCTTTGAAATAGTTCCCCGGTTTGTTGCTTAACTCTTAGCACTCTGATGTCAAAATTTTAAATTTTCAAATTAAATTAAAAGATGAAATGGTGTACATTTTAAAACAAATTTGGTGGACGACGGTGCTATCGTAGACAGCAACATCATCCACCACCAAAACAGTTTACAAATGGAGACCAGTTTCTTTGCTACTGGCACTGTAAAAAGATAGATTGTTGACATCAGAGTGGTAAGGGTTAAGCGGATGAGTAAACTTATCTAATTCATGAGCGATGGACTCACCTTAATTACTTAGGTCTGCGGATGGAGCTGTACTGATATCCGTTTAGAAGCACATGTCCATACATGTCGATTGTGGACACATGGAATCGCATAAATTAATAGGCGCAATCAGAGCAAGGTGATTTCACTTTTACCTGCGATTCGTTGCTAGTAAAATTCTGTGTGTCTGTCTGTCAGTCGATATGTCATTCCAAAAAGAATTCGAAATATATACTTGGCTAAAAATTTAACACAAAAAAATTATGTGACCGTACACTGGGATTCCACAAGTCTGGGTGTGATCCGATAAATCATGAAAAATCTTTACCATGAAAAATCTGTATCCGAAAACGTTTTACAATGTGACAAAAATTGCAGGAGAGAATCTGCAAACTCTGATTGCTCTTATTTATTTTTATTTATTTATTTTTTTTTTTTTTTTTTTTTTTTAAATTTATTTATCATCATAATGCTTTAAAATACACAGTTTGGTTCTAAGAAAGTGTATAGGCATATGTGCAAGTAACAATCAAAATAATGCTACAGTGGTTGAATTATGTGCAGTCGTGGCCGACCATGGCCTTGTTATCGTCTGGCTAATTCCCCATTGAACTCATTGATGCAACACATACTTCACATTATACTTCATCAAAAATATATTATGTTGACAGTTGGATCTCCATTTCTAAACCTAATTGCCGATATCTGAGTATAAGGACGTGCTCATCTCATGGGTAGGTCGGTTGTACGTGCCCATGCGGCTTCTGGAACAGTATGTACAATATTGTGGCTTACCTCACACGTGGCTTGAGGCTGTATCTGGGTCCTAATGCATCAGGTCCGGAAATGGCTAACAAGTTGTGTGCACCAGCTAACTCGGACCTCATTATTGCATTTCAAGCATCACGCCAGCTATTCCATTCATATGTGACTAACTATTGACATAAAGATGAGCTAAAGAGCACCTAGCAGATGTCCAACACTCTGATGATCACACTGATGTTGATGAACCAGTGAACATGCTAGTATACACAAAATTTAACCGCAATTCACCTTTCCCGACTATCCATCTATCATCTGACGTCATATGATGTCATAATCAGCTAAGCGGTGTGCAGGATGACGCCATAATCATTACGTCATAAATTTGGCCCGTCTTTAACTCTTAATAGTCCGGCACGTACGAATTGTATGCCTCTACTATTTAATAAACATGCTGTTGGATATTTTGAAACTAAATTGACTGGACGCTGTTGTAGCCATAGGCAAACAAAGTGCATGATGATAGCTGAAAATGAATATGATAATCTAGGTTACGCAGCCAACATAAAACGGCGCAGCGGCGATGAAAACAAAATGATCTCCAGACAATGGCGACTTAAAGTCTTCAGTGAAAACATTCCATCTGCTGTTCTGCAAAATATTGTTACGAAATATTTAGCAACCGACGACATCAAACAATTTTTATATTCTTGGTGCGGTGAGCCTAGGACAATACCAGCTTGATACATTTTTTAGGAGCGCCTCACGCATTTTCCTGAAGGTACACCACACGTTCATCTCACGCTTACATTCGCATATGACTAGAGCACTCACTCGCCTTGTATGATGCCGCGAATAAAACCAAGAACAAAATAACAACACCGAAAACAGACAGAAATATTCTTAACGAATAATTACTGCTGGCTATAATCCACGGCGAGCATTTCATGAATCCAGTTTCTCAGTCAATCATATGACGTCATAATCTACTACGTCACATGTAGGCTGATGCCATAATCAATTACGTCATGAGTGACTAGATTTAGTCTGTCTTAAACGCTTAATAGTCCGTCAGGTTGGACGAATTGTATATCTACTATTTAATAAACATGTTGTTAAATATTTTGAAACTAATTTGACTGGGCGCTGTTACTGCCATAGGCAGCATCAGGACCCAGTTAAATTTGTTTCAAAATACTCAACAGCTTACCTGTATAGTTTTCTGGAAATTGACATTCAGGGAGTGCATAGATGCGTGATCCTAACACGAGCAAAGTGTGGGTGGAGCTTAGCTAGAGATGGGCGCGGGGTAGCTAAAACTGGATTCCTCCATTAACCAATCAACAGACCAGAAGGGACAACTTCTTTATGATGAAAGCAAAGTTATCTTGAATATTTTTAAAATAGTTTGCCCAGCAACAGGCTCCGTCCAAAGTAGTTTTCAAACATTCAACAGCTTTCCTATATATCTGTCTTGGAATCGAGACACTGGAATTTCAAGGCTAAAGGGTTAATTCCGAACGTATTACGAAACATGAAATAATGCCTGCATGTGGCAATGTTTCTTCTGGTCACAAATGGATGTCAATGCAGGTAATAAATCTTTTAGCAGGTACGCTACTAAGGTGACAAGTAGTGACACCATGTGAAAAGTCATGTTTGACGATACATGGTCCAGAATTCTCATTTGGTGATGGCTCTCAGAAAACGACACTGGGCAACTATTTTCTGTGAACTTGGAGATGTAATTGTAATCTCCATATTTCAAATGGAAACACAGTTTCACAGAACTAACGTGATCTTTTACAAACATCCTCAAAATTCCACCAAAGCCGCATTCGGCCAGCATGACAGGCTATTGCGAGTTGATTAGTACACGTTCCGGACAACTGGCCTAACATGTTTATAAATAGGCTCCGCTAAGCTTCCTTTTAGAAGCGCTACTACGTCATGCTCCTGAAAACAAAATAGTTGCAAGAACTGGGTGGTTTTGCGACATCAGAGCTGTATGGTTAATATATCCAGAAATAAAAACATTGATTCTGGAGGCTAGTCATGAAATTTGATACACCATCTGCACATATGATAGACGTTATCTTCACAGATGAGGCCAAAAAAAAAAATATGTTTGTTTCCTGTAAACCTTCCAGGTGAATTTTTTCTTTTTTTAACACCCGGACTGGAATTTAAAAAAATTTCTGCCCAGCATAAATGCTAACACATCCACACATTTGTCAACCTACAAATTACAGTGTTTTAAGGCCATTTGTATGCAATGTGAATCCTTTTTGCTAACTGTGACATGAAAAACATGACAAATTTGGCAATTGCAACCATATTTAATGGACATCTAGTTAAAAATCTGAAAAACCAATATATTTATGACCTTTTTAAAATAAATTAATAATTGAAAAAAAGATTTCCTCCCTCCCTAATGAAGTCTTTTTCCGCCACCCGGTTTGCAGGAAACACTTTTTTTAATGGATTTGACTGATATACTCTATCTTCACAGATCTTATACTCTATCTTCACAGATGATATGCTCTATCTGCTCAGACGATATGCTCTATCTGCGCACATGATACACTCTATCTGCACATATACTGACCTAACCCTGGCATGTTCTCACGACACATACGCATTTGCTTTATTAATTGTCTATTTCCACCAAATGCACCGAAAACACAATCCAAACCGCCTAAATTCTTTGCATCCTATCTTGGCCCCTTCACAAAAACGGTATCAGAGTGGTTAATTTAAATTTTCTTCTTACTTTCATTTTTAAAATAATATGTGTCAAGAGAAAATGTGATTAAATTTATCTGAACTATATGGATACATAGATAAAATAGAATGATGATAATTGATGCAATAATATAACTAATTTTCCACATATTGTTGTACAAATCTACTTCCTGGACTACATCAAACGCGACATTTAACAGGTTAGGGGTTTTCTCAACCTTTATATGATTTACAAGGTATATAGTCAGCTTTGGCAGAAATATAATATTGATAGATGGGCAGACAGACAAACCAACTTGTTCTGCGATTGTTAGCTCTGAATATTATGAGGGCAGCGGTCACACATTCTATCACCTTTACTTAACTGGTAAAGTAATAGCCTAATATAAATAAAAAATTTGTAGACAAATTTTCATCCAGATAAATCCGCATACCCTAACTAGCTATAACTACATTAACCAAGATTCCCTGAACGAAATTCAACGAGATTACATTCGTTTATAATTACAAATGTTTCCATCATTCAGCCGAGCGACAGAAATTACCATGAGAGTTAACGTAGATTTATTTTTCGTTTCCTCAAATGTTATATGAAATATTTAGAAATTTTCATTTTTAGGACATGGCAATCATTATTTTAAGAGGCATGTTTCTTCTCTGACTGTAGTGTACTTTCAGACATCCTGCTAAAACCGGGGGATACGCTATTATTTTTGCGATTTTTTTGTGCAATTATGCCGTATTCTCTAAGAGTGCAATATTCTGTATTACATTATATACGTTGGCTATCTACAAGACGGGTTAGACAGCTCTGCACAGAAAGCATTGACATTTGCTGTACTCGGTGCCTACATCTACATAGTGCGTAGAGTACGCCACGACACCATCGTCCTATCGCACGGTCTCGCCCTCTACTCATGCTACGCTCCCGTATCGAAGCGATGTGAGTGGGCGTATGTTAGTACGATGACACTACACAAATTTGTAATCTAGCTGAACTAGTAAAATTTAATTCATTCAAATGTTGCTAACGGAATTGGTTGAAGCGCGATAGAAGCCAGTTTCTTTTAAGAATATAAGTCAGAGGTCATGTAAACTGGGAGTGATATTAAGACACTAGCCCAACAGTCTTGAAATAATCGGGGTGTGTTTTACTGCGATTGGTTTATTCTAAGAACATATTATTTGCCTGCCATTTGTAGATTTTGTTGCCTGACATATAAGAAGTAAGCCACTATTGCCAGATTTACCCCGAATACTAAATGCTTAAATCAACACAATATTTATTATAGCAAATGAATTTTCGTATCTCAAAATAGTTCTCAATATATATATATATATATATATATATATATTTATTGTATCACCGCTCTCTATATCTATACGAGGCCTATATTGGAAGTTAAATTAGCAGCTACCTGTGAAATTGAATACGACATAGGTACAACTTTCGTCCAACACGTTACTTGATCATTGTCATGCACTGCAGGGCAGTTTTCTGATAACAACTGCCACTCAAACATAAACAATTACCAAAATATACGTACAAGGAATTTAGCATAGATTATTCTCATACCATGAGACTCATCCACACAAGACCCGTTTCGGACTTTTGGGGCCCATCAGGCTCAAAATTCCGCATGACGGGTCCCAAAACTCCGCATGATGGGTCCCAAAACTCCGCATATGGGTCCCAAAACTCCGCATGATGGGTCCCAAAACTCCGCATGATGGGTCCCAAAACTCCGCTTAATGAGTCACAAAAGTCCGCATGATATCGCAAGAATGGCATAAGTGTAAAAAAGAAAACTGAAACTGAACTGGGTCCAAAGAGGAGAAACCCGGTCATAGAGTGGATGAATCTCACGGTGTGTTAATAATGCATTCATTACATTAGCGGAATACCATCACGCAATTCCTGAATCCACTTTTAACTCTGCCCTGCCCGTTTCTAGACAACCTCTGCCCACGCTTTGCCCGTGTCGGGATCGATCAATCCATGAATTCCCAGAATCTTAATATCAAGCTAAATATACAGGTAAGCTGTTGATTATTCTGAAACTCATTTGACTGGTTGTTGTTGCTGCCGATGATAGCAGCATCGTCCAGCCAAATTAGTTTAAAAATATTTAACATAATGGTTATTAAGTATTAAAGACATACCATTCTTACACATGACAGACTTTTAAAAGTTCCTGACGGACTTGGCTACGCCGTTCATTACGCATTTTGATTGTGACGTCAGCATGCATGAGACCTAATTCATTATGATGTCATATACTTATGTGTCAGATTGGATTCGTCTCTAGGTCCCTATAAGGAATTAAATATGTTACCGTATATAGGCTATTGCGTCTGAAGTTTATTGAATATGATAGAGTTATTTAATCTTTTGTCAGTTCAATATATAACACATGCATGTCTCCTGGTAATGAATGCGATAGACGAGATTTAACCCTTGCATGGCGATGTCGGCCGAAGCCAGCCTTCACAGTGGTGTTGAGGAATGTCATATGAAGGGCAAGAGGAGACTATTTTTGAAAATTTACTACTGGAGTGTCTGGCTTGGTTAACCGAGCCAGTCATTCCTGTGCTGAGTGATAGATTTTCAAAACCAGTCATCTCTTGGCCTGAATTGGTCATTTAATAAGCAGATGCTTTGATTTTCTTGACCAAATTTTGCCATTAAAGGGTTAAATAGTTGATTCATAATAGACCTTTCGATTACAAAATTTATTATAGCATGCTCTGTCTAAAATCAGTATAACGCTTTCTTTTATAAAATCTGACCTTTTTTTAAACGTGTATTCGCAGAATGTCAATTTCAAGATAACTATACAGGTAAACTAATTTGACAACGACCTGTTCCTGTCATATATGCTGCAACAACTCCCAGTCAAATTAGTATCAAAATGTTTAACAGAAAATTTATTAAATCATAAATGAGTATTGAAATTCGATCTTTCGTTTTCAAAGGGTTAATTTTAATTTCAAGATATTCAACAATAAATTTAAGTTGTTAAAAGAACTGCCACATCGGTTAGAAATTAGTTCAAGAATATCCAACATAATATTAGAGTAATCCCAATATTGTAAAGAAATTGTTCGAATTATTGAAAATAGTTTCTCAAATATTCAACATAATTTCCTTAGCGCAATTTAAAAATAAACAATACAGACAAACTGTTGAATATTTTGAAACTAATAGGCAGCAACAGCTTCAGGTCAAATTAACACAATATAGGAATATTCCTCGTGAACAGCAAATAAAAAGAATTAATAATAATAATAATAATAATAATAATAATAATAATAATAATAATAATAATAATAATAATAATAATAATAATAGTAATAATAATAATAATAATAATAATAATAATAATAATAATAATAATAATAAATGTCACACTGTAATTGTGTGTGGGTATATATGGGCGCGTAAAAGAATTAAAGAATTGCTGAAAAAACGAACGCACTGATGGACGCATAAACGAATGATTGTATGAATGAATAGAAGGATGAATGAATGGATGGATGAATGGCTGGCTGACTGGCGGGCTGGCTGGCTGGCTGGCTGGCTGGCTGGCTGGCTGGCTGGCTGGCTGGCTGGCTGGCTGGATGGATGGATGGATCAATGAATGGATGAATGAATAGGTGGGTGTGTGTGGGTGGATGCATGGATGGTTTTGGGCAGGAGGGCGTACAGAATGGCCGGTGGAAGGACGGACGGACGGACGGACGGATGGATGGATGGATGGATGGATGGATGGATGAATGAATTAATGAACCATGTATCACACAGAATAGATTAGAATATGGTGTTCAATGACTGATTATTCCTCAGTTAGGCTCACATTAATGTATCCCAGATTTATACTAGGATTTCCTACCATCAGAAGTGGGGTGGGTGGGCTGTGTGTAGTTATCATTTTAACATTACTGTTTCTTTAGTCTCTCTACACGCGCATTTGCACTATCCCTACATGTTGGGCAATTAATTGCATGACTCGAGGTTTTTTTTTATATTTAGGATTAAAATCAGTGACTGTTTTACATGGATTAGAATTTTCGGCAGTCATGTTCAGTCTAAGGTCAGGCGTGAAACTGCACTTTTTAAGCAAGTGGTACTGCCTATAGTCTATTATTTCGGACCCGACTTAATGATTGATTGTCCGTATTCAGTTTGAATGAAGTACACTTTTGAACAATCTGTCATGATTAAGATCCTGCATTATGTAACGTGTCTATGCAAGCAAGTATTTAACTGTGTGTCAATCGCTCTAATTTACCAAATACGATTTATTGGTAAAATGCCATCCATTATACAATTTTTCATTAAATTAAAATTAAAAAGTTGTATTTTATACAGCCATGTCTGCATCGTCACTTACCTGTCGTTAACAGTGTCTGTGTTCTCTTCTGGCCACGCAGTCGCCATACAGAAACAGACAGCATTAAGGCCCGCGTACACAGTAAAGATGCAGCTAAACTATATACTTGAATTCACTTTGATTAAGTTATTCTTTGTGTAGGTTAGGTATGTACACTCCTCTGCTATTAGTATAGCAACATCGCTTATGTCATACACACATACATATATCCAAATGATAGTTTGTTAGCTTCCGGTGTTTTGTCGCGCATGCGTGTTGTAGTTCCGGGTCGGAGTTGGTGGTATGCAGCGTAGTATCGATGTTCTACATTCATTGATCGAGTTCACAACAGTACCCAGTCTCCAACTGCTGATAGGATAGCGAATAGATTGCGCGCCTCTCCGAGAAACTCTGCTATCAACCGGCCATTGAACAGGCTACAGCAATTTAAGCCTTACAGTTTGTTATTTGGTCTTGTGTTTTCTAACTCAGCTGACACATAATTGTAAGGAAAGTCCATTAATTAAATAATTATTTATTTCGCAGTAATTAGTCTTAGGCCTATATCGAAAATTTATAGGCCCCGTGCCTCTATTTCAATTTCGCAACTTAAAAAATTATGTTAATTTATATGGAATGGCATCATCATATGTTAAGATTTATTTCGTTTCATTACATATATGCTCACAGTTTAAGCCTCTAAAAGTGTATAATTTAAACAATTTTATTTTCAGAAATTTTACTGTGAATATGCACCTTTGAGGAAGCTGTTACCTTGTGTCACTTCCGGACACTAAATCACAAACTGAAAATTGAAACGGGCAGATGGGAAAGTATTGAAAGAAGTGACCGATTGTGTAGGATATGCAATGAAATAGACGACGAAAATCATTTTCTTTACACCTGCAGAAAATACGATGATGAGCGATCAATTTATCGCAAGTTTCAACCCATGTAAAACAAAAGATTTATTAACCCTATGCAACGTTGCTTGTTCTCATAAAACTGTGAGTATTTTCATAAAAGCCAAAGGTTTACCAGCTGACACTGACAGCGACTACTACTACTACTACTACTACTACTACTACTACTACTACTACTACTACTACTACTACTACTACTACTACTACTGCTGCTCCTGCTCCTGCTGCTGCTGCTGCTGCTGCTACTGCTACTACTACTACTACTACTACTACTACTACTACTACTACTACTACTACTACTACTACTACTACTACTACTACTACTATTAAGATGAGATGACAATATGAGAATGATGAAATAATGATATCTTCTTCTTCTTTTCGTTCGCTGATCATACCGCCAGTCCTGTAAGTGACTATCGACATGATCATAAGAGTTAAGTGTGTGGATCCATGGTTTATTAGAGTGCGCCGTGCGGCCTGGAACCCCCGTCTTCAGCACTCGAGGTTTCTGTCAGGGTTACCTCACCCTTACCTCCTTTAGTCGCCTCTTACGACACGCAGATGATACGGAAGGTGTATTCTAAGCCCCACCTACAGGGCAAGAAATAATGATATGATAATGATGATAGCAGTAGATCAAATTGCACTGCTACTACTACTTTTTTTTTGTTGAAAATCCGACGCTGACGCAGTCGGATACACTTCCCGGAGGAACTCCTTTAAAAAGGCTTGCAAACCCCCATAAAAAATCGGTTGAAATAGCAGGCTTTATTAATAGAATAACAATACAAACCTAACATGTCAAAACAGTGCAAGCTCAAATACTCTATTATCATATACCACAACCGTGGCATAACTACATAGAAAACATAATTAATAAAGAGCTGATAACATCCCATAATTCAACAAAGACATTGCTATTTGCACACCGTGTAGTAGTAGGCCAAAATGGCGAACATAGCTAACCAACAAGTGGTAAAGCCACTCATCAATAATTAGCAGTAAGCTACTGCTAATCATTGATGCCATTGAGCCGATTCATGACCGGAAGGCTAAGTAGATCATAAGTAGTTTAACGTAGCACACCGTATAGTAGTAGGGCCAAATGGCGAGTGCAGCTCGCCAACAAGTGGCGAGGTGACTCGTCAATAAGTAACAAAAAGTCACTCATTGACGCCAGTTAGCCGATTATTAAATACCCAACGGACGTAGTAGCCTTTATATAAAATAATGCACAAAGCAAACGTATACAAACTATGACTACTTAGATGGCGCTTTGGGTTCACATTCTAAATTTACTTCATTGTAAGTTTTTGCAAATTACCCTGGAACAAATACACCTACAGTAAATATTTACAACAGGAAGCTAATTGTAAGATATCACACTCTGTTAACTTGAAAATCGGATCACCTCCAGAATATTGACATAATGCTCATTTGATATTTAAATATTCTGATCCCAAGGTTAGGATATTCGTCAAGATTAGAGTCTCCTAAGGCATTACAATTTTAAAATAAAGGCAATTAAATTAAATTAAAATATCATTTATCAATATACAGCAAGCAACGAGTGTGCTAGCTTATACAAGTTCCGCTTCTGATATTTTTAGATATCCGTATTCAATTGATACTAGGCCGGTTTTGCACCATACGTCTTTAAATCTACTCTCTCTCCCATGTTCTACTAGCCTGTAAAATTCACAATGAATGCAGTTTATCAACAATGATCGAAATATAGCTTGTATGGCTCTCTGATGGTTGGTGCCGGTTTTATCTCTGGCCTCTGAACACCGATGCTTCCAGATGGCCCACACTCCTACAGATAACAGGGTTATTAACAATTCTTTCTCCTTGCTATTAATGATTCGTCCGATAGTTGAGCAATCTTTGAACAAAATTGTTTCAGCCACTAAATTCACATATTTGGTTCCAAATTTAGCAAGGAGCATATTAATATATACCCAAAAGCCTGTAGTTATGCGACACTGAGTAAATAGATGGTCTATCGTTTCCTCCTCAATATTACATAATAAGCACCGGTCTGTACTTGATATTTTACACATATAAGTAAGATGGCCGACCCATAGCCTTCGATGGAGTAATCGCCATGCCAGGTCCCGTGTATTTCCTGGTAGACAAGGTAGATGTATTGCTTTCCAGGCATTTTTCCAGTTCTTTGGCGTGCATCCTAAATTGTTCCAATGCCTAACCACAATATGAGTCTGTCTCCGACTTTGCATTAGAATTCTATACCAGTCTCTAGATGCCATGTTGTATTTTATATGTTCTGACATAAATACTAATGTTGGTTGCAACATATCAATGTTACCACGTGCTTTCGGCAATTTGAACCATACAGCAGGTATTGCATTCTTTATTCTAACAAATAAGAGCTGAGCATCAATATGTCTCATTGATGTTATTCTTGCTACATCTTGCATCGCAATCCATTTACGAGATTTCGGATTTACCAAGTCACGTAAATATTGAATACCATTTTTGGCCATAGAGGGCAAATATAATACATCAACATTATCACGAAGCAACTCGTTGCCCCAAAGACGTTGCTCTAAGGCATCTTCCCAACAATTGGGTTGTGGCATTGATCGTGTAAATATTTTTAAGGCTTCGAGCTGTTCTTTATATACATTTGGAATCTTTTGATGATTAGGTGGCAGTTTATTGCACATAAATAAACATTCTACTGGAAATGGGTCAACGTACCTTTGGAGAAGTGCCCTTGAAACACTTGACCAAGATGAGTTTGAAGTAAGTAACTTATTCAAGAATTTCAATTTTAAAGAAGCACACTTTGCTGAAACATTAACCAAATCCAGGCCTCCGGCATGCTTTTCATTGGTGAGGGTTGACTGTGATACTAAATTGGCGTTGTCCTCCCATAAGAAGGACAAAAGTAACGTGTTGATCTTTGACTCTACTGATTTGGGCATATGAACTACAGAAGCGGTATACCACAGTCCAGATAAAATTAAATTATTAAGGACAAATGTCCTGCCAAAGACAGTTAGGCGACGTCGTTTCCAATTTAGTAATGCACACTTTAGCTTGGATATCCTTTCTTCCCAGTTTAGTAATACATTTTGTTCTCTACTAAAGTAAATACCCAAAATTTTTATGACATCATTTGAGCAGTTAATATCCATCACATTATCAGTTCTGCCCTTCCAATCGCCCAAAAACAATCCCTTAGATTTATCTTTATTGACTTTAAGTCCTGATGCCTTTTGAAAATCTGTTAATACTCCATTTAAAATTCTAAAATCCGTATTTTTACCCGCAAACACAGTCGTATCATCTGCATATTGAGAAACATTTAGTGGCCTTTCTACGCCACGTATACATATTCCTTGA
Source organism: Chaetoderma sp. LZ-2023a (assembly GCA_034401795.1). Classification (NCBI taxonomy): domain Eukaryota; kingdom Metazoa; phylum Mollusca; class Caudofoveata; order Chaetodermatida; family Chaetodermatidae; genus Chaetoderma; species Chaetoderma sp. LZ-2023a. The sequence goes on from CM067373.1 coordinate 118,089,544, forward strand.
AAGTCATTGCGTTGCCTCAATGTGGCCCCCAACGATTCCATAGCTATGACGAATAGAAGCGGGGACAGTGAGCAACCCTGTCTGACACCTCGTTCCAACACTACAGGTTTGGATAGCTGATTGTTAACTAAATAGCAACTTGTTCTATCAGTATATAAAATATTGACCCATTTAATAAATCTTGAACCAAAGCCAATATGGTCTAAAGACTTAAACAAGAAATCTCATTCTAGTCTGTCAAATGCCTTCTCGTTATCAAGTGCTATTATTGCTGCTGGGATACAATCCTTTTCAACTAATTGAATAAGGTCCCGTATAAGCAAAGTGTTGTTTAATATTGGTCTTCCTGGCACAGAGCAGGTTTGATCATCATGAAAGACTTCGCCTAGGACTGCGTCAAGTTTTAATGTTAGTGCCCGCGTAATAATCTTATAATCTACACAGAGTAGAGAGATTGGTCTATAATTCTGTATTTTATTTCTGTCACCCCTCTTGTATATAAGCCGAACATATGCTTGGGCCATCGATGTAGGGAGATGCCTTGCTTAAAAATGCTGGTTGCTATTTCTTCTAATACTGGCCCAAATATAATTGATAAAATTCAACTGGAAGTCCGTCACATCCAGGAGACCTTTCTAACTTCATACCTTTGAGGGATTTTGTCAAATCATCAATTGTTATTGATTGGTCACAGCTTTCGCGACATGAATCTGGAAGTCTTTTCGTTATATTAGCTAAAACATCTCTAGATGCAGTTTCCTCGCTTCCCTCAGATTTATACAATGATTTGTAAAACTCGGATACTGTTTCAATCATTTCTGCATTTGAGCACACTGATACTCCATCATTAGTCTTCAGTGAGCGCATTAATTTCTCTATACCTCTTGCTTTTTCCAAGTTACAAAAGTAACGTGTAGGCTTTTCGCCCTCGGTGTGCATTTGTGCTCTTGACCTTATTTTGGCGCCATCAAACTGATATTGCTCTATTTCATTTAGTCTACCTTTTAATTTAACCAATAGTTCGTAATAATTTTATTCCCCATCATTAATTTTCTTATTAATTTTACACAACGACCTCTGAAGCGCCTTTTTACTCTTTCGTATTTCACGTGCTTTCCTAATGGAATACTGCCTTGAAATATATTTCAGGTCTGATTTAGCATCTTCCCACCAGTCTGTTATACATTCATACGAACCTCTTCTTTCATCCCAATGCCTCCAACAACTTTCCACACATTTGCGGTAGCAACTCTCTCGTAGCAATGCTACATTAAGTTTCCAAAATCCATCTCCTCGTTTGACACAGTCAGCATTGTCTACTGTGATGGAAAACATATTGTGATCAGAGAAAGTTACTGGTTTTATGTTAGGTTTACACATGTAACCTTTCAATGAACGTAAATTCCTGGCCTTCTGGATTTTCAATCTGATAAGTGTCTAACAAGCTATTATTTTCGCAAATGTGTTTCAAAATATTATGCGATGTGTCATTAAAATTAGACCTAGAGTTTCTGTCTTTAGCCTCGTCTAATATGCAATTAAAGTCACGCCCATAATTAGGTTTTCAGGCGTTCTGTCTTGAATTATTGTGGAAACATCATTTAGAAATTCACGGCGCAATTGATGAGAGGTAGGTGCATAAAGGCATATCAAATTTAAACTTGTGTTTAGTACATCAATTGATACCCAAATCCATCGTCCATTTGTATCTGATGACGACGATATAACGTCAACATAGTTGAGACAGCGGGGCAAGATAAGAATGGCCATTCCCGCACTATAATCTTGTGATAAAGAAAAAAAAATCTGCCCTTTTGAAATATCTTTGTGAGATTCATACACTTCAGCTTTTTTGAATTTTGGTCTCTTGTAGAAAAGCAATATCAACTCTCTCATTTGCTAACTCTTCAAGCAAGTGGCGCTGCTTGAATTTGGTATTTAATCCTCTGCAATTGATGGTGCAGATAATCATAATTTGTAAAATGATGTTTACAACCGCCATCATTAGATTACCTATATTTGGGGTTTTTAGCTCGTTTCTTAGACCATTTACCTAATTTTCCTGCGAATTCAATATTTCCTACTTCTACCACAGCCAAATACTACTACTACATTAAACGTTATGTTCCGATGATGACTGGACTATATCCTAGTGCCGGTGTGTTGTCTATGACAGGGTTCATAAAACTAATGCTTGACAATAATAAAGAAATACATACATGTGAGTGCCTAGCGATATAGTAGGGGGATGGCAGAAACGTAAAGTAAAATATCTGGCATGTACACTATCAGTTCCAGCCAATTCGTGTGGTTGTGAGACAGGTAGTTGAAAGATAGGCGGGCGAAATAGATTTTCCTCTGGGTTGTGGGCTAGTAGTAGAGTACTCGCCTCCCAAACGCTAGAGTTATGTCTCGCAGACTTTCCTATGACGTACCCTACTCATGATCAAAACTGGAAAAGGTAAAAATTACATACCGATGATGACTGAGCTATATTTCTAGTGCTAGTGCATCGTCAATGACAGGGCTCATAGAACTAATGCTTGACAATAATAAAAATCTACTACTACTACTACTACTACTACTACTACTACTACTACTACTGCTACTGCTACTGCTACTGCTACTGCTACTGCTGCTACTACTACTACTACTACTACTACTACTACTACTACTACTACTACTACTACTACTACTACTACTACTACTACTACTAATACTACTACTACTACTGCTACTACTACTGCTACTGCTACTGCTACTGCTACTACTACTACTACTACTACTACTACTACTACTACTACTACTGCGGCTGCATTTGATAAAATCGTCAAATGCTATGTGAAATGGTGTATCCATATAAATACACATGTTTCGCCGATGCCACCAAAACCACGAGTCTTTGTAGAGAGGCGGTCGCCATACAGAAAAACTATTTTGTTTTATCTTTTGTTATCAGAATAAACATAGTAGTCTACATTTATTTGTTTAAAGAGGCTATCACTGATAGATATCTAAATTTAATATACGGAAGCATATCCATAAAGCGCTTCCAGTGGGTCAATACTCTCATTTTACCAACAATTCTTATATATACGACTACTCAATATTCAAGAAGATGCAAATTATAAATTCCACACGCAAAAAAAATGAAAACACAAATCTGACGGTCCAAATTATCTGCATTTCGCAGAGAAACCATAGTATTTGCTACTTAGTGGTTGCTTGCGATTCATCACTAGTCTTGCATAAACACAAAAAAACATTATTACACATTCTAATTATTTGTTTGATGTCATTATATACTTTTTACGGTTTATGTTCTCTCTGTATGTATCTCTTAGATGTTTTCGTGGGCCGATCCTCGTGGCGCTGGTGTGTTGTCTGTCGCCGGTGAATTGTCTAGACATATACACCTGTGCAAAAGTTAAGCACCAGCAAAAACAATAGAACGTAGAAACATGATGGTACAACTAGGCTGCCATACTTTTTGTCCCCGCGTTAGCTGACATAATTCCAAGTACGAAATGCACATGCATGCATGACTTCACGCCGCTTGGTGTCCGTGCGTGGCGGGAAACAGCACACGTGTTCAGTTATGTAAAAGTCCAGTTTGAGGTGTAGAACATTACATACAGATTTAGGCGACAAGATTAGGAATTTTGTGTTAATGACCGTGGTTTATTTGTACAGAGAGAATTAGCTCTTGATTGTGAACCGCTATGGCAAGACGAAGGTTAAGTGATCGTGTGAAATGGCAAATCATAGGCATTCATACCACTGGTATGTCATGCAGAGAGATTGGCAGACAGCTGAACATTAACCATACTGTAATCAGTCGTTTGATTGCAAAACATGGGCAAACTAACGAGGTGAACGACAGGCCTAGATCTGGAAGACTGAAGAAGACTACTGTCCGTGATGATCGAGCCCTAGTACGCCTTGTTAGGAGATCTCCATTCACCAACAGCAGAGTGCTCAGCCAGCAATGGGAAACGCGCAATAGAGTGTCAATGTCTACCGTCAAAAGGAGACTGTATGCTGCTGGCATGAAAGCTAGGAGACCTGTCAGACGTCCTCTCCTCACTGCACACCACAAAGAGGAGCGTCTGAGGTGGTGCAACGAAAGAAGACACTGGAACATGAGATCCTGGAGACGGGTACACTGGTCCGATGAAAGTCGGTTCCTGCTTCATGCCACAGATGGTCGAACTCGTGTATGGAGGTCCAGACGCACGGCGTACGACCAACGTAACATCATGGAAGAAGTTCCATTTGGTGGAGGTTCCGTTATGATATGGGGGCGCATCTCATTTGATTGTAAGCTGAATCTGTTGACTGTACCTGGAACACTAAATGGACAAAGATATCAAGATTCCATACTGGATAGAGTTGTGGTCCCTCATTTTGTAAATCATGCACCTGGAACCCACCCTATATTCATGGATGACAACGCCCGACCACATCGTGCTAGAGCTGTGCATGAATACCTCCGCCAGAATGCCATCGAAACCCTACCATGGCCAGCAAGGAGCCCTGACATGAACCCTATTGAGCATATCTGGGACATTCTGGGAAACATGGTGAGAAGGAGGGATCCTCCTGTGCAGAACCTACAGGAATTAACAGACGCACTCCATCTTGAATGCCAACGAATACCACAATGGCGTATCAGTCGGTTGGTGACCAGCATGAGACGTCGTGTCCAGGCCGTCATCCAGGCACAAGGTGGATATACCCGGTATTAATAATGACAGTCTCAAACTCGTGCACAGCTGTTAAACTTCGTTTTCAGACACCATTAATGACAATCTAGCCACGTGTGTCAACTGTAGGGCAATAGTTGTCAGTTGTGTCAACGTAACCATATTCAGGCCTCGTTTTCAAGTTCAAACAAAAACATACAGTGTTTCCCCACCATCATAATCAGCATTCCTCTAGTTGCATTATTACCTCTTGCACTAAGATGGATGGGTACATAAATGTTTATGCTATTGCTTTCTTCATAGCACATGAATATACCCTCGCATGTGCGTAAAAATAGGGTGGTGCTTAACTTTTGCGCAGGTGTATAGTTAAGCTTTTTGAGTTCTTTCCAATTGAATTGTTTCGTAAATGTAATGTTTCCATAAATTGAGAAACTCTTACTCTCACAGGAGTTTCCAGAAAAAACCCCAAATAGGGCTTAATAACAAATATATGTGACGGGCCGGAATTTATGTATAAAAAGTAGTAAATGATATGCATCAGTAACCAATGGCGGGATAATCGCAATGAACCTTTCCTGTTTTAGCTATGTCCCGCCCATCTATAGCTAAGCTCCACCCACACCTCGCTCATGTTGGTATCGATACATCTCTGAACACCATGACTATCAATTTCCAAAAAATCTACATGGATAAGCTGTTGACTATTTTGAAACTAATTTGACTGGGTGCTGTTGCTGCCTAAGGCAGTAACAGCGCCCAGTCAAATTAGTTTCAAAATATTCAACAGCATGCTTATTAAATAGCAACGAATTACAAAGACATACAAGTCATAAACGTGTCGAACTCTTTGAGATTTGATGACGGTCTATATGGAACCCTTTGTGACGTAATGATTGTGACGTCATCAAACAGGCGCTGAGCTGATTATGACGTCATACGAGGTCAGATGATGGATGGATACTCTGGAAAGGTGAAATGCTCTGTGGAAAATAGGTGGTTAAGATCAACAAACTCAACTTATCTAATAAATATTGTATGCTATTTCTTACCCATGTGATTAGTATTAAGACTAGAATAAAGAGAACTCTGAGGTGCAAAAGGAAAACACATCAACGGCAATCCTACGACTAGGAACATTGGTAACCGCTGATCAAGATGGATTCGCCAAATTCTAAAGGCAGCAATCCGCAAGACAAGAAGATGCCACACGCTCCAATAGCCAAAGCGGGCCAGGCCCCAGGAAGTGAGCATGATAGTGACTCATTAACTGAACTAAAAGACACGCTATTTGACAACTTTTCAATGTCAATAATAATTACTGATAGTCTGACAGAAAGGCTTGCCAAACAAAACACCAGAAACTGTACTTTTGTTTCTGAAGACAGACGTGGTTATTGACAATATCAAAGCCGAAGTCTTACAAAGGCTTTACCATGGACCTTAAAGTTCTTCAAGATGACATCATTAAACTAACAAATGAAATAAAGGTAGTAAAACTGTACATGATCACTTGTCTTCGGAATTAGATGCCCAATGCGACGGACATGTCTACTTTTCCATGGCATGACTGAACATTCTGGCGAATCCACTGATGAACTATAGTTGTGAAAAATCTAAATGAGAAGATAGGGCACAGAGGTGTATCAAATCTGTTAATCTTGGACTTGTCACGAAGTCATCGACCTGTTAAGAAGATCATCGCAAGTGCCACACATCCTCGACGCTGGCATCGCCCCATAATCATTCGATTAATTTTTTTTATAATAAACGACACAAAATCTTCACACACAAAAACACATAGATGAAAATGAGATTACAATCAATGAGTCTGGCAACAACTAGATTTAAACTAATAAAAGATGCACAGAAACACAACCTAGTCCAGAATGCGTAGACAATTCAACTTTCCAGAGTATCCATCTATCAATCGAATGCCATATGTCGTCATAATAAGCCTAGGGTGCGTGTAGGATGACGTCATAATCATTTCGTCATAAATGATTTTATTTGGCCCGTCTTTAACTCTTAATAGTCCGACACGTTGTGCGAATTGTATGGCTTTGCTATTTAATAGGCAGCAACAGCACCCAGTCGAATTAGTTTCAAAATATTCAACAGATTAGCTTGCATAGTTTTCTGGAAATTGATAGTCAGGGAGTTCAGCGATCGATCGACTCCAACACGAGCGTGGTGTGGTTGGAGCTTAAATAGAAATGGGCTGGACATATCTAAAACTGGAATCGGTCCATTGATGTAAGAATTAGCTGTTTGACAATCTCAGGAAGGAACATTGGTATACAAATGCCTAATGATCTCACAAAGATCCAATAATTGTCTTAGCTATACACAATAGAAAACAATCTGATGAATATAAAGTAATGGCAGGCCTGAAAAAAGTTGCATAACCTAGTTTTTCACTAGCGCAAAAGCTACTCAAATATGTCTGGTGCAGCCCCTTCCAGACTAAAACAGTTTCTGTAATTTGTAAATTTATAAATTTCCATTTTCTATAGGCATGAATGAGCATATATATTAAATGTATATGTATGTGCATATTTGTACATATGTGTGTGTATATGTATATATGTTTGTATTGGTATATATGCTATAACTCTTGCTTCTATTTCACAGGTGATGTATGTATATTGCAGCCATTGAATCATACGAAGTACTGATGTCAAACAGGTCAAGTCAGGGTAATGTTAAGTGTCAAATTTGCATGCTATGTGCTGTTTTTCTTATTCAAAACTTAACGCTACAGCCTGTTGACCAGCTCCAAGATTTAGTACTGCTTTAATAGGACTGCTATTTTCTGTTTTATCTCTATTTTTATAGAGCTGTCCGAGATTATCTCTATTTTTACATTTAGTTTGACTGTCTTATCCACTGTATTATGCCAATGCTATGTGTTAGCCTTTTATACTTACTCTGTATATACTAACACCTGCAGTCCTCATGAACAATCGGGGGGGGGGGGGGGGGAGGCTAATCTGCCATGGATTTGTTGCTGACCAAAACAGCAACGTTTTCCTGTCATATTGTTCCCAGAATTCTCTATAGTTATTTACCCATTTCTATTTCGAAGATTTATACCAAAAATTAACCCTTTCAACACTATAGCCCCGATATTATAATTTCTTTTTAATTAAACAACCTCAGACATTCGGCAGCCTTTCATTATTTTCATTTTGAAATTGAGATAGTGTTCTCCCGGTCAAGAAAGAGTTAGCCTGACACTATACTATGTTCTGCCTATTAATTTTGACAATCACTAAATACTCTAAAACTAGTGTGACCAATGGGCTGCCTATAGACCTTTACAATTCTCCAAATAATGCCAAAATCTGCCATTGACTATGGCTTTCTCAGTATTCTTTTAAATTAATTTGGTGTTTTTGCCTTAATTGACTACCCTATGTATTTATTATTCTGGTGGGGCATCAGTCTCCTGGACCATTATGCACTTATCTTGCTTGACTAAGGTAACTGCAGCTGCTGTTTTGGTTATCATGCTTGTTTACTATACTTAGATGTTGCACGATTAGAGCGCTAACCCTTTCGTCGACAAATCTGCTGCCTAAGGCAACAATGGCCTCGCACTATATTAATTTCAAAATAAATATCCAAATGCCTTCGTGGTTGTCTTCCCGGAGATTGAGATCCAGGGAGATCATCAATCAACGTGCACGATTAGCGTGTTAACCATTTGACGACAGATCCATGAAAGAAGAACACTTTTCATTTCTATTTTACGATGTACATCATATTCTGTTGCCAACGGTATCAATGGCTTTTGTTCATATTGATTCAAAAAATATCCAGCAGCCTTCCTGTTTGTCTGCCCAGAGATTGAGATACACAGAATTTATGGATGAAATAGCTAAATAGAATGATGATCTACTAATCTATGTGACTACTTCATGCAATAAGTCAGAGTAATGTCTCTAACTAATCACCAGGACTCCTGTCCTTTCCATATGCTGTGCTCCATATGGTTGGATTGATCTCATTGGTGATGTATCACATCATTTTAACCACAGCAGCTAGCAATAGCCCTTATTTCTGGTCCCATGCCTATTCAGCTCCCACGCTTATATTTTCATAGACCTGTTAAATCAAACTAACGTGCAATATTGTGATGACTGAATGCATCTAAAATACTCACAGCTAACCATTACTGACTATGTATAGATATAGAATATTGAAGAGCCATGGTGGTGTTTTAAGTGTAACAAAACATTATTTCCTTTTAACCATGATGATGATGATGATGATGATGATGACTTCAGGATAACTATCCTATGTGTAAAATATAGCACATACACAAATACAGTGGTAAATGCTTTCAACTTAAACAATGACCAATGTACAACTTTCAACTTAAACAATGACCGATTTACATTCTCTGAAACTCATGCTGATAATGATCATGAATCAATACATTTTGTACAGCCGGTATGCGACTGGATACTCCAACATCAATTCAACGATACAATTATTAAAGAGATGGGCAGTATATACCTTTCTGCAATACATTTGAATACAAAATCTTTATTGAAAAATAATGATAAATTAAACAATTTCTTAAATGGCAGCGGCCATGATTTTATCATGATTGGGATGACTGAAAAATGACTCACCGCTCGACTTAATTAACACACAGGACTATAAATTTATTAATAAACACAGACCCATCACAAAGGGTGGTGGTGTAGGCATTTAAATAAAGAATAACTTACAGTATAATATAAGGGAAGAACTGTCAATTGAAGAAGAATTTATTGAAACTATCTTCTTTGAAATACCTATGGGAATAAAAATAAATTGTTGGTCTCATCTACAGACCTATTGGAACTGATAACAATAAATTTATCAAATCATTAGAAAATATTTTATATACTATACAAAATGAAAATAAAGCTGTGTATATATTGGGATTATTATTGATTTACTTTACCAAAATTGCTTTTTTATATAAGAATTTCTAAATCTACTGAAAGCAAATGAACTCTATCCATTGATAAACAAACCATCGCGGATTACCGAAGACACTATCATTGACTAACAATACTGTTTGCCCTGTAGGTGGGGCTTAGAATACACCTTCCGTAACCTCTGCGTGTCGTAAGAGGCGACTAAAGGAGGTAAGGGTGAGGTAACCCTGACAGAAACCTCGAGTGCTGAAGACGGAGGTTCCAGGCCGCACGGCGCACTCTAATAAACCATGGATCCACGCACTTAACTCATATGATCATGTCGATAGTCACTTACAGGACTGGCGGTATGATCAGCGAACGAAAAGAAGAAGAAGAAGAAGAACTAACAATACTGTAAATGCCAAGAACCAAGAAGGTATTTTTGTTTTAGAACTTTCAGCTCATCTACATGTCTTCTATCTTATGGATGATTTTCACACTCAAGTCACCTTTCCAGAGTATCCATCTATCATCTGACGTCATATGACATCATAATCAGCTAAGCGGCGTGTAGGATGACGTCAAAATCATTAGGTCATAAATGATTCAATTTGACCGGTCTTTAACTCTTAATAGTCCGACACGTTGTACGAATTGTATGTCTCTACTATTTAATGAACATGCTGTTGAATATTTTGAAACTCATTTGACTGGGCGCTGTCATCGCCTATGTATCAACAGCGCCCGGTCAAATTAGTTCCAAAACATTCAACAGCTTACCTGTATAGTTTTCTGGAAATTGATAGTCATGGAGTTCAGAGATCTATCGATCCCAACACGAGCGAGGTGTGGGTGGCGCTTAGCTAGAGATGGGCGGGGCTAAGCTAAAATGGAAATGTTCATTAGAGCATCAGTCACTTCTTTCGTTGTACCAACCCCTTCTGTTTCTGGCATAATGGTCCAATGGAGCGGTAATCTGTGTATCATTTCATTTATATTCTTTTATAACATTGTGTGACTGCTGCAGCGTCACTTACTTAGGAATATGCATTGACCATGCACTTAAGTCTCTTAAAATACGCATACCAACAGTTTAGAAGATCATTTTTTCCGCCGAACCATATGGGCGGAATAAAAAGAACTTAATACAAGTTAAACTTTGGTGACTTCGGTGACCGAATCCACAGAGACTCCGCAAGATACCCGCGGACATCCCGCTCTCATTATTAAATGGATATATACATTTAAAGGAAGGGAAACGGCGAAAAGGGAAAAATAAATGAGGTTTATTGGTAATTTCATACACTATTAAATAAAATACCATCGGTAAAATGGAAATGAATCGTGATTATTTGAGAAAAAGCATTTACTAAATCTAGGAGCACTTAACTTGGAGCCAATTAGTGACTTCGCTGGTGCTTCGCACTCCTCCGTGTGTCAAATGCGTGCGCAAGCATACTGCATAGGCCTACCTGAATATAATGAAAGCACACCTGACTATAGTTTTGTAATCGGTATGAATAGTATTCTCTATAGGGTATGAATAGTATTTTCTATAGGCGCCGATGTAAAGCGATTAACTCACTACTACTAATTTACTATTGATCCTTTTGAAAACATTATGTTTGAAAGTCACTTTTTCTGGTGGAAGAACAAGTTTCGGTCAAAATTATTTCAAAATACACTGCTGGTTTCCAAGGCCGCAATATGATGCCTACTGAATATTTTGAAATTCGTATGACCGAATGTAGACACCAGTCTCTAGAAACAATGGCCTTCAGTCAAATTGTTTTAAAACTAGACAGTGTTTTACCTGTAGGACGTAGTGGCTAATCAGTTTAGCGCGAATATAAAAGCTTGTATGACGGGCTGTAGCGGGTATTATTTATTCGCTCGGCATACACCAGAGCGTATAGGTCCAGCTGCGTCACTAATTGGTTTGCATCAGAGTGACATAAATTGTATTTAGCTGGGGTTTTTTTCCTAATTATTCTGATTTCTTTCTGTTCTTTACTGGGGCTATAGGTTGATTATTATATAAAGCTATCATTCAAGAGCATATTTTAGTTCCCAGGTCCTTCCCTTTCGAAATTATCATATTTAAAGGAAAGGACCTGGGAACTAAAATATGCTCTTGAATATATATATATATATACCCACCCACCCACCCACCCACCGATGCATGCACGCACCTACGCACGCACGCACACCCGTGCACTCACTCAGATAGACTTCATGGACAAACCACACAATGATAAACTTAAAAACATGCCATCGAAATTTGGTGAAAATCCCTTCAGTAAAACAACACATGGTGTAGTAATAACAGTTTAATTAAGGATGTGTGAAAATCCTTTTTCTACTTGGTAAATGTCGCCGGACAATGAACAGCTGCTACTAAATTTGACCTTGCTGAATTTATTACATAATTTCAGATTATTGTATATTTATACAATTATTATTATTTGAACTTTAAGTCTGTCATATACGCAGCTGTTTTGTTGGAAGTTATATTCAAATGGGTTGCTAACATTCGCATGTGAACCTCGCTAGTGATCAGTATAAGGATTGCATTCATTGTTCTGCAGCTTACTCGTACCTGATCAGGTACTTAGTCAAAGGTATTCCAGTCATCGTGGTCAGTTATTATCATTCCTGCACCACGCACATTGCTTTATGTTTTATGCTGCTGCTGAACTGCACCACAGCGTGATACTCTACCTGTATTTGTGTTGATGATTTTGCAACGTTGCAATATCGAATATTGTTACCAGTTATCAAGCCCATATATGATTGATTGATTTATTCCACAATAAGCCATGGACACTTGAGTGTAAATTTAAACACACACACACACACACACACACACACACACACACACACACACACACACACACACACACACACACACACACACACACACCACACCACACCACACCACACCACACCACACCACACCACACCACACCCCCACCCACCCACCCACCCCCACCCACCCACACACACACACACACACCACACCACACCACACCACACCACCACCACCACCCACCCACCACCCACCCACCCACCAACACGCACACGCACACGCACACGCAAACGCACACGCGCACACACACACACACACACACACACACACACATATATATATATATATATATATATATATATATATATATATATATATATATATATATATATATATATATATATATATATATATTGACAATTAAATTAGTATGCTATACAAGTATCTAAATGCCTAATCTTATATCTAATACAGTGAATTTCTCTTTAGCGTTATATTCACAAACCCTTCAACATCATAATAACATTTGTAAAGGTGGCCTTATACATCTTAAACATGGCTTGGGCATATTATTTATACAGTTTTCATCAATATATAACATATTACCTATGGGGTGAATAATACCATACACTACAATTCGTAGATCTAATCATGCTAAAGTTTTCTAGGCATTTCTACCATATATAGACACTATGACCGTGTTTGGATTGGACATGTTATTTCATGTCCTTGAAGGAGCTATTTCTTCTTACCCCTGATTATCGATTTCCAGAAAGCTATACAGATGAGCTGTTGGGTATCTTGAGGCTAACTTGACTGCACGCCGGTGCTGCCTAAGGCAGCAGCAGTACCCAGTCAAACGAGCCTCAAAACATCCGACAGCATGTCTATTAAATAGCAAAGAATTACAAAGACATACAATTTATACAACGTGTCAGACTCTTTGAGATTTGATGACTGTCTATATGGAACCCTTTGCGACGTAATGATTGTGCCGTCATCAAACTCATCATACACGCACTGAACTGATTATGACGTCATACTAGGTCAGATGATGAATGGATACTTTGGAAAGGTGAATTCGTACGTGTCAGACTATTAATCGTTTAAGACTGACTATATCAAGGCATTCATGTCGTCATGATTGTGACGTCATCTTACAGATCACGTAGTTGATTCTGGCGTCATATGATCAAGGGATATACTTGGAAGGGTCCATTTTATCATGTATATATGTATAGATCTTAAAGATTGTTACCAGTTACCCATCGCGAACACCCAGGTTACGGATTAAATTGTCAAATTCTGAAAAATAAAAAAAACTAATGCTGGGTGTCCACGAGATATTAAGATTGTCAGATCTCTTCATCTGTTGTATGATGTATTATTTGTCACATTGCCACTTATTATTATTATTATTATTATTATTATTATTATTTTTAGGATTCTAGCAAGTAGTCCATTTAATTTATACCTCAGGTATACGCATCTCTGGTCACGTGTCAGTCGTCATTCGCTGTCTGCTGTTCATTTGATAATGCACGTGCGGCTGTACCAGATACGCACGGATGAAGACATAGTTCTCATCACCGTCTGGAGGAAATATGATTGAGCTCGTCCTTCCATCCGTCTGTCCGTTCGTATGCGTGTCATACATTGCAAGGAATCAGCTAGGTGCTCAAATAAGCTCATGTGAACTTTTATACAGACTTGAAATTCAGGCCACCGATCAGATACGCGTTAAATTATTTATTATTCACTAATTTATTTCGTTTCCAAATTTGTATATTTTGTATAAAAAAAATACTTATTCTATTTAAATCTATGTGTTGTTTGGATTTCTCAGGAGAAACGTGACAGGTCCGTTGTTGGTTCAAGATTGGTTAGCTTTCCCTCGTTTTAATATCTCCATGTGTAGATTCGAGCATGGTCTTGTAGTTGAAGGGTTGAACCTGTAGAAAACCATGGGCCTATAGAAACATATTTGGTATCCTTGGAAGCGAAATGTCGAGTTTTAGAATGTGTCCAAAGTAAAAAAAAAATCCACTTTGGGGAAAATCATTTATAGCCATTAACATTTTAAGGCTGTGTTGGCTACGTGAAGTCAAAATGCGTTTACGATTTGCTAACGTGGTACGAGCACCTGTTAAGATAGTCTGAGTTCTCTGACTCCGCCCTATGCTGATACCAATCCCCGTCCGGTATATCAGAATCGGCATAGCGCGGAGTCAGAGAACTCGGATTACTATTAAGACTAAATCACACACACTAGAAACCATACAATTGTAGGAGGATATTTTTTCTCAAAATAATCAAATTGTTTTGTAATCCTATGCCATAAAGTACATTTTATAGACCAGCATATTAGGGAATGTGGGGCAGAACCGGATGTGTGGCAAAAAGGCGTTGTGTCAAGTCGTTTTAGCACTGCAATATATACACCTGTGCAAAAGTTAAGCACCACCCTATTTTTACGCACATGCGAGGGTATATTCATGTGCTATGAAGAAAGCAATAGCATAAACATGTATGTACCCATCCATCTTAGTGCAAGAGGTAATAATGCAACTAGAGGAATGCTGATTATGATGGTGGGGAAACACTGTATGTTTTTGTTTGAACTTGAAAACGAGGCCTGAATATGGTTACGTTGACACAACTGACAACTATTGCCCTACAGTTGGCACACGTGGCTAGATTGTCATTAATGGTAGTCTGAAAACGAAGTTTAACATCTGTGCACTAGTTTGAGACTGTCATTATTAATACCGGGTATATCCACCTTGTGCCTGGATGACGGCCTGGACACGACGTCTCATGCTGGTCACCAACCGACTGATACGCCATTGTGGTATTCGTTGCCATTCAAGATGGAGTGCGTCTGTTAATTCCTGTAGGTTCTGCACAGGAGGATCCCTCCTTCTCACCATGTTTCCCAGAATGTCCCAGATATGCTCAATAGGGTTCATGTCAGGGCTCCTTGCTGGCCATGGTAGGGTTTCGATGGCATTCTGGCGGAGGTATTCATGCACAGCTCTAGCACGATGTGGTCGGGTGTTGTCATCCATGAATATAGGGTGGGTTCCAGGTGCATGATTTACAAAATGAGGGACCACAACTCTATCCAGTATGGAATCTTGATATCTTTGTCCATTTAGTGTTCCAGGTACAGTCAACAGATCCAGCTTACAATCAAATGAGATGCACCCCCATATCATAACGGAACCTCCACCAAATGGAACTTCTTCCATGATGTTACGTTGGTCGTACGCCGTGCGTCTGGACCTCCATACACGAGTTCGACCATCTGTGGCATGAAGCAGGAACCGACTTTCATCGGACCAGTGTACCCGTCTCCAGGATTTCATGTTCCAGTGTCTTCTTTCGTTGCACCACCTCAGACGCTCCTCTTTGTGGTGTGCAGTGAGGAGAGGACGTCCGACAGGTCTCCTAGCTTTCATGCCAGCAGCATACAGTCTCCTTTTGACGGTAGACATTGACACTCTATTGCGCGTTTCCCATTGCTGGCTGAGCACTCTGCTGTTGGTGAATAGAGATCTCCTAACAAGGCGTACTAGGGCTCGATCATCACGGGCAGTAGTCTTCTTCGGTCTTCCAGATCTAGGCCTGTCCTTCACCTCGTTAGTTTGCCCATGTTTTGCAATCAAACGACTGATTACAGTATGGTTAATGTTCAGCTGTCTGCCAATCTCTCTGCATGACATACCAGTGGTATGCATGCCTATGATTTTCCATTTCACACGATCACTTAACCTTCGTCTTGCCATAGCGGTTCACAATCAAGAGCTAATTCTCTCTCTACAAATAAACCACGGTCATGAACACAAAATTCCTAATCTTGTCGCCTAAATCTGTATGTAATGTTCTACACCTCAAACTGGACTTTTACATAACTGAACACGTGTGCTGTTTCCCGCCACGCACGGACATCAAGCGGCGTGAAGTCATGCATGCCTGTGCATTTCGTACTTGGAATTATGTCAGCTAACGCGGGGACAAAAAAGTATGGCAGCCTAGTTGTACCATCATGTTTCTACGTTCTATTGTTTTTGCTGGTGCTTAACTTTTGCACAGGTGTATATTGCGTTTTCAGCTCACCTGGCCCGAAGGGCCAAGTGATCTTATGCCATGGCAGCTTTCCATCATCCGTCCATCATCTGATCCGTCCGTTGTCTGTCAAATCGTCTCTCCGCATTAACGGTTTGACTGATTTCAAACAAACTTGGCTGGAAGGATCCTATGTAGGTAGACTCTAGAATTTTTGGTCAATTTTTCCGACAGCCATCTTGGATTTTCCAAAAATTATTGGGAAATCTTTTAAAACGCTACTCCACCATTATTAATGGCCCGATTTTGACGAAACTTGGGTGGATTAATCCGGTAGTGGTAAGCATCTACACTTTAAGTTCTAATGAGAATTTTGTTTGGTCAATTTTTCCGGCGCCTATCTTCGATTTTCTGACAACATCTGGAAATCGGTTAAAAGCAAACTCATTTGGAAGGATCCCAGCGTGATATGCTTCAGAACGTGCATACATAATTTTGATTGGCCAATTTTTGTGGCGGCCATCTTGAATTTTCAGGGAAATGGCGGGAAATAGTTTAAAACGCTACTCCTCATTAACTGCATGGACAATTGTCAATCTGACTTAGGTGGAAGGATACTCAGCTGCTAGGTTTCAGAAAACATATCCTGAATTTTGATTAGTAAATTTTTCTGCCGGCCATCTTGAATTTTCTGAAAATTTCGGGAAATCAGTTATAAGGCTACTCCTCCTTAAACTCGGCTAGAGTGATGGGCTTCAGAGCTTGTATACATAATTTTGATTGGTCAATTTGGTAGGCGGCCATCTTGGTACCCTTGGCCCGAGTGCTTGCTGTTTGTTCATTAACTGCTTGGGCACTTTCAACTAAATTTGGCTGGAATAATCCTGTAGTAGATGTTCATTTTTGATTTTCTGAACATTTTCCAGAATCATTTAAAAGCGCTACTCCTCAATCAATGTCCCGATTTCAACGAAACATAGGTTGAAAGATCCTATAACGGTATGCGTCAACATATCAAACGAGATTGGTCAATTTTTGAAAGCGAGACATACATGTATGTGCCACTTTTCCGACAGCGACGATGGCGGCGTCAACAATGTTGAGGATATAGCTTATATTTCAGGATCAATTAACCCTATTGCAACTAAGCTTGGCTATGTGGTTGCCTATACTGCTAGGAAGAGGCACGCTGATACTGAGGTCAGAAGGTCAAAGGTCAAGTTCACTGTGACCGTGATACAAAATTCTGGGTTTTTCCAATGTTTACTTTTTGGGTTTAGCAAAACTTCTTGGCTTATCTTTCAGGATTGGTTAATCCTATTGGAAGTAAACTTGGATACATACCTATGATGTTAGAAAGCAGCATGCTGACACTGAAGTCACAAGGTCGAAAGTCAATGTCATTCTGACCCCTACAAAACTTTGTTATGTTTCAATGTTAAGTTTTTAGGCTTAGCAAATCTTATCATGTTATATTTCGTGATTGCTTAACCCCAATGGAATGCAACTTGCGTACATGGTTGCTTAGGCCAAGAGGGTACAAGATGGTGATATGGAGGTCACCACATCAAAGGTCAAGGCCATTCTAATATTGCTATTTGACCTCTGCTTTTTCAACCGTAAGTTTTTCCATTCAGTAAATCATTTATATTTCAGGATTGGTTAATCCTATTGGAATTAATCTTGAATACATGGTTACCTACTAGAAAGTAGCATGATACCACGGAGGTCACAATGCCAAAGGTCAATGCAACTGTGACACACAGTATCGCAGAATTCTTGTTTTGGTAGTCATCTTGGATTTTCCGAAAACTATTCATTGTATCTATTTAAATGCAAATGGTTGAAATGCTAATAATCTAGGTGAGCGTCACAGGCCCGTGGACATCTTGTTTAGAGACCATATGGGATTCATCGTCCGCTACTGTAATTGTACTATGTATCACTTTTTTAGATTTCGAGCACAGTGATACATGTATCTATGTCAAGGAATTCATTTCTACAGAATTGTCTCAAGGCAATTGTTAAATTAAGATGGTTATTAAAAATAAGGTTTATTAAGGTATATGTCAGTAATAATCTCACAAAATAATCTATGCATCTGCCTTATGAAATGGTGATAAATATAGTAAATCAAGCTTAAATGTGGCCTCAGCTGTACAAGGGGCCAGCTATCTTTTGGGACAAAAAGTAACCGTTAGACACAGGGTTGCCAGACCACATGTTTTTAAGAGTGACAACTCTGTGGTCACAAAACATTTTCTTAAGCAAATGACATGTATTAAACCACACCATGCCTTTGATTACCACGTTTGTGCCTGCTAATAATCCGAATCACATTGTACTAGTCAAAGATTAAACTTGAGCGATTAACACGGTTTCAATTATGAGCTCACCTGGCCCAAAGGGTCAAGTTTGACCTTATGCCATGTCGGCTGTCTGTCGTCCATCCGTCGTCCTTCATTCGTCTATCAGTCCTTCAAATCGCATATCCTCATTTACGTTCTGAACGATTTAAACTATGGTGGTAGGCTCCAGAACTTCTATTCAGAATTTTGATTTGTTGATTCTTTGAGTGAAAATATTCAGATTTTATGCAGAATTTACCGGAAATTGTCAACACGCATCTTCTCCTTAGCCGATCAATGAATTACAAACAAATTTGACTGGAAGGATTATATGGTGCTAGGCTCCAGAACTTCTAATCACAACTTTGATTGTTAAGTTCTTTAGTTGAAAATCTTGAATTTTATGAAATGCATTTCCCTATTAGCTGTTTGCTGAATTTCAGCCAAATTTTGGAAGAATGACCTTATTTCAGAATTTTGATTGGTCAATTTTTTCGGTGAAAATCTTAGCTTTTATGAAAAATTTACTGCAAAATGCATCTTCTCCTTAGCCACTTGGTGGAGTTCAACTGAATCTCGCTCTAAGGATTCTATGGAGCTAGGCTCCAGAACTTGTATGTAGAATTTTGATTAGTCAAATGCTTTTGGTGAAAATCTTGGATTTTATAAAAAAAATTTTAGGAAATTGCCATAATGTACTCCTCCTTAGTGGCTTGCTAGATTTCAACTCCAATTCAGAATTTCCATTGGCCGATTTGTCCAGCGGACATCTTGGATTTTCTTAACTTCTGGAAATGCGAGGAAATGAATGGGAACAGCTTTAACTGACTCATCAAGAACAAACTGGTGGATTTCAACGAAGGTTGGGTGGATCAACCCTGTGGTGATTAGCTCCTGAACGGGCCTCCATTCGGAATTTTGATGGGTCCATTTTCCAGTGACCCACGTGTTCTCGAAAATGACATCTCAGGAACTTCTAGCTGAGACAGGTACTCTAATGAAAACAGTCTCCTTTAATAGAAATTTTGAGACAGATCACATGCTGGAAGGTTACCTTCCATAGTTTGAGCCACAGGGGTTTAAACAGGAGAATCTTCTAGTCCTGTTCCCAAATCTTCTACAGACTCAAACCACCCAGAGTTGTCGAAGAAAAGGCATACTAAAAGGTGGTCTGTCCATGATAGGAACATGGCGACCACCGCCAAGCCAAAGCCTATATCGCTGGAAATGGAGACATGAAGGCATAGCCATACATAGTAAATGCTTACTAACACGGCAAAGAGGTCCATAAGAGGTGCTCCGAAGAGAAGAAATCAAAGCTCATTTCCCATACCGTACCGTGTGGCCGAAAAGCATGACCTGGACAGCTGAGCTGCACGAATTCATGCATAATGGAATGAGGTCCCACTAAAAAACAATAAATGCCGCTCATAACACTAGAAAACCTGAGGCAAAACAAAAACAAACGACCATGTCCCTCTATGTTTGCTCAGTTACATGTAAGACACTACTGACAATTAGTCTTATCTGACTGAGACTACGAGAGCTAGGAGCAGGTGCCATCTGGGTGGGTTGGGGGGGGGGAACTACACCTCGCACAGCACCAGCCCGATAAAAAGGGAGGAACAACCCCACCGAGACTACCGGACAAACACATATAGGAAGGTTCAGCCCTGCAGAGCAGAATCTAAAAAAAACCCAGCACACTAGGAGGCAGCTCAAAAAGAAACTATCAACCACAGATACCTAATAATCCACAAAGCAGAGATCCAAAAACGATGCCGAATGGAAACGTGACATTAAAGAAGTTCGTCAACTGCAACCCAAGGACCATGATGTACAGAGGACTCCCCAAAGTCAAGCCCAAAGGAATATTATCTTCACACTGATAAACAGTGGAAAGAAACTCGGAGAATCAACTAGCTGAGCCTGGTGGGGTACCTTATAAACCCCCATGGTAAACGCAATTGCCTCAAACATGAAGTCCAAAGGAAATAACAACACATGAACAATGACAAATTAAACTCTAAGTTGAGTGAACAATAGGAACAGAAATAAGCGCGACTTAAACACGATAATCAGCCACTCCAGAAACTGGGGAAAATGACCAGCGGAATCTGACTGAATGCAGCTTAGAGCAGCCAAATGTCCATAAGTATTTATTGTTTTCAAGCGGAAGCTAGAATTTCAGGATGTGTGTATTCTTGCACCTCATTTGTCCAGGTCATGCATTTCGACCACGCCGTCGGTGGATAAGTCTTGGTTTCCTTCTCTTCGGACATCCTCTCATGGACATCTTTGACTCGGTAGTAAGCGCTCGCAATGTATGTTTGTGAATTCATGTCTCCCTTTCCAGAGATATGGGCTTCGGTGCCCCTGTAATGATACACCCTCCCACACCCTTTCTTAGCGTGGCTTTTTTTCGATCATTCAGGTTGCTTTTGTCTTGCAGAGGATTTGAGAGCAAGACTACAAGATTCTCCTGTTTAAACCTCTGTGAGCCAATAGCTGTTGCTGGGCAGTCCTGCTCATCATTCTGGTGGATTTCAGTCATCTTCTTTCTCTGTTTAAATGTTGTGTACCCATTCACGGTCCAGTGTCTGTATTCGAAACCATGATCTTTATTTTCTGTCAGATCTTTGGATGTTTTGTTCACGTTCAGACGAGATGTCTTTTGTCGAGTTTTCAATTGTAATTTGGTCTTTAAGATGGTTTATCCAGTTCAGTATTGTGCACGATTTGGAATCTCTTTCCAAGGTATAGATGTCTTGGATTATTTATCAAGTCTTCTTAATTTCACGTCTTTCACTAGTAGATGGTTCATACTTATTTGTGCTTCCTTTCCTCCATGTCATTCTAATAGGTATTTCCAAGGAAGCTGAGTTCGTTAATGAATTTATTCAGGGTATGATCAATCGCCATTATCTTGTTTCCAAACCCTTGCCCTCTAGGAATCTGGTTCTGATTCAGCAAGTTATGGAGTATAACTATCGATCCCCTGGCATCTGTCTGTCTCAAGTTTCTCTCAATGGAGACTGCCTTTTTTAAGCAACCATAGATATCGTATATAATGGCTAGATTGCTCATGGGTCTCTCAAAAGCTGCATTTCAGAGTTCAGTATTGAAAGATCAGATGACAGCTGAAGCAGACGATCAGCTGCATATATAGCCTTCAAAATGACTTATTTGAAAGGAAATTGAACACACGTAAATTTACATATTTTTATCAGAAATAAAATTGTATTGGTTATATTAATCTGACACTTGATTCGACTACGTAATAGGTTTAGTAATAAAAAAATATTATTTTGGAGACTATACATCTGGGGAGAAAATCCTCAATTCTTAAACTTCGCTTTTGAGAGAGTCATGAGCAATCTAGGCAGTATATACGATATCTATGGTGTCTAGCCCCATAGTGAGGGTATGCGCGTGAGCCATCTAGTCAGTATATACGATATCTATGGAAGCAATTGTCCCAGCTAGAAGAAGACTGTAGGCAGGCATATATATATATATATATATATATATATATATATATATATATATATATATATATATATATATATATATATATATATATATATATTGTGTGCATAACAGTAGGTAGGTTATTGGAGATATTGAAAAACAGTACCAATGAACTTGCTGCAATAATAAGAATCATTTTGGACTAGTCAAAGTTTAAATTTGAGCGATTAGCCCTGTTTTAGATCACCTGTTTTGAGAGCACAAAAGTGGTAATTAAAAACATGTGGTGCTTTATTTAATATAAATCATTTGCTTAGGAAAGGTTTTGGAGCCATCGAATCGAATTCTAAACGCATTTTAACTCTAAAATACTAAATATCGATAAGATGTAAATGGCTATAAAACGTGTCCATTTTATAGCCATTTACACCTTATGGATATTTAGTATTTTAGAGTTAAAATGCGTTTAGAATTTGCTAAAGTGGTAAGGGGCGAGCATCAATTAAGACGAAATTACACATACTTGAAACATTACAAATATAGGAGAGTATTATTTCTACAAATAGTTAAATTATTATTATTAATCATGTGTCATTGAGGGTATTTTATAGACCTGAACATGTGAGAAGGTAGGGCAAAACGAGATGCGGGGTGGGCTAGGTGTGGTGGTGGTGGTGTAGATGGGGGGGGGGGGGGCATGGGGCTCTCTCACACAGCTCATGTATAGCGTCACGTGTCATGTCATTTTAGGGATGCGTTATTGTGCATTATTTAAGAAACAATATGGGATTCATCTTCGGATACGTATGTGTATCCTGAATCCTTTTAGCGCATGTTGATACATGTACATGTATTTATGCTAAGTAATGCATTTATACAGAATTCGAAACTGTTAAATATATGTTTATTAAGGTATATATAATATGTCACAAAATAATCTATGTATATGCCTATAAAATGTCAGGAAATCTAAAGAACAGTGACGTGTATACGTGGTCATACCAGCGGAAAGGGCTACCTGTCATTTGGGACAAAATGTAGCTGTTAGTGAATACATATGGTTGAACGCTTCAAGGCATGCAAAGTCGATGGGCCCAAAACCTTTCCTAAGCAAATGACTTATATTAAATAAAGCACCACATGTTTTTAATTACCACTTTTGTGCTCTCAAAACAGGTGATCTAAAACAGGGTTAATCGCTCAAATTTAAACTTTGACTAGTCCAAAATGATTCTTATTATTGCAGCAAGTTCATTGGTATTGTTTTTCAATATCTCCAATAACCTACCTACTGTTATGCACACAAAATATATATATATATATATATATATATATATATATATATATATATATATATATATATATATATATATATATATATATATATATATATATATATATATATATATATATATATATATATATATATATATATATATATATATATATATATATATATATATGCCTGCCTACAGTCTTCTTCTAGCTGGGACAATTGCTTCCATAGATATCGTATTTACTGACTAGATGGCTCACGCGCATACCCTCACTATGGGGCTAGACATCATAGATATCGTATATACTGCCTAGATTGCTCATGACTCTCTCAAAAGCGAAATTTAAGAATTGAGGATTTTCTCCCCAGATGTATAGTCTCCAAAATAATATGTTTTTATTACTAAACCTATTACGTAGTCGAATCAAGTGTCAGATTAATATAACCAATACAATTTTATTTCTGATAAAAATATGTAAATTTACGTGTGTTCAATTTCCTTTAAAATAAGTCATTTTGAAGATTATATATGCAGCTGATCGGCTGCTTCAGCTGTCATCTGATCTTTCAATACTGAACTCTGAAATGCAGCTTTTGAGAGACCCATGAGCAATCTAGCCATTATATACGATATGTATGGTTGCTTAAAAAAGGCAGTCTCCATTGAGAGAAACTTGAGACAGACAGATGCCAGGGGCTCGAAAGTTATACTCCATAACTTGCTGAATCAGAACCAGATTCCCAGAGGGCAAGGGTTTGGAAACAAGATAATGGCGATTGATCATACCCTGAATAAATCCATTAACAAACTCAGCTTCCTTAGAAATACCTATTAGAATGACATGGAGGAAAGGAAGCACAAATAAGTATGAACCCTCTACTAGTGAAAGACGTGAAATTAAGAAGACTTGATAAATAATCCAAGAAGTCTATACCTTGGAAAGAGATTCCAAATCGTGCACAATACTGAACTGGATACACCATCTTAAAGACCAAATTACCATTGAGAACTCGACAAAAGACATCTCGTCTGAACTGGAACAAAACATCCAAAGATCTGACAGAAAATAAAGATCATGGTTTCGAATACAGACACTGGACCGTGAATGGGGACACAACATTTAAACAGAGAAAGAAGATGACTGAAATCCACCAGAATGATGAGCAGGACTGCCCAGCAACAGCTATTGGCTCACAGAGGTTTAAACAGGAGAATCTTGTAGTCTTGCTCTCAAATCCTCTGCAAGACAAAAGCAACCTGAATGATCGAATAAAAGCCACGCTAAGAAAGGGTGTGGGAGGGTCTATCATTACAGGGGCACCGAAGCCCATATCTCTGGAAAGGGAGACATGAATTCACAAACATACATTGCGAGCGCTTACTACCGAGTCAAAGATGTCCATGAGAGGAAACCAAGACCTATGCACCGACGGCGTGGTCGAAATGCATGACCTGGACAAATGAGGTGCAAGAATACACACATCCTGAAATTCTAGCTTCCGCTTGAAAACAATAAATACTTATGGACATTTGGCTGCTCTAAGCTGCATTCAGTCAGATTCCGCTGGTCATTTTCCCTAGTTTCTGGGGTGGATGATCATCGTGTTTAAGTCGCGCTTATTTCTGTCCCTATTGTTCACTCAACTTAGAGTTTAATTTGTCATTGTTCATGTGTTGTTATTTCCTTTGGACTTCATGTTTGAGGCAATTGCGTTTACCATGGGGGTTTTCAAGGTACCCCCATCAGGCTCAGCTAGTTGATTCTCCGAGTTTCTTTCCACTGTTTATCAGTGTGAAGATAATATTCCTTTGGGCTTGACTTTGGGGAGTCCTCTGTACATCATGTTCCTTGGGTTGCAGTTGACGAACTTCTTTAATGTCACGTTTCCATTCGGCATCGTTTTTGGATCTCTGCTTTGTGGATTATTAGGTATCTGTGGTTGATAGTTTCTTTTTGAGCTGCCTCCTAGTGTGCTGGGTTTTTTTAAGATTCCGCCTTGCAGGGCTGAACCTTCCTATATGTGTTTGTCCGGTAGTCTCGGTGGGGTTGTTCCTCCCTTTTTATCGGGCTGGTGCTGTGCGAGGTGTAGTCCCCCCCCCCCAACCCACCCAGATGGCACCTGCTCCTAGCTCTCGTAGTCTCAGTCAGATAAGACTAATTGTCAGTAGTGTCTTACATGTAACTGAGCAAACATAGAGGGACATGGTCGTTTGTTTTTGTTTTGCCTCAGGTCTTGGTTTTCTAGTGGTATGAGCGGCATTTATTGTTTTTTAGTGGGACCTCATTCCATTATGCACGAATTCGTGCAGCTCAGCTGTCCAGGTCATGCTTTTCGGCCACACGGTATGGTATGGGAAATGAGCTTTGATTTCTTCTCTTCGGATCACCTCTTAGGGACCTCTTTGCCATGTTAGTAAGCATTTACTATGTATGGCTATGCCTTCATGTCTCCATTTCCAGCGATATAGGCTTTGGCCTGGCGGTTGTCGCCATGTTCCTATCATGGACAGACCACCTTTTAGTATGCCTTTTCTTCGACAATTCTGGGTGGTTTGAGTCTGTAGAAGATTTAGGAACAGGACTAGAAGATTCTCCTGTTTAAACCCCTGTGGCCCAAGCTATGGAGGGTAACCTTCGAGCATGTGATCTGTCTCAAAATTTCTATCAAAGGAGACTGTTTTCATTAGAGTACCTGTCTCAGCTAGAAGTTCCTGAGATGTCATTTTCGAGAACAAGTTGGGCACTGTAAAAATGGACCCATCAAAATTCCGAATGGAGGCCCGTTCAGGAGCCAATCACCACAGGGTTGATCCACCAAACCTTCGTTGAAATCCACCAGTTTGTTCTTGATGAGTCAGTTAAAGCTGTTCCCATTCATTTCCTCGGATTTCCAGAAGTTAAGAAAATCCCAGATGTCCGCTGGACAAATCGGCCAATGGAAATTCTGAATTGGAGTTGAAATCTAGCAAGCCGCTAAGGAGGAATACATTATGGCAATTTCCTAGAAATTTCTTTATAAAATCCAAGATTTTCACCAAAAGCATTTGACTAATCAAAATTCTACATACAAGTTCTGGAGCCTAGCTCCATAGAATCCTTAGAGCGAGATTCAGTTGAACTCCACCAAGTGGCTAAGGAGAAGATGCATTTTGCAGTAAATTTTTCATAAAATCTAAGATTTTCACCGAAAGAATTAACCAATCAAAATTCTGAAATAAGGTCATTCTTCCAAAATTTGGCTGAAATTCAGCAAACAGCTAATAGGGAGATGCATTTCATAAAATTCAAGATTTTCAACTAAAGAATTTAACAATCAAAGTTGTGATTAGAAGTTCTGGAGCCTAGCACCATATAATCCTTCCAGTCAAATTTGTTTGAAATTCATTGATCGGCTAAGGAGAAGATGCGTTTTGACAATTTCCGGAAATTCTGCATAAAATCTGAATATTTTCACTCAAAGAATCAACAAATCAAAATTCTGAATAGAAGTTCTGGAGCCTACCACCATAGTTTAAATCGTTCAGAACGTAAATGAGGATATGCGATTTGAAGGACTGATAGACGAATGAAGGACGACGGATGGACGACAGACAGCCGACATGGCATAAGGTCAAACTTGACCCTTTGGGCCAGGAATTGAAACCGTGTTAATCGCTCAAGTTTCATCTTTGACTAGTACAATGTGATTCGGGTTTTTTATCGGGCACAAACGTGGTAATCAAAGGCATGGTGTGGTTTAATACATGTCATTTGCTTAAGAAAATGTTCTGTGACCACAGAGTTGTCACTCTTAAAAACATGTGGTCTGGCAACCCTGTGTCTAACGGTTACTTTTTGTCCCAAAAGATAGCTGGCCCCTTGTACAGCTGAGGCCACATTTAAGCTTGATTTCCTATATTTATCACCATTTTATAAGGCAGATGCATAGATTATTTTGTGAGATTATTACTGACATATACCTTAATAAACCTTATTTTTAATAACCATCTTAATTTAACAATTGCCTTGAGACAATTCTGTAGAAATGAATTCCTTGACATAGATACATGTATCACTGTGCTCAAAATCTAAAAAAGTGATACATAGTACAATTACAGTAGCGGACGATGAATCCCATATGGTCTCTAAACAAGATGTCCGCGGGCCTGTGACGCTCACCTAGATTATTAGCATTTCAACCATTTGCATTTAAATAGATATAATGAATAATTTTCGGAAAATCCAAGATGACTACCAAAACAAGAATTCTGCGAAACTGTTTGTCACAGTGGCATTGACCTTTGGCATTGTGACCTCCGTGTTATCATGCTGCTTTCTAATAGGTAACCATGTATTCAAGATTAATTCCAATAGGATTAACCAATCCTGAAATATAAATGATTTACTGAATGGAAAAACTTACGGTTGAAAAAGCAGAGGTCAAATAGCAATATTAGAATGGCCTTGACCTTTGATGTGGTGACCTCCATATCACCATCTTGTGCCCTCTTGGCCTAAGCAACCATGTACCCAAGTTGTATTCCATTGAGGTTAAGCAATCACGAAATATAACATGATAAGATTTGCTAAGCCTAAAAACTTAACATTGAAACATAACAAAGTTTTGTAGAGGTCAGAATGATATTGACTTTCGACCTTGTGACTTCAGTGTCAGCATGCTGCTTTCTAACATCATAGGTATGTATCCAAGTTTACTTCCAATAGGATTAACCAATCCTGAAAGATAAGCCAAGAAGTTTTGCTAAACGCAAAAACTAAACATTGAAAAAACCCAGAGTTTTGTATCACGGTCGCAGTGAACTTGACCGTTGACCTTCTGACCTCAGTATCAGCGTGCCTCTTCCTAGCAGTATAGGCAACCACATAGCCAAGCTTAGTTGCAATAGGGTTAATTGATCCTGAAATATAAGCTATATCCTCAACATTGTTGACGCCGCCATCGTCGCTGTCGGAAAAGTGGCACATACATGTATGTCTCGCTTTCTGTTTCGCAGGTGAGACAAAAATTGACCAATCTCGTTTGATATGTTGACGCATACCGTCATAGGATCTTTCAACCTATGTTTCGTTGAAATCGGGACATTGATTGAGGAGTAGCGCTTTTAAATGATTCTGGAAAATGTTCAGAAAATCAAAAATGGCTGCCAAAACGATTCTGAACAGAACATCTACTACAGGATTATTCCAGCCAAATTTGGTTGAAAGTTCCCAAGCAGTTAATGAACAAACAGCAAGCACTCGGACCAAGGGATATGCCTTGAAAGTTATTATTTTGCCTCAATGCTATGCCAAGGGATTCCATCACAATAACAAATACTAATGGCGATAGGGAACACCCCTGTCTAACACCACGTTCTACGACAATTTCTCTGGATAATTGATTGTTCACTAAATAGCTACTCTTGATACCCGTATATAAAATCTTAACCCATTTAATAAAGTTTGTGCCTAACCCAAACGATTGCAAAGAATTAAAAAAGAAAATCCCATTCCACACGGTCAAATGCCTTTTCGTTGTCCAAGGCAATCACAGCTGAAGGGATGCTATCCTTCACAACCAATTGTATAAGGTCTCTTATTAACATGGTATTAGTTAAAATGGTCCTCCTAGGTACAGCACATGTCTGCTTTGTGCCAATAATTTCTCCTAAAACACTACCAAGTTTTAATGCTAGTGCTCTGGATATTATTTTGTAGTCTAGACATAGTAGAGAAATTGGTCTGTAATTTTGAATTTGACGTCTGTCATCTCGTTTATATATTAGCCTTACGTATGCCCTATTCATAGTTGGTGGTAAATGACCTTTCTCAAAAATTTGTGTGGCTAACTCTTCCATTATTGGACCTACAAGGTGACAAAAGGTTTGGTAAAATTCAATTGAAAGGCCATCACACCCAGGTGATTTTTATAGTTTCATACCGTTAAGGGATTTAGTTAAATCTTCTAGTGTTAAGTGTTTATCACAGAATTCACTGCCTGTGTCTGACACTTTTTTGTTTATATTTACAAGCAAATCCAATTTTGCATCGTCATCAATTCGCTCTGACTTGTAATTGCATACAATTGTACTCATTTCATTGTTGGTAAAGATGGTTGAACCATCCGGCATGTTTAATGAGCACACCACCTTATCTTTTGCCCGTGCTTTTTCTAATGTGCAAAAATATCGGGTTGGCTTTCCCCTTCTGCATACATCTGGGCTCTTGCTTTAATTTTTGCACCCTCAAACTCATATTGTTCTATATCTCTTATTTACTTTTAATTTTAACCAGGAATTCATAATAATTATCTTCACCATTATTTACTTTAGCATTAATTTCCATCAGTGATCGATGAAGTGTTTTCTTGCATTTGCGTATTTCCCATGCTTTTCTAATAGCATATTGTCGGGAAACATACTTTAAATCCAGTTTTACATCCTCCCACCATTGCAATGTGTTCTTATATGATGCTTTCTTATTACTCCAATGCTGCCAACAACTCTCTATATAAAATTCATCTCCCAACAGTGTTGTGTTTCATTTCCAAAACCCAACCCCTTTTGTTACCCAGTCAGCATTGACGACGGTTACACAAACCATGTTGTCATCTGAGAATGTGACTGGCTTAATATTAACATCCCTCCAGTACCCTGTCGACAAACTATTCACATAAATTCTGTCGATCCTTGAACCAACTTTACCATCTGCCGAAAAACATGTAAGATCTTTACCGTGAGGCTTTGATATTCTATAGGTCTCAACTAAATTTTCATTATCACATATTTGTTTTAAGAGTCTATGTGATGTATCAGTATAAGTTGAAGTTGCATTCCTGTCATTTTCTTTATCTAACACAATTAAAGTCACCATCAATTACTAAGTTCTCAGTGATGTTATCTAGTGCTGTTGTAGACATCTCATTAAAAAATTACGATGTAGTTGATGAGATGCGGGTGCATATATACACAGCAACGTGAAATGTGTTTGTTGTATATCTATTGTCACTCTCACCCAGCGACCATTTGCATCTGATACTGAAGAGATTATATTTACATAGGCTGAACATCGAGGGAGTATAAGAATTGCTACGTCAGCACTATTATCTTGAGATAACGAATAGAATATTCTGGATCCAGAAATCTTTTCTAAATTATCGTATAATTCTGATTTCTGAATCTCTGTTTCCTGTATCAAAGCAATGCCAATCTGCTCATTTTTTAGAGTCTCTAGTAGGTGACGCTGCTTTATGTCACTGTTTAAGTCTCTACAATTGAGTGTACAAATTAGCATAAAAAGTAATAAAATGATTTGTACAACCGCCATTATTAAACTAACTAGACTTTGGTTTTTTCGACCCTCTCTTAGACCATTTACCTATTTTACTCTCAAACTCTGTACTACTTAGTTCAACTTTTTTCAAATGCTTATATTTTAATATATTTGAATCATGACGCAGATGGCTATATTTAACCCCTTTTGCCGTCACATATGGAACTGACACTTATCCTGCCTCTGACCTGTACAAGGCCATCCAGGGTGATTTAGAACTCTGTGTTTGAATGGATATATCGGATTCAGCCACTGACATGTTATCGTCTTCTATATCACTTTCCTCTATTACTGATTCAGAACTGTCTTCATCTTTCTGTCACTTTGTTCCACTCAATCGATCGGAGACGCCAATTACTTTCTCTATATTATTTTAATCATCTAGATTGAGTGTACTCAGTGGAAAATCAGAGTTAGTTTCAGTATCTTGCGACCTGAATTTTACTTGTCCTAAATTAAAGTTTCTTCCAGAGGGTAATGATTGCCATCTTCAACTTGTGTGGAATTTGACATCAGACTTGGATTGACTTGTTATTGGAGTAAGACTTAGCTCCTCATCTAGAACCTCTATTTCATCGCCTGCAACTACAGCGATTGGATTCTTAGTTTTTTCACCATGCTTCTCATTCACATGGACTTCAGCTAAAATCTCAGTGACCACCGGTTCTATGACATTTTCTTTAGAAACATGCTTCTCATTAACACAGATTTCAGCTACAATCTCATTAACTGCCAGTTCTATGACATTTTCATTAGAAACAACTTGCTCTGCACTTTTATCAGCACCCTTTTTGACAGATTTGTTCTGCGGACATCGCCACTTAAAATGATCAGGTGACCCACAAACTAGACACTTGTTTTTGTTAGGGCAATCTGTTGCAAGTTGTTCTGTGCTTAAGCAAATTATACACTCTTTGATTTGCCCCCTGTGCCATAATGGCAAGATAAATCGACCATCTAACGTGACCTTACTTGGAAGAGGTTGTTCTACCTTTTCGAACCAAATTATTCTGATGCCATTTTCCAAGGTTCGATCAAATGCATAGGTTGCGTGTTCTACGTTTTCTACTTTGCCATATTTGATCAATTCATTGATAGAATAGATGATCAGATTCTATTTCCTCCACATTATACACCTCGCCCTTCACGACAAGGACCTCGTCGAGCAACTTTTCCTTCACCCTTTCATTAACCACAGTGACATTCCATACAGATTTGGAAACGTTAATGAGATCTTGAAGGACCTGTGGGCCTTCCTCAACTACGTCCTTCAACCCATGATACACCTCAATTGCCGAAACACCCCAAGCCTTTGTCGTGATTTTAAGACTCAGGGTATGCTTATAGGAGGTTGCCATGGTGTTTTTAAAAAAAAAAGAGGAAAACCATACTACTTCAATATATAATGGGGATAACACAAATATATAATACTGTAGCTCGCGGGCAGTGTCAGGCCATTCCGATGTATCATGTTGACTCGCCGCGCCGCAAGTGCACGTCGAGTGATGACGCTGGTTAGCATCTGGTCTCGGGGTGACGGACCTTGTACGAGACTGCCCTGCGGGAAACAAAAACCGGCTCCTAAGGCCGGTGGAACTCAATCATTTCGGTGGGGCCATGTGACCATCGTCGCGAATGTTAAACACAATGGTCTCATCCCACGAGTTTGTGTCACCAGTATGCCTGTCCATAGCAATTTCGTGATCTATGGACTTACAAGATTTGATTTGGTGACCTAAAAATATACGTCTATGCAATGAGTTTACCTAAACAATTACAAATATGCTAGAAAAAAATACAATAAAAGCATACGAAAATATGAGACATAGAGACAGGTAGATGAACCTTTAAACATGGGGCTCCCGAAGGTACCACACAGACTCGTAGGTCTGCAGAGGTATCCCTGCAAGGGAGGCACCCGTACACGAGACTTAACTAGTTAACTTAATATAGGTTATTATACCTCTAAGCTGAAAGGAAGAAGGTTATCTCTGACGAAAAGTGATGTGCCTCACGCGGGCACTACTCCTAATGCACGTTTTGGGTGAGGAGTATTATCCTGGCATGGACCGTCGTCGCTGAATCCTTGCGAGAGGCAAGTGCCTCACGCGGGCCTCTGTCTCGGGAAGGTGTCACCACAGCTTAAAGCGGAAGAAGAAAGGTAGGTAAAAATGGGCCTACCCTAATATTTCAATCAAAAATGCTTTAGAAAGAAAAGACCATACCTAGTGAGATTATGACTATAGGGATGCGCACTGTTTTACGTTAAGACGGGATGGAGGATTCCCGATGGATTCCCTTGTCACCGTCTTATGTAGTTCTTGGTTTGCTGTATTAGTAGTTGCCGCTTTATTTCTGCTTTGCTTAATTCCTTTTAGTTGTTTTTAGAATGAGAATTAGTTTAGGCCGCAACTGGCTGATATCTACTTAGCTATTAGACACGGCTGTCACGGAGAACAGATGTCCCAAAGACACCAATACCAGTGACAGCACTCATACGTGTTATGTAGCAGGATCTCCGAACTGGTTAAGAATCCGGACATCCCGCTCCGCAACCACAAAACATTACAAGACATGGGTTACATTTCACAAAAGCATTATTAGACCATTTCTCCTATCGTTATGGTGGGGGTAAGAGAGACGAATTCCCACCGTAAATGTCCTCCCCGCATGGACGTGGCAGATCTAAATATCATGCCCAGACATTTTAACAGAATTCGGTGGGAATGCGCATCTCGCCCGTCACCGGGTCCTATGGAACTAACCGTTTTACCTGTCATTAGGTTTATATACAAGTTGCCAGTTTTGCACTGCGGTGCGGGAGGATTGTCAGTAAATAAGATAATAATTAATATGTGTGTTTTCACAGTGCTTTCCTACATTGGCTTAAAGTGCTAACTACTAAGTATCCAAAGATACATGGGAAATGTATGTGGCACCGCACTCTGGCCATCACTGCTTGGAAACCCCAATAGTTTCCCAAAGTCGGATCAACCCATGGTGCGGATAGGGACATCCAAACAATTAAGAAGCCACAAGGCTGAGTGGGCTTAGTGCTGTAGGCCTAATAGATTGTCTAACGAGCAGTCAGTAAAAGATACGATAGTACTACGTGGTAAAGAAAGTTCCCGTACACCGATGGCATGGATGGAAGGTGTAAATAACCCGTCACTAGCGGGGGTTGTCAGAGGCAAACGAGGATACAAAACAAAGCTTCATGGTGCTGGGTACGTCAGCCAGCTCTGAAGACGCACCGGGCAGAGTTGACTTGCTGCGGTTGAAAGTCGAAAGAACCGACACGATATTAGTGCGGCGGCGATTGAAATACCACTTTTAGGCATGGCCGGCAGATCCGGCGAGTCATCCATCAAAGAACATCCCGTCTCTACATCTGTAGACTCACATATTCTGGCCGTAAAGGCCTCACCGCACATTTGTGTTCCGAATGTAGCTGTTAGTATTCGTGAACAATTATCAGAAGTTCCAAATTACTCCCGTAAATGGGGAGTTACAAAATTGTTTTAGCGCGGTGGGTTGGAGAACTGCACGCTACGGGATAAAAACCCAACACATAGCGAGGGAAGACGCGTATTATCTGTCACGCTTGTAGTAGCTGGTACAGATCCAACCTGTTCGGCCCCTGGCCGAGGATGCTCTCGATCACTGTGCGTGCGTGCCTGCCTGCCTGCGTGCGTGCGTGCGTGCGTGCCTGCGTGCGTGCGTGCGTGCGTGCGTGCGTGCGTGCGTGCGTGCGTGCGTGTTGATCGTTGTCTCTCGATTTTGTCTCATCATGCTGTTCTTGACCATGGCTTTTTTGTTGCTCCTCATGCTTGGGTGTGGGGGATGGGGAGGGCCTAACCTGGGCCTAACGGGGTGGGGAAGGGATGGGGTAGGTGCTGGGTCCGGGGGGGGGGCAGTAGGTGCGTGCTGTCTTATGACCTGATGTACCCTGGGGGGGGGGCTTTAGGTCAGAGACCTCCGGGCCCCTTTAGGTGGAGTTGGGAGGTTGGGGTGTGGGGTCTTTAGGGTCCTGGGACCCATTTGCTCTTCTGGCCATCATCCGAGCAGGCACCAGCGTGCACTTGTTTGATTTTGATTGATTAGGCAGCCCGTATGGTGACTGCGTCCGTCCGAGGATGAACTCGATCAGTCATCCGGGTTGCAACCCTCCATAGTCCCCTTGAAAAGTCCGAAAGATTCTAATTCTAGCAATTTTGTTTTGATTTTGTAATCCGTATGTTGCGTGGTTCCATCCGAGGACGAATCCATTCAGCATCCGGTTTACTTTGATCATGCCGAAATTTCTTGCCTACCTAGCCCTAGCTCACGTTCACACGAGCACTGTATGACGGGACCTCAATTTAAAGTCCCATCCGAGAAGACTGAGCAAGTGGGGCCAAGTACATTGCTTAAGCGTACTCCAGCAGCTTGCTGTGCCCAGAATTGTCCGTCAGTCTGTCCATTTGTTGTTTGGTTTGTCAGTCCCTTCGACAGACAAGCATACCTGCCTACGGACCATGAATGAGATGGACACACGTCCACATCCCTCGCGGTCCATCGGCAGGCAGGCCCATCTGTTGTTCTGTTGTCCATTCCAGTCCTCCATCTGTCTTTCTGCCCGTCTGTCATTGTTGTGTTCGTTGCCGCAATTATCTCCGGCTCTGGCTCTGAAAGAAAAAGAGGGGAACAATGCTGAAAGAAAAAGAAGGAGAACAAAAGAAAGCAGACAGTATGGACAGGTGTTTTGGGGCATGTACGCACATACTCTGGGTCATCAATTCATGACACAGGCATGCACGAGTATGTTGCTTATATTTTGTTTATACGTGTTTGCAAGCTTGTTTGAACGTTTACGACCACAGCTTATTGACTCGCTTGAATAAGACTGATGTGGCGTAGTTTAGCTCTAACTAATATATTAATTATATTTTGTTTAAGTGTTTGCAAGCTCGTTTGAACATTTACGACCACAGCTTATCGACACGCTTGAATAAGACTGATGTGGCGTAATTTAACACTAACATTTACTGGTCAAATTTGTAAGATTATTCATTGCGACCACAGCTTATCAACACGCATGAAAAAGACTGATGTGGTCTAATGAATGCTAA
Organism: Chaetoderma sp. LZ-2023a; assembly: GCA_034401795.1. NCBI lineage: Eukaryota > Metazoa > Mollusca > Caudofoveata > Chaetodermatida > Chaetodermatidae > Chaetoderma > Chaetoderma sp. LZ-2023a. The sequence goes on from CM067373.1 coordinate 118,125,565, forward strand.
ACAAAATGTGTTCTGGTTAAGTGATGTGTTTGTCCGATGCAAGCACGAACTTGATTAATTCGTGGTTGATCTTTCGGTCATGCATCGCTATAATGTCTTCTACAGGGTCAAGATTGAAGTTTCCCTTTCTCAGCGTATTCATGAGTTCCTTTCTAATGCATGTATATTCAGTGCACCGTAGGAAGAAGTGGTCTAGAGTTTCAGTCTCCTTGCAGGCCTCACATTGGTTGAGTTTTTTTCGTATCTGGTTAACGCTGATCCGACCCATTCTGATGTGGCGTAATACAATGTCGCCTTGGCGTCCTGGGATGTGGTTTTGGTATTTGCGTTTGACTCCGGGGACGATTCTGAACAGGAATCTGCCGGTTGTGCTTTCGTCCCATTGTCTTTGCCATTTGCTGTTGATGTGCTTTTTGACTAGGGCGTTCGCTTCGGACTTTGAGAGTCCTATGCTGGTCACAGTTCCATCTTTGAGCGCTTGCTTGGCTGCCTCGTCCGCCTGTTCATTGCCTTTAATGTCAACATGGCTTGGGACCCAGTCGATGTCCACAGTTTTGTTGTCAGTCACCACAGTTGCATACAGCTGCCGGATTTCCTTGATTAGGTTGTCCCTGCTCTTGCTGCTGCTAGATTTGAAGCTCTTCACCGAGCTTAGTGAGTCTGTGAGTATAACGTATTTGCCTGGATTTGCTGTTTTAATCCCTTCTAGAGCCTTTTTAATTGCCACCAGTTCGGCTGTGTATATTGACAGGTGATTCGGAAGCTTGTACTTGAGGACTTCTTCCTGGTCGCCTATGACTACTCCTGCTCCGCATTCGCCAGAGTTGGACAGTTTGGAGGCGTCGGTATAGATTTTCCTGTGCTCCTTCCATCTGTTGTCGATGTTTTCCAGAGCATAGCTCTTGATTAGCGTTGGTGGGTCTTTCTTGCTTATCTGTGAGGATAGGCTGTCATGCGCCTTCATCTGCGGAAGTAGCCATGGCGGGTCAGGAGCCGGCCTTGAGCTTTCTATTTCGACGTTTACCAGTTCAGTGGCACTGGCGAGCTCTGTCATTAACAGGCCTGGTGGTTTGGTCTTTTTGGGCAGTACCTTGTGTCTTAGGTGCTCCTTGCATGGAAGACATTCCTCCCTGGTAGGGTGGGTGGGTGCAGAGCTTTGTAGGTATGTCCAGAATTTGAGAAGCTGTTCCTCTCTTCGCAGATCTAATGGTATTTCTCCAGACTCTACGTTGATTGCGTCTCGAGGGCTACTCTGTGAGGCACCACAGCAAATGCGCGGGCATTTTGTTTGGAGTGTGTCAATGGTTTCTAACAGTGACTTGCTCGCCGTGGCGTATGCTTCGCATCCATAGTCTATCCTTGACATGATTAGGCCACAGTATAGCATAAGCATGCTCGGCAGGTCTGCACCCCAGGTGTACTTTGTTAATGAGCGAAGGAGATTTAATTGCTTGAAGCATCTCTCCCTCAGACTCTTGATGTGGGGGTTCCACGTGAGCTTTCCATCAAATGTTAGTCCCAGGAATTTGGCTTCAGCACATGTCTTGATTTTCTGTCCATTGAGGTACAGATTTGCATCATGGCCTATGTATTTAACATTGGTAAAATTGATTTGAACTGTTTTATCCGCAGACAGTTTGAAACCATTTTTTTTGCACCAAAATTTTTTTTTGTGGCCACGGTAACCAAAGTCATAGAGCTTTTTCAGGACTCCGTTTCGCCACATCATATCAAAGGCTTTCTCAACGTCTAAGAAAACTCCTATTGTTATGTTTCCTCTTCCCGCATCTAGGGCTTTCTTGGCTGCCTCGGTCAGTCTGGCTAGGTGGTCCGTAGTGCGTCTGCCCTTTTTGAAGCCACTCTGCCAAGGGTGGAGTAGACCGTTATGTTCGAACTCATGTTCTAGATGGTTTTTGATCATCCTCTCCATGACTTTGCATAGACAGCTCGTCAGAGAGATTGGCCGGTATGATCTTGGGTCAGTTTTGTCCTTCCCTTGTTTTGGGATAGGAACCACGATCCGAGTTTTCCAGGCTGAGGGCATTTTTCCAGAGCTCCATACGAGGTTGTAGAGATTGAGTAACATTTGTTTACCCTCCTCTGGCATATTACGAAGCATGTCGTATTTCAGGCCATCCTCACCTGGTGAGGAGCTTTTGCCTCTGCCAAGGGCTTGCTCATGTTCCATTCTGTTGAAGGTTTTGTTGATGTCTCGGTTGTTAAGATCTTCGCATTTCCCTGAGCTGAACAGGTGATTGATATGCTCATCATATGCTCATTGTTCTGATTGCTACGAAGTCATGGTCATGGTTATCATTGCTACTGGTTGCAATGAAGATGTGGCAAGCGCTTCAGCTTTTTCCTTGTCATTGGCATGCTTTACCCCATTTGCAATGAGGGTGGGTAAGGTGTTTTTGGACTTGGCTTTTTCGCTGGCAATAGCTTTCGCTTTGTGCCATATTTGGCTCGAGGGTGTGAACCGAGTGATTTCAGAGCAGTATTGTCGCCAGTGATCGCGTTTTGCCTTTTTGATGGTTCTTGTTACCTTGGCCTGGAGTCTCTTGTGTTCAACTAGGTGTTCAATGCTGAAGTTTCTCTTTAGTCTATTCCAGGCTATTTTCTTGAGCTTTACTGCTTCTTGGCACTCGCCGTTCCACCAAGGCACGCGTTTGTGTTTGGGGTTATTGTCTGGCTTTGATTGGGGGATGGCTGAGTTGGCAGCCTTGTAGAGAATCCCCATACATTGCTCATATTATTCTTCGGTGCTGGTACTAGTGATCGGTGTCTCCAGCTCCGTGGCCATTATGTGCTCAGTCCAGTTGGCCTTTTTCAGATTCTAATTGTTCCTGTGCAGTGGCGCCTCGTTCTTGCTCTGCAGGCTTCCTATCTGTATTTTGATAGGGAGGTGGTCGCTGCCGAGGAGCTGCTCTTGAATGTCCCAGCTGGGGATTGGTCGAAAGCCAGGTGTTATGAGGCAAAGGTCCAGGACCGACCATTCACAATCACATGTATTAGGCACTGGTTGTAGTTGTCAATAACCTGTTCTATTATTCGGCCTTTGGAGTTCATGGTCTTGCTCCCCCATAGGGCATGGTGGGAGTTGAAGTCGGCCAGAAGTATTGTTTCACCTTCTAGGCCTTCAAGGAGCTTGTCATAGTCCGAGGAAGAGTGCAACTTGGGACTATAGACGTTTACAATATTAATAGTTTCGTGATTGATTTCTATTTCTATTGTAAGGTGCTCTACGCTACTCTCACGTCGTTGCAATCTTTTGTAGGAAAAATTACTTTTTATGAGGGTCGCTATGCCGCCACCGCCTTCACCCCTATAGGTGGTTGCAGATTCTGCGGTACGGTCTTGTCTTTCGACATTGTAGTTGTACCTTTTGAAATCCTGGTTGTGTTTCAGACGGATTTCCTGTAGACATATATTGTCTGGGTGGTCATTTTCGTTGTGGAATGTGTTCCACAATCCTGGTTGGGTTTCAGACGGGTTTCCTGTAGACATATATTGTCTGGGTGGTCATTTTCGTTGTGGAATGTGTTCCACAATTCGTCAAGGTTGGTATTAGACTGGGTGCCTCGAATGCTCCATTGAAGAATTTTGACCCCCATGATTAGTTTGGAGAGGAGCAAAGTTCTACGAATTTCGCAACGAGGCCGTCGAGATCAACATTGTTTCTGGCTGCCTCGTTGCCAATGCAAACTGATGATATGATCGTCTCTATGATCAGTCTGAAAATTTGGACGTTTAAAACAATTTTATGATCTTCACCAATCGGGGAGGGTCTTACCTCGCTCGCTGTTGTCCCTCTGGTAATCTCGGCCGGCCGGTCACTGCAGCTGCTAGTACTGCTAGTGGGGTTCACAGGTTTGTTAACCTGTTTTTACACTAGTCTTACCTCCAATGTGCCGATTGGTTCAGCCCTTTGGTTTCGGCCCCTGCTACTGCTTATGACTTTAGGCCATTTGCAGGCGGTTTTTAGGCGTTTTTGTTTGCCTTTTGGCCTGTTTACAGGCTTTGCTGCCCAGACTCCCAAGCGGGAGGGTGGACGTGGCCGTCTCTATTGTGGGTGGCTCAGTAGAAGCCTCCTCCCCTTTTTCCTGATGTCTCATCACTGAGCAGTCCCTCCCAGGGGTGGCAAGCTTCCTCCTTACGGATTCAGCCCTTTTCTGCCATGCTGTTCTTTCAAGAGGTGTGGCTGGTCCAGGTACTGGTATTCCAGCTGGCTGTTCAGTTCCTCTGCTTATTTGCTGGGTGACCCTCTTCTTGGCCTCCCCATATGAGACCTGATCTATCGTTTTAACCTTGAGGATATCCTTGGATTTTTGCAAAGCCGGGCATCTGCGATATGCGGCACTGTGGTTCCCCTTGCAATTTCTACAGTGGGGGGTCTGCTGGCAGTCCTCACGTTTGTGATTCCCTCCGCAGTTGATGCATGTGCTGGCTTTGGTTCTACAGTGCTTGGCCACGTGGCCCAGCAGGTGGCATCTGAAGCATCTGACGGGCTCTGGGATGTATGGTTTGACTCTGAAGGTCATCCATCCCAGTTTAACCTTACTTGGCAGTGCGTCTGAATTGAACACCAGTTTCACTGCATAGGTCGGTCTGGCTGTTCCGCCAATCTGACCCACCCATTCCACTTTGTGTTCCCCTGCTCGTTCATTTCTTCCTTTATGTCGTCATTCGTGAAGTCCCTTGGGACTCCCGATATGACACCTACCGCTTTGCTTTGTCTGGTGTCTTTGGCGGTGTATTCTTCAATAGACACCACGTGGCTGCCTATCGTTGTAATTTTCAGCAGCCTTTGGAACAGCCTTTCGCTGGGGGAGGTTACTAAAACCTCCCCGTCCCTCTTGTCCAGGCCTGCCAGCATGCCCACCATGGCATACAGTAGCCTATAGATTACCATGCGGGTTAACCCCGCAAAATCATCGTCCGTGAGTCCCTTGACCCTGACCCTCCTCCCCTGGGTACCAACTCTCTGCCCCCCCCATTATGGCCCACCTCCCTCCCTTCACTACTGGGTGCACCACCCGGGGAACCATCGCTCTGCGCGATGGTTGGGACTCTCCCTCCCGCTGGGGAACCCCCCTTGTCCCGAGATCTCTTGCTTGGAGTGCCTTCCCCTCCTCCCACTTCGTCCCCCTCCTCTAACACACCGACCCTCCTTTTTCTTTTGGGGCCTGGTGTACCACCACCCTTCTTAGGGGTGCTTTGTGGTGTGTCCTGGAGATTGTTCTCCATAATCACCACTTGCTGGGCCACCTGTTCGTGGGAGAAATCTCCCATTGCCAATTCGTCATGTAGGTCCGCCTCACCAGCCCCATACACCCCCCAGCATGTAAGTAATGACGCTAACCCCCTCACTCGCTCCCTCCCAGGAAATTCCCTCCCCACCCCGGCATGGACCGCCAGTGGCGCCCTGCTTGGCAGCGCTTACGTCGCTGTCGTTGCCACCGTTTGGCGCTGAGTTGGCTGTGGCCAGTTGACCACCACCAGTAGCATGCGCCACTTCAAGAAGCTGTTTGAGGAAGTCAGCTTCCTCCATGTTGCTTAGGTAATGGATGATGACTTGGACCAACCCGTCAGTGGGTCTTGTAAAATGTTACCTAAGGGCAGAATTTACTATAGAATCGAATGGGAACATGGCCTAGAAGTTTTAGATGCATCAGAATGTCTACAAAACAACCAGTCCGTCTGCTTGCGGTACCCCAAAAGTTCCATCCATTATTGTGTTACAGGGGCGTTACACATACGAATTTATCTAACATGATACCAAGCTGCACGTAAAACTGGTGGGCAGAGCTGTCATTTTAACTGCTCCTAGATGTTCATACACTGGGCCGAGTTGACACATAAACTGATTATGTCACGTGACGGTTGGGCTATGGACCCGTTACTTGTGGGCCGAGCTGGCATGCAAACCGTCTGGGCAATGGTTTCAATTGCGCCATGACATCCTGGACCACATTTCTTTTCCAACCCACATGCATTCATTATTTGAATTAATTGATATCTATCTGTTATGCTTGACTTATACACCCCGTAACATTGCTGCAAGGTGTTGTTATACTATTTACATTTTCACACGTACTAATAATAGATTGTATGCGGCTTCTTAGCGACGTATTTCATCTTAAATCAACGATGGCGTTCTCTACTACTTCAAAGTTTCTCGTGCACATAAAAACAATATTTCTAGCTATATGGATGTGACATGAGTAGGGTGATCTATCCGACCTCTCCCAAATCCACAACCTGTGTATTTCCCCCCATATATGGCACCATGTGGCCTGAGAGTAATAAAGAAACTTGAAAATGAAGCTCCTTAACCAGATTATGATTTGATATAGGCCTAACCCTTATTCCATTCTTCTCCATAGGGGTTGGTGAACCAACAATCTGTGTTTTCTCCTGTCGCCGTAGTATAAAAGCAGCCATTATGTTGTTTAAATATTGCACGCGGAGATCCTCGCGGAAATAAAACCTGCCAATGGAAATACGACCATCATCATTGGACATGACGTTTTATTGAGCTGTTTTTTACCCCACGACCGCCTGTTCCCGAGACCAGCGACCGCTCTTCGTATGTAAACAAGCATAAATATCTGCAATACTTGCGTCATTCACATTTAAAAGAATATTTAATTGTGTCACTGTGACGTTGATATTCGACCTTTTGATCGCAAATTCGGTTCACATCTTCGCGACCCCATAGGCAACATTCCACAACAGTGTAGCACAAATCGCGTCATTTGAGCTAGAGTTATTGACAAATGTGTCTTCAAGGCACATAGTTTTCAAACTAATCATTTAATCTGGTTGCCATGGACTTGACCTTTGACATTTTAACCAAACATTTATCATATATCTCCCGGCCTCCACGGGGAACCTTTCCTCCTGATCCTGATTAGTTATGGCGACAAGTCCAAAGGACATTTTTCACCTTCAAGTTTGATTAGTAGATACGAAAGTCTCTTGAAACTACAGCCCAGAATATATAAGCCGTTGTGACTGACTGACTAAGAAACATGGCGGTTTATTACCCACGTCTAAAAAGTAAGGATGGCGAATCTCAGTCTGGATAGACAGTCACATGGTTGTAATTCTGTTTCCAGATAGAGTTCCTAATAAGGGCCTGATTTTACTCGGTCGAATTGTGACATCTATTACAAGATGTTGTCAGCAAAACAAAAACACCCGGGAATGGGTGTACAAAACCCTCTTTATTTTTACTAACATTAACCAATGCATTTGTTAGACGCGCTTTTGTTAGAGCTTGCTGGCTGTACCACTCGTGGCTGGTAATTATCGACATTTTGAAACAGGCATACTGATTGCTTTATTTGTTGAATGTTATGGCGATGGCAGCAGAGCAATGAATAACTATAATATATGCGTATTTAACCCTATAACCCTTAAAAAACCAACGCCTCAATTCCTAAACAACTATACAGCTAAATTGCTGAATATTTTGAAACGTATTTGACTGGGAGCTGTTGCTGCCTATAGCAACAACTGCCAGACAATTTAGTTTCAAAATATTCGATAGAATATTCCTTACATCATAATAGAGCGGTAGCTTCTGGTCTGCGAGGTTTACTACATCAAGCTTATAATTCTCGTTATGGGCCAACCCTTATGGTAATGGTGAGAAATGAGCACTTTCCGCCCACGTATGTTAGCAGCAGCTAGATTTATTGTGAACATCGATCGATAACCATGTCTTCTAAAACGATAAATATGAAAATGGTTAAAAAATAAGTTCCCTAAGACAACGACGAATGTGTCAAATTATTTTCAAAATAATACGCAGTAATTTGAGTATATATGCCTATCATGTAATAAAACCGCGTTACTACACTATTTATATAGTTATGTAGACAATCAACCGGGTTTATAGTTCATCCCTTGAGAGGAATTGGGGTCGCGCGCCCACGCAAACATCGATCCAAACTCCCGAAACGGAAGCCGTGTATGTCTACCAGAAAACGGGGTCTATAACGACACCCCCAGGAGTAACACAATGTAAGTCAGCTGACATGAGAAATGACGTTTAAGCGCTACACGATGGCGCTCGTGAAAGAGGGATTGTCGGGCGATCACCTTTTTGAGAAACAATACAGTCAAATCTGTATATAACGATCACCTGCTTTGAGGCCAACGACTGGCGAGGGTAGTCGTTAGGTGCGTGGTCTTAGTGAATCGCAGCCTTCAATGTGATCGTAAAAGCCATTTACAATGATAATTAAAATGATCTGTAGCTACCTCTTCATTGAATTAAAATTAAATAAGAGCGTCGCAAACGGCGCATAATACCCAGCCATGATGACAAACCAATGAATGAGAGATTTAAAAAAAAATTTTATTTCTTCCTCAGACCCAGACCAGTCATTCTATGAAGTGTCAAATCGATCCGTTAAACGGTCAATGATTTATCGTCCGGAAATCAGTAGCCACCAGTCACCGGGTTTCGGATTATCATGAATTTTGACAAGGTTCTTCACCAGACGTTGTCCAGCCACCCTATGAAGTGATTCGATAAATGGTAACGGAGATATCATCTAGAAAACATTTTTCAAGATGGTAACCTGTGGCTGGCGGCCATCTTGGAGTTCGGATCATCGGCAATTTCGCTAGTTTTCTTCCCCAGACAAATGCGCTATGAAGTTTCAAAGCAATCTGATAAACGGGAATGAAGTTATCATCCGGAAACCAATTTTCAAGATGGCTGCTGGTGGCTAGCGGCCATCTTAAATTTCGGATCATTGTCAATTTCGCTAGTTTTCTTCCCCAAACCTAATCCAGACACCTATGAAGTTTCAAAGTGATTAGATAAATGGTAATAGAGTTATCATTCGGAAACCAATTTTCAAGATGGCTGCTGGTGGCTGACGGCCATCTTTGAAATTCGGATCATTGTCAATTTCGATAGGCCTCCACTCCAGACCTAGTCCAAGCACCCTATGAAGTTTCAAAACGATCCAATAAACGGTAATGGAGTTATCATCTGGAAACTAATTTTCAAGATGACCGCCGGTAGCTGGCGGCCATTTTTAATTTCGGATCATCGTCGATTTCGATAGCTATCTTCCCCAGACCTAGTCCAACCACCCTATGAAGTTTCAAAGCGATCCGACAAACGGTAACGGAGTTATCATCCAGAAACCACTCTGCCACCCACTTGTCCGCCCACCTGCCCGCCAGTCCGACAGCCCGCCCGGACAGCGCCATCACATAATACCGTCACATTTTTTGGTGGGGTATAAAAAAATCGAGACTTTCTACGATGCCGAACTAAAGATAAATCGGGAAAATGTGAACAATTTATGTGTAATATGAATATTTTGAAATTACTTTAACTCGAAGCTGTTAAATGTAATTTCAAAATATTCACCATAATTGCGCCTCGTTCTCATTGACATTCGAGATATTCCCAATGCGCGTATGCGTCCCTGTTCGTGGCTGACTGTGCCAGTGAGTTTGCCATCATTAACCGGGATCTTCCTTCTTGCGAAGATGATGGAATAGATGACACAATGCTGCATTCTATTAATAATGCTTCGTTTACCGAACTTTCTTAATTCTATAGTTTACACATACAATTCCAAATTCTAGTCACGTGTCGCTTACCTATTCTAAACCTATTCTACTTAACTACAATCGATTCCTAGATAGAGGTATTATTATAAACCATAACAAAGTTAACCGTAAGTTCTTCTCTCTGACTGACCAGCCAGCTAACAATCTCATTACTCACTAGCTGTCACTATCGGTCAGAGACCACTGTCGAAGTCCGTAACCGTAACTCTCACTAACTGTATCTCTAATTGTAACTCTCCCCCTGTCTAACTAACTAACTGTCTAAATCCCTAACTTACTCTCCCTAACTCCCTGTCGTCAACATTCGTCCACTCTTAAATATGATGCTGTCGTTATGTCAACAAATGTGTGTGTATGCGCGTGAATGTGGCCTAAGAGTATAATTAACTAATTTAAATAATACTAATTAACGTATATAATACAATCGTATAACAACATATCATAACCCGGGTACATTCCAGGAGTTATACTCGGCAACGTGTCCTTTCTGACTAATAACTGCTTGCTCCATTGTGGGCGTGTCGATTAATAGTCTATGCATATAGTTATCCATTTATTGCTGTAAGGTTCACGACCTGTCGCATCGGGTCTGTCACGTGTCATGGGGCGTGTCGATCAACCAATCGTATCCTATTGTCGTGTAGTCGCGTGTGCGTGTCTGGTCGTTACTATTGTCAAGCGTATGCGCGCGTTCGTGCGTGCGTTCGTGATAGAGATGCGTCCGTATGTGCGTGTGTCTCTATGTCCGTCCATTCGTGTTGGTGTGTCCATGTGGCTATGCCCCTGTACCATACATATATGCGATATGTGACATCGTAGTGAAACTATGCCGCGCGAGGCGGTCTTATATTGAGCCTAAATTCGCTCATTGCTGAAACCGTTATATACTTGAAAAGAATGATACCATCATACTCAATTAATTGAGGAATCCAGTTTCTCAGTCAATCATATGACGTCATAATCAACTACATCACATGTAGTCTGAAGTCATAATCAATTTCGTCATGAATGACACGATTTAGTCCGTCATAAACGCTTGATAGTCCGTTAGGTTGTACGAATTGTATGTCTTTACTATTTAATAAACATGCTGTTGAATAATTTGACTGAGCGATTCAGAGAGTGCAGAACACGGGCAAAACGTGGGTGGAGCTTAGCTAGAGATGGGCGGGGCATAACAAAAACGGATTTCTCAATTTTATTATGTCATCTGAACTTGCCCACCTTCAGAGAAATTCTCTAAAAGTATCACATGTCTTGCTTTAAGCAACAGATGTCTTTTAAAGCCGACATATGCCCGACATATCGAACAATTCAACTTGTTGGTGGCCATATCCCACCCCCTAAATTTCTTAAAGCTTTATATTATTTTTGTGCAAACGTTAAGAACAAAGAGAAAACGAATTCTTTTTGTCACTAAGAATGCATGAGATTGCTTCTACGAGTGTTTAATATGCCTATTAAATCGCGTGTGTACGTACGTGTGTGTATGCGTGCAAGCGTGCAAGCGTGCGTGCGTACATGCATGTGTGCGTGTGATGGAAGGGGACCCAGGGACTACTAGCAGATGAGAGAGGAACACTCTCCTTTGCTCACGCGTACAAGGCAGATTATTGGATCATGATGATGATCGTCGTCCCCGCCACCGTCGCCGTCAACAAATTGTCATCACTATCATTATAGGTAACAAAAGTTTCATTAACTGTTAATCATTCTCAGAAGCAGCAGGACCGTCATTACCCGCAGCAGTAGCATTCACAGAGACACTACGATTATCGCCATCATCGTCATCATCTCCATAAAGCCCAACAGCAGCATCACTATGCCGCATGTACATCATTACCTACCCAACGTGGTTTAGAACCATCCTTTCCAGGTATATTACCTGGTTTGATACCTGGTTAAGATTTGTGAATCTGCTAACACCTTTTGTAGTTTGTACAAAATCCGTTTAGGGTAATATATACTCTTAAAAGATAATATTTACCTTTGTGCTAAAGACAATCTTATAGAAAACATGATATCTTTAGCCAGTCTAAATGTAAGCTTACACATTAAACTTAGAAATAAGTAAACTTGCTTTAACACTCTAAACCAAGTTTAGCTAGTAATAGAGTGCCTTATTGAATTTCAGCCCATCTATCTTTCTTATGTGTCTAGCTTCCCAGCAAGTGTTGATATTTTTTAACAGAATGACAGTTTAACCAGATAATTGTTACTAGGATGAATACAACTAGGGATAATTGTTTAAACATTTTAAGCATGCGATGCTACTAGCAGAATACATGTTTACACATCGGATCATGCAGTTTTACTCATCTTCACATACAGTTTTCTATCGATAGCATAATGTTTTACTCATGTTTCTGTCAGTCTCTTACATACTCAATTTTGTAGACATAGACAAGAGAGGTTCGATCTATACCCCCATATGTGTATAGAGGCTATATTTGACTATGCGGCTGTGAGAAACAATCTTTAAAAAATAGTAACTGTTAAAGCGATTCAAACAAGCCAGATTTCCGTATTGAAGTAATAGAGTGTGACATGCCGATGCGGTCTAACTGACTTCCAGACACATTCATTTATTGACAACCCTTCAGTTAACCTTTGAACATAGCATTATTTTGTCATTGAGAGCGCGCCCATCTTGTTTCCTAACGCAGGTTTGACTTGAGTTCATAGCTAATTCTTAACCCATATTCCCTGCGATATAAAAACTAATCTGTTAAACATTAAATTAAATGTGCAAAACGTTGTTGCTACTCAGGACAGCAACACTTTTCATCAAGCTAAGTCTCAAAATATTCAACAATTTTCAAACAGGCTCACATAGGAGTTTCACGTTCTGAGTTTATTGGGATTTCAATGTAGGGCAAAAGTAAAATTGACATGCAATCATATTGCGGCGTAACGCGTATTGGCCTCGATGGCATTAGAGCTACGACGAGAATATAATTTACTAGTCTGCATTTGAGCCAGAATGATGTCTGAAACTGGGTGAAATGCCATGCAATGGCGGCTTCGGTAAACTTGGCGAACACATTGAAATTTCACATTCAACATCAAATATCTTTCTTGGATGACTAAGTATAGATATGAAAATTGCGTCTCATGCTTACATACGTCACATTCTATTATTTGAATACGAAATTCTTGCTCCATTTAGAATTGCTTTAAATGATATTTAAATTGAAGGTCAGGCTAAAGAAAATGTTACTGATGGTCAATATTAAATCCACGATTCTTTAATTACTTTCGTAAATTTGAGCGCGGCAAATGACCTTCACAGAAGGCATACATTATACGACATTTATATAAATAAGTTGTGTCTCAAATGCATGCATAAAAATAACTCCGATTTCCTGCCTACCCGTCCTGGAGAACATTGGCTTTTCGAAACTGCACACAGTCCTACTAGCCGCAAGCAGTGTTACTCGCTGACAGCAGTTTTACTGGGATGATCTCACTGACCGTGTCAGTCACTAAAACGCAACCATTGTCGCAAAGCATTGCAAAACACAATATATCACTATATCGCGATTATTTATTCATTCGACGCACTATATACCGCGATATTGTCTAGGGCATAGTTTTTGCTATGGCATCTAAATTAAGGAGACTCAAGACACCCACAACCCTGTAGTCTGTAGGTCACATGCTGATGTTTGGTTCCCAAACTAGAATCTGTCGGTCATATGTTGATGTTTTGTGTCCCAAACCGGAATCTGTGGGTCCCATGTAGTGTTTCTGAACCATGCTAAAATTAGAGTGTAGCACGGAGTTACAACTATGAATTATGTGGGCACCTGCTAGATTTATTGGGTATTTCTGTGGATAAACCTATAAAACCCATTAGCACTACTTCCGTGGTTGCCCAAGATACATTTCGGTGGGGCTGAGGGGAGGGGTGGGTGGTGTTGGTGGTGTGCGTGCGTGCGTGCGTACGTGCGTGCGTGCGTGCGTGCGTGCGTGCGTGCGTGCGTGCGTGCGTGCTTGCGTGCGTGCGTGCGTGCGTGCGTGCGTGCGTGCGTGCGTGCGTGCGTGCGTGTGTGTGTGCGTGTGCGTGTGCGTGTGCGTGTGCGTATGTTGTGTGCGTATGTTGTGTGCGTGCGTGCGTGCGTGCGTGCGTGTGTGTGTGAGTGTGGAATATATGCTCAAAAGGATCATTATGAGAATCACTGATAGGAAAATGCGCCTACCCGTGAAAGCATATGACAGATGATCCAACATGTATGGTTATACATTTGTATGTCAAATATGTGCATTAATCCAGTGACAGACAATCCAACATGTATGGTTATACACATGTATGGTTATACATAGGCTGGTTATGCATATGCCTATGCATGATTATACATTTGTATGTCATACATGTCCATCATACACGATCATACAACATCGGACATTGTTGGATGAGGCTACCAACCAGTGATACCAACAAAATCACGTGATACAAATTCCGGCATATGAGTGGGTGTTTCATCAAACATGCTTGACGCTGTCGGATGAAAATTGAACACTGTCCGACTTTTTTGACTGTATGATTCGACTTGTCGAAAGGTAATGATACACGATCAAACATCGTCCGACTTTGTCGAATCATGCACGTATACTCAGAAATGATGGATCGTCTGTCATATGCTTAATACATAGTGCCCTTTAAAGATATGTTGTATTCTAGTCATACGTATTTATATTTGCTGCATTAAAAGCAGATGTTTTTATTACACATTGGGCTATATACTGCTCTCGCGGGGTCCACTGACATTTCTACCACTGCATAATGCATGCGATCACGAGATTATGTGCAAAGATTTGTAACGACTCACCACTAAGGTTGCTTGATAGCTTTTTATGTCCGAGGCTTTTCAAATACTTTTGATACTCAATCTCACGAACGCATGTATTAGCCCATATTTGATGCAATAATCTCGTTTGTCGGTGTAATTATTTTGAAATAATAATTTATAATATATATGTTCGGCCAAATAATTAAAACTAACCTGAACGGCTTCAGGTGTTAACTCTATTAGACTTATATGGATAAGAAATAACTGCATGCCCATTGAATGGTTACTCAGATTCTGTTTATATTATAGGCACATTCATGTAGCCTATAGCTGAACTATTCTTAGGTTTTAGCATTTTGAATATCCATATGCTACCATTTTGCCATAAAAATAAAAGACCCTACATACTTATCTCGAAGACCCCTGATATTCCTATGGGAAGGATATTATGTTACTAGTAATACTAACCATGAATGGAAAATATGGAGTAAATTCATGCGTAGATCGGTGATTTATAATCCCGCGTGTGCAATGAATTTTGGAATTTTGGACCCTTCTATAGGTTAATTTTTGACAGAAATAAATTTTGCATGCAAGTTTTAGAAATTGTGCACCCTACCTGATACATTTTACACATAATACAACATTCAATATTAATTTCAGACACATTATGATTTTCAAAAATGTGTACATTGTATCACATTCTTGGACACCACTGCAAAATCTTGTCCACATACCATAATCATTTGTCGTTTTCTATAAAATCAGATGAATATTTTCCGCGCAGATTAAGGTGCCTATCGGGTATATGAATAGGAATGCACTCTATAGCAGTCATGTAGCGACCTGAAATGTTACATTATCCGTTCCTCCAGTAGCAAAGTAATCCGTGGCTCTGCTCAGGTAGTGTCGCTACGGCAAACAGTGTATGATCATTCTACGACTGTGTGTGGCTGGTCGCGTTTACAGTTACAGTTCGAGCCAAGTAGAGAAAACAATAACCTTGACCTATTATTCACAAATAACCCTTCTCTCATCAAAACAGTCCAGACTGCCTCATGGGTTGGAGATCACCACATGGTTATAACTGACTGTGATGCTAAACCACAGTATGCCAAGTTCAAACGGAGATCGGTACCACAGTACAAGAAGGCAGACTGGCCAAAAAGTACGAGAAGGCAGACATCTACAACACACGATCCTTGAACAAGATACATTCCGCCAGAAATCGGTAGATGAGAACTGAAACCCTTTTAAGGAGGGGCTATGGATATCATCCCGAAACACATCCCACATAAGAACATCAAGGGAGACAATAACTTACCATGGGTAAATGACTTTGTAAAGAAAGCCATCAAGAAAGGCTTTTCTATGCAATGAAACGAAAGTACAGCGAGGAAAACATCGCAAAGTACAGAGAACAAAAAACCATGTCCGGGAGTTGATAAACCAATCGCATTGGAAATGCCTCGAGCAAATCCTTAACATTAGCCTAGAAGAAAACAACACAAAATCATTGTGGTGCTATATCAAATCACAAAAGACAGACAACATTGGAATATCCCGAGAAAATGGCATACTTCATGCAGACTCTAAATCTAAAGCTCAGAGCTTGAACAACCTATTTAAGTCGGTATTTACGCAGGAAGATCAAAGCCAAATTCCAGAACCAGCAGGTGATCCAGCTATAGCTGATCTACACATAGACATAGCAGGTGTAAGGCTGCTCAGCAGAATAACCCTAAATAAAGCCGGTGGTCCAGATGCTATCCCATCCCGTGTATCTAAAGAAACAGCTCAAGAGATAACACCAATACTGACAGCAATCTTTCAACTGTCGCTTCACGTAGGTCAACTCCCATCTGACTGGAAAACAGCTTACATTACACAGCTTTTCTAGAAAGGTGACAGACATGCAAGTGAAAACTACCGCCCTGTATCACTCACATGTGTCTGTAGTAATGTTTTGAAACATGTGATTTGTCGACACATTTTGAAACTCACAACATCCTAACAAGTGTCCAACATATCTTCCACCGAGGACATTCCTGTCAAACACAGCTCCTGGCAACTCCACGATAAGAATATGTAATTTGATGTCGCTATCCTAGACTTCAGCCGTGCCCCACCAAAGATTGTTGAAAAAAACTGAATCACTACGGTGTCAGGGATAACATCCTCACTTGGATCCAAGAATTCCTATATGCCACAGAACTCAAGAGGTAATTGTTGAATGAGAGCAATCAGTTGATTCAGAAGTACCTCATGGAACCGTATTGGGTCCACTATTATTCCTGTTGCATATATAAATGACCTACCGAATGCGGTTTCATCGCAAGTTCGTTTTTATTTGCTGATGACTGCTTCCTTTATGGTGCCATCAAGTCAATTACAAATCAGCACATTCTACAACAAGACTTACGTAACCTTCAAGTCCTGGGCAGACACCTGGGGCATGAGATTTAATGCAAAAAGGTGTTACATCCTACGATCAACCAGGAAAGCCAAGCCTTTTTCATATGTCTACGAAATCAATGGCCACACTCTCCATGAAGCTGACTCATATCCGTACACCGGTGTGACATTCTCGAATAACATGAAATGGGACACTAACCTCCACGAAATTACTTCCAAAGCGAACAGTACCCTTGGATACATTAAACGCAACCTTAACTATGCACCAACACACTGAGCGCCACGGCATACAAATCACTTGTTAGATCGAACTAAAATATGGTTGTACCATCTGGGATCCCTACCTGGAAAAAACATTGACACAATTGAGATGATCCAATGACTTGCAGCACGATTTGCCCGTACCGATTTCCACAGAAACAGCAGTGTTGCAGGCATGCTTACCACTTAACTGGCCTACACTACAAGATCATCGAAAACAAAAACGCATCCAGACACTACAAAAGATATTGACAGGAAACAGCGCGTTGCCAAAGGACCAATTCATTACTATGTGACCAATTCGTACGCGCTGCAGAAACAACGTAAAACTATCTGTCTACCGTATAAATTAACAAAAGAATTCCCTAAATCTCATTCTTTCCGTGCACCATCATTGATTGGAACGCCTGCAGTCAGACCGAATTCGACACCATTTGTGTTGCGGTCGCAAAGAAAGAGGTGTCCAACTAAGTTCTCTCGCTTCCTGCGTTATTATACATATTGTGGTCAAACGAAGTATTTTATTCAGATTCAGATTCAGGCCTCACCCCAGATAATGCAGATTTCTGAGCTGTTACTGGACCAAACCGCGCTAATACGGCCCTGTATTCTGCATCATCATAGTCATACTCATAGTTTTATTAACCCCAGGTTACTTCGTGCCATACAGGTATAATAATGCACATACAAGCTTTATACATAAAAATTCACCAATCCAGTTATGGATATTATATCACAAAATAATTGTTGATAAAAATTGTAAAAATATTAAATATTATTATAATTTATGATAAAAGTTGTAATAATATTAAATATTATTTTTATTAATCTGCGATCTATCGCAGATTATTGTTTTTTCTCAGGGTCTTTATTCTTATTATTAATCTGCGATGAATCGCAGATTATTATTTTTACTACGGATCTTTCTTTTTATTATTATTATTATTATTATTATTATTATTATTATTATTCGCGAATTTTGCCACCTATCTCCGCCTACAGTTTCCATCCAATCAACTCCAATCAACTCCAACCTTGACCAACTTGTAGTAGTCATTGTGACTTGCATTGCTATTGCTATTTTGGACCGGCCCAAGGGTTTTTGCACTACCCACCTTTGAGTGTGAAAAAAAAGTCCCATAGGAAATGTATGGGGATTTTCAGTATTGATCTTTGAAGTGCTATTACAGCCAGAGTTTTCAATGGATCACTACCATACTTGCTGAGGATATTACCACTAGCGATTTGTTTTAGAAATTTTTTTTCAAATGGCCGCCAGACCTTTGAACCCACAATGCATGAAAAAAACACCCATAGGAAATGTATGCAGATTTCAAATGGATGTTTGAAGTGCTACTACGCCTAGAGTTTTCATCGGATCTCAACAAGACTTGGTCCAGATGTTACCATAAGTGTCCTGAAGGGTTCCCACGCCCGGGTGGACAATTGACCATTGCCCACGTGGGAGGCCACGCCCCCTTATCAGAAAATGTACCAGTTTTCGTTTTTTGCAGAAATGAATGTCTGGATGAAAAAGAAAATTTGTCAGAAAACTCTTTTTTAAAAAATATTTTTCCCCCCCAAAATTTTTTTGGTTTTCAAAATGGCCGACCAGGTGCACATTTTGGTAGCAAAATTTTCAATTTTTTTTGGCAGAATTGAACTCCGGTGAAAATTATTTTTTGTGAAATTCCCCCCCCCCCCTCCCCCCAAGATGGCCGCCATAATTTTTTGGCTCAGATCTACCTGAAATTTGGTGAACTTCTATGTCATATATTGATTTTACTTGGTGTCAAATTTACAGTTGATTTATCCAACAGTTTTCGAGAAATCAGCTTTTCCATGTCACATATCCCCATAGTAAACCTATGGGAGCCATACTTGAACAGCGTTTTCTCATAGAGTTTTCCTCCGATTGTCTTCAAATTTGGCCAGATTTTAGCGAGTGTTATAGAGCCTTAGGAGAACACGTATTTATTTGTTCATGCCCAGTCATCACAGATTTACAGTTACTTCAGTAAATGTACTCTAGTTATTATATTATTATTATTATTATTATTATTATTATTATTATTATTATTATTATTATTATTCTCAAGTATTTTCGCAAACTATCTCCTCCTACAGTCCTGATCTGATCAACATCAAACTTGGTCAACTTGTAGTAGCCCTTGGGATCTAGTTTGCTATTACTTTTCTTTTCGATCGGGTGTGTGGTTTCTGAGATATCCGCATTTCCGTGGGCAAAAAGTCCCATAGGAAATGTATGGGAGCAATATTCGGCCAGCGACTACTCCTAGAGTTTTTCTCAATAATCTTGAAACTTCACATACTTCTAGCATGTGTTGTGCTACATCTCTAGCCAACTTTGTTTCGGGTACGGTGACCAAATTTGGAGAAAATCCGGCACAAGCCAAATCTTTTGGAATCAGGATACTTCATATTTCCAGGGCGGTCAGATGGTTGAAATTTAGCATATACATAGATGTATTAGACTACTGTTGATTAGTGAAACAAAATCGTTAGCGAACATGTTAACCATTCAGAACTCTGCATTTCCGTGCCCCCATGTCCCCATAGGAAATGCATGAGAGCAATATTCGGATACTGACAGCTCCTAGAGTTTTGCCTCTATCATCTTGAAACTGGAAAAACGACCCACATGGTGACCCAAAATCTGTTTGGGTACGGTGACCCGTTTTTGAGAAAGTCTGGCATAAGCCCAAGTTTTTGGAATTAAGATAATTCATATTTCTAGGTTGGTCAGATGTTTGATATGTGGCATATACGTGGATACATCATACTACTATGAATTAATAAAATAAAATCGTTGGCAAACACGTTAACCTTTCAGAACGCTGCATTTCCGTTCCCAACATGTCCCATAGGGAATGTATGGGAGCAATATTCGGACAGCGACTGCTCCTACCATTTTCCCCAGATCATCTTGAAACCCAACATATTTATAAGATCTGTTGACCCGTAAGTTGGCCAAAAAAATCTTTTTGGTTCAGTGACCAGTTTTTGAGAAAATGCTGAATAAAAACAGTTATTTGACATCATGAGAATTCTTACTTCTGTCCCTGTCAGAGGGTTGACATTTTTGACATCCCTAGATACAAAAGGCTACTATTGCTTACTGAAATTAAATCATTAGTGGCCATATTAACATTTCTATTATTGCAAATCTGCACACTAAACAATATTTCCATGATTTGCTGATAGATGACGGAATCATGGTCGGATTGTTTCAGCATTTAGATTGCCTGATCCGGGGCGGAATTGCCCCTCAGACACGATTTACAGAAATCCGATATCCTGAACGGTTCATGAGATATTGAGATTTTTGTATTGTGGACAAATATGTCAATAGGGAATGTATTGGAAATTGATTTGATGATAAATGACCCAGTTTTGGAAATATCATATCTAAACTTGGTACATTTCTAGTACGCATCAGGCATGTATAGATCATCTACAGAAATTGGATCTGGTGTATGGTTCCCGAGAATTCCACCTTTTCTTGTCCAAAAAGTCCAATTGGAAATGTAAGGGAGTGCTATTCGGACACCAACTCGTCCTAGAGTTTCTTGCAGATCATGGAGACAGTTAACAGATTTCTACCATCTGCTAACCCGCATCTGACACCCACATATTTTCCTGGTCCATGGAGAACTATTCACGATTTCTATCCTCTAAACTTGAGACACTTTCAGTACACCTTAGGGTCTGGGATGTTTTTATTTTTCTTTTGTATCCAGTGAATAATTTCTGAGGAATACGCTTATCCATGCCCAAAATTCTCCAAAGAAAATGTATGAGAGTGATATTCTGATAGCGACTCCCCTTAATGTTTCTGCAGATCATGTTGAAACTTAACATCTGGCATAAGCGATTATTATTACATCCGACCCAAAATCAAGGAAAAGGCCATCAAATGTCAAATAAAGGAGAAATTGATGAAGTTTGTTTGGCCCAGGTAGTCAGAAACAGTCGAAATTCACCAGATTTAATTGCCTCAATCAACTCCAACAGCTAAAGGGAGGTAATTCATGCCAAAACCTAAAATTGGGCACTTTGACCCCTGATTGACCTTGACCTTGGACGGGTCATTTTCAAGCCATCATGAGAATCGAAATTCATCATATTGACCTGACACAACCAACTTCAACAGGTAAAGGGAGGTAATGCATGCCAAAAACAAAAATTGGTCAGTTTTTTGCATGAATTGCCTCCCTTTACCTTTAATTCATTAATTTCCCCTTTATTTGACATTTAATGGCATTTTCCTTGATTTTGGTAAATATTCCACTACAGCAAATCAGGACACATTATTTTATACTTTAGGATCAAGGCTATCGGTTTTCAAGAAATCAGCATTTTCATACCCTGTGTAAAACTATGGTAATTTCAACTATGGATCTATGAACTGCGACAACATTAGACATTTTATCAGATCAGCATCAGACATGTGCAATGATCATATGAGGAGCGGGCTTATAATACTCCTTAATGCCCAGTCATCGCAGATTTACAGTTACTTCAGTAAATGTGTTCTAGTTATTATTATTATTATTATTATTATTATTATTATTATTATTATTATTATTATTATTATGTGGGCATGATACGATTTTGGCGATATATGTGCAGTATCTTGTTGCTTATGTTAATGACTTGTTTCATCGATAGAAAAGGCAGAAAACTGGACATTGGTCGTAGCTTTAGTAATTGTAGTTGTGGTAGCAACACTAATAGTGGCAACAGTGATAGCAGTAGTGCTATAACAGTTGCTGAGGTAGCTGTAGCAGCAATAGTACATAGGCGTATGAACAGGAGGTATGGGGGTTGGGCATAAACAAATAATGCTTTTCGTCTCCCATAGTGTATCCCCATACGTTTTGGCCCCACACATAGTTTAGCCACCACCCCTGTCAATGGGGATGAAGTAGTAGTGGTAGTAGTAGTAGTAGTAGTAGTAGTAGTAGTAGTAGTAGTAGTAGCAGTAGTAGTAGTAGTAGTAGAAGTAGTAGCAGTAGTAGAAGAAGTAGAAGTAGTAGTAGTAGTAGTAGCAGTAGTAGTAGTAGTAGTAGTAGTAGTAGTAGTAGTAGTAGTAGTAGTAGTAGTAGTAGTAGTAGTAGTAGTAGTAGTAGTAGTAGTAGTAGTAGTAGTAGTAGTAGCAACAGTAGCAGCAGCAGTAGTAGTAGTAGTAGTAGTAGTAGTAGTAGTAGTAGTAGTAGTAGTAGTAGTAGTAGTAGTAGTAGTAGCAGTAGCAACAGTGGCAGTAGCAGCAGCAGCAGCAGTAGTAGTAGTAGTAGTTGTAGTAGTAGTCGAAGTGAACACACGCGTTTATTTAGCTCTGCAATTGCTGCCCGAATTTGCTAGTTTCTAGCGCGATTTTGTAGATAGATTCTATACATATATTTCGTATTAGTATTTCCTTTCAAACTTTATGTTTAATTTGTAAATTCTTGTCTTGGTTGGAGCGCATTTTGTGTCTCCATTTTCTAAAGGCATTCCTCTTAGCTGGCGGTTTTCGCCATTTAATAGGGCTCCTCTTACTGTGGTCAATGCAATACATTTCTCCCCGCGCCAGTCTGCTATTTCTATAGTTCGTAGGCTAGCGCATTATATTTGGCAAGATCGCTTGAGTGAGTGGATTTAATTCCTTTGTCATTTGTAAGCACACGCCTAGTTCTTTAACTATGTAAGTCCTTATAGTCAGTTGGCTGTCCCAGGTCAACTCGAACAGACTAACAAATATATGACTGTACTATCTATTCATATATTTGTTAGTATACTTTAATCGGCTAGGTGTTAGTGAACCACTTAGAAAGTGGTTCAAACTAACAAATATACGACTGTACTCTCTATTCGTATATTTGTTGGTAGACGTCAGGGTTTCAAAAGGGGACACTATTTATTTAGTGTTTAGCTCTTTCCCTGACGTCCTGGTGTTATATAAGTATATATTTATTATATATTGTAGTGGTATGGGGTTCCTCCTTTGATAAACCACCATGGCAACCTATAAGCGTACGCTAAGCCTTAAAATAACAACTAAGGGGGGGGGGTGGGTGGGTGTCACGGCTATCGACGTGTATCATGGGTTAAAAGACGTCGTTGGCGCGGGACCTGCTACTTTGCAGGGGCTTATCAATGTTACTAAAACTGTATGGAATGTAACAGTGTCAAATGAGGGGGTCAAGGAAAAGCTTCTGGAAGATGTTCTTATTGTAAAAGGTGACGTTTGTAACGTAGAGGAAATCGAGTCAGATAGGTTGCTAGTGAAGATGAAAGTTCCACTACAAATTCCAGATGACAGAATCATGAGTGAACTCAAGAAGTATGGCAAAGTGCAAAAGATTGAACGGGAAACGTATCCCTTTGACAGAACGCTAGAAAACGGTGTAAGACGTATTTGGTTTGATAAAGTGGATAGCCCTTTACCAAGCAGATTGACGCTTGATGGCAGCTTTGTCCTGCCCTTATGGTATAGAGGCCAAATTAAAGAATGCCGGATCTGCCTAAGTACTGACCATTTGGCAACAGATTGTCCCAATTGAAACAAATGTTTGCTCTGTGGTTCAGTTGACCATTTTAAATGGCGCTTTCCAAAAAATCAAAACAAGCCCTCAGTATCAGGAGATAATCGCCCATTAAAGGATGCAACTGAGTCAAATGCTTCTGAAGCAACTGCTACGGAAGCTGTTGTTTTGGTTCATGCCACTGTAAATGACACAAACAAATAATCAAATCCTGTTAAAGTAACTACAGTTGATGAAATTCAAGTATTAGAGGAGGGTATAACCTTAAGTCAAGAAAATACTCAAAATGCAGTGGAGTCAAACGTTGCTGTAAAAGACACGCAGGAAAATGATGATCTTACAGAAGAGCCAGTTTACAACTCCTTAGAGCATGAATTAAAATTAGGACAGGATAAGTTTAGGACTCAGAAGACAGAAAGTTCAGTCGATTTTCCGCTAAGCCCACTTGATTTAAGTCAGCTTGAAGATATGGTAAATGATGCTCCTGCCAAATGTTACTTAAGTAGCAATAAGCGTCATAAAGAAGACAATAGCTCAGAATCTGAGATTGAAGTAAATGATATGGATGATGATACAATGTCAGTTGCAGAATCAGATGTGTCCATTCAAACACAGAGTTCACAGATGAAAGATGAAATGGTAATGTACCAATCAGAAGGAGGTGAAGTGTTAGTGCCATATGTAACGGCGAGAGGCGTGAAATATCGTCTACTTCGCCATGATTCTGATATTTCCAAATATGAATATTTGTCTGTGGTAGAACTAGGAAATATTGAATTCGCAGGAAAATTAGGTAAATGGTCTAAGAAACGAGCTAAAAAACCCAAATCTAGTTAATCTAATGATGGCGGTTGTAAACATCATTTTACAAATTATGATTATCTGCACCATCAATTGCAGAGGATTAAATACCGAATTCAAGCAGCGCCACTTGCTTGAAGAATTAGCAAATGAGAGAGTTGATATTGCTTTTCTACAAGAGACCAAAATTCAAAAAGCTGAAGTGTATGAATCTCTCAAAGATATTTCAAAAGGGCAGATTTTTTTTTCTTTATCACAAGATAATAGTGCTGGAGTGGCCATTCTTATCCTGCCCCACTGTCTCAACTATGTTGACGTTATATCGTCGTCATCAGATCCAAATGGACGATGGATTTGTGTATCAATTGATGTACTAAACACAAGTTTAAATTTGATGTGCCTTTATGCACCTACCTCTCATCAATTGCGCCATGAATTTCTAAATGATGTTTCCACCATAATTCAAGACAGAACGCCTGAAAACCTAATTATGGGCGGTGACTTTAATTGCATATTAGACGAGGCTGAAGACAGAAACTCTAGGTCTAATTTTAATGACACATCGCATAATATTTTGAAACACATTTGTGAAAATAAAAGCTTGTTAGACACTTATTGGATTGAAAATCCAGAAGGCCAGGAATTTACTTGGTTTTCAACCGATGGAAGGTTAGCTTCAAGGTTAGACAGGATCTATGTAGAACGCTCATTGAAAGGTTACATGTGTAAAACTAACATAAAACCAGTAACTTTCTCTGATCACAATATGTTTTCCATCACATTAGACAATGCTGACTGGGTCAAACGAGGAGATGGATTTTGGAAACTTAATGTAGCATTGCTACGAGATAGTTGCTACCGCAAATGTGTGGAAATTTGTTGGAGGCATTGGGATGAAAGAAGAGGTTCGTATGAATGTATGACAGACTGGTGGGAAGATGCTAAATCAGACCTGAAATATACTTCAAGGCAGTATTCCATTAGGAAAGCACGTGAAATACGAAAGCGTAAAAAGGCACTTCAGAGGTCGTTGTGTAAAATTAATAAGAAAATTAATGATGAGGAATATAATTATTACGAACTATTAGTTAAATCAAAAGGTAGACTAAATGAAATAAAGCGATATCAGTTTGATGGTGCCAAAATAAGGTCAAGAGCACAAATGCACACCGAGGGCGAAAAGCCTACATGTTACTTTTGTAATTCGGAAAAAGCAAGAGGTATAGAGAAATTAATGCACTCACTGAAGACTAATGATGGAGTATCAGTGTGCTCAAATGCAGAAATGATTGAAACAGTATCCGAATTTTACAAATCATTGTATAAATCTGAGCGAAGCGAGGAAACTGCAACTAGAGATGTTTTAGCTAATATAACGAAAAGACTTCCAGATTCATGTCGCGAAAGCTGTGACCAATCAATAACAATTGATGATTTGACAAAATCCCTCAAAGGTATGAAGTTAGAAAGGTCTCCTGGATGCGACGGACTTCCAGTTGAATTTTATCAAACATTCTGGCACATATTTGGGCCAGTATTAGAAGAAATAGCAACCAGCATTTTTAAGCAAGGGCATCTCCCTACATCGATGGCCCAAGCATATGTTCGGCTTATATACAAGAGGGGTGACAGAAATAAAATACAGAATTATAGACCTATCTCTCTACTCTGTGTAGATTATAAGATTATTACTCGGGCACTAACATTAAAACTTGGCGCAGTCCTAGGCGAAGTCATTCATTATGATCAAACCTGCTCTGTGCCAGGAAGATCAATATTAAACAACACTTTGCTTATACGGGACCTTATTCAATTAGTTGAAAAGGATTGTATCCCAGCAGCAATAATAGTACTTGATAACGAGAAGGCGTTTGACAGACTAGAATGGGATTTCTTGTTTAAGTCTTTAGACCATATTGGCTTTGGTTCAAGATTTATTAAATGGGTCAATATTTTATATACTGATATAACAAGTTGCTATTTAGTTAACAATCAGCTATCCAAACCTGTAGTGTTGGAACGAGGTGTCAGACAGTGTTGCTCACTGTCCCCGCTTCTATTCGTCATAGCTATGGAATCGTTGGGGGCCACATTGAGGCAACGCAATGACTTTCAAGGAATATGTACACGTGGCGTAGAAAGGCCACTAAAGGTTTCTCAATATGCAGATGATACGACTGTGTTTGCGGGTAAAAATACGGATTTTAGAATTTTAAATGAAGTATTAACAGATTTTCAAAAGGCATCAGGACTTAAAGTCAATAAAGATAAATTTAAGGGATTGTTTTTGGGCGATTGGAAGGGCAGAACTGATAATGTGATGGATATTAACTGCTCAAATGATGTCATAAAAATTTTGGGTATTTACTTTAGTAGAGAACAAAATGTATTACTAAACTGGGAAGAAAGGATATCCAAGCTAAAGTGTGCATTACTAAATTGGAAACGACGTCGCCTAACTGTCTTTGGCAGGACATTTGTCCTTAATAATTTAATTTTATCTGGACTGTGGTATACCGCTTCTGTAGTTCATATACCCAAATCAGTAGAGTCACAGATCAACACGTTACTTTCGTCCTTCTTATGGGAGGACAAAGCCCATTTAGTATCACAGTCAATCCTCACCAATGAAAAGAATGCCGGAGGCCTGGATTTGGTTACTGTTTCAGCAAAGTGTGCTTCTTTAAAATTGAAATTCTTGAATAAGTTACTTACTTCAAACTCATCTTGGTCAAGTGTTTCAAGGGCACTTCTCCAAAGGTACGTTGACCCATTTCCAGTAGAATGTTTATTTATGTGCAATAAATTGCCACCTAATCATCAAAAGATTCCAAATGTATATAAAGAACAGCTCGAAGCCTTAAAAATATTTACATGATCAATGCCACAACCCAATTGTTGGGAAGATGCCTTAGAGTAACGTCTGTGGGGCAACGAGTTGATTCGTGATAATGATGATGTATTATATTTGCCCTCTATGGCCAAAAATGGTATTCAATATTTACGTGACTTGGTAAATCCGAAATCTCGTAGATGGATTGCGATGCAAGATGTAGCAAGAATAACATCAATGAGACATATTGATGCTCAGCGCTTATTTGTTAGAATAAAGAATGCAATACCTGCTGTATGGTTCAAATTGCCGAAAGCACGTGGCAACATTGATATGTTGCAACCAACATTAGTATTTATGTCAAATACAACATGGCATCTAGAGACTGGTATAGAATTCTAATGCAAAGTCGGAGACAGACTCCTATTGTGGTTAGGCATTGGAACAACTTAGGATGCACGCCAAAGAACTGGAAAAATGCCTGGAAAGCAATACATCTACCTTGTCTACCAGGAAATGCACGGGACCTGGCATGGCGATTACTCCATCGAAGGCTATGGGTCGGTCTTCTTACTTATATGTGTAAAATATCAAGTACAGACCGGTGCTTATTATGTAATACTGAGGAGGAAACGATAGACCATCTATTTACTCAGTGTCGCATAACTACAGGCTTTTGGTATATATCAATTTGCCCCTTGCTAAATTTGGAACCAAATATGTGAATTTAGTGGCTGAAACAATTTTGTTCAAAGATTGCTCACCTATCGGACGAATCATTAATAGCAATGAGAAAGAATTGTTAATAACCCTGTTATCTGTAGGAGTGTGGGCCATCTGGAAGCATCGGTGTTCAGAGACCAGAGATAAAACCGGCAACAACCATCAGAGAGCCATACAAGCTATATTTCGATCATTGTTGATAAACTGCATTCATTGTGAATTTTACAGGCTAGTAGAACATGGGAGAGAAAGTAGATTTAAAGACGTATGGTGCAAAACTGGCCTAGTATCAATTGAATACGGATATCTTAAAATATCAGAAGCGGAACTTGTATAAGCTAGCATACTCGCTGCTTGCTGTATATTGATAAATGCTATTTTAATTTAATTGGCTTTATTTTAAATTTGTAATGCCTTAGGAGACTCTAATCTTGACGAATATCCTAACCTTGGGATCAGAATATTTAAATATCAAATGAGCTTTATGTCAATATTCTGGAGGTGATCCGCTTTTCAAGTTAACAATTAGTTTCCTGTTGTAAATATTTACTGTAGTTGTATTTGTTCCAGGATAATTTGCAAAAACTTACAATGAAGTAAATTTAGAATGTGAACCCAGAGCGCCATCTAAGTAGTCATAGTCTGTATACGTTTGCTTTGTGCATTATATTATATAAAGGCTACTACGTCCGTTGGGTATTTAATAATCGGCTAACTGGCGTCAATGAGTGACCTTTTGTTACTTATTGACGAGTCACCTCGCCACTTGTTGGCGAGCTGCACTCGCCATTTGGTCTACTACTATACGGTGTGCTACGTTAAACTACATATGATCTACTTAGCCTGCCGGTCATGAATCGGCTCAATGGCATCAATGATTAGCAGTAGCTTACTGCTAATTATTGATGAGTGGCTTTACCACTTGTTGGTTAGTTATGCTCGCCATTTGGGCCTACTACTACACGGTGTGCAAATAGCAATGTCTTTGTTGAATTATGTTATGTTATCAGCTCTTTATTAATTATGTTTTCTATGTAGTTATGCCACGGTTGTGGTATATGATAATAGAGTATTTTAGCTTGCACTGTTTTGACATGTTAGGTTTGTATTGTTATTCTATTAATAAAGCCTGCTATTTCAGCCGATTTTTTATGGGGGTTTGCAAGCCTTTTTAAAGGAGTTCCTCCGGGAAGTGTATTCGACTGCGTCAGCGTCGGATTTTCAAAAAAAAAAAAAATAATAATATTAATAATAGTAGTAGTAGTAGTAGTAGTAGTAGTAGTAGTAGTAGTAGTAGTAGTAGTAGTAGTAGAAGAAGAAGTAGAAGTAGTAGTAGCAGTAGCGGCAGTAGTAGTAGTAGTAGTAGTAGTAGTAGTAGTAGTAGTAGTAGTAGTCGTAGTAGTAGTAGTAGTAGTAGTAGTAGTAGTAGTAGTAGTAGTAGTAGTAGTAGCAACAGTAGTAGCAGCAGCAGCAGCCGCAGTAGTAGTAGTAGTAGTAGTAGTAGTAGTAGTAGTAGTAGTAGTAGTAGTAGTAGTAGTAGTAGTAGTAGTAGCAGCAGTAGCAACAGTGGCATCAGCAGCAACAACAGCAGCAGTAGTAGTAGTAGTAGTAGTAGTAGTAGTAGTAGTAGTAGTAGTAGTAGTAGTAGTAGTAGTAGTAGTAGTAGTCGTTTTTAAAGCGAACAGATGTGGGTTTTTTTTTTAATTTCTACGCTATCTACTCGTATTACTACGTTCTAGTAAGCTTATGTATATATATAGCAGTATAATATGTAATTCTTTACGTTTCGACCAGTATAGTAAAGAATTGCTGTCTCTGCGTTTCAGCTTGGACCGACGGTGAGCGTGTTTAGTGCATGCTTGCGCAATGCAGTGGGTTGGCATTGGTTACTGTGTTGTACACGGCTAAGCTACTGTACATAGCTGTTTAAGTCATTCTAGTGTCAGCCATCGCAGGGTATACTTCGATTTCTCGTGATTTTTAATTATTATTTTTAATATTATGGTTGTGTGTTTCTGGAGCATATACTGCGCAAAAATTGTTGTGCTTATGTTTTTCAGGATGGAGTCCTGGCATTAGGATGTAGTCTGTCATCCTACCGGAGGTGTACTATGGTAGGAATTGCTACAGATACAGGTTTCCGGAAACAGCCATCTGCGTTTTCCTGGGCATCTAGTTACACCGGTGATGGTTTGCTGGTTACATTTGTAACCAGTATTTCATTTGAAATAAATGCGACTACGGCGGCTGACTAAGTAGGCAAAATGATAGTTTTGCTTGTCTGTCCATAGGTATGGAGTATAGAAGAGACGTTTATTTATACTGACCCGGCGTTTTAAAGGGTCGTTATATTAACGTTTCTCCTGATAGGCTGTTTGCTTTAGTTATTTCCATTGTGCCGGGATATCAAAATGGCAACTAATTACAAACGTACTCTAATCCTTGAAATAACAACAAAGGGGTGGGGTGTTACTGCTATTGACGTATACCATGGAGTAAAGGGCGTGGTTGGTGCGGAACTTATTAATGTCACAAAAACGGTATGGAATGTAACAGTGTCAAAGGAGGGGGATCAAAGAAAAGTTTCTAGATGTTCTTATTGTAAAAGGCGAAGTTTGTAACGCAGAGGAAATCGAGTCAGATAGGTTGCTAGTGAAGATGAAAGTTCCACTACAAATTCCAGATGACAGAATTATGAATGAACTAAAAAAGTATGGCCAAATGCAAAAGATTGAACGGGAAACGTATCCCTTTGACAGAACGCTAGAAAACGGTGTAAGACACATCTGGTTTGATAAGGTGGATATCACTTTACCAAGCAGAGTGATGCTTGATGGCAGCTTTGTCCTGCCCTTATGATACAGAGGACAAATTAAAGAATGCCGATCTGCCTAAGTACTGACCATCTGGCAACAGATTGTCCCAATCGAAACAAATGTTTGCTCTGTGGTTCTGTTGACCATTTTAAATGGCGCTGTCCAAAAAATCAAAACAAGCCCTCAGTATCAGAAGATAATCGGCCATTAAAAGATGCAACTGAGTCAAATGCTTCTGAAGCAATCACTACGGAAGCGCTGTTGTTGTGGTTCACGCCACTGAAAATGACACAAACAAATCATCAAATCCTGTTAAAGTAACTGCAGTTGATGAAATTCAAGTATTAGAGGGGGGTATAACCTTAAGGCAAGAAAATAATCAAAATGCAGTGAAGCCAAACGTTGCTGTAAAAGACATGCATAAAAATGATGATCTTACAGAAGAGACAGATTACAATTCCTTAGCAGATGAATTAAAATTAGGACATGATAAATTTAGGACTCAGAAGACGGAAAGTTCAGTCGATTTTCCGCTAAGTCCACTTGATTTAAGTCAGTGTGAAGATATGGTAAATGACGCTCCTGCCAAATGTTACTTAAGTAGCAATAAGCGTCATAAAGAAGACAATAGCTCAGAATCTGAGATTGAAGTAAATGATATGGATGATGATACAATGTCAGTTGCAGAATCAGATGTGTCCATTCAAACACAGAGTTCACAGATGAAAGACGAAATGGTAATGTATCGATCAGAAGGTGGTGAAATGTTAGTGCCATATGTAATGGCGAGAGGCGTGAAATATCGTCTACTGCGCCATGATTCTGATATTTGCAAATATGAATATTTGTCTGTGGTAGAACTAGGAAACATTGAATTTGCAGGAAAATAAGGTAAATGGTCTAAGAAACGAGCTAACAAACCAAATCAAGTTAATCTAATGATGGCGGTTGTAAACATCATTTTACAAATTATGATTATCTGCACCATCAATTGCAGAGGATTAAACACCGAATTAAAGCAGCGCCACTTGCTTGAAGAATTAGAAAATGAGAGGGTTGATATTGCTTTTCTGCAAGAGGCCGAAATTCAGAAACCTGAAGTGTATGATTCTCTCAAAGATATTTCAAAAGTGCAGATTTTTTATCTTTATCACAAGATAATAGTGCTGGAGTGGCCATTCTTATCCTGCCCCGCTGTCTCAACTATGTTGACGTTCATTGTATAAATTGAAGCGATGAAATTGCAACTAGAGATATTTTAACTAATACAACGCAAAGACTTCCAGGTTCATGCCGCGAAAGCTGTGACCAATCAATAACAATTGGTGATTTTACAAAATCCCTCATATGTATGAAGTTAGAAAAGTCTCCTGGCTGCGACGGACTTCCGGTTGAATCTTATCAAACATTCTGGCACATATTTGGGCCAGTATTAGAAGAAATAGCAACCAGCATTTTTAAGCAAGGGTATCTCCCTCCATCGATGGCCCAAGCATATGTTCGACTTATATACAAGAGTGGTGACAGAAATAAAATACAGAATTATAGACCAATCTCTCTACTCTGTGTAGACTATAAGATTATTACTCGGGCACTAACACTAAAATTTGGCGCAGTCCTAGGCGAAGTCATTGATGATGATCAAACCTGCTCTGTGCCAAGAAGATCAATATTAAACAACACTTTGCTTATACGGGACCTTATTCAATTAGTTGAAAAGGATTGTATCCCAGCAGCAATAATAGCACTTGATAACGAGAAGCCGTTTGACAGACTTATATGGGATTTCTTGTTTGTTTAAGTCTTTAGACCATATTGGCTTTGGTTCAAGATTTATTAAATGGGTCAATATTTTATATACTGATATAACAAGTTGCTATTTAGTTAACAATCAGCTATCCAAACCTGTAGTGTTGGAACGAGGTGTCAGACAGGGTTGCTCACTGTCCCCGCTTCTATTCGTCATAGCTATGGAATTGTTGGGGGCCACATTGAGGCAACCCAATGACTTTCAGGGAATATGTATACGTGGCGTGGAAAGGCCACTAACGGTTTCTCAATATGCAGATGATACGACTGTGTTTGCGGGTAAAAATACGGATTTTAGAATTTTAAATGGAGTATTAGCAGATTTTCAAAAGGCATCAGGGCTTAAAGTCAATAAAGACAAATCTAAGGGTTTATTTTTGGCCGATTGGGAGGACAGAACTGACAATGTGATGGATATTAACTGGTCAAATGATGTCATAAAGATTTTGGGTATTTACTTTAGTAGAGAACAAGATGCATTACTAAACTGGGAAGAAAGGCTATCCAAGCTAAAGTGTGCATTAGTAAATTGGAAACGACGTCGCCTAACTGTCTCTGGCAGGACATTTGTCCTTAATAATTTAATTTTATCTGGACTGTGGTATACCGCTTCTGTAGTTCATATGCCCAAATCAGTAGAGTCAAAGATCAACACGTTGCTTTTGTCCTTGTTATGGGAGGACAAAGCCCATTTAGTATCGCAGTCAATCCTCACAAAAGAAAGTATGACAGAGGCCTGGATTTGGTCAATATTTAAGCAAAGTGTGCTTCTGTAAAATTGAAATTCTTGAATAAGTTACTCACTTCAAACTCATCTTGGTCAAGTGTTTCAAGTGCACTTCTACAAATGTACGTAGACCCCTTTCCAGTAGAATGTTTATTTATGTGCATTAATATGCCACCCAACCATCAAAAGATATCAAATGTGTATAAAGAACAGCTCGAAGCCTTAAAAAATATTTACATGATCAATGCCACAACCCAATTGTTTGGAAGATGCCTTAGAGCAACGTCTTTGGGGCAACGAGTTGATTCGTGATAAAAATGCTATATTATATTTGCCCCCTATGGCCAAAAATGGCATTCAATATTTACGTGACTTGATACCAGAAATCAAGTAAATGGATTGCGATGCATGATGTAGCAAGAACAACATCAATGAGACATATTGATGATCAACGCTTATTTGTTAGAATAAAGAATGCAATACCTGGTGTATGGATCAAATTGCCGAAAGCACGTGGCATCAGAAATATGTTGCAACCAACACAAGTGTTTAAGTCAGAACATATAAAATACAACATGGCATCTAGAGACTGGTCTTGAATTATAATGCAATGTCGGAGACAGACTCCTATTGTGGTTAGGTATTGGAACAATTTAGGATGCACGCCAAAAAACTGGAAAAATTCCTGGAAAACAATACATCTACTTTGTCTACCAGGAAACGCACGGGACCTGGCATGGCGATTACTCCATCGAAGGCTATGGGTCGGCCATCTAACTTATATGTGTAAAATAACAAGTACAGACCGGTGCTTATTATGTAATACTTTGGAGGAAACGATAGGCCATCTATTTACTCAGTGTCGTATAACTACAGGCTTTTGGGTATATATCAATATGCTCCTTGCTAAAATTTGGAACTAAATATGTTAAATTAATGGCTGAAACAATTATGTTCAAAGATTGCTCAACTATCGGACGAATCATTAATAGCAAGGAGAAAGAATTGTTAGTAACCCTGTTATATGTAGGAGTTTGGGCCATCTGGAAGCATCGGTGTTCAGAGGCCAGAGCTATAACCGGCACCAACCATCAAAGAGCCATACAAGCTATATTTCTGTCATTGTTGATAAACTGCATTTATTGAGAATTTTACAGGCTAGTAGAACATGGGAGAGAAAGTAGATTTAAAGACGTATGGTGCAAAACTGGCCTAGTTTCAATTGAATACGGATATGTAAAAATATCAGAAGCAGAACTTGTATAAGCTAGCACACTCGCTGCTTGCTGTATATTATATTGGTAAATGCTATTTTAATATAATTTAATTGCCTTTATTTTAAAATGTTAATGCCTTAGGAGACGCTAATCTTGACGAATATCCTAACCTTGGGAATCAGTATATTTAAATATCAAATGAGCATTACGTCAATATTCTGGAAGTGATCCGATCTTCGAGTTCATTAGGTTAACAAAGTATGATATCTTACAATTAGCATTCTGTTGTAAATGTTTACTGTAGGTGTATTTGTTTCAGGGTAATTTGCAAAAACTTACAATGAAGTAAATTTAGAATGTGAACCCAAAGCGCCATCTATGTAGTCATAGTTTGTATACTTTCGCTTTGCGCGTTATACTACATAAAGGCTACTACCTCCACCGGGCATTTAAGAATCGGCTAACTGGCGTCAATGAGTGAAGTTTTGTTACTTATTGACGAGTCACCTCGACACTTGTTGGCGAGCTGCACTCGCCATTTGGCCCTACTACTATATAGCGTGCTACGTTAAACTATATATGATCTACTTAGTTTGCCGGTCATGAATCGGCTCATTGGCGTCAATGAGTAGCTTTACACTTGTTGGTTAACTATTCTCGCCATTTGGGCCTACTACTACTACTACTACTACTACTACTACTACTACTACTACTACTACTACTACTACTACTACTACTACTACGCGGTGTGAAAATAGTAATGGCTTTGTTGAATTATGTTATGTTATCAGCGCTTTATTAAGTGTGTTTTCTATGTAGTTATGCCATGGTTGTGGTATACGATAATAAAATATTTTAGCTTGCACTGTTTTGATATGTTATGTTTGTATTGTTATTCTATTAATAAAGCCTACTTTTTCATCCGATTTTTTATTGGGGTTTGCAAGCCTTTTTAAAGGAGTTCCTGCGTGAAGTGTATCCGACTGCGTCAGCGTCGGATTTAAAAAAAAGAAGAAGTTGTTGTTGTAGTAGTAGTAGTAGTAGTAGTAGTAGTAGTAGTAGTAGTAGTAGTAGTAGTAGTAGCAGCAGTAGCAGTAGCAGTAGCAGCAGTAGCAGCAGCAGCAGCAGCAGCAACAGTGGCAGTAACAATAGCAGCAGCAGCAGCAGTAGTAGTAGTAGTAGTAGTAGTAGTAGTAGTAGTAGTAGTAGTAGTAGTAGTAGTAGTAGTAGTAGTAGTAGTAGTAGTAGTAGTAGTAGTAGTAGTAGTAGTAGTAGTAGCAGCAGCAACAGTGGCAGTAACAATAGCAGTAGTAGTAGTAGTAGTAGTAGTAGTAGTAGTAGTAGTAGTAGTAGTAGTAGTAGTAGTAGTAGTAGTAGTAGTAGTAGTAGTAGTAGCCGCAGCAGCAGCAGCAGTAGCGGCAGCAGCAGCAGTGGCAGTAACAATAGCAGCAGCAGCAGCAGCAGCAGCAGCAGCAGCAGAAGCAGCAGCAGCAGCAGCAGTAGTAGTAGTAGTAGTAGTAGTAGTAGTAGTAGTAGTAGTAGTAGTAGTAGTCCAGTGACACGCGAGTCTGTGCCTCAGCTAGGAATGTACACTAGCAAACTGACGACATCTGGACAATAGACACGCAATCATCCAGAATATGAAGCAACTGTGTTTCCGACACTAACCCCAGTTGAGAACGCCATATAGAAAGCAAGAGGCCCAAGGGCCTGTGACGCTCACCTGGGCCATTAGCATTTGAACCATTTGCATTTAAACCGAAATATGCTGGATAATCGTTTGGAAAATCCAATAAGGCCACAAAAAATTTAGCAATCAAAATTCTCGTTTGATATGTTAAAAAGCCCACCACCATAGGATGGTTTCACACCCACGTTTCGTTGAAATCGGGCCAACTATTAAGGAGGAGTAGCATTTTAAATGGCTTCCCACCTTTTTCTGAAATTCCAAGATAGCTGTCAACAAATCGACCAAAGCAAAATTAGAAGTTCTAGAGCCTACCACTTTAAGATCTTTCCAGCCAAATTTGGTTAAATATCTACCAAGAAGTTATGGGACTGGACCGCGTTTTGACAATTTCCTGGTCAATTTTTTTTTTAAATTAGATTTTCACCCAAAATATTTACGAATCAAAATTCTGAAGAGAGGATCTGGAGACGGACACGATTTGGTCCTTCTATCCAGATTTGTTTGAAATATGTTAAGCAGCTAATGTAGAGATGCGTTTTGACAATTTCCGGTAAATCTTTCATAAAATCCAAGATTTTCATCATAAAATTGACGAAGCAAAGTTCTCAATGGAAGTTCTATACTCTACCACAATATGGTCATTTTAGAAAAATTTGGTTGAAATCCACGAAGCTGTTAAAGGAAATCTCACCTTATCTTATACTAACTATCCAGTGATAGAATTTGCCACCTACAATCCATCCCTGATATTTTAGCTTATTATCATGCCGACAACGAAATATATTCAGGCTTTAGTGGCTAAATGTTGATACATTTCTACAGCCTATGATGGCTGCCATGACTTACTTTTCAACTAATCAAAAACAGTCTAGCGCGGCTGCCTCGGGATATACGCTCAGTCAGAGACTTTCCAGTTATAGTTTGACAATGTTGTATAAATGCAACCATAGGCAGCAACAACAGTCAAATTAGTTTCAAAATATTCAACGGTATGAGTATTACATAACAAGCATTCTGTAAGTATTGCTTTGCAATACATGTCGCCTACCTGGTGATGTAAATCTTTAGAGATTGACACTCAAACTCAAAAATTTCATTAAAAATTGTCAGAAGCAGCACAAACACGAACTTGATCTGTAACTTCTCATAACATAGCAATAAACCAAGTTTCAGTTATATACCGTATGGTGAAGGAGAACGAAAAAGTCTTGAAAAGCTGATATGTTTGTATTTCATAAGCTGAAATGGGACATAACTCCATCAAAAATGTATGCAAAAACCCGAAACTTGAACTTGGCCTGTAATTTTCCATAACAAAGCAATGTACCAATTCTCAGTATAATATCTTGAAAGACTGCGAAAAAAGTGCGTAAAACTAATATTTTTGGTATTTCGTAAGTCATAACTCATAACATGGCATAACTCCATCGAAAATTGACGAAAATGTGTTAAACTTGAACTCGCTCTGTAACTTCGTATACTAAAACGATGTACCGATTTCCCCCTTAAATATCTTGAAGGAGTGCGAAAAAAGTGCGTAAAGCTGATATTTTTCGTATTTCTTAAGTCGAAAATAGGCATAACTCCATCAAAAATTGACGCATACGCCTGAAACTCGAACTTACTCTGTAACTTCTCATAACAAAGCAATGCACCAATTCTCAGTTGAATACCTTGAATGACTGCGAAAAAAGTGCGTGAAACCAACTGCGCCAGACGGACAGACAGACAGACGGACAGACAGACGGACAGATAGACGGACGGACGGACAGACAGACGGAGTGCAAACCTATAGCCCCCCCCCCACACACCCCCGGTTTTACCGGTAGGGGACTAATAAAGAATGTAATGTATTTGCCCTTACATGGCATCACATACCATCGCTTGAGCAGACACAATAGTGGCGATCACTGTTCAACATTTACGCGATATTAAAAAGCAGATAATTACGATACAGATAAGGAAATGTGACAGGATATGAATGATATGGAATCTATCAACCAAAATCTATCGGTACAATACAACATTTGAGATTAGATTAGCATCCCTTTAAAGAGAAGAAGCGATTTGACAATTTCCGGTAAATTTTATATAAAATTTAAGATTTTCACCCAAAAATTTGACGAATCAAAATTATAAATGGAAGTTCTCGAGCCGTAAAATACTTTCAGCCCAATTTCGTTGAAATCGGTCAAAATCATAAAGAGAAAAATCAATTTGAAGACTTCCGGTAAATATGATTTTCTCCACAAAATTGACAAATCAAAATTATGAATGGTTGTTCTAGAGCCGATAACCATAAGATCCTTTCAGCAAAATTTGGTTGCAATCGGTCAAAATAATAAGAAGACGCAATTTGACAATTTCCGTTTAATTTTTCATAAAATCTAAGATTTTCACCCCAAAAATTGAGCAATCAAAATTGAAGCTCTGATTGAATCAGAAGTTCTAGAGCCTACCACCATACAATTCATCTAGTCAAATTTATTTGAAATATGTCAAGCAGCCAAGGAGGAGTAGCACTTTGACCATTTCTGGTAGATTTTTCATAAAATCTAAGATTTTCGACCAAAAAATAGACCAATAAAAACTCTGAGTACAAGTTCTAGAGCGTACCATTAAATGATCGTTCGAACCCAATCTGGTTGAAATCGGTCAAGCTGTTAAGGAAAAGAACCGATTTGACAATCTCTGGATTTTCACCCAAAAATTTAATGAATCAAAATTCTGAGTGGAAGTCCTAGATACGTTTCAGACCAATTCTCACCCAAAAATATCTAAAATCAAAATCTTGAATGGAGTTTCTACCGCCTACTATTACATGATCATTCTAACTCAGTCTGGTTGAAATCGATCAAGCTGTTAAGGAAAAGAACCGATTTGACAATTTCTGGTAAATTTTTCATAAAGTTTAAGATTTTCACCTAAAAATTTAATGAATCAAAATTCTGAATGGAAGTCCTAGATACGTTTCAGACCAATTTGGTTGAAATCTGTCAAAAGAAGCAATTTGACAATTTCCGGTAAATATGCAATAAAATCTAAGATTTTCACCCAAAAATATCAGAAATCAAAATTTTGAATGGAGTTTCTACAGCCTACTATTAAATGATCATTCTAACTCAGTCTGGTTGAAATCGATCGAGCTGTTAAGGAGAAGAAACGATTTGACAATTTCTGGTAAATTTTTCATAAAATTTAAGATTTTCTCCCAAAAATTTGATCAATCAAAATTCTGAATGGAAGTTCTAGAGCTTATCACCATAGATTCGTTTCAGAACCAATTTCGTTGAAATCAGTAAAAATGGTAACGAGAAAAAGCAATTTGACAATTTCCAGTAAATTTAAAATAAAATCTACGATTTTCAGCCCAAAAATTGACAAATCAAAATTCTGAATGGAAATTCTAGGGCCGATAACCATATGTTCCTTTCAGCAAAATCTGGTTGCAATCGATCAACATAGTAAAGAGAAGAAGCAATTTGACAGTTTCCTGTAAATTTTTAATTAAATCTAAAACTTTGGCAAAAAAAATTGATGGATCAAACTTCCGAATGGAATTTCTGTAGTCGTGCATGATATGACCCTTTGACCCAAATCTGATTAAAATCTGCATATTAGTTAAGGTGGAGTAGTATTTTAAAGCAAAAGTTGAAGGACGATGGACGGACAGACGACGGACGGTCGCCACGGCATAAGCTCACTTGACCCTCCAAACCAGGAGAGCTAAAATCATAGTAAATGTTATGATGGCATTTCCCGAGATCGTGAAGGGAACATAGGGCGCGAGACATACGCCTGGTCTATCAGACTTGGTTTACGCACGCACACACGCACTCACGCGCGCACGCTCGCCTATACACGCGCACGCACGCATATATGCACACGCACACACGCCCACGCATCGGCCCGCGGGCAGGTAAGTACGCGTTGAAAATCTGAATCGTTTTGAGCGGCAGGTTAGTGCCATGTGCTCGTGTGCATACAATCTAAGCATATTTGGTCTCTGGGCCTATTTCATGCAATTCCACCATGCCCGTGCACCAAGGCATCAAAATTATCCCATAGGGCCTATAGCGTTAATTGTTAAATATTTGGAACATATTTGGGTCTTCTTCTTCTTCTTTTCGATCACTGGTATCACACTTGGAGAGCCGTTCTCAAGATGAAATCTGTGGTTTTCTGCAGTTCTTCCACAGTCCCATACAGCTTTTCAAGAAAAGAGGTTGACAAGGGCCAGATCTCTTCTCTCAGCAGCTGATACGTTCTGCAACATTGAAGTATGTGCTCTGTGGTCTGTTCTGCTTCTACACAAGGACAAGCGGGCGATGTCGTAGGGTGGAGCCGCCTGTACATGTGTTGGTTTAGTCTGTTATGTCCAGTTCCGAGACGAAAAATGGTCACTTGCTCTGGCCTCGAGAGATGATAGTAGGCATCTTCTGATTGAAGTGTTCTATAGAGTGACTTGATGATAGTCTTCATCTCTGTATGTGTAACCATGTTTTCTGTCTGATTCTCTTCTGCACCCACCTTTGCCATCTTGTCTGCTTCCTCATTTCCTTGGACTCCACAGTGTGAGGGGATCCACTGCAATGCTATCCGAAAGCATTTGATGGTTTGTAGTGCTTCTTCAAGTTGTGGCAGCTTACCTTTGGTGATAGCCTCAAGGACGGAGCGGGCATCAGATAAAAAGACAATCTGTGTAATAGGGTCTGCTGTTCTGCTGATGGTATTAGCTGCATGGACCAGTGCTTCGACTTCAGCTCTGTGGTTTGTGCAGTGTTTGCCTGTCGGTATTGCAGCTGACTCATGTTGTCAGTTTGGATACTGTATGTGCAGTCCGGCACCTCCGCTCCTAATTGCATCTTTGGCTGATCCATCTGTGTAGATCCTTATCCATGTCTCCTGAGGGTACATTTCTTCCAGCATGGCTAGGGTCAGGGCCTTCTTGCTCACATCACTGTGTTCATATTTGGGTTATCTGAGGCAGTAGTGTCTTCCAATCCAATGGACCTTTCCAGTTTTAACTATGCCTCATCCACCTCTAGCTAAGCTCCACCCACAATTCGCCGTGTTTGGATTGATCGATTCCCGAATTCCCTAATTATCAATTTGCTGGTGAATATTTTGCAACTAATTTGACTGGGTGCTCTTGCTCGTAGCAAAATATTCAACAGCTTATTTATTAAATACTAAAGACATACAATTTGTTCAACAACGCATAGTCCGTCTTCAAATATGCGTTCGTGACGTACTTATCTACGTCATTCATGACATCACAATGACGTCATTCATTATGATGTCATTCTACACTCCACGTAGTTGATAATGACGTCATATGATGGATGGATAAAGTGGAACGGTCCATTATGTTCAAAATATCCAACATAGCATTTCTTGCTAACTAACATCTCTAGTTTCGCTTTGGAAACACGTTGCGTTAGTTCTGGGCCGTAGTGTACACACAAAATAAGTTAACTCTTTGAACACTGACTCAATTTTAAAACAAACATAACGGTAAGCTGTTGAATATTTTGAAACTAATTTGGCCGAAACCTATCGGTCATAGGCATGAACAGCTCCCAGTCAAAATAGTTTCAAAATACTCAATAGAATATTTATTTTTAAAAACCAAGGAGTTTGGAGTTTTTGGACTTTCGGTTCCAAAGGGTTAAAGCCGACAAAAATTATAAGTGAAAAATTAATAAAGTATGTAACTCCAATTTTAATTTTATTCATAAAAGGTATGCTATATTACATAATATGGGTTTATATTTTCATTTTTTTCGTCCAGTAATGGTAATCTTAGGCCGTGTTCTCACTAGAGACGTAATCCGGAATAACGCTATACTTCAGTATGGCGTTATTCCGGATTAAGTCTCTAGTGAGAACACGGCCTTAATGTAATGCATTTGGATCTTCCTGTATGTAGGCGTAACGTGGATCCGGATTGGATCAAATTCTGGATCAATGGATATCTCCGAAACTAATGGTCAAATTTTAACACAAGAAAAGATGTGAACATACACTATGATTCCATAACCTTGGCAGGGATCCGGAAAAAAACCCGCAAGATTAAAATATCTTTACAATGTAACAAAAACTGTAGGGCCATGGTTTGCATACAATCTCTGATTGCTGTTACTTCATGTATCCCAACCGCCATATCAATGCAATATATAATACGCTATTGTGTAGCATATTCAAAATATAGAGAGCAGACATGATTGATGTGGGTCCTTTGATTTCCATCTAAGCAACACATTGATGCTTCTTCGATCGTTGTAAGAACAACTTAGGCGCTTTCTCTCCCTCTTTCCATATTTATATTAATATCCGTCCTCAAAGATAGTGGTTGGAATTTTCAACCTCGGCCAAGTGCAATACAATTAACCCGTCTAATAACGGAGTCCTGCATTTGGCACCACACGGTGGCAGTTCTTTAAGAATGACGATGGCAAGAACACCGTCTTTTAATGAACCACTATTCTCTGGCCAAAGGATATACGATAGCGAATGAATTATATTAGGCGAGCAGGTGTCGTTAGTGACCTCTTCTTGATGGCCCATACGACGTCTTTTACGAAGAAAGCATAACTTATGGCCATGTTATGCGGTATTCAGAACCAACCGAAGAATCGCGGAGACGTGCTTAGACTAATTACTTTAAAATGCGTAGGCGATTCTAGCACGATTCTTCTTTGTGTACGTGGGTGGTTCTTCTGTGTGGGCGGTTCAAAGTTTCCTACAACAACAGAAGAGTCCTACGGCACAAACGAGTAATCGTCACGACATAATTACAGATGGTGGTAGAGGGGTGGGGTGGGGGTGGGGGAGGGGTTGCGGGAGTGAGCGAGATGGGAAGAGGGAGGGGTAAAGAGGAGAGAGATG
This sequence comes from Chaetoderma sp. LZ-2023a, assembly GCA_034401795.1. Lineage (NCBI taxonomy): Eukaryota > Metazoa > Mollusca > Caudofoveata > Chaetodermatida > Chaetodermatidae > Chaetoderma > Chaetoderma sp. LZ-2023a. Next base: position 118,168,695 of record CM067373.1, read on the forward strand.
GGGAGAGATCGATGGAGAGAGAGAGAGAGAGAGAGAGAGGGGGGGGGGGGTAGGCAGCGGAAGAGGCAGAGGGATGGAAGGGAGGGGTGGAGAGGGGGGGGGGTGGGGAGAGGGAGGGAGAGAGGAAGATAGGGAAGTGGAGGGAGGGAGAGAGGCAGGGATTGAAGGAGGGAGGGGAGAGGGAGGGGAGGGACAGAGGATGGGAGAGAGGGTGATTGATGATTTATTACCTTGACTTGGTGGTCAGCACTAATCACTAACCACGCCGCCAAAACGGGATTTATGCGAAATAGCGAAGTTTGTCGATCGTGATTTCGTGTCAATGCTCAGAACTCACAAACATTCTGAATTGTTTTAACTTTATCAATTATTTATTACCGAATGAAAAGAAATCAAAGGTAATGCAGTGTCAATCATATAAGAATTTTAGTAAACAGGAACATTAAAAACAAGAGCAATCTGTGCTTGATCTGGGCAAAATTCAACTTTTGCTTGAAAAAAAATCTAAATCTATCAAACAAGTAATAGGAGGATTTTTTTGCAAAGAATGAATATTAAAGTAAGAGGAACGTGGAGTTGAGCTGGCGCGCATTCGAGCATATTGCGTCTAGCTAGCAGACAACAACCAAATTAAATGTTATAGAATGCTCTGTATATAGGCTATGCAGTGATAAAGCGTTAGCTTTTTACCGCATAGCCATCTGGACTCCTAAATGCAGAATTTAAGGGCCCCGGGCAATTTCAAGGGCCCAGTCTTTTAATTAAGATGCATCGGCACACAAGATCTCCGATTTTAAAACACAGGATATAATAATTGGGGAGTTACTAATGTAGAATGTGTTAAATACTTTGCTTTCAATATTAGCCATTTCACCGATAAATCACACGTATATCAATTTCATGGCAAGCAATCAGAAAATCTGTTGAATATTTTGAACTTTAGGCAGCAATGGCTTCCAGTTACATTAATTTCAAAATATTCAACAGAATATGCGATACATTGTAAAAATTTTACTCTAATGATTGAAAGGGTTAATGAAACTGGCTCAACCTGCAATAGAGTCGTCAGATATATAAAATGATCTGTTCACAATCTTATAATATGAATGGAAATATTTAGGTCGCCACCTGGGCTAGTGAGTTTGAAATTTTGGTAGCCCAGTCTAAAATCTAATAGCCATGGGTTACTGGGTCCCTGCTAATCCTCATCACTGCTATATGTATTTAAATTGTGACTTTTTTAAATTACACTAAGAACATATATTTCTAAAACGAATTATAGTTAATAAAGACACTTTTATAGAAGCATTTGTGAACGTTATGTAGACGTGAGGCATATCCTCAGAGGTTCCTTTAATACTAGATTCCCTTAGTCTGTTGTCCTACATATAGCTTACGGAAAAACGTAAAAATTGTAACTCCAATTATTCAAATACTATTAAATATAAGTTGATCCAGTTTATTTTTAAAACTACCCAGATATCTAGTCTTTGCAAAGAAATTAATTAATTAAATTTAAAATAATTATTCTGTAACGAAACAGAGTCTCTTAAGGACCCACGATTAAGAACATATTTGATTTTATTGAGGTAACATGGTGCCCGACCTTTTGACCATCAAAGTTATTATTCTATTTAATAGAAATACAGAAATAGTTAGCTGATTTTCTGCGCCATAACATGACAAGAGCATTATTTCTGTTTATTAGAGGTCATATATTTGATCTACACATAAACTACTTTCCCTATGTAAGAATTGTGGGGAATTTTTACTGCAGATGATAGGATATGTAACGTTGGAATATAAAACCGCTTGTTAACTAAAATGTCCGGGTTTGACAAAAATTACGTCGATTCTAACTGGGCTCGGTGTTCGACCACGAGTGTGTAACACCCTCAGTAAGTCCTTCACTTCCGGAACGCGACAACGCAAAATTCAAGAACCAAGTCAAGATTTGCTGACCGGTCAGTCGCGAAAACTCACTCTCGTAAATTCAGTAGCGAAGACGTACCCCAAGCTAATTGGCAACTAAACTACTGCAGTGCTTACGGGAAGAATTATGAAAAGTCCAGGGGTCATCCAGTTTTCATTCACGCGGTCGCCTGGCAGCAGTTGTTAACCATCGGATATACATTCTTGATCGGAAACGGCTTGTTAGTCGATCAGCACCCATCCATCATTACCCACACTATTGCTAGAAAGTACAGCGCGCGAGCGAGCTCTTTTGCTGCTGTCGCAGAACGATGTGATCCCTGAACATATTGGAAGAAATTTATGAACGGCTCTCCGAGAACCATGGCTCTAGAGTATATGCTAGATCTCGGTTAGTCCGATCAATTTTTCCGGGGAACCGTTAGCTCACTACTCGTATTAATGACCCTTTCACAACACGCGTGGGCGTTGTAACACAATTTCATTCAATACACATAGCAGACGATAGCTAGGAGTACTGAATCGTGGCGCGTAGTTCAAATTCCGCTGACTCTTAATTTTCAAAACGAGTTCTAATGAAAGTCGATTCCATAAGCTTTGAGTTTCTAGGTGTTCTTGATGGAAATAATTAAAGGCGCACGTACATTCACGCCAGAATGCCTGAAACTAAAATGGTTAAAATTGTATACTTCTAGAGGCTTGACAGTTGAAGTTGACAGTCTGTGAATGTGTTACATCCATATGTTCCTTGTATTAAAAAAACACAAGTTAGAAACGCAGTCAGAATCAATACGCTATTACACGTACATGCATTTAAAGATACATTGCCTGATAAATCTATAACGATTATGTACGGAATTGAGTGCTGCTTCTAGTTTGTCAATACTAGCATTATGATTTGATCTTCCATTGTTAAAAATACAATCAATAACCAAGAAGATGGGAATTAGAATTCTGAAAATATTAAAAACGTAGCAAGAAATTTGAAAGCAGATTTCACTACCGTTTCACGTAGAACATCACATTACATCGTGGTTTATTGACCCAGATATGTGTGCTATAAGTGATATGTTGTGGATATGTCAGACGCCATTGTCCTATCGCACGGTCTCGCCCTTCCACTAACGAACTCGTATCAAGTCCCAAGCGTGCGGCTTGCACGCTTTTGATGTCTGTACTAAGTTCAAGAAACTTCATAAATGAGGTCAGCCAACTGCCACCTAATAAAATTGCCCGTTTATTATCATACTATTAATATACGCCCAATCACACCGCTTGAGATTCGTGTCTTGCGAGCTCTCCATCGATATTGATACGAAGCCATGCCTCTATTTTTAGATTGATAGCATGATTGAAGTAGGCAGAAATCTGATTGGGTGCTTCCAACCCACCAGCGTAATGTTACTTCACATAGTAAAAGCTCAAATGTTTGAAAGTACGGCCTCAAACGGCGAAGCTATGTGAGTGGGCGTATGTTAGTACAATGGTCAGAAGCCGAATTTTTTAAAGTGTTCCCATAATTTTTTTTTGGCGGGTTGGATCCTCTGCGTCTGCTTAAACAAGGTCAATTGAATCTCTGGAGCTGCAGGTTCTGATTTTTTTTATATTGTCCGTGTTTCTTTTCGGATCACACTCCAGGTTGTAAAATCCTAGTCTCTGGTGACACCAGTGTTAAGATTTGAGCCAAATCGGACCAGTAGTTTCCGAGATATCTACAGGTACAGAATCTGATCCAATCCAGTTTTAGATTGTTTTATCTGGATCACGAGTAAAATCTGGAAATCCTCTTGCGCGGGAAGTTCCTTCATTGCGTTAAAATTTGAGCCAAATCGGAGCGGTAGTTTTCTTTAGATAAATCCCCGAATAAGCTTTTGTGGCTGGCTAGTTAGCTGACTGGCTGACTGACATAACGGTTTATTGAGCTGCTAACTGCAGGTAAAAAATTTTTTAATTCACAGCTAGAGACACACGGTGAGAAGGTGGGTAATCGAAGTCGAGCAGCGGCAGATAACTCACTCATGGGAAATTGGCAAGCATTCACTTTGAATGTGTGTTGTTTAAAGCAATGTGCAAAGCATGTTAAAAGATGTTCTTTGCGCCGGGATAGTATAATATGACGGTTTTTCATGTAATTGTGCATCCATGAGGAGGCTGGCAAAATATGATTCTACATACCAGTGTTTAGTAGCCCAGGAGCTGAGTTGACAAAATAAGGTCGACCCACCACTAATTGTAACGCACGGTTTTACACTTGTATTATGTTTCAACATCATCCCTGAACAACATACCTAAAGTTTACCAAAATATAACAACGGGAAGGAATATAAATTTTACAAAATACCGCACTTTCGCGAAAAAAACCCTGCTAGATATGAAAAGTAGGATTTTGGTTTTCTCTCCAAATCGTGTCATAATACATATCAAATTAAAGCCCCGAATTGATTAATATAGGCAACACATGTATTCAACAGCTAGGGTGTGAAAATGGCCTTGAATACGCAGTCGGGGGAGGGTGTGTGTGTGGCGGGGGGGGGGGGGGCGGGGGGGGGCATGGAGGTTGGGGGGAGGGGGGTGTCGGCTGATGATCTTAACGACGTGCATCTAGAAGTTAAATATTTCAGTTCTCTTTTATGTTATTAAATTTCCCGCGACTATTTATCCAATCTAGCTCATATAATAATACAAGGTACAATGATCCCGTAAGTTACGAATGCCAAATTCTGAATAAGTTGAATTTCACAAATCGAAATATGTAGGAATTTTTAATTTGTTTTAATAATATACGGGCCGGGGTAATTTGATAAAAGTGTTAATCAAAGTAAGTTGGAAATGAATTTTCGCTTATATCGCTATCTAACAATCAACGCATTGTCGTCTGCTATGATATAGTAAACAGTTTCATAAATATGTGGGTACTTTCAGCTCGTTCCTAGCTATTGACCATGCCATGCCTTATAACGACTATCCCGAATAAAAACCCAAATAAACAAAATATATAAAAGATTGTAATGTTTCCTTTGATATGTAATAAATACTGGTTAACCTGTAATTTATCTATTAATCTTAATATACAGCTCTGAACGCACCAGCTGTATTTGTATGGCATTCTGTAAATTCAATCCATTTAGTATACCATACATTAAAACCTGTCTGTATATAGCAATCATTATTTTGACTCAACACTCGCAGTTCAATGCAAGATGGATATAGGTCAACAATGTGCCCTATGTAATAAGTCATAGACCAATGCACAAGAAACTGTTTCTGTTACAGAAAAAGGTGCTCAAGGTATTTCTCGTGCCAGTGAAGCCAGAGGAAAAGATTTACAAATTGTACCAGGCTAGACTGTTTATACAGATTGTCGACGAAAGTACGTTAATCCAAAACTAATTGAACTTGAGCAAAAACAGTTTGTACAAACAAACGTGGCAGCTGAACACACCCTGCGATCTGATGAGTAGACCTTTAGTTATAGAGAGCACTGCCTGTTTTGTGGGCACTCTACTATGCGCGATGGCGTGAGAGTAGGTAGTGATGTCTGTGAAATTAAAACAAAAAATTGGCAAAAGTCTATAGAAGAAGGTTGCTCGATACGCAAGGATGAATGGTCTACTAAAGTACTGGTACTACGAATCGTGTATGCCCGGGATTTGTTCACGGTAGATGACATGTACCACTTTAGAACAATGAGACAAATGCCTCAATCTGCACTAACACCCATAAATGTAAATTTCAAGGTAGGCCACAAGATGCAGAGAGGCATAAATAACACTTTCATTAGAGTAACACAATACCTGTAAGAAAACGACGATGAACAAAATACGATTGGCAATCTCATTGATAAAATGGCAGACTTTCTTGGCGACTTCGATTGCAAGCCTTACGGATTTACCCACAAGAAATCAAAGTTACAGGAACATTTTGGTAAAAAAACCGTTATTGTTGCTAAAGTCAATGGGAAGTCAAACGTTGTTACATTCAGGGACACGGCCAAGGCAGTATTACATGACTTCTACTCCACTCCCATGTGTGATGATCCTGAAGAAGATAAAATGCGTATCATAAGAACAGCTGCTGGACTAATTAAGAATGGCATCAAATCCATACCCATATGCATGATATGTATCCCACAACAACATAACTAGTAGATATCAATAAAGCCTTGGAATTCATTCCACATTCCCTGAGGTCTCTTCTCCAACTTGTTATATTCGGAAAGGATACTCATCGTAAAATTGCATCGATTGGTCAGGCCATAGCACAAGCTGCAAGACCAATAGTCATTTTGGCCCCACTACAAATAGGACTTAGCATACAGCTACATCACCATTTTGGATCCAGATTCCTGATTGACACTCTCTTTCAGCATGGCCTTTGTAGCGCTTACAAAGAAGTAAAAATGTTTGAAAGAATTGCAGCGGTCGTTCAAGGCATTGATATACCTGGATACATACCAGGACAATTTGTTCAATTTGTTGTTGAGAACGTGGACTACAGCATTCGGAGTATTGACGGGCTGAACATCCTCCATGGAATGAGAATTATTGCCACCACAACATCAGGAGCCACCACTAGTAGACACGTCTCAAAAGTCGTTGTAATTAAAGAAGATATAGCAGAAGTCTGGAGGATTGATATACAGTATCTAAACTTAGAGTGTAATGTCTTAGATCATGTACAATATGAGCTGATATATGAGGTTGACAATGAAGACGGAACAGCACATATCGATGTCTTCTGGAAGATTTCAATCCTACTTATATAACCTAGATCAGCATGGTCAGGTATGATGCAACTTGTCCATGGCGGGGATCATCCATGTAATTCAGCAATACATTTCATGCCAATTATTGACATTAAATCAACTGATATGACATGCATCTACTCCACTTTAATGTTTGTGTGTAAACAGGCCAGCAGATATGACTTCACACCAATCATAACGTTTGATCAGCCATTATGGTGGAAGGCTATGACAATTGTAGCTCGCGGGCTATCGTCGGGTCGTTCTGGTACAAAGTACCCGCCCGTCATGCCACACGTGCATGATGAATGAGGGGGCTGGCTAGCTCCGAGTCTCGGGGTTCCAGATCCCGTGGGACATCACTCCATGAAATACATAGACCGGCTCCTAAGGCCAGTGGAACTCAATCATTCTGATGGGGCGTGTGACCATTGCCGCTAAGATTAAACTGCATGGTGTCATCCCAGCCATTAGTGTCACCGGTATGTCATGTCTTTCCATGTTAATTTAAACTATGGTGAATGATATATATATATATATATATATATATATATATATATATATATATATATATATATATATATATATATATATATATATATATATATATATATATATATATATATAAAGAGAAATAGCAATTTGTCAAACAAGGGTAGATTGTTTGACGGTGTATGAACATATACTATAATACATAAAGTAGAGCTAGCTAATGTACTTTGCACGTGGGGTCGCCGGAGGTACCACACAGATTCGTAAATCCGCAAAGGTATTCCCGCAAGGGAGGCATCCGCACAATGAGGGCAGTGATTAACTTAATGTAAGCTATTATACCTTCATGATACAAATGAAAAAGACTCCAGATGTTACAAGAGGGCCATGCCGCGCATGGGCCCTGGTCACCTAGATGCTACCTGTTAGTGCGAGATGTAATAGCCTTGTGCGGGCCTCCGTCACAGGATATCTCGCTTATGCGAGAGGCAAGTGCCTCACATGGGCCTTCATCACAGGAAAATGCCTTCGACGCTGGAGCGGAGGAAAAGAGCTGGAAAAAAGGGGCACTCTTCTGTTCAACAAAAATGCAAGGGAAAAAGACCATCCTAGTCAAAATCTAATTAACGTGATGCATACTGGTTTACGTGAAGACGGGGCGAGCGACTCCCGGAGGATTCACAAGTCCCCGCCTTATGTCATTCCAAGATACTGCATTGGTAGGTGCCACTTTTATTTATGCGGGCCTTCTGCCATTCCTAACCTACCATTTAGGTTTTAGAAACAAGCACTAGTTTAGGCCACAAGTGGCAAAGATTCCTACCCATCATTAGACATGGCTATCCAACGGGCACAGACGCCCCGCTTCCCGTAGGTTGCCTTAGAAAGCATTTACCTCCATGAATAGTGGCGTACATGTTACTCCACAACACATCTGAACTGGGTGAGACTCCAGATGCCCTGCTTCGTAACCACATAAAACATCACTGGACGCTGGCTATATTTTACACAGGCAAATTTAATGACTGACATATCGTTACGGTGGGGGTAGAGAGACGAATATCCACCGTGAGTGTCCTTCCCGTACGGGCGTGGCAGATTCCAAGATCTTGCCCAGACACTTCACCGGGTTGGGTGGAGATGCACCTCTCGTCCGTCACCGATCCTATGGACCTAACTATTGATCTGGCATTAGGTTTATATTCCAATATGCCCAATATTCACTGCGGGCTGGGAATAATAATAATAATAATAATAATAATAATAATTATAATAACTACATGTTTTCGCAGTGTTTTCCTTCCTTGGCAAAGTGTCTAACTACTAAGTATCCGAATATACAGTGGGAGATGTATGTAAGCCCACATTTTGGCCATCACTGCTTGAAAACCTCCGATAGTTTCCCAGAGTCAGATCAGTACAACATGCGGGTGGGATATCCAAATAATTAAGAAGCCTTGTGGCTGAGTGGATCATGGAAAGAGGCCCTATAGGTATTTGGCCAATTTTACACAACCTTGCCGGTGTGCGGGGCTACATTACCACACAGCTGGAAAAGAGGCGTACACTATATGTCTCCTAATGAGGAAATTGTCCTTGACAACTTTAACCTATCCTATCGAGCTGAATAGTCAAGATTAGTCGATAGCATGCCCAGCTCAAATATATAGAGCACGGTCAGCGACCTCAGTGTAAAATTGTTGGTGGCGGGAATAAGTGATGCGTATATTGTTGCTGCATAGTATTTCCTAGCGTACTGCAGTCCAAAGTTTTATATAAAATAAGCAAAACATGGTGTAGTTCGGATCGACCGGTCAGGTACCGACCGTACCAGCTAAGCTGGGTACGTGCCACCCATCCTGGGTTCGTTTCGTGAACACCCCCCCCCCTGGGTAGAGCCATAAGCGTATATGAGCCTATGAGAGAGATCGCGTTGCGAAAACGACTAAGTTCGTTAAAGCGCATGATGCGCATGCGCACGTCTAGATGCTATTTTTGATCGAGCACATAGTTTACGACCAAGATAGGATGGTGCTTTTAGTGTACCAAGATGGTATCCTGTAATCCTTTTTGATTACCTGTTCTTGTTAAATCTGGCATTAATCAAGACTAGAATTCGACGAGCTTTCTAAATCTGTAAACCATTTCAAAATCGGTTAAGAAATGGCTGAGTTATCCACGGAAAACTCTGTTTGATTATCTTCAAAATATTGTCGTGACGTCATAACCACGTGAACGCAGAACTTCTAGAATGTTCTAGAACATTCGGCTGCGCTATTATTAGGTACACGCTGATTGGCTGTTGCTCGAACGATGATTGGTTGAAGCCTGCGCCTGCGACGTCACGAGAAGTATAAAAGGAGACGTGATCCAGAGATCGAGAGCATCCTCGGCCAGGGGCCGAACAGGTTGGATCTGTAAAGGCTACTATCAGCGCAACAGACAATATGCGTATTACTTCGCTATGTGTCAGGTTTTTCTCCCATAGCTGGTAGTTGCCCAACCCACCGCACTAAAACAATTTTGTAACTCCCTACTTACGGGAGTAATTTGGAACTTTCTGATTACTGTTCACTATTGTTCAATATCTACTTCGGAACACAAATTTGCGGTGAGGCCTTTATGGCCTGAATATGTGATTCTACAGATGTAAAGGCAGGATGTTCTTTGATGGATGACTCGCTGGATCTGCCGGCCACGCCTAAAAGTGGTATTTCAACTGTCACCGCACTAATATCATGTAGGTTCTTCTAACTTTCGACCGCAGCAAGTACACTCTGCCCGGCGCGTCTTCAGCACCGTGAAGCTTTGTTTTGTATCTTTGTTTGCCTCTGACAACCCCCGCTTGTGATCGGGTTCTTTACAACTTCCATCCGTGCCATCGGTGTATGGGAACTTTCTTCACCACAGTAGTACTATCGTATCTTTTGCTGACTGCTCGTTAGACATCCTATTAGGCTTACAGTGCTGAGCGATGTCCTCCCGCCATGAGTGTTCTTGCAGAAATCCTGTTTGCGGAAAACAGCTTGCGGGAACCAACCTGCTGGAACTTTCCAGCTTCCTGAGAATGCATCAACGCACGTCAACTATGGAATGACATATCAATTTCAGTAACATGGTAGCCTAACTTAAGAATGACTAGAGAGTATTCAAGTAGCTATACTTCACAGTTGAATTATTTCTCTATATGAATTTCGTTAGTTATATTGTATCCGTAAGAACGGACCCGATGACTAAAAGGTACAGTAATGGTCCTAGGACTGCTAGGTATAATTTCTGTATTTTGTTTATAGTTATTCTCATTTTCCTCAATGTGTTGCTAACTGCACTATAGTAGGTTCCTTAACCTGTACTAATATATTTAACTTTGATCATTTGATACCGTTTTGATTGTTCTGGTTAGATTATGTATATATATATATATATATATATATATATATATATATATATATATATATATATATATATATATATATATGGCCAGTGGCCATCAGTTCATATGTTTTGCTTATATATAGAAAATATAGGACTGCAGTGCACGTAGGAAACACCACTTATATATGCAACACTTTCTTCCGCCACCAACAATTTTTCACTGAGATCGCTGTCCGTGCTATAACTCTGTTTAACCCGGCAAGCTACTGACTAAACCTCTTCTATTCAGCTCGATAGGATAGGTTCAAAATGATTAGAGACACTTTCTTCATTGCATACTCTGTAATGTACTCTTCTCTTTCGGCAGTGCGATAATTTGGCCCCGCACTCCGGTAAGACTCATAACTCCAAGATGTTGTCTCTCTTCATGCTCCACTCAGCCTTGTGGCTTCTTAATTGTTTGGATGTCCCTATCCGCACCATGGCCTGATCCGACTCTGGGAAACTATTGGGGTTTCCGAGTGGTGATGGCCAGGGTGTGGTGTCACATACATTTCCCTTGTATATTTGGATACTTAGTAGTTAGCACTTTAGCCAATGTAGGAAAGCACTGCGAAAACATATATTAATTATTATTTTTATTACTGAACAAACCTCGCGCACCGCAGTGAAAAATTGGGCGACTTGTATATAAACCTAATGACAGGTTAAACGGTTAGTTCCATAGGACCCGGTGATGGGCGAGATACGTATCCCCACCGAATTCCATAAGAATATCTGGGCATGATATTTAGATCTGCCATGCCCTTATGGGAAAGACATTTACGGTGGGTATTCGTCTCTCTCACCCCCACCATAACGATAGGACAATGGTCTAATAATGCTTTCGTGAAAAGTAACCTATGTCTTGCAACGTTTTATGTGGTTATGGAGCGGGATGTCCAGATTCTTATCCAGTTCGGAGATCTTACTACGTAACATGTATGAGCGCTGTCTTCAGTATTGATGTCGTGGGACATCTGTTCTCAAAGACAGCTGTGTCTAATAGCTAGGTAGATACCAGCCAGTTGCGGCCAAAAATAAAATAGTTCTTGTTTTGAAAAGAACTAAACACTAATTAAGCAAAGCAGAAGGCCCGCATAAATAAAGCAGCATCTACTAACTCAGCATACTAAAAATCACATGAGACGGTGACGAGGGAATCCGTCTTCACGTAAAACAGCACGCAACCCTATAGTCATAATCTCACTAGGTATGGTCTTTTGTTTCTCAGGCATTTTTGGTTGAAATATTAGTGGGCCCATTTTTGCTTACTACTCTTCTCCCGCTTTAAGCCGTGGCGACACCTTCCCAAGACGGAGGCCCGTGTGAGGCACTTACCTCTCGCAAGGATTCAGCGACGACGGTCCACGTGAGGCTAATACTCCTCACCCAAACTAGCACTAGGAGTAGTGCCCGCGTGAGGCACATAACTTTTCGTCCGAGATAACCTTCTTCCTTTCAGCTTAGAGGTATAATAACTTATATTAAGTTAATTAGTTAAGTCTCGTGTATGGGAGCCTCCCTTGCGGGGATACCTCTGCGGACGTATGAGTCTGTGTGGTACCTCCGGGAGCTCCATGTTTAAAAGTTCATCTACCTGTCTCTATGTCTCGTATTTTCGTCTGCTTTTATTGTAGTTTTATCTAGCATATTTATAATTGTTTAGGTAAAATCATTGTATAGACTTATATTTTTAGGGCACCAAATCAAATCTTGCAAGTCCATAGATCACGAAATTGCTATGGAGGGGCATACTGGTGACACAAATTCTTGGGATGAGACAGTTGTGTTTAATGTTCACGATGATGGTCGCATGGCCCCAGCAGAACAATGAGTTCCAGCGGCCTTAGGAGCCAGTTTTTGTTACCCGCAGGGCAGTCTTGTATAAGGTCCATCACCCCGAGACCGGATGCTAACCAGTGTCATCACTTGTCGTGCACTTGTGGTGCAGCAAGTCGACATGATACACCGGAACGGCCCGACACTACCCAGCGAGCTACAAGTGTCGCCCGATGTGGGGCTCGAAGAACATCATTAACCAACCGCAGCGAACTCACGCCTACACCATATAGTGAGCTCAATTCAATACCTTCTCCATTCAGCGAGGACTCCCTCGATCAAGCGGTAGTGTCATATGATGGATTTTCAGCTCACATGCTCACCGACTATGTCAGAAATTCAGCGGAATCAACAACCCCGCACTATACCCTGTTTTCACCTGTTAGTGACGGCACCTTTTGGGATGCCTCACAGGCGGGAACAGAGTTCAGAACCATATTGGACATCCGCGACAGGCCACCACCAACAGGGCCGAATCATGGACGACCCCGACAAAGACCCGATTACGGGCATCTCAATAACCCTTCAGACTACTATCGTTCACCCGTATCATCTACGGAGACTATATGGCCGGGGTATAATCCACAATACAGACAACCTCCCACACCGCCCTCTTCTAGCGCAACGCTATGCTCAAGGGGCACACCACGGCTTTATCGGGAGGAATCGGTACCACCATTTCGCCGGTATATCAGTCACGCAACACATCACAACCATCAGCCGACTGCACCACCACCATATGAGGAATATCAGTCCTCACCTCGGGGAGAATGCCCACGTAATCTTCACAACAATCCGCCTGCCATCCATAGACTGATGCCGGTCTATGGCTCTGCAACCGGGGCAGACTCATTAAATTGAAGTACACGTGTCCTAGCTCCTTGGCATCAGCATCGATGGGAGACACCAACACCACCACCACCACCACCACCACCACGACCAGCCTCAGCATATTAGTCCGATTCTCAGATACCTGCACCGCCCGAATTTCAGCCACTTCATTCTTCCCACGGTCTTTGCCGAGTCATCCTCCCTCCCGAATTTAGTGGGGAGAATGACTGAGCCAATTATAAAATAAAGTTCGAGATCATAAGTTGGACTAACCACTGGAATAATCAACAAATGGGTGAATATCTTGCCGCAAAACTTTCTGGAAAAGCCCTTCAAATTCTTGCGGATCTTGGAACTGATTACACACCCACCTACACACAATTGGAACGAGCATTGACGGAGCGATTTGGCGACACATCCCTCGGAGAAACCAGTTGTCTTCAACTCAAGAACCTCCGACGACGTGTGGGAGAAACTCTTCCGGAGTTAGCTAGCCGAATCAGGAGGCTAGTTACCCGCGCATATCCGAGCACCAATACGGAGGGCGTGATCCATTTGCATCTCGACATTTTATCGATGCATTGGGCGGTGAGGCTGCCCTGAAAGAAAAGCTATATCTAGGCGACCACGGGGGGTTGGGCCCAATTAATGGCAACTGCGGTTCGTATAGAGAACTTTCTGGAGAGGGAGAAGATTAACTGACGCCAACTCCATCCTATCAACGAGATAGAGGGTGCAGTTATTGCCCCGCCCGCTAATGCTCCCCCAGTTCATCAACACCAACGGAACAGACATCACCACCAGGTATACAGAATTCCAATCAGAATCAAGTGCCTGGAGGAAGGGGGCGCGCCCATAAAGGAAACTCCAACGAGGCCCCCGGGCGTGGGAACCAGCGAAACAACAACAATAACGGCAACATAAGAGAATGGATAGACGAGATTAATAAACAAATCTCAGCACTCACAAATTTAGTTACGACACTTAGCACCAACCTCGCCACCACGAAGTTTAGGACAACAAACACCACCAGCACTGCACCACCACTGAACACCTGTTTTGGATCCGGTCAGCCAGCCCATTGGATGGAGCAGTGTCCTAACCGACCTCCCTCTACAACGCCTGCCCCTGACCACAGCACACCACAACCAGAGAAGCAGTCAAACTCCTAAGGGCACCGAATTACACCGAGTCACCTCTGTGCCCGTATCCGCCTCCCAGCTCAACTGTGGCCTTCGTACAACAATGTTCAGTGACTATCATCCACCAGAAACAGCTTTCACACCAGCACCCAAATGCACGGCTTCACATATGTCAATGCCTATGTTGCCTCCCCATCCGCAGCAATGACATCCCGTTTTTTTCACCATACACAACAAGCCTTCTTTCCTATGTAAAACGGCAGTGGTAGGTTGTAGCACCTCTGCTGAAACAACGTTTTTGCAGGCACCACGTCCCGCCACCAAGACACTAAATTATCTGTGTCCTTTGGTGGTAAGCAGAACACCACCTCATCCAACATCACCTCCCGCATCCACAGACAGTAGCGACTCAGGAGAGACGATTCACTCCGTTTCATGGATCCACAAGCGCCGACATAGACAGAGAAATGCACGCCCCTGGTGGCAGCGCTGTTTCTTCTGTGCTTCACCAAAACATCCCATGAAGCATTGCAAGAAATGGCTCACACAGGTGGACCTTATCCGTCATCATGTGCGCACCACTGTCTACACCAATGCAGCCTACACAGAAACGGCAACAACACCATCATCATTGCTACCCCAGCTCCGCCTTCACCGCAGCCTTCACACCAGCGGCGACGGCGAACTGGCCCTTTCCTCACTCAGCCATCCACAACATTACAAGAAGCGATACGGAAACAGTCAGAGTACATACAGAGTGATGCCACTCCGACGCCATTGTCACAGACGGCATCATTGGAAACTCTTCCAAAGGTACACTGCAAAGTAATATACAAGTGTGCCTGTCTGTTTAGTGGCGTTTCCACCAGTGCCACCATCGACACAGGTGCTTCTATCACAGTATTTAACAAGCGCGTGTATGAGAGCATCCCACCTCATAAGAAGCCTCTCCTTAAGCCTACAAACGTTTACCTACAGACGGCTACAGGAGCTGATATGCCCATAGCCGGTGTAGTCAATTTAGTTATCCAAATAGAGGAGATGCAATTCATAGAGTGAGTTTTCATCGCCTCTATTCATAATGATGCCCTACTCGGCTCTGTTTTTCTCAGTGCCAGCGAAGCCATCATACATTGGCGACAACAGGAACTTGACATACACGGCCAATGTATCCCTCTTGAACCGGCATCGTCATTATACGACACGTGCGGGGTTATATTATCAAGTACCAGCACAGTTGATCCAGGACAGGAACAAATCTTATGGGCCACCGCACCATAGTTAGGAAGCAACACACACATCACCATGCTGGAGCCCGATCCTGATTATATGATCACCTCACAATGCGCAAGTCCCCGAATAATAGTAGACACTACTAATAAGGAAAACATACCTTTTAGAGTGTTCAGTACACTGCGGCCATTTAGTGTACATAATCTCATTGGAATCACCTGCACTTGCTGACACACCACCGCAGATGACTGATGATTTACCCGAACATTTACATGATTTATATCTACGTGCCACAGTTGGATTACAGCAATCACAGAAACGAGAAATTCGGAAACTACTACATAAATATCGCGATAGTTTTTCCTCCAGAGACATGGATCTCTGAGAAACTCATCTCGTGCAACACTCCATTGACACAGGCAATAATCACCCCATACGACAACCGGTATGACGTCTTCCCACTCATAAGCAAGTGGAAGCACACCAACAAGTGAACGACATGTTGCGGACTGGTATCATTGAACCTTCAGCATCTCCATGGGCTAGCCCAATAGTACTAGCAGAAAAAAAGGACGGAATCTTGCGGTTTTGTATAGACTACTGCTGCCTTAATGATTTTAGCGTTAAGGATGCTTATCCGTTACCCCAGATAGATCAGGCCTTGGATTTCTTGTCCGGAGCCAAGAGGCTTTGTACCCTTGACTTAGCTAGCGGTTACTGGCAAGTCGCCATGGATGAAGCTGACATGGAAAAGACCGCATTCATTTGTAGGGATGGCCTTTTCCAATTCCGCAAGATGCGCTACGGTTTGTGCAATGCTCCCAGAACTTTTGAATGACTCATTGAGCAAGTATTAACCACCCTGCAATGGAAAATCTGTCTTTGTTACATCGACAACGTAATAGTCTTCGGACCAACGTTTGAGCAAACCGTAATCAATTTGGACAGCGTGCTTTCACGCTTCCGCATGGCCAATTTAAAACTCAGACCGAAGAAATGTCATCTCTTTAGACAGAGCATTGAGTTCCTGGGACACATCATATCCGGTGATGGAGTGGCTACTCAGCCATCAAAAACTAAGGTAGTAGCAGAGTGGCCTCAGCCCTCTTCGGTTACGGAGACACAGAGTTTTCTTGGCCTATGCCAGTACTATCGCCGTTACATCCGACATTTCAGCGAGATTGCTTCACCCCTCTACAGGATCACCGAGAAAGATCGACCATTTGAGTGGACGAGTGAGTGTGAAGGCTCCTTCAGGGCGCTGAAGGAACTCTTGATGACTGCCCCAATTCTTGCTCACCCTAATCCAAACCTTGATTTCATCTTAGACACTGACGCATCAGCTTTCGCTATCAGCGCGGTTCTATCTCAGGTCACGGAAGATGGAACAGAGCAGGTATTGGGTTATGGTTCACGTACTCTGAATAAAACGGAGAGAAGATACGCAACCACCAAGCGAGAACTATTGGCGGCGGTCCATTTCGTCAAGGATTATAAACACTTTCTGTACGGGTGCCCTTTTACACTCTGTACAGATCATGCCTCACTACGGTGGCTCAGGAACTTAAAAGATCTGGAGGGCCAGGTAGCGAGATGGCAGGAATCCCTGCAGGCCTATAACTTTAACGTTGTTCACTCTCCCGGCAAATTGCATAGGAATGCCGACTCGCTCAGCAGAATCAGCACGGAGGCTGAACACGAAGAGGACGCCACCGTGACACAGTCAACACAGCCATCTCCGGAGTTCCCCGAACTGAGGTGCGCAGAGTGGAATCCAGAGAAAATCGCACACCACCAAACAACAGACGTACAAACACAAAATATATACGTGTGAATTCAGGAGGGGGTACGTCCTCCTAAGGAATCGGTAACACATCTATCCACCACAGCGAAATATTATTACCAATGGTTCGAAGAATGTCAATTAATAAACAACGTTCTATATATTAATGACAGTTTGGTACTCCCGGAGAGTTTTTCAAGGTTACTTCTAGAACACAATCTTTATACTTTGATGCGTGTGTTACCCCGTAGCTGGTTGCGGTGTAGAGATACCGACAGCCTGCACAAAAAACATGTTCAAATAAATGGTCTCTGTTGACATGTAATGTTAAATCAGAATTACGCGTGACGGTGCAGGTGCACTGTTGTCCGCTGGATTGAAACGCGACACATGGAAACTTCTTTGCAGACAAAGGTGGCACCGACTCTTCTGATGTATCTCATAAAGCCAGGTCCTCATGGAGAGACATTTTACTCCTGCATAATAATTGCGGTGTGGGTAGCCTACCCTAATCTAATTCCCTATCTCTTCATAAACTTAGTAATATAGTAATGAAATAATAATAATTAAAAACAGCAGCATATGGTTTTCGACACAAAAGAAGCCTAATACTATGTGTTCTTTTCTGGTGTCGAGTTTTGATGTGAAGACGAAGTTGCAGTGCGTGATTCTTCTTTTTATACGATTTGGTGACGTCACAGGTGGGTCATATGGAAAATAAAGAACATAGACTTGGTGTGTTCCTGGATCTTTCCAAAGCATCTTACACTATTGACTACGAAATATTATTGAAAAAATAATCACATTATGGTATAAGACACATTACCCTGGATTGGATTCAAAATTATCTTACTGACAGGATATATTGTGTGCAATTTAATGGTGCTATGACAGTGTTATAGTTTATGTCATGGTTTGACAAATAGACGCGATACGGGAATCGAGATTATAACTGCTTTATTTTACTACACAGCATTAACTACCTGGTTGCTAGATTGTCCAGCTTAAAGCTGACATAGCATCTTCTATAACATCCCTCCTTTTATAATAAACAAAGTAACTATGTAATAATGAATTAAAAATAATTATCTATGGGTAATGAACTATAGGTAATGACAGTCAGTAAGCTCTTTCAAACAAAGTCATTGAAATTGGAAGGGCGGCGAGATTCTCTACCACTTCTGGTTACAACTGGAAGAGGACCAGTGGTATGCTCTGGAGTTGTAGGTGTGAAGACAGTATTGGGAATAATTGTTCTGTTGTCAGCCGATTCTGCCAATGGAATTGGTTGAATCGTGTAAGGTGTTTCAAATGGTTCAGGGGTTTCACGGATATGTACACGATTGCGTCGATATTTATGTCCATTCATGTCAACCACGTAACTACGAGGAGCGGCTTCAGCTGTGATGGATGCTGGTTTCCACTGATGATCTTTCGGAAAGACTTTTACATGAACAGGCTGTCCGATAGACAATGGTGGTAACTGGTTCGCATGTCTATCATGATACGATTTGGCGACTTTCCGCTTATGTATGACATCTGCATCACTTCTTAGTTGAAGACATAGTTTGTACAGTTCTGGTACACATGGTAAGAATGACCGGGTTCTGGGCGACATAAGACATTGAGCAGGAGATGAAGTCCTGTTTGTTGATGGCATGTTTCTCCACTCGAGTAGAGCTTTCCAAATGTCTCTCCCGTCGTCAACAGCTTCTATGATAAGTGCTTTTGCAATCTTTACTGCCGACTCTGCTTTGCCATTGGAGCGACTATGATATGGACTAGAGATTAGATGTTCGAAATCCCAGTCTCTAGCAAAGGATTGGAAGTCTTTCGATGCGTAATTAGGTCAACCGTCTGAGATCAGAGAACATGGTATACCATGTATTGCAAACACAGGTTTCAGTGTACCGATTAGGCATTCTGTAGTCATAGATTCAAGGTGCATTAGTTCAATATAATCAGAGTAAATGTCGACAAGTACATAATAGTGCTGCTTGGCAACTTCGAAACAATCGGAAGCTACAATTTGCCAGGGTACTTTGGGTATTGGGTATGTCATTAATGGTTCTCGCTGTTGAGAGGGTTGATGGGTCTGGCAAATCTTGCGCTTTCCAACTGCTTCTGTTAAGTCACTATGCATCTGAGGCCAATACATAATGTCACTGGCTGTGTGAATTGTTCCATTACTACCAAGGCGTGATGCATGTGCGTGAGTGATCATGTCATTACGTATTTTCTTAGGAATCACGATTCGAGTTCCTCTGAGAATGAGCCCGTTCTGTGTTGCCATTTCATCATGGTAGGGCCAAAATTCGTGAACTGTTAAAGGAACATATGTTTTATCATTGGGCCAACCAGTGGTGATCATGTGAATTAAGCCCTGCATAGCCGGATCTGAACACGTTTCAAACTAAATGCATCGCAACCATTCATCAGTAACATCATCATTACGAGTCTGCTCAAGATCACGTTGGAGCTTTTCTTCCAAAGTGATTTGATATACAAGGTCGTTGGGCGTAATTGCACTTGCTTCTTGCTGAGGTAGGGATGTGCGAGACAAAGTGTCTGAAATGCACATCTTATGTCCTGGCTTATATTCTACCGTTAGTGAGAATTTGTGTAACCGTAACCACATTTTCTGTAGTCGTTCAGGACTGGCTAAGATAGTCTTTTTGAAGATTGGCATCAGCGGCTTATGATCTGAAAGTACTAGCACATTATGCATTCCAAGAATGTATTGTTCAAAGCATCTGGTTGCAAAGATGATTGCAAGGCACTCCTTTTCGATTTGAGCATAGTTACGTACATATGGATTTAAGACTCTTGATGCATAGGCAACGTGATGTCCGTCTTGAAGCAGGACAGCACCAAGTCCAACTTCTGAGCTATCACATTCGATTGTCACATCCTTATTCACGTCATAGTAGTGTAGAATAGGGGCACGTCCGATTAGCTGCTTGATTTCATTCAGCGATTTCTCATGTTGTGGCAGTCAATCGAAAGAGGAGCCTTTGTCTGTCAAGCGTCGAAGTGGCTCACAGACACGGCTGAGTCGTGGTATGAATTTTGCTAGGTAGGTTACTACTCCAATACGTCTCTGAACAACTTGTAAACAGTCAGGTTTTGGCATTTCTAACACTGCTTTAACTTTTTCTGGATCTGGGGAAATGCCTATAGCGCTTAACACATGCCCCATGTATGCAACCTGGTCCATTTTGTAATGGAGTTTCTTCTTGTTGAGCTTAAGATTGCATTCACAGCAGTGACTGAGGAGAGCGTCGAATGCACGATCATGAGATTTGGATACCTGTTCATCCATGTGACCTGAACCCCAGATGAGAATGTCTTCCACAATGGATACCACATTTTCTAGCCCTTCAAGTGTTTCATGTAACTGACGCTGAAATTCTTCAGGCGCTGAAGAAATACCAAAAGGCATTCTTTTCCTGCGTTACCAACCATATGGCATCCAAAATATTGTTAAGTATGAAGACTGTTCATCTAGTTCTACTTGTAGGAACCCATCTTTTGCATAACACACAGTGAAGACTTTTGCATTTGTTAACCGAGGCGCTATGTCATCGATAGTCGGAATCGGCCAGTGATTTTGAAGAATTGCTTTGTTCAGATTCTGCGGGTCTAAACATACACGAAGTGGCTTTCCAGGATGTTGAACTGCGACCATGTTGCTGATCCATGGGGTTGGTGTGTTAACCTTAGCTATGATATCCTTCTGTTCATAGTCATCTAATTTTGCTTTCAATTCACATTTTATCGGAATAAGAACATGACGCTATGCTCTGAACTGGTTTTATGCTTGGATCAACCTCAATGTGGTAGTCACCTGAAAACCTTCCTAAACCTTCAAAGACCTCTTTGTATTTGTCTATTATAGTGTCACATGATATGACATTATCTGATACATAGTGTATTAAGTGTTCATCGTTGAACTTGACTAAATTCAGGAGGAGTGTGATGGTCGCATCTTGAACAATTTTGAAATGTATTTTCTTGCAAATTTTGCCGGATGTACAGTACAAAGAAGCTGCTCCAATTGGTCGCATTGTTGCCTGATTATACATTTTGAGCTTCTTATCATCAGAGTGTTTCATTTCTGGGTCGCTACACTGCATTAGTTTACTGTAGTCCACCAGCCGCATTATGCTACGGCTGGCACATGAATCTAGCTGACAATTGACTTTTGTTATGTTGCCATTGTGTGCAGTTATTGACAAATTAGTGAAGTACTTTTTGCGCATAGAAGCTCATGAGTTAACAATATAGACTGATTTGTCACTGTCACTAAAATCATGTTCTTGTAATGCGTGAACTTTGATATTAGTCTTATACCTATCACCTGATAATTTCTGCTGGAAGACTTTGGCAAAATGATTCCACATTCCACAGCTTTTACACTATCTTCCATATGCAGGACACTGTCCTCTGGGATGGTTGTCGCCACAGTATCTGCACGCAGATGCTGATCTGGCATATGAATAATTGGACTTGCTTGGAGACTGATTTCTACTGCGACTATGATTGCTGGCTTTATGATTTGTATAAGTTTGTTTGACATAGTGTTTGTTCTTTTGGGCATAGTTTACCAATTCAAGTTCACCACTAAGACTTTCTACCTAGATTGAGACTATTTCTGCTGCCTTAACAGTTTCTATTGCCGAGTCAAGAGTTAATGTTGTCAAAGTTAGCAATTTTTTCTGCACATTTTTGTCTGTGACACCGAGCACGAGTTTGTCTCTGATCATTGTATCAGTGAAATTGCCGTAGTCTCATGTACAAGCTAGCTTACGAAGCTTATTAACGTAAGTGTCTGCATTTTCAGTGCCCTGGTTGCACAAACCAAAGACATAACATTCGTAAAATTTGTTGCGTTTTGACTTAAAATGGTGTTCCAGCACATCCAGAATTCTATCTGACTTCTTGCTGTCTTCCTCTGACACATCTAAGTACTTTAGGATAAGGTTGCACTCTTTTCCCATAATTAAATGAATGGTTGCTAACTGGACACGATCTGATTTCTTATCAACACCTGTTGCGACTAGATAGTTCTGCACACTACTCTTGAAATATTCACAGTTGCTTGGAACTTCTCCCTTTGTGTCCATAGGACCTGGGCCAGGAATACCGCTAGCCATTCTGGTATCTAGAGTGAATGTTCAGCTTTAACTTCGGATTTTTCGATTCTGGTATTTGGAATGACGGTTCAGTTTTAACTTTGGATTTTTCTAACATGACACGTCTATGAGACCAGGAACCAATCTGAATTAGCACGAAATTGTACAGTCCTTTGCGAGGCTTACTCACTAATTCTAACGAAGATTCAGGATATATGACCGAATTCACAGTATTCATATGCGGGCATGAGCACAAACTGGCACCATGTTATAGTTTATGCCATGGTTTGACGAAAAGATGCGATACGGGAATCGAGATTATAATTACTTTATTTTACTACTCAGCATTAACTATCTAGTTGCCAGATTGTCCAGCTTAAAACTGACATAGCATATTCTCTAACAGTCAGGAAACAAAAATTAGTCTGTAGTGTACCTCAAGGTTCAATCCTTGGACCCCTGTTGTTCTTACTATGCATGAATGATCTACCCAATGCCACTAACCAACTTCCATTAATATTATTTGCAGATGATACCGATGTATTTGGCAGAGATAATGATATAGATACCGGTACTCTATACAAAAATGTGAATAACGAAATTGAAAAAATTTTAAATTGTTTCAAAATCAATAAATTATCTCTAAATTTGAACAAAACAATTTTATTACTCTTTGCAAGATCTAGCCAACCAGAAGAAGTCGCTCACTCAAAACTTTACATAGACAATCAAGAAATACAGAAGGCTGAGTATGTTAATTTCCTTAGGAGTACATTTGGACAAACTTTTAAATTGGGAGGAGCACATAGAGATAATCACGTCCAGATAGGAAGGAATGTTGGCATCATTCGCAGACTCGAGTCATATCTTCCATCTAATAATCTAAAAATGCTGTATAGCACATCGATACTTCTGCACATAACATACCGCAATGCTATCTGGAGCAATACATGTGAAACTAAACTAAAAAACTATCATTACTACAAAAGCAATCTATCAAACTATTTTCGCAAACAGCGGTGGAACTGGGTACCTTAAAAACCAAACAAAAGTCTAAAACTCAAAGACATTGGAAAGGTCCAATTATACTAGGACTACCACAATGACAACCTACCATCATATATATCCAATCTCTTTTCAACAAATGTAGACATACATATGCACAACACAAGAAAAAGTTCCAATCTACAGATCACTTACCACCGAACAGAGGCAGCTACAAGAACACCATCCTACCAAGCAATACAACTATGTAATTATACAGATACAGACAAACGCACACAAATTGTCACACACAATACATTAAGAAGATAATTATTGACAACTACTAGAAACCACAGCATCAACTACTACCACTATGGCAGCGTTACAGCGCGGCTCTGGAATGCCTTGCCATGTCTCTGAAGTGAAATGAAATGTCTGTTGAATATTCTGAGCATAGTTGATGAAAGACATTGCTTTCCAAAGCGGCGTTGTCTTCAAATCCGATTGTGTTCGGAGTGTTCAGGTGAACATATCTCACTAATTAACATGTTAACTAACTGTCTTATTTTGGAAACGTGTCAGGGTTTTCATGAGCTGTGCTGTAGTCCAACTATAACAAGGCTCATGTACACCGGAACAAATTTAAGCTTTAATGTAAAACTATATTGTAATAATAATAATAATAATAATAATAATAATAATAATAATAATAATATGAAACTATATAATAGATGAGCCCCATTCCCATCCCCACCCAACCCCAACCCAACCATCCTCTCCTACTATGCATCCCTTTATGTAATGTAATTGGCCTGTTTTCCTGTTTTCCTGGACTGCCTGTTGTAAGTTTTTACATGCATGACTAAATATGAAAATTAATATGTTTGAATCTTGAATCGTACTAGTTCCTCTAACTCCACTTCTACAACTAGCCTTGATTCTTTGGTCCTGATCTTGATTAGTTATGGTGAAACATTTAAATGACATTCTTTTCGCCACGCTTTCGTCAAGTAGCTGGGTTCCCCCTTTCATTAATTCTGTAAATTTTTTCTAGGATTTGCAAGGTTTTCTAAACTGCTTCTAAAGAAGATCCTATAATAGTTTGTTCTAATTCAGATCTGAATTTAAAGACATCGGTTCTTGCACAAATTTGGCTAGAGTGGCTGTTCTGCATGTTTTTAGTTTTCCGAATTGGAGTCTTAGATTGTCTAATGATATCTTTGCTTGTTGCTGTAGACCTCTGTAGAACAAAATAAGGTGGTTTTGTCTCCTTCTGTATGACAACGGTGGAGCTCTAGGGTTTCCATTATATGTGTCATACAACTCATACTGCCTGGTTTGTAGCAATAGTTTGAGGTGATAAATCTACCCTATGTAACCATATGTTGATACTGAACGAAAGGTTAGGTCCTATGAGTCCATATCTTCTTCCTCTTCATCTTTCGTTACATTAACTGATGCGTTGTGTCTTGCAGCAAGGATCTCTAGATCTGCATCAAACCGATATTTCATCTCTTGTCCTGCCCAGTGTTTGTCAAGTCTTGCTTCAAAGGCCTTTACAGTTGGCGCACTCACAACTTCTTCTGGCAGACTATTCCACGGATCGGCTATTCTGATACAAAAGCTGTCTTGCCTTAGCTGACTGTTTGCCCTCATCTTGTAAATTTTCAGATGGTGTCCTCGGGTTGCAGAATCTCTGAGCGGGATAGTTGGCCAAACCTCACGGTCATATATGCCTCTCATCATCTTGAATGGCTCAATCATATCTCCTCGCAGTCTTCTGTAGGTCAGCATGAGTAGCTTCAGCTTCTGCAACCTCTCTTCGTAGCTCAGGTCTCGGATCTCAGGGATAAGTTTTGTAGCCCTTCTCTGGACGTGCTAGACTGTCACCAAGTCTTTCTTCCTAAGTGGATACCACACTGTATTTGTGTACTCGAGGTGAGGATGAACGAGTGCCTTGTACAACCATGTGAAGCTATCTGACTCTATACATTTAAATGATCTTTGAATCAGTCCCATTATCTGAGTTGCCTTGTTGACTTTTTCGCGTATGTGCTCTTCGAAGGACAATCTTGCACCTAGGTCCTCTTCCTTGTCGACCTTAGCTAAAGTGTGTTGTGGGTCGTCCCCTCGATCTCCTCTCATGTGGTATCTTCTTTCTCCTTCATGTGATTTCCTTCCCACTGTCATGAGCTTACATTTATCTGGGTGGAAGCACAATAGTCACTTATCAGACCAGTCTTGCGGTCTGTACATATCTGATTGCAGTTTTCTTGTGTCTTCGTCACTGATGATTTGACATGATAAGTTTGTGTCATCTGGGTACATGTAGGTTTCTGATGAAAGTAATTCAGGCAGATCATTTATAGATAGTAGGCTACGAAGACCACATGCCCCAGAACGTTACCTTGTGGGATCCCACTTAATAGACTGGCCCGCATTGATGTTGAGCTGTTCACTCTGACTCTTTGCTTCCAGTTAGATAAAAAGGATGCTATCCAGTTGTACACATTGCCAGCGACTCTGTATCCTCTTAGTTTAGTCATAAGTCATTGATGTGGAACCGTGTCGGATGCTTTCATAAGGTCGAGATAGATTACGTTAATGTTTCCTCCGTTATCGAGTTGCTCTGTTCAGGAGTCTAGCACTTTTAGCAGTTGCAGTGTGGTCGATCTTCCTGTTATAAATCCGAACAGCTTGTCACTGAAAAGTGAGAGTAGCGCGGATCGACCAGGTGAGTACTGGCCATCCCAGCCAAGCTGGGTACGGGCCGCACATCCTGGATTCGTTCCCAAAAGCGCACCCCCTGGGTAGAGTAATAAGCGTGTATAAGCCTATGCGAGAGGCATTTCGTCATGAAAACGACTGTTTGTTAAAATGTGTGGTGCGCATGCGCACGCACTCTGACGCTTCCTCAACGACACATGTGTCGAGATCGGGAGCGAGTGTGTACCTATAGTGTACCGAGTTGGTACTCGTAAATACTTGTAATTTAATCATTTTAGTCGTTCCTGGCATCTAATAAGACCAGGATTTGACGAGCCTTTTAAACTGCAAACCATTTTAAAATCGGTTCAGAAATGGACGAGTTATCGTCGATTTTCCCCGTCAAATTATGCTCAAAATATTTCTATAACGTGGTAATCGCGTATATATACATAGCTAGATAGACAGTGATTTGCGTACACGTGACTTACTACGCCACTCTACACATCTATACATATAGTAATACATAGATATTTGTGTAGACGTCACAGTATTCTGATTGGTTGGTACGGCAATCTATGCTTGATTCAGGCAGCCAGCTCTGACGTCCAGCGAGTATAAAGGGGGGGGGGGGGGGGTGAAATTCGAAGATCAGGAGCATCGTCGACGTGGAGGCCGACAGTCGAGGACTGGCCCTAAGAGTGGGAGCTTGGCGAGTGGACTGGAATACTGATGGATAGATTCAGCACATCACCTTGGTTCCTCACGACTTTCAGTACATCTCACTCCTGAAAGCAGTTCTCGGCTACCCGCAGTTTAAATTTTGGATGCTCCCGGATGGCCATCCGGGGGCAATAACTAAACTAATAGTATGGTTCCATTTCCAAACAACTATAAGAGGAACTTTCTGCGGAGGGCCCTTGCGGCACACTATATAATGTCTACATAATGTAGAGTAGCGATGTTTCTTGGTGGATAACTCGCTGGATCTGCCTACCACGCGAAATTGGAGATCAACCAACACACTGCATGTCGTGTGTGATTTAACTTTATAACTTTTCGACCGCAACTTAGTAGACTTTGCCTGGTGCGCTGCAAAAGCTAGGCAACGCACCCCGCAATGCATGCTTCAAGTGTACATGCATAGAAATATTATATATAGTAACCCTACCTGTTAATGGGTTATGTTTAACTTTATTACATGTCGCCGGACAGGAACTTTTTTCACTACTGTTGAAATTATTATGATTATTATGATGACTATCTAATTGGCATTACTTCACTGCTCTGTTTCACTGCCCTGAGTTCGTACTGTATCTACCCTGGAGCCAACATGCGGAGCCCAGCATGTGGCGATCAGCTGCGGGAATCGCATATGGAAACACGTCCTGCCTTAAGGAATGTGTCGACTCGCACTATAAATATGTTAGCGCCTTAATTTCAGTAGCACATAATAGCCGGCTCCATCAATGACTATTAGATATTCAAGTAACTATACATGTATGTTCTTTTGTCATAATTTATATCCGTAGAAGGTACTGATGATTAATAGGTACCATACCGGTCTTAAGACCGCAATTAATGATTTCTTTATTATCCTTGTTTACTCTAGATGCCTAACTAACCACACCGTATTAGGTTATTGACCTATATATACTTACTACCTCATATAATCAAACTGTAAAAACGGTGATATTGTTTCGATTGCAATGGTTAGTTATGTATATGGCAAGTAGCCATCCAGTTCATATGTTTTGCTTATTTTATATAAAACTTTGGACCGCAGTATGCTAGGAAATACTATACAGCAACAAGATACGCATCACTTATTCCCGCCACCAACAATTTTACACTGAGGTCGCTGACCATATATACACTCTTTTCTGGCTGTGTGGTAATCTAGCCCCACACACCGACAAGGTTGTGTAAAATTGGCCAAATACCTATAGGGCCTCATATTTATCAAGTTACTGTCTCTTTCCATGATCCACTCAGCCGCAAGGCTTCTTAATTGTTTGGATATCCCACCCGCACGTTGTACTGATCTGACTCTGGGAAACTATCGGAGGTTTCCGAGCGGTGATGGCCAAAGTACGGGCTTACATACATCTCCCACTGTATCTTCTGATACTTAGTAGTTAGACACTTTGCCAAGGAAGGAAAGCACTGTGAAAACATGTAGTTATTGTTATTATGATTATTATTATTATTATTATTATTATTATTATTATTATTATTATTATAGTAGGATATATTATTTCCGGCCTGCAGTGCATATTGGGCAAATTGAAACATACACCTAACGCCAGGTCAATAGTTAAGTCCATAGGATTGGTGACGGACGAGACGCGCATCTCCACCCAACTCATTATAGTGTCTGGGCATGATCTTTGAATCTGCCACGCCCTCACGGGAAGGACACTCGCGGTGGATATGCGTCTCTCTATCCACACTGTAACGATATGTCAGTTATCAAATTTGCTTGTGTAAAATGTAGCCATCGTCCAGTAATGTTTCATGTGGTCACGGAGCAGGGCATCTGGATTCTCGCCCAGTTCAGATGTGCTGTGAAGTGACATGCACGCCGCTATCCATGGGGGTGGGGGGTAGATGCTTTCCAAGGCAACCTACGGGAAGCTGGGCGTCTGCGCCTGCTGGATAGCCATGTCTAATGATAGGTCGGAATCTCTGCCACTTGCAGCCTAAACTAGTTCTCGTTTCTAAAACCTAAATGGTAGGTTAGGAATAGCAGAAGGCCCCATACATAAAAGCAGAACCTACCAATGCAGTATCTTAAAATGACATAAGACAGGGACTTGTGAATCCTCCGGGAGTCGCTCGCCCCCGTCTTCATGTAAACCCATATGCATCATGTTAATTATATTTTGACTAGGATGGTCTTTTTCCCTAGCATTTTTGTTGAACGAAACAGTGGCTCTTTTTGCCAGCTCTTTTCTTCTGCTTCAGTGTCGAAGGCATTTTCCTGTGACAGAGGCCCGTGTGAGGCAACTTCCTCTCACATAAGTGAGATATCCTGTGATGGAGACCCGCACGAGGCTATTACCTCTCGCACTAACAGGTAGTATCTAGGTGACCAGGGCCCACGCGAGGCATATCCCTCTCGTAACATCAGGAGTCTTTTCATCTGTATCATGAAGGTATAATAACTTATAATAAGTTAATCAGTGCCCTCATTGTGCGGATGCCTCCCTTGCAGGGATACCTCTGCGGATTTGCGAATCTGTGTGGTACCTCCAGTGACCCCCACGTGCAAAGTACATTAGCTAGCTCCACTTTATGTATTATTGTATATGCTCATACACTGTCAAACGATTTGTCTTGTTTGTACTACTCATAATGTTTATCTTTTATAACTTTCACTCCATAATTTAAACGTCCTATGGAAAGACATACCAGTGACACAAATAGCTGGGATGACATCAATCTCAGCGGCAATGGTTGCAAGGCCCCACCGGAATGATTGAGTTCCACTGGCCTTAGGAGCCAGTCTATGTATTTCGTGGAGCGATGTCTCACATGATCCAGAACCCCGAGACTCGGAGCAAGCCAGCCCCAGGCGCGACGAGTGGGTACTTTGTACCAGAACGACCCGATGAAACCCTGCGAGCTACATGAGTTCCTCTGCACATGGTCTATAACATATATAGTCTCTGATAATTGTCTCAAGAACGTTGCATAATATACAGGTGAGGCTGACTGGTCTGCAAATGCTTGCTGCCTTTCTACTTCCTTTTTTTAATATAGCTATGATATTGGCCGCCTTCCAGTCTGTTGGTACTTTGCCACTGCCAAGGGAGGTACCCCATCTGGCCCTGGCGATTTGCCAATTTTGATCTTCGATAGCTTTTTCTTAACAATTTCTTCTGTGATCATAACAATGTCAAGTGCTTTATCACCTTCCCTCATTGTTACAGTCAGCATATCTGTGTCTGTCTCTATTGTGAAAAGACTTGAGAAGAAATCGGAGAGCACTTGTGACTTTTCTTAATCAGTTGATGTAAGTGTTTCCTGCTCTCCTGAGCCGGGTATAACCAGACCTGACACCGATTTTGTGTGGTTTTCATCTTACTTTTAACATATTTCCAAAACCGCTTTAGGTTGGTCTTTGCATCTTTCGCAATAGAGCTTTCAAGGCCCTATTGCAATCTTCTTTGTTTCTCTGTCTTGTGTAGTCTTTATACTTCTCTGGATGTTTCGTTCTGCCAGCATCTCCGTTTCTTTCTTATTGCATCAATTGTTGCTTTGTCTAGTGGTGTTCTAGCACTCTAGCAGCTCGTTTTTTCACAATTTCTGGTTTGTCCTGAAGAGTTCTTTGATAATGGTCCCAAATTATAGTTGCATATTCCAGAATTGGATCAGTTGAAGTCTAATCTCTGTATCTGTACTAATACTGCTTGGGAACAGAATGATAAATTTTATCTGCAATAGTCCTCAAGTTCTGTATGATTTGCGGCAGATCTCACTGATTTGTGTGTTCCAGCTTAGCTCATTATTGGTTCATTCTAGTGTTTAGTCGAATTTGATGGGTTTTATTTTATTTTTTTCTGGTTCATCTCTTATTCTCAATGTATATTATATATCAAAATAAATAACCTTGATAAGTCAAGGTTCCATCACCACACAGGCACTGCCTTTGATGGATTCCTGTCATCAACTTATATATTAGCAAATAAAGTTGATTTGATTTGATTTGATTTCTGGCCACAACATTATGGCATCCAGAATGGACTGAATACAGTTTTAAAGTGTTACAGGAAGCCCAAGTTGCCTAAATTCTAAAAGCAGGCTTGTCATTTTTTCATGCAAGGCTTTCTAACTGATTCAAGATTCAAGATTATTTATTTGCTTCTTGGATACCAATTTACATATTTTCAATAAAGGTTGTCTGCCGAAGGCATTGCCTATTGTGGTGGCGGACACCTAACATTAAACATACATATACAATTACACACACAGCTTAGCATAGGATGTGAGATATACTTGTGAATGTACAGATACGGTACTGAGCTAAGTAGACATAGAAAAAAGAACAAACGATACAATACATCTATGTTTTTCCTTTTAGTTATTGAGATTAGAGATTTATATTTGGGGGAGGGGAAGGAATGAGGTAGTAGTAGTAGTAGTAGCAGCAGTAGTAGTAGTAGTAGTAGTAGTAGTAGTAGTAGTAGTAGTAGTAGTAGTGGGTGGTTGTTATGATAGTAGCTATGGCAATGGCACAGGAAGTGTGTGATCTTACTTATCTTGGCATTGTGTTTTCTAGATCTAGTATGTACTGGGTATGCTAGTTTTAATTATGTCTTTGTATGATTTTAGTGTTAGTATTTTTTCGCATGTGTGTTTATCTATATTATTCCACGCTTTGACGACACCAACTGAAATTCTACGTTTCCCTGTGCCTGTGTATCTAATGTGGAGATCATGTTTGTTTCTAATGTTATATGTGTGGATTTCGATGTTGTTTGCAAAGCTGTGGGTTATAGATTTAGGTAGGATTTTGTGATGAAAGGCTCTGGAAATGTTGATCATCTGTGACTTGCCTATGTCTGTGAGTATAAGAAGTTTTTGTGTTTTGAAGATGTTTTGACCCATTGCTGTTTTTGAGAACATTTTAATGCATTTTTTCTGCATGCTTTGCAATTTCGTTAATTTGTTTTTTTGTGTTAGTCCAGATGGCATTGCAGTATGTGAGGTGTGGAAGGATCAGTGTGGAATACAAGGTTTTAATGGTAGCTTGTGTTAGGTATGGCTTTACTCTTTGAATGACCCCCATGCCTCTTGCTGTTAGCTGTGACTACCTCAATTTGTTTGCCCCAGATCAGGTTCTTGTCTAAATAAAGTCCTAAGAATTTAGCAAAAGGAGCTTCTTCAATTTCTTTTTTATTAATATAGATTTTTGGAATACTATTGTTTCTTGATTGTCTAGACTTTGAAAATAGCATGTAGTTTGTTTTATCAACATTTAATGATAGCTTGTTTACTTTGAACCAGTTAATAACTTCTTCCATTTCTTTATTACTCTTTCGTATAATATATCTAAGTTTTTGGCGGAGCAAAAGGCATTGGTGTCATCGGCAAACAGTATTAGTGACAAATTATGACAAATTTTGGGCAAGTCATTCACATAGAGTAAAAAGAGAAGAGGGCCAAGGATTGACCCCTGAGGAAAACCACAGGTTAATTTCCTATTTTCAGAGCAGGTTGCATTAAATAGCACGCATTGTGCTCTATCAGTTAAACAGCTCTGAAACCAGGCAAGTGCACATCCTCGGATTCCGTAATAGGCAAGTTTTCCTAATAATATATTGTGATTGATAATATCAAAAGCTTTTGAAAATTCCAAGAAGATGCCCGGTATATGTTCTTTCTTTTCAATTGATTCAATTATTTTTTCTGTCATTTCAACTAGTGCGAGCATTGTTGAGTGTTTCTGGCGGAATCCATACTCTGAAGCGTATAAAATTTCTTTTTTTCCTAGATAATTGATTAATCTATTATACATTAATCGCTCCATTAATTTAGAAAAAAGTTGAAGTATTAAGACAGGCCTGTAATTTGTGAAGTTGGACGAGTCTTTTGCTTTATATATTGGAGTGACACGTGCAGATTTTAGTTTTGATGGAAATATGCCTCGTACTAGTGATTGATTGCAGATATGGTTGAGTGGTGTTACTAAATCAAATATGCAGTGTCTAAATATGCTCCATTTAAACCCATCTACGCCGGCACTTTTCGCAGGATTAAGTGAATTGAGTATAGTGAAGATTTCTTCATTGTTGACAGGATAAGCCAAAAAATGAAGAGGATTGATAAAGTGGAAGTATCTGTGAGGTAATCACTGTATTTAATTCCTCATGTAGATATGATTTTCTTTGAGAGATCTGGACCTATGTTAACAAAGTATTGATTGAAACCGTTTGCAATTTCATTGTTATCCGTGATTACCTTATTATTGTAGAGAAACTGGGTCTGTTGTGCTTTTCTATTGTTTTTATTCAAAAGCGATTTTATGATTTTCCATGTTTAATTTATATCATTTTTGGATTGCTCAAATTTATTCTGATAATAGTTCTTTTTTGGTGTTTTTATTATTTGATCCAACTTATTTCTATATTTTTTAAACTTTGTCTCATTATACTTTGTTTGACATTTTATAAATGTCAAATAAAGTTGCTGTTTTTTATGACAGGCAGATATCAATCGTCTTGTCAGCCATGGTTTAGTAGGGTTGTGCTTGAATAATTTCTTTTCTTTCATGGGGAAACTGCTCAAAGATGTTAGTGCATATGTTGTGGAGCTTGGTGTAGGCATCATCACATGACTCTAATCTATCACTTCGTTCCAGTCTACCTCAAACATGGCCTTTTAAAATTTTTCAATGTTGATCTGATTCATTTCTCTACACTTAATTTTTTCATTTTTAAATGGTCTACTGTAGTTTGACTGTTTTTTCGAGGATAAAAATTGGTAGGTGATCTGATGTGTCTGTTACGAAAATTCCTGAATGTGTTTTGTTGATCAAACTGATATTATTACTGAATATATTATCAATAGTTCTAGCCGAACTCTCAGTAATTCTGGTCGGCTTAGTTATGTTTGGATAAAAGGAATGTGCGTTTAGCAAATTTGTAAAACTTTGTGAATGAGAGCAGTTTTGTTCCATCAGGCCAATATTGAAATCACCCATGAGGTAGACTGTTTTGTTTTTCTTTTGAATATCATCTAAGGTTGCTCCTAGTAGGTCAATACATTTTCTTTTGTCGCTGTTTGGTGCACTATAGATAGTGGCTATTATTTTATTTATTCCTTTTTCTGTTGGGATTTCTATAAACAATGATTCAAAATTTGGGTCCAGAATGGAAAGATCCTCACACTCATTGTACTGAATATTATCCTTTTTTATATCTACAAGGTTAGTGGGTGAAGTTGCTTTTAGCCATGTCTCAGTAATTCCAATAATTCCAAATTCATGTGCACTCAGTTATAGATGGCAGCTTAACCTGTCAATGTTCTTCAGGAGCGATCGTATGTTGGCATGTAAGAGTGAAAAGGTGACTTGTTCCTTAGAAGCTATTAAATTGTCATTGAATGTTTTTGTAGAATGTAGTCACATGATGGTGGTGTTATGTTTAGGTCTGTTCTGTTGTCAGTCAGGTTTGTTTTGCATGTATTTAGTGTAAATGGGTTTATAATTTGCTGGTCCATGTGTTCCATATGGTTGTATTTGCAATGTGGATTTAGAATTGCAAGCATATAGTATGTATCATTGTCATAGTGATTAAAAGGGAACAGTGATTTGTTGCAGTTGATGCACCACCATGATTTGTTATTGGTTTCAAGATGGGTGTAGTCAGAAATTTTGAGCTTGGAGCATTTCAAGTGAATCCAGGTATTACATAAATCGCATAATAGTGCTCTGTGGTTCTTTTTTACTGGTTTCCTACAGGTTGAGCAAGGGAACCTGGCAGGCATTAGGGTTTGGCAGGGGAAGATTGGAGAAAGAAGAGAAAGGATAGATGACACCCATGTCTAGATAGTCAATGGACTACAGAGTGGCTTCCTCATCTTGGCACGGTAACTGTATTGATGTTTGATAGCACCAATTGTGGAAATATGGTGTTAATGCTTACGCCAGACACTCCTTCAGGCCAGCTGTTCAATATCTAGATACTAATCTGACTGAAGGCTGTTGTTGCCTTAGGCAGCAACAGCTTCCTGGCAACCCAGTTTTCAGAATATTCACCAGCCTCCCTATATAGTTACTTTGAAATTGGGATTCTGGAAGTTAAGGACTCAAAATATATAAATCGATTTTGGCACACGCAAAATAGTAGGTGGAGCATAGCTAGTTACCTGGTGGAGATGATATATACAGAGTACCTATATAGGTTATCGCATTGCATTGAAATAATGCAGTGGATAGAAAAATCAACACAAAACAAAGATAATCTTGGACAGCTTTGTAAAAAAAGACATGAACAGAAAGGAGTAAATAATAGGTGGAGCTGAGCTATGGTTCGCTGATGGTGATGGATTGTTGTCATTGCAAAAACATTGGCTAACAAAGTTCTAATTTGGCTGAGGAAATATGGGCAGCAATAACTCCCTGTTAGCTTAGCCATAGGCCAACTGTTAAACATCTCAAAAACCTATTTTGGCTGTAAGCAGTTGCTACCTTAGGCAGTGTTAGCTTCCAGGCAATCCAGCTTTCAAATTATTCACCGGCCTACCTTATAGTTACTTTGATATTATTTTGATGTTGTGATTCTAAAAATTAAGGATTGTATATCAAGCGATTCCAACACACGTAATGAGTAGGCGGAGCTTAGCTAGAGTTACCTGGTGGTGATGTATGGTCTCAAATTAAAAGCACTAATATAGGCCAGATGTTGAGTGCCTTAGGCAGCATCAACTTCCAGGCAAACTAACTTTCAAATAATCGCCAGCCTACCTGTATGGTTACTTTATATATTGAGTTTGTGGGAATTCTGGATCCATGAAACTGCAATCGATTCCAACACACGTATAGAGTATATGGAGCTTAGCTAGACTTATCTCATAATCTGGTGGTGATGTATGGTCTCAGATTAGAAGCACTCATATACACCAGCTGTTGAGTATCTTGAGACTAAGTTGACTGGAAGCTGTTACTGCCTTAGGTAATTCAGTTTTCAAAATATTCACCAGCCTACCTCTAAAGTTGCCTTGAAGCTTCACAATTTTCATCAGTTCATCTCTATAGTTTCCATTGAAATTGAGATTCTGGAAATTCAGTATTCAAGTATATAAGTTGACCTCAGCACGCATAAATAGTAGATGGAGCTGAGCTAGGGTTACCTGTTTGTGGTGGAATGGTCACATTGGAAAGTATCGGCTAAAATAGCTATAAAATTGTTAAGAGAGAGTATGGACCGCAATAGGTCTGCATGTGTTAGTATACATAGACAGAGAAGCTATACAGGTTATCACAAAATATTGACATAATACAGTGGATAAGGTAATCAACTAAAACAAAGATAATCTTGGATAGCTCCATAAATATATATGAGATAGAAAAGAGCAGTCCACTTGGGCAAAATAAATAGTGAAGCAGGTCAGCTGGCAGCAAGGTTAAGAATTGACAAGTAAAAGGGATTACTTATCAAAAGAAAGCAACACATAACATGCAGATATTACACTGACTTGACCTGTCTGACATCAGTACTCCTTATGATTCAGTGGCTGTAATATTCATAATCACCTATGAAGTAGAAGCAATAGTTATAGTATATATACACATACAGACATGTATGCTGTATGGTTACTTGATCTTGAGATTCTGGAAAATCCGGATCCATAAAATATCAATAGATTTCAACACACGTAAATAGTAGGTAGAGTTATCTGGTGGTGATGGATGGTCTCAGATTAGAAGCACTAATATAGGTCAGCTGTTGAGTATCTTGAAACTAAGTTAACTGAAAGCCATTGCTGCCGGCAGCAACAGCTTCTAGGTAATTCAGTTTTCAAAATATTAACCAGCCTACCTCTATAGTTAGCTTGAAGTTTTAAAATTTTTCATCAGCTCACCTCGATAGTTTCCATTGAAATTGGGATTCTGGAAATTCAGTATTCAAATATATAAATTGACTTCAGCACATATAAATAATAGATGGAGCTCAGCTAGGGTTACCTGTTTGTGGTGGAATGTTGACATTGGAAAATATTGGCTAAAATAGTTATAATTTGGCTAAGAGAGAGTATGAACAGCAACAGCTCCCTGTCAGATTAGTCACATAATGTGTGTGAGGTCTGCATGTGTTAGCATACATAGACAGAGAAGCTATACAAGGTTATCACAAAACATTGACATGATATAGTGAATACAGTGGATAAGGTAACAAGTAATTAATTATATAATGTTTTTGTTGTGATCAGATAAACTTGTGGGTCCTAATATCTCAGATTAAGAGTATTCATATATGCCAGCTGTTGAACATCTCAGAACTTATTTTGACTGAAGGCAGTTGCTGCCTTAGGCAGCAACAACTTCCAGGCAAACTAACTTTCAGAACAATCAACAACTTACCTGTATGGTTACTTTATATTGAGTTTGTGGAAATTCTGGATCCATGAAATATCAGTCGATTCCAACACATGTATAGAGTAGGTGGAGCTTAGCTAGAGTTATCTGGTGGTGATGGATGGTCTCAGGTTAGAAGGACTCGGATAGACCAGCTGTTGAGTATCTTAAGACTAAGTTGACTGAAAGCTGTTGCCGCCTCAGGTAGCAACAGCTTCCAGTTAATTTAGTTTTCAAAATATTCACCAGTCTACTTCTATAGTCACCTTGGAGTTTCAAAATTTTCACCAGCTCACCTCTATAATTTCCATTGAGATTGGGATTCTGGAAATTCAGTATTCAAGTATATAAGTTGACTTCCACACACATAAATAGTAGATGAAGCTCAGCTAGGGCTACCTAGTGGTGGTGGATTGTTGACATTAGAAAATATTGGCTAAAATAGTTATAATTTGGCTAGGGGAGAGTATGAACAGCAACAGCTCCCTGTCAGAATAGTTACATAATGTTTGTGAGGTCTGCAGGTGTTAGTGTAGCTCGCCGGGTAGTGTCGGGCCGTTCCGGTGTATCATGTTGACTCGCCGCGCTGCAAGTGCACGACGCGTGATGATGCTGGTTAGCATCTGGTCTCGGGGTGATGGACCTTGTACGCGACTGCCCTGCGGGAAACAAAAACCAGCTCCTAAGGCCGGTGGAACTCAAGCATTCCGGTGAGGCCGTGCGACCATCATCGTGAACAGTAAACACAATTGTCTCATCCCACGAGTTTGTGTCACCAGTATGCCTGTCCATAGCAATTTCGTGATCTATGGACTTACAAGATTGGATTTGGTGACCTAAAAATATAAGTCTATACAATGAGTTTACCTTAAAAATTATAAATATGCTAGATAACACTATAGTAAGAGCATACGAAAATACGAAACACAGAGACAGGTAGATGAACTTTTAAACATGGGGCTCCCGGAGGTACAACACAGACTCATAGGTCCGCAGAGGTATCCCCACAAGGGAGGCTCCCGTACACGAGACTTAACTAGTTAACTTAATATAAGTTATTATACCTCTAAGCTGAAAGGAAGAAGGTTATCTCGGACGAAAAGTGATGTGCCTCACGCGGGCACTACTCCTAGTGCAAGTTTTGGGTGAGCAGTTAATCCTGGCGTGGACCGTCATCGCTAATCCTTGTGAGAAGCAAGTGCCTCGCGCGAGCCTCCGTCTCAGGAAGGTGTCGCCACTGCTTAAAGTGGAAGAAGAATAGTAGGCAAAAATGGGCCTACTCTAATATTTCAATCAAAAATGCTTTAGAAAGACGAGACCATAACTAGTGAGATTATGACTATAGGGGTGCGTACTGTTTTACGTGAAGACAGAATGCTGGATTCCCGATGGATTCCCTTGTCACCGTCTTATGTAGTTCTTGGTTTGCTGTATTAGTAGTTGCCACTTTATTTCTGTGAGCCTTCTGCTTTGCTTAATTCCTTTTAGTTGTTTTCAGAACAAGAATTATTTTAGGCCGCAACTGGCTGGTATCTACCTAGCTATTAGACACGGCTGTCACGGAGAACAGATGCCCCAAGACATCAATTACTAGAGACAGCGCTCATACATGTTACGAAGCAGGATCTCCGATCTGGATAAGAATCCAGACATCCCGCCCCACAACCACATAACACATTACAAGACATGCATTACATTTCACAAAAGCATTATTAGACCATTTCTCCTATCGTTATGGTGGGATAAGAGAGATGAATACCCACCGTAAATGTCCTCCTCGCAAGGGCGTGGCAGATCTAAATATCATGCCCAGACATTTTAACAGAATTTGGTGGGAATGTGCATCTCGCCCGTCACCGGGTCCTATGGAACTAACCGTTTTACCTGTCATTAGGTTTATATACAAGTTGCCAGTTTTGCACTGCGGTGCAGGAGGATTGTCAGTAAATAAGATAATAATTAATACATGTGTTTTCCCAGTGCTTTCCTGCCTTGGCTTAAAGTGCTAACTACTAAGTATCCAAAGATACACGGGAATGTGTGTGACACCGCACTCTGGCCATCACCGCTCGGAAACCCCAACAATTTCCCAGAGTCGGATCAGCCCATGGTGCGGATAGGGACATCCAAACAATTAAGAAGCCACAAGGCTGAGTGGAACATGAAGAGAGATAAAATCTTACTTATGAGTCTTACCGGAGTCTTCTTCTTCTTTCTTCTTCTTTTCGTTCGCTGATCATACTGCCAGTCCTGTAAGTGACTATCGACATGATCATAAAGAGAGACAAAATCTTACTTATGAGTCTTACCGGAGTGTGGGGCTAGATTATCGCACTACCAGAAGAGAAGAGTATATTACACAGTATGTAATGAAGAAAGTTTCTCTAATCATTTTGAACCTATCCCATTGAGCTGAATAGAAAAGGTTTAGTCGGTAGCTTGCCAGGCTAAACAGAGTTATAGCACGGACAGCGACCTCAGTGAAAAATTGTTGGTGGCGGGAGAAAGTTCTGCACATATAAGGGTTGCCTTATAGTGTTTCCTACGTGCACTGCAGTCCTAAGTTTTCTATGAATAAACGAAACATATGAACGGATGGCCACTGGCCATATATATATATACATAATCTAACCAGAACAATCAATGCGGTGTCAAATGATCAAGATATACACCTGTGCAAAAGTTAAGCACCAGCAAAAACAATAGAACGTAGAAACATGATGGTACAACTAGGCTGCCATACTTTTTGTCCCCGCGTTAGCTGACATAATTCCAAGTACGAAATGCACATGCATGCATGACTTCACGCCGCTTGATGTCCGTGCGTGGCGGGAAACAGCACACGTGTTCAGTTATGTAAAAGTCCAGTTTGAGGTGTAGAACATTACATACAGATTTAGGCGACAAGATTAGGAATTTTGTGTTCATGACCGTGGTTTATTTGTACAGAGAGAATTAGCTCTTGATTGTGAACCGCTATGGCAAGACGAAGGTTAAGTGATCGTGTGAAATGGCAAATCATAGGCATGCATACCACTGGTATGTCATGCAGAGAGATTGGCAGACAGCTGAACATTAACCATACTGTAATCAGTCGTTTGATTGCAAAACATGGGCAAACTAACGAGGTGAAGGACAGGCCTAGATCTGGAAGACCGAAGAAGACTACTGCCCGTGATGATCGAGCCCTAGTACGCCTCGTTAGGAGATCTCCATTCACCAACAGCAGAGTGCTCAGCCAGCAATGGGAAACGTGCAATAGAGTGT
This sequence comes from Chaetoderma sp. LZ-2023a, assembly GCA_034401795.1. Classification (NCBI taxonomy): domain Eukaryota; kingdom Metazoa; phylum Mollusca; class Caudofoveata; order Chaetodermatida; family Chaetodermatidae; genus Chaetoderma; species Chaetoderma sp. LZ-2023a. The sequence goes on from CM067373.1 coordinate 118,209,283, forward strand.
CAATGTCTACCGTCAAAAGGAGACTGTATGCTGCTGGCATGAAAGCTATGAGACCTGTCAGACGTCCTCTCCTCACTGCACACCACAAAGAGGAGCGTCTGAGGTGGTGCAACGAAAGAAGACACTGGAACATGAGATCCTGGAGACGGGTACACTGGTCCGATGAAAGTCGGTTCCTGATTCATGCCACAGATGGTCGAACTCGTGTATGGAGGTCCAGACGCACGGCGTACGACCAACGTAACATCATGGAAGAAGTTCCATTTGGTGGAGGTTCCGTTATGATATGGGGGTGCATCTCATTTGATTGTAAGCTGGATCTGTTGACTGTACCTGGAACACTAAATGGACAAAGATATCAAGATTCCATACTGGATAGAGTTGTGGTCCCTCATTTTGTAAATCACGCACCTGGAACCAACCCTATATTCATGGATGACAACGCCCGACCACATCGTGCTAGAGCTGTGCATGAATACCTCCGCCAGAATGCCATCGAAACCCTACCATGGCCAGCAAGGAGCCCTGACATGAACCCTATTGAGCATATCTGGGACATTCTGGGAAACATGGTGAGAAGGAGGGATCCTCCTGTGCAGAACCTACAGGAATTAACAGACGCACTCCATCTTGAATGGCAACGAATACCACAATGGCGTATCAGTCGGTTGGTAACCAGCATGAGACGTCGTGTCCAGGCCGTCATCCAGGCACAAGGTGGATATACCCGGTATTAATAATGACAGTCTCAAACTCGTGCACAGATGTTAAACTTCGTTTTCAGACACCATTAATGACAATCTAGCCACGTGTGTCAACTGTAGGGCAATAGTTGTCAGTTGTGTCAACGTAACCATATTCAGGCCTCGTTTTCAAGTTCAAACAAAAACATACAGTGTTTCCCCACCATCATAATCAGCATTCCTCTAGTTGCATTATTACCTCTTGCACTAAGATGGATGGGTACATAAATGTTTATGCTATTGCTTTCTTCATAGCACATGAATATACCCTCGCATGTGCGTAAAAATAGGGTGGTGCTTAACTTTTGCACAGGTGTATATATATAACAGTAAAGGTTAACGAACCTACTATAGTGCGGTTAGCAACGCATTGAGGAAAATGAGAATAATTATCAACAAATACAGAAATTATAACTACCAGTCCTAAGACTGTTATGGTTCCTTTTAGTCAATACAATATAATTAACAAAACCTATATAGAGAAATAATTAAACTGTGAAGTGTAGTTACTTGAATACTTGGTAGTCATTCCTAAGTTAGGCTACCGTGTTACTGAAATTGATACGTCAATCCGTAATCGACGTGAGATGATGTGCTCTCCGGAAGCTGGAAAGTTCCTGCAGGTTGGTTCCCGCAAGCTGTTTTCCGCAAACAAGACTTCCGAAGAACACTCATAGCGGGAGGAGTACATCGCTCAGTGCTGTAGGATGGCTACCGAGCAGTCAGTAAAATATACGATAGTACTACGTGGTGAAGAAAGTTCCCATACACCGATGGCATGGATGGAAGGTGTAAACAACCCATCACTAGCGGGGCTTGTCAGAGGCAAACGAGGATACAAAACTAAGCTTCATGGCGCTGGGTACGTCAGCCAGCTCTGAGGACGCACCGGGCAGAGCTTACTTGCTGCGGTCAAAAGTCGAAAGAACCGACACAATATTAGTGCGACGGCGATTGAAATACCACTTTTTAGTCATCCATCAAAGAACATCCTGCCTCTACATGTGTAGACTCACATATTCAGGCCGCAAAGGCCTCACCGCAAATTTGTGTTCCGAATGTAGATGTTGGTATTCGTGAACAATTATCAGAAGCTCCAAATCACTCCCGTAAGTAGGGAGTCTACAAAATTGTTTTTACTGCGGTGGGTTGGCTACTGGTAGCTACGTGAACACGACGGAAACTGAAGTCATATGCGTAGTATCTGTCGATCATAGCTAGTACAGGTCCAACCTGTTCGGCCCCTGGCCGGGGATGCTCTCGATCACTGGATCGCATCTCCTTTTATACTCCACGTGATGTCACAGGCCCAGCCTTCATCCAATCATCGTTCGAGCAAGAGCCAATCAGCGCGCAGCTAATAATAGCGCAGTCCAACGTTCTAGAACATTCTAGAAGCTCTGCATCCACGTGGTTATGACGTCACGGCAATATTTTGAAGATAATCATGAAGAGTTTTCCCTGGATAACTCGGCCATTTCTCAACCGATTTTGAAATGGCTTATAGATTTAAAAAGCCCGTTGAATTCTGGTCTTGATTAATGCCAGATTTAACGGGATCAGGCAATCAATAAGGATTATAGGGTACCATCTCGGTGCACTAAAAGTGCCATCCTATCTAGGTCGTAACTACGCACTCCATATAAACAGCGTCTGGCGCGCACATGCGCATCATGCGTTTTAACGAATTTAGTCGTTTTTCGATACGCTATCTCTCCCATAGGCCTATATACGCTTATGGCTCTACCCAGTGGGTGTGTTCAGGAAACGAATCTAGGACGGGTGGCATGTATCCAGCTCAGCTGGTATGGCTGGTATCCGACCGGTCGATCCGAACTACACCACCCCTCCTAGTTTGACATCCATGGCAAACGATCGCGCATGGCGGATCGATGCACAGACGCACACTAGGCAGGAATTATAGACTTCCCGGGTAGGCGCTTGGCCGGAGAGGAGTAGTGATGCATTAGACGCACATTCAAAAGACAGAGCACATAGGGGTGCTAGAGGAGGGGGAGGCATACTTTTAGTTTTTACTTTTGACCTGGAATTATTTTTCTAGGCCTTTCTTTTTTTGTTTTGTTTTATTACTAATATTATGGTGCGTGCTATAACTTTATCTAGTAGATGATTCTAAACAGTAGCTCGCATGAATGTTCTCCTTGAGTGCGGATAATCATGATCTCTGCAAAGAACACCCAAGCTCCAACGTACCACAAATTAAGTTTGTAAATATATATAAAAATATAATATCAAAAAGACAAGGTTTATTTAGACCGTGTAACATACCCTAACGAGGTATTTATTTATTAAATCACACCGGATTACTTGCGCACCCCGGGTAAATAAAGGGGTACGCAACACGTATCACTTAGTATTATCATTATATAAAATATCTATTTGCGGCCCGTTATTGCGGGTCCACAACGGTCAGCTCTCGCTGGCCCCATATCCGTCCTGACGTCTGAGACAGGAAGAAAAATAATAAGAAAAATAAGATAGATATAATAATAATAACTTAAAAATTGGTTTATCAGGCAGCCTCAGCTTAGCTGAGACTGCATGACGGGATTGTGACATTATTGCACTGCGGGATGTTGTATTCTTTACATCGCACATGATGTTCTTACAACATCAGAGTCTGCAGTGCTCATTTCATGTGAGACACAACCGGGCACTGAAGTGTGCGGCTGTGTCGGATAACTGTAGTCATCCTAAGGACGGGATTCAATTGATCTAACATATATAATAAGAAGAAAAGTATTAAAAAAATAAAGTAATAATTAATACATTTCCACGAATCGCCTATTGATATTTCTGCTGAATTACATATGATCACACCTCACAAGCGAAATTTCCCCATTGAGTCTGGGTCCTGCGACTGATGATGGTGGGTCGCGGTGGATACACTGCCATTGCTGAGATGCTTTCACTATTATTGGCACTGTCTGAAACATCCGAAGTGATGGTGGCGGAAATATGTGCGTCCATTATGTCTCTCACAGTTCCCGCTGGTTCCAATATATTCATCCGTATAGCAGCGGCGGTACTAGTGGTTGCCAATGTTGCTGAGGCGGTGGTGATGGTAGCTGTCATGCTGGCAGTTGTAGCTGTCATGGTGGTCACTGTAGCTGTTGTGGTGATGGCAGCGAGCTGTATCATAGGCTTAAGTCGTAGTGCGGGAGCGGATACGGCAGGAGACGCCATCTTCCGAAACTTAGCATACTTTAGTAGACGACTTGCGGTGATGTTAGGCATGAGCTGGATATCCTGTGTGTGAGCGATCCATCTCTTTCCTGTGTATGGACATTCCGGCGTGGTTCCATTTCTGATTGCAGGGTCAGAAGGGCGAGGAGGCGGATGCTGAATAACACGGGTCGGAGTTACGCTTATTGTCACAGGCTGCGACGGTTCTGGTCCTTTGTCTATGGAAAGTTTGGGTGGAGATGGAGACTGTGGATAACTTGGAATGTCTATTTCCGCAGGTGTCATAATTACCACTGAAATCGGTTGACTGGCTAACACTGTTTGAGATACTACGGTGGCGGGTGTAGTGACCGTAGCCGGATGGCTAATAACCGATGCGGGTGCTGCCGAACTGGATTCTGCAGGAGATTTTCGCTTCTTACTCTGCTTCAGGACCAGTGTGGATGAAGTGATAGGTACCGGCGTAACACTTCCAGATGCAGCTGCGGGCAGGATTTCACGTCTGGCTGTCGGTATGTTGCTTGCTGTAGCCACGGTAAGACGATGGCTAACGGGATATCTATGAATAGTGTTCTTCATGCGGGCCATTTTCTCGGTCAGGAGAACTTTAACTGGGAGCCGCGATTCGAAACGGGTGGCTAAAACAGCACGATCCTCGTTCTCTTCCCCAGGAACTAATGTCACTTCCAACACACGGTGATGATAACGGAGCGTGTGTGTCACCCCGTAGCGAGTAGCGGTGTAGAGATACTGGCACATCACACAAAAGGCTGACTGGAAGAGTCTTCCAGGCAAACCAACTTTCAAAATATTCACCAGCCCACCTGTATGGTTACTTTATATTGAGTTTGTGGAAATTCTGGACCCATGAAATATCAATCGATGAGACGTCTTGTTTGAATGTCTTCAACCAGTGACTTAAACAATGGCATTAATAATTCTGGTTTCGATCTAAGACTGTCTGCTACACTAGTCGCAATGATATCTGTCAGTTTTTTAAGAAAGACTTTGTCATTGTAAATCGCATCTTGAATTTTGTCCATTACCTCGTCTAATTCTGACACGCTTGGCGTTTTCTTAGGACCCATGATTTCAGTGGAGTATTACCTCCCAGCTTTATGAATACGAAAATTAGGTTAGGTGATTGAAGGTGTGGCCAGACAAGCGTGAAGTGTGCTGTAGTTTCGCCTTATCTCTCCTACTCTGCATTCCTTTAAAATACGCAGGATCTGCACAATCTGCGTTTCAACGTCGCACCTAATTCATGATATACATGAGTCTTGAGGTAACCATGTCTCATTGTTTCCCCGGGAATAGATAACTTTTATAAAATGTCATTAAATGCAAGGAAGAGTAAAGTTTCTGGTATATTTTGCAATGTTCCATTTGACGGAGCTATTCAATCAGCAGTAAGGGCGGATTTGATGAAGGAATTCATAAAGTATGTGTTGTATCAAAGAGATCAAATTCCGTTCCCTGTTGAGCAAGTCGAAGAGGAATTGAATTTATTGGAAAAGCAAATGCCAGAAAATAAGAGACCTGGTTTGAAATCGAACGCAATATCAAGTGATGACACCTCTGAAACCATGCAGGTACAAAGTTACGGTACTATGTGTCTATATCCTTATTCTTACCTCACGAAAAGTGGTAACTTTCTGTTTATTTCTGTTATTTAGCTTTACAGCTTTGTTCTTATGGCGAAAAAAGCATCATGGAATCATACCATTACTTATTAAAATGTTGTAGACATTGAAAACAGTAGATAAGTTTAATTAGTGCCATAACCAGATTTCACGACAAACTGTCAGATGCTGGGGCTGCCTAAAAGTTTTTATCCGTTCGGCCGAGGGCCAAGTCCACGCTAAGAAATTTGGACATGAAGTCACATTGGTGATGCTAATCCACTGTGAAATGGGCCGCCCTTTAAGTAAGTTATTGTCGCTGGCGGGATACTACTACCTTTCCCCGTTAGCGGCCCTTCTTTCGAAGTTGCCGCACTTGGTGCAAGCGTAGGATCTCCTTGATCTGCACTGCTTCAAACTAGACTTCGAGTAGGAAAATTATCAATTAGGACTAGAAAGCTGAAACCTTGGTACACCACTCCTCCCAGCTTGCCTTCCTACGCTCGAAAAAGGACCCGTAGCCGCTCTTGCTACCGCCCACTGCGAACAACTTCAATGTCGCAATACTGATTTGCCCAGGAACGTCCTTTTGCGCATCTGAAACTGAGAAGGGCCGCTGATTGTGCTGCGTCAAGCGCTATTTGACATCGTACAGGGCGATCAAGAGTGGAAGGCTCGCCTTACCCTGCGAGGGAAGCGGTTTTCACATAACCTAACCGATCGTGACCGACTGAGGCCTTAACCCGCATGCATCTAAAAGCTAACTAAAAACACAGCCTCGCACGGATCCCCTCTAGAGATAAGCTTAGAGTTAGGCACACACAGAAGGACTGCCTCAGAACGCCCGCTGAGAACATCAGATAAGCTAGCCGGCAACTACTAATTTTCCCCCCTTTCCCCCCCCCCCCCCCCCCCCGCTAACACTAAAGTAGGACCCACTTTACGTGGATTGCTAGGAAATAAATAATTTTATCGCAAAACGACTAGCACGCCGAACTAAGCTTAGTTGTATCTACTATCTACTCATGAGGACGATTGGTGACCACTAGACTTATCGACCGCTCGGGATACGTTAGGAAAAAGCCGGCTGTCTCCCGACCGTTTAGCGCCCTCTTGTCTTTCCCCCACCCATCGCTCTATAGGGCCTTTGAGGCGATGATAGTTCGGATAGGACCCTGAGATGTTCGGGGGAAACACAAATTGCTCCCAACGTCACTCACGTGTGCCCTTTTTCATCCTACGACTAAAAATACAGCGCCCTGAGCTTAGGAAGGAAACTAAACATTAGGAAAGCCCATGTCTGGTTCACTGCGGGAGTGAAATTATGACATTGGACAACCTAAATATTGCGTACTCTGTTATAATCATCATGTCGTCTTTGTGAAAATGTACAAATCACGTGATATTAGGAACGCGCTTTAGGTCCATAGATATCTAATGTTTAGATCTGTTCCGCCTTTACCGAGTACCCGTTTACTAATAATAGTTAGCCTTCAGAAACATTTCGGATAGTTCACCATGCAGGCTAAAGCATGTACACCGTCTCATTTAGCTATCACATTTGTGAATGCCCTACCTCTCGCCTCCAAAAACATGAGAGCAAGCAATATCACGTGATTTATATATTTTCGCAATGCCATTTATAGTAAAATTTAGGATTAATTTAGATTTTATAAACCATGCTTATTAAAAAATATACAATATTTATACCGTCCCAGGTAATAATTTCACTCAAACGATCATGGTTTTGAGGTATACAGTACGGCGGCAAGAAATTGTACCGGTAAATTGCGTTCAGTTTTCGTATTATTGTTCATCTCTTAAAACAATTTTAAAGAATGAATTTCAACTTTTTCTTAACCTATTCCTAATATAAGCCCACCCCTCTCGCAAAGATGTTGGTTTGGAAATAAATTGAACAGCTTGCCATTACCGTATATTGGATCACTTTGAACCTTCATGGAATGCCTGGACTTAAGTTAGCTCTGATAGCTCTCATTCGTTGGTTTGCCATGAAGACGGGGTATTATGCACCGTTTGCCGAGCCCTTTTTAGAAAGACTTAAAAATCTCCAAAATCACTTAGTAGATTGATCTGAAGCTCGAGAAACAGAACTTGATTGGTCGAATTGCTATTTACTATTTTTAGAAACATTGTTAGCGACCTCTGAAACTGCTTGTCAAAAGTATAGGTCGAAACTTAATATTATTAGAGCCAATAATAAGCCATTCAGCCAGCACATTGTGTTACAATTAGCCAATTCGAGAAAGAAAGTCCCTTAAAGAAAGATATAGAGCATGTAGTCTCAATATTAGGTAGCTAAACATCAAGGCTCTTAGGCCTCTTGTTTGATTACCATCTTGGGTTTTCTGTAAATTTTCTGGAACCATTTTAAACGCTGCTCCTCAAAAATGGTGGACTTGTTACCAGGGTTGGGTTTTGGACTGTCCAAAACTAATTTTGAACAGACTTTGTCCAAAACCTGTCTTAAAGGGTTTAAACTGTCCAAAACTAATTTCAGCATATTTGATATATATTAAGATATATAAAGTTATTACAAATATTATGCATGTTAACAGATTAAGATTACAGGCATGAAAATTCAGTTTTATGAAATGTGTAAGAGGTATGACATGTTGCTTATGCTCATTTAACCTTCAGTAATCTAAATCAGACAGTCCTCTCAGCATCCTATAACAAAAGACAAGCTTTGATGCTTTCTCTACTCCTAGTCTGTTCCGGATATTTGTATGTATGTAACTGAAATTGCTAAAAATTCTTTCAATGGATGCTGATGAGGCTGGCGCATCCATCAATTGAAGGGCCATGTCTATAAAATCTGCAGACACACCTAGAGGTTTCAGACCTTTCCACCCTTAAAATACATCTTTGATCAAATATTTCAAATAACATCAAAAGTTAATATTATACTGAGAGAACATCCAGACAGGAACTAAACAGATGAACTTAATTAAGAAGATTTACTTGATAACTGATTTCTAATAGAAAGTGGAGTAGAATTATATAGTGATGAAATAAGCTGATAATTGTATTAATTGTCAGACTAGAGGTTAGTCACTGTATGCTAGTTGTGTAAACATGTATCAGACGAATATTGTAGTATAAACATAGCCATGATAGCTATCAAAAAGCAATGAGAAAACTTAACTAGCAGGGCTAAGTCAGCTAATAGTAGTAGAAACATCTTAACAGACTTACTGTCACTTACATGTATGAGCTGTGATCTTATGATCAGTGTATATATATATGTGTTGGCAATTTTAAAGCAGGTAGACAGGCACTTAATGTTTAGACAAATACATGCACTATCAGTAGATTCAGTTGTATGTCTTCCAGGTTTTAATCCCTGAATCACAGTCTAGTCTCAGTTATAAGGAAAACACCCTGCTGAATATTTTTGAAACTAATTTGACTGGTAGTAACAGGTTTTAATCAACTTAAAATATAATTTAAGCTTATGGAGAAATATTTTTGACCAGGATTTTAGGTTTTGGACAGTTTTGGACACTTCAGGTGTCCAAAACCGATTTTGAGCGGACGGTTTAAACCATGGTTTAAACGACTAGTGTCCAAAACTTACCAACCCTGCTTGTTACGCTTTACACCTATATGTGTGATACGGTACATCCTTTTCTAAGTGCAGTACTTCAAAAGATAATCAAATTTGAACCCAACAACAATTTATAAAGTGTAGCAAGTCCACCATGTTTTAGCTACCACCTTTTCATGTATGATCTTGGTGCAATGATCTTATGATGTTAGAATTCATCAAATAAGAATTTTGATGGTTCAATTTTTCATGGCCATTTAGGATTTTCCGACAATGAACATCCATCATGTATATATTTCAATGCAAATGGTTTGAATGCTAATGGTTCAGTTGAGTGTCACAGGCCCTTTGAAATCTTGTTTAAAATTGCTCATTGGAATGACTGGCTAACAATAGTGTGTTATTCACAAACAAACATGGCAAAATGTCAAATGCACATTTTCTATGAAAGAATTTAAATTTTCTCAACCAATTTTGACCATTAAATTTTAAAGGTTAAGACATAATTCGGTAAGTTGTTGACCAACTCAACTAAAATTTGGCAGGGTTGGCAATTTCCCGGGAAATCACGTCATACTAACATACACCCACTCACATCGCTTCGCTGTTCGAGGCCATACTTGCAAACCCATATATTCGCTGCTGGTTTTTAGGTAGCCAATCAGATTTCTGCCTACTTCAATCTCGCCATAGATCTAAAAATATAGGCGGAGCTTCGTGCCAACATCGGCGGAGAGCTTGCGAGACACGAATGTCAATCTATCTGGTTGACAGTATATTAGTAGGATGATAATAACTGAGCAATTTTATTAGATGGGACTAACCTCATTTATGAAGTTTCGCGGACTTAGCCCAACATCAAAAGCCTGCAAGCACAGGACTCGACACAGAAGCATTAGTGAGAGGGCGAGACCGTGCGATAGGACGATGGGGAAATCAGGGCAGTGGGAAATATTGGGAAATACTGGGACATGCTCACGTATCAGATGGCAAGTTTATATATTTAACCTCGGATGTTTATCATGAAAATGCTGACAGGTATTAGTAAATATCACCCACCTAGTGACATATGCATAACTATTAAGTTGCAAACCCGTGCATAAGGAACATAGTCTTCTAACTGCTAAGGTAACACTACATCAGACAAAACTGGGCATGCAATGAAATACCATTATAATTTCTTTAGGTATGACTGGATATTTGACAGTAAATCACCGTCTAGATCGGCATGGAGTGCAGTAGATATATACAATTACCTATCCAGTAATAAAAGGCTTTGACTACTGTTAGAACATGCAATGTAAACATACTTCTGAGGTCTTCAGGGGTCGATCTTAACTTTTTATGTCACTAGTCCGTCGGTCTAGTGATTTTGAAAATGGACTACTCTGCAGATAAAAGCACTAGTCCTGTTAAAGGGGGTTCGGAAAATCTTACATACCACACAATACATATCCTATGGTACTCACATTTCTCGCCAAAGTTTTTAGTACCCTTTGATTTGATATTGTATACTTAGTTTGGAACCGCTATCAATTCTTTTAGCACTGTAAAATTATATTGTACAGGGAACCAGGCACCACATGTAATTTGTTGTGTAGGTCCAGTAATCGACAAATCACGCCTATGAATATATATGCGCAGTCATGTTAAATAAGATTTGTTCTTTAAATTTCTGAGTGAAATACAGGATTAACGCATTACACATCTTAAATAATACGCGCCATGATTATAAATTTTGGTGCATCTAAGAAGAATTAGCATATTGCGTGTCCAAATTGCGTTACTATTTTACAAGTCATGGCAATATCTTGACACGAATGCACATTTTTATAGCACACTAACCAGGAAGTTAATGCATTCAGAACTGCAGTACACCTTACCCGTTGCGGTAGCTTGGTTCCCTGGGGCATTTATTTGGGAACCAGGCTACACTGTGTCATATGCGTGTAGCTACTATGCGCTGTGATATTTTATCCAAAACGTACTCTTAGACGGTCAGTCACTGAATTGGAGTATGTGTAACGGCATAATTTTCTCTCTTCTGACTATCGCTATCCTACCGCCATTTTGGCTTTAAAAAATCGTCAATTCAAGCTGTGAAATGATTAAATATCGAATTGTATTGTCTAGAAAGCGTGCTCACGATGTTCTATTAGTAGCTTAGTGATAATTTAATACATTTTATCATAACATTTGTCCCACAATCGGTTGATATAGACATTGCTAAATTCGACACGACAATGTTCCTGGATAATAGCAAATCCCCTTCGCCTTCGATCAATACTCACCATTCTGTTACTTCTGATATACAGCTGGCCCTGACAGCGGCTCTAGGATTATAGACTTAGAAAGCTTTACCGACTCCTGGAAACCGGGTACTCGGCTCCCAACTGCCGAGTACCCGTTTACCATAGAGCTCATTCTTGTTTGCATAGCAACAAGAGCAATACATGCTTTCTGCATTGAGGATTTTAGTGTTTTTTGTGAAAGAAAATCTACGTCTTTAATCTGTGATAGTTTGTGTGTTCGTGAAAGGATTAACTAAAGGATACTATGGAGAATACCGCCGAAGATAACCAGGTTGTATCGTTCTTTATTATCCATAGTTAAAAGACTTAGGTCTCTAAATTTCGCTGTGTCGCATGTTCCAATTTCTGACCCCATAGAATCTGGGACGTGTGCTAACAACGATATATGCCAGACGATCGCCTTCTTTAACCCCCAACAGGCGATCGGCAGATATGAAAATAGGTGTTATGCTACGGTATTTCTAACACGAATATCGGCTGACGTCGTTCTCCGTAGGATCCGAGCGGGTGACGTCACACCCGGTCGCTCGGATGTTTATGTGAAGAAAATTTTTCATTAATTCGCGCATCTTGTTCTGGGTGCTGCGTACTAAAAATGGTACCGGAAACTTTAGAATGATCAAGTTTACGTGCGATCACGATCGGTTTGCAATGATCGGTGGTTTCAAAATTCTTGAGTAGATGCGTGGGCTGCGGTTTTACCGTGTGATACAGCAGTTTGTTATACATTTTGTTGTTTTCTTCACATATCGTGCTGCTTTCGTTAGGAGTATAATTTATATTGATTAGTAAATATACCCCGAATGCTATGCGATATGATTCCTGGAGCCGTTACACATCCTGGAGGATCTATTATGGGTGTGTTTAATGCCCGCCTCGTTCTTGTCGTCATAGTCAATGCGATCGTTGTTGTAACGTGGCGGGGTGGGGTGCGGGAGGGTTACAGTTAATTTATGAGTCAAACTATTTGAAAATTAATTGTCTGCCTTCCATCTGGGTCTCATTCCGCTTGTTTATTGTAGGTTTGTGCTTATGTTATAGGCCAAGCCAGCCCCGCCATCATGTGACGAATGCCATAAGTTTGTCCGTGTCGTGTTCAAGGACCATGTCTGTTTTAGGTGTTCCCTGTGTAATATTGATCATAGGTGTAATGTTTGTGCAGTGTGGTCCGTTGAGATAATGGTTAAGTTCCTTGCCAGAAGGACTTGGCTGGGTCTGACGCGGGGTCAGGCGGTCCGAGAGTAAATCGTGGAGCGCCCGGTTCGGCCGGTGGGGGTGCTCCACGTCCCCAGCTGGAGGTGGCGGAGATGGCACCGCCGGTGTGGTTTGGTCCGGCTGTGCAGGGTTTTTCTGCATAGCGTTCTGCCCACGCTGGTGTCGTCCCTGCTACCAAAGGTTGGGGGCCAGTTTCTCCCCATGCCTGGTACGGATCCTGTCCTCGGACAGGATTCTGGACTGGTTACCGAGGGGGGCCGTCTCGTACGGCCCCCTGGCAGTCCCGCCTGGCTTCGGGCAGACAGGTTTCTGTTTCTCTGCGGCCACCTCCGGGTGGTCCAGTAGCGGTGGCCGGTCCGTCAGGTGTGGGAGCCGTCCGCCAGGACGGTTCCACGGTTGACTCGTCTAGTGACGACTCTTCGGAGTCTGAAGACGAGGAGGCCGAGGAGGAGAGGTTGCTGCGGCCCGTGAAGCCGCAGGTGGAGAATATGGAGGTTGATTCCGTCCTGGACGGAACCGGCCTCCATTTGTCTGGTTTGGCGCAAGCCAGGTCAGCGGCTCCGCCTGTGGCTGAGGCAAATCCGTTACCGTGCACCGGTTCCGTGCGGCTTGGTTTGGCACCAGCCGTCACAGGAACGGGTGTGCCGGGCCAGGCATGGTACTCACCTATCTCGCCTGGTCCGGCAGTCGGATGTGGGGTGCCATTGGCGCCCGTGTCCGGCTATGGTTCCGCGACTGCTACGGGTCCATACGGTTTTCCGTGCGGACCTACCCCATGGACCGGAGTGTTTCATGGGGTGGCGGCGGAACCGTGTGGTACCGGAGTGCCTGGCGTGTCAGCCGTGGCTCCTTGCCGGGAGGCCGTGGCTGGCAGACCCGTGAGCACGTCAACGGGTGACGTGTTTGCGGGGGTGTCTTCATCGGAGGTAGATTGGTCAGATGCTCTGGCGTGGCTAGCCAGGGTTGACCCGTCTGTGGTTTCGGCCACGGCCGATGAAGATGCGCCCCGTCCGTCGATTGCGTCGATCAGGACGGGGATTTTGCCCGCGGCCCGGATCCAGTCAGTGGGACTGGATCCACGGTTCATAGAATTGTTGGATGCTATTTATAGCAAACAACTGATGACCAAGGGTCAGCTCCCTGCAGCCTCCAGGGAGGTGCGGGCAAAATGTCGTATTCCGCGGGGGGAATACGACAGGTATGGTGTAGTCCCGTCGGTCACGGAGGATGACCGATGGGTACTGGGCGTCCAGAGTGCCGTGGCGGGTCGCCCCGGTCTGGCACTTGTGGACAAGTCTCAGGTACACCAGGAAGAAGTCCTGTCCCTATGCGATGAGGGTGTGAGGGCAGCGATGAGCGCTGTCAACCACTCTTATCGTCTCCTTCAGTCGGTGTGGGCTGAAGCGGGGGCAGGCCACCCTGTGCCACCTGTGGCGCTTTCATGTGTCAATGACGGCCTGGTGCTGTCGATGGACGCATTGGCAAGGGTGCAAGCGCGTGTGACGAAATCCAGGAGGCAAATGGTCATTGACCATATGCGTCCGGCTACGGCAGTCAGGGAGCGTCTTCTTGGGACGCCCCTAACAGGGCCTAGCATCTTCGGTGGCCAAGCGCGGGCCATCTTAGAGGATACCGCCAGTATCGCGCAGAATCGGTTAGCGGTAAACCTACAGCTAGAGCTAGTGCGGCAAGCGCACGCACTAGGGGCTGTGGGGAAACCTCTAACGGGACAACCTTCAAAGAAGCAGAAGAAGCATAAGGGCAAGGCGAAAGCTAGGCCTGTTGCGACTTCTGCTTCAGCTGGGTTTTCAGAGCCGGCGGCGGCGAAGAAGCCCAGGAAGGTTGTAGAGGCGCCTACCCTCCCCAATGTTGCTCCTGAGCACCCTAGAGGCGGGAAAGGTAAGGGTAAGGCCTCAAAGGGCGGACAGAAGGGGCCGAAGCGTACCTGAGGGTACGAAAGCTCCCTTCATATCCGCCTGGACCGCGCCTGTGCGACAGGAATAGCGGTGCCAGTTATACCCGTCGTGCCTAGAACGAAATGGTTCTCTCTGTCTCTCGTTAAGAAAGAGGGGGGGGGGGGGGCGGACTGCGAGCCGGACAACCCCGTTAGACGTCGAGGCGTCTATGGTGGGTGGAAGGCTCATGCGTTTCGTCGAGGCCTGGCAAGGTGTGACGTCAGACAGTCTGGTCCTGGGATGGTTATCCCAGGGTTACATGCCGGAGTGGTGGGACTTTCTACCACAAAATCTGTCTTTGGCACCTGTCTGGACACCCGTACCAAGGGAGCCAGACAAGTTAGAAGCCGTTCAAAAGGACGTGTCGGGTTTGCTTTTGAAGGGAGCAATAAAACCAGCAAACCGAAACACTCCAGGCTTCTATTCAAACATGTTCCTTGTCCCCAAGAGCGCAGGGGGATGGAGACCCATACTCAATCTCAGGCCATTAAATTGGTTTATCCATACGCCTCGGTTCCAGATGGAAACGCCGAGGTCGGTAATGCAGGATTGAGGAAAGGAATGTGGTGTGTATCGATCGATCTGAAAAATGCATATTTCCACATTCCTATGAATCGGAGTTGGCACAGGTTTCTGAGATTTGCGTTTCAGAATCAAGTATGGGAGTTTACAGTTCTCCCGTTTGGCCTGTCGACAGCTCCGAGGGTTTTCACAAGAGTGGTCCTTGCGGTGACAGCGTTTCTCAGAAAAGAGAACGTGGCGCTACACACCTACATAGACGACTGGCTGCTCAAGGCAGACTCGGCAGCCAGGTTGAACGTGGATACTGCTCTGACTCTGAAGTTACTTTCAGATCTACGCTGCATAGTCAACGAGGAGAAATCCGAGTTGACGCCCACTCAACATTTCGTTTATTTGGGGATGCGATTCGACCTCGAGGAGGGCAGGGTTTACCCGTCAGAGCCCAGAGTGGTGTCTCTGTTAGCCATGCTCAAGAGTTTTCGAGTGGGAAACCACATTCAGGCGAGGCGGTTCCTTCAGATGCTGGACATGATGGTCTCCATGGAGCAGGTTATCCCGTACGCTGTTCTAATGCGAAGGCCTATCCAGTTGTATCTGATGTATCTGTGGAAACAGAGAACAGAACCCCTGTCAAAACTGGTGCCAGTTTTGGAGCCGATAATATCGCATCTTCTATGGTGGAAACAGCGTCAGAATCTCCTATTAGGGGTTTCGCTGCACCTACCCCACCCCCAGCTGTCCGTCTACACGGATGCATCGCTGGAAGGGTGGGGTGCCTGCCTGGGAGAACACCAGGTCTCGGGCACATGGACTCTCCCGGAGAGTCAGCTGCATATCAATCTGTTGGAAATGATGGCAGTGGAACTGGCGTTGGAAGAGTTCCTTCCGATGATCAGGGGCAAGGTGATATTGATACGGTCGGACAATTCGACAGTAGTATCATATATAAATCGCCAAGGCGGGACCAGGTCGCCCACTCTGTGTATCAGGGTGTGGCACTTGATTCAATGGTGCAGGAATTACTCGGTTGTTTTGAAAGCAGCTCATATTCCTGGCCGATTGAACATTCTGGCGGATGCTTTGTCTCGCAGACAGAGAATCCTGCCAACAGAATGGTCCCTCAACCCTCCAGTTCTGCGACGGATCTTCGAGCATTGGGGCAAACCCAACGTGGACTTGTTCGCCACAAAGGAAAATGCTCAAATCATGACATATGTCTCGCCGATTCCAGATCCAAATGCCGTCGATACAGACGCTCTGGCGATAAGCTGGAGAGGGATGCACGCTTACGCGTACCCACCCACCATTCTTCTACCGAAGGTATTGGTGAAGGTCAGGGAGGAACCGTGTCTGGTCCTGCTAATAGCGCCGTATTGGCCGAGCAGGGCGTGGTTCACGGATCTTCTAGATCTGCTGGTGGAAAATCCTGTGCAGTTGCCCGAGATTCCGAACATAATCTCCCAGGCCAAGGGACGCTTCCTACACGAGCGTCCCGAAATGTTCAAATTGACTGCGTGGATGTTATCAAACAACGTTCCACGTCGGAAGGCTTTTCTCGACAGGCTGCTGATTTCATCGCGGCTGCGAGGAGGTCAGCCTTCAAGTCATATAACAACAAGGTTAACAGATTTGCAGACTGGTGTGAAGAAAAGGGTATTGATACCTTTCAATCCACTATCAGCAAATAGCAGACTTTCTCTGTGAGCTGTTCTTTTGGTGACTAGCTCCCGTCACAGTTGCTGGATACAAGTCAGCTTTGGCATCAGTTATCCCTTGTCTAGCCAACAGGGATAGTCCAGAGGTGGCCCAGTTAAATGTGATGTTGAAGGGAATGAGCAATCTCCGACCGAGACAACCTGTAGTCATTCCAGCCTGGAGTCTATCTTTAGTGCTTAATGTACTGGCCAAGCACCCTTTCGAACCGTTGCGTTCGGCTAGTCTAAAGCATTTGACTCTAAAGGCGGTCTTTCTATTGGCAGCTTCCTCAGCTAGAAGGCGCAGTGAGATCCATGCGCTTTCGGCAGAGAGGAACCGATTTATTGTTTCTGGAGAAGGTCTGCGTGTTCTGCCAAGAG
Source organism: Chaetoderma sp. LZ-2023a (assembly GCA_034401795.1). Lineage (NCBI taxonomy): Eukaryota > Metazoa > Mollusca > Caudofoveata > Chaetodermatida > Chaetodermatidae > Chaetoderma > Chaetoderma sp. LZ-2023a. The sequence goes on from CM067373.1 coordinate 118,226,505, forward strand.
CAGAGGTTATGTCAAAGAACCAATCTTTGAGATATCCCGGCAAACCGATCATTATACCGAAGTTAACTACGTTTGATCGTGATGCCAGTGTCTGGTGCCCGGTCCGTGCTTTGACTAAGTACAAGAAACGGACTGACTCGTTACGGTCGAACGATAGACATCTGTGGATCTGCCATAAAAAGTCTTATGGCGCCGCATCCATGGATACTATCTCTCGTTGGGTGGTCGAATGCATTCAGACTACTCACGAGATGGCGACTGGGCACCAGGTGCAAGGCGTAAGGGCACACAATGTCAGAGGAATAGCCGCCTCGACCGCCCTTTACAATGGTGTTCCGTTATAGGACATCGTGGCCGTTGCACAATGGCACTGTGAGTCCTCATTCACGGATTACTATATGAGGGATGTGTCAGACTCAGCCAATCCACTCGCTTTAGCTGTTTTGAAACGATAGTTAGTGACCACACTGCTTTTCACCCTTTTCTCACTTTGGTAAGAAAAGAACCTAAAGCAGGCATGGTCAGGCGAGAGGATGTCAACCAGATTGTGTCACCGATGGCCGAACCGGTGAATGGTTGGAGGCGGTACGTCTGAAGTCCAATTATCATAAGGTAATTCAATAAGTGAGAGTTTTTTGTATTATGTATATGTATCATGTTCATTCATCTTATATATTCATGCTCATTCCCAGGCTAATACATGGAATATGCAGGGAGTAGTTAACCCTCTTGGCATATTTGTGTTTTCAGGCGAGATACATGTTCGTTAGTTCTCTCCCTTTTCTTAGGAGGAAAAAGGGGGGGGGCTGTGACGCGAATGTGATTCGGTTCCGTGAACTTGACGGTCCTTTTAGGTCTCCGTTAGTCAAGTTTGAAGTCTAAAATCTTTCTCCAAGGGGCAAAATTAGCATTTATGGCTTGCCCCTTCCCACCAGGTTACTGATCAAATCTGGTGTATATCAGAAGTAACAGAATGGTGAGTATTGATCGAAGGAGAATGCAGGAAATGTCAATTTCCCTTTCTCCGAGATCTAACAATACTCACCATTCTGTTACGGACCCAGCCTCCCAGCCCCACGGAGGCAAGCCATAGTTTTCTCTTGTTTGGTGGCTATGCAAACAATATGAGCTCTATGGTAAACGGGTACTCGGCAGTTGGGAGCCGAGTACCCGGTTTCCAGGAGTCGGTAAAGCTTTCTAAGTCTATAATCCTAGAGCCGCTGTCAAGGCCAGCTGTATATCAGAAGTAACAGAATGGTGAGTATTGTTAGATCTCGGAGAAAGGGAAATTGACATTTCCTGCAGTCTCGGACAAAATGAACCTGTAGTATCAATTCGTCGGGAATGTTGGGAGTGTATATATTCCTTGGCAAAATCTGTCACCAGTATACTTGTTTAATTATTAAATGCAGAGTGTACAGATATTCACGTTGGTTTAACCATTATACTATATTATATGTAGTTTCCAAGCCAGATATGTCAGTATTGGTCAAAATCAATTTTATGAATTCTATACAATTACCGATCAATTCAAAAGCCATGCAACTCGGCTACGAGGTAATGAGCAATTCTTGTATTCCTCTAGGCTGAATTGACCAAGTAATTCGTTTTACAATGTCAGCACTTTTGCACACATTAAGCGATTTTGCAATTCGGTTGTTTTCGGATCTTTTATGTCCTATCATATAGAAACCGCAAAAAGTCGACCGTGAATTAAATGCAGATGCTCCGGAATCGTTGCCGACTGAACAGGCACTGCTATCATAGATTTTAACTTATATAGCTTCTGCAGTAATTTTAAGCTTGCGTGTTTGCAAGAAACTTATGCATTAGTTTTCTCAACGTCATGGAACATTTCGTTTTTGCGAGTCTAACGAATAATTTTGACAGAAATTTTGTACTAGTCCACAGACTTATGACGAACAGACTATAAGTAGTCTGTATGAGAATGAGGTAGTCTCGGACTAGCGGACATAACTAGACATCGAACCCTGGGTCTTTACCTCTTGCTTTGTACATGCTTTTAAACCTTTAGCACTCACGTCAGCCAATAATGGCTTCTGCAGTAGTCTGATAAATGTCAATTTGCAGACAAAGAGAAGACTATTTTTGAAACTTTACCACTGGAATGACTGGCTTGATAACTGAGCCGGGCATTCCAGTAGTAAATTGTCAAAAATAGCCCTCTTGATCTGTAAATAGATATTTTCTATGAGATAATTGAAATTTGCTTGAACAAATTTGAGTGTTAAACGGTTAAATAACTAATTCACTCTGTGGGATGTCATTATATCTAAGTTAATGCTATGATGACTGAATACATTTCATTCTGATGCTGCAGAAATGTTAAAATTGTAAAGTTTTGCTATTTAATCTCCAGAATATGTAGAAAATAATGTGAAAGTCTGTGTTTTCAATCAGTCATATTGTAGCATGTAATAGGATACAAGTAAATACTAAATCGTACATAATATTAGTATATAATCGTATATAGCAGAACAGATTGTGTTGCCATCTCGATCAGTTAATCCCCAATTAGGCACCTTGCTGTCTTTCCATTGAATGTATCACACCTGTATATGATCTGAGTGTGGGAGATCAGAGCATTGATTTACATAGAAATCTGAGGCTAACTAAATAAAAAATACTTGTAGATACATGTACATGTACCATCAGTTTGGTAATCTAAGCTTAGATCTCTATTTTAAATCAATATTCTAATAGGCTGAGAATTCAATATGTACATGTAAATGTTACAATATGTACTGCATGCTAATGCATTGTATATCAGTTTAAGTAAGCCATTCATGACATGAGTTTCTTAATATTTTGAAACAATTTTACTGGAAGTTGTTATTGTAGCCTCTACTGAAAAATTCCACCAACACTGTTTGTGCAATAAATAGTAGGTATTGTATCCGCTATGTAGAGTTGAACATGTTATAGATATGCTGTTATATATGCCGATATTGCCTATTTGATCTCCAACCTGTATTAGATATGGGCCTCTATATTAGCCCTTCTGATTAATATATCTAAAATATTTAGTTTAAAATTTACCACTTCTGATTAGAGCTGGGCGGTATTGATATTTACATGACGGTATCGGTACCAGGAAAAAATACCGCGGTACCACGGTATACCGTCATCTGAGCTTGAGGTATGCCACGAAATTAGAACAATTTTTTTCCATTTCCTTTTCACTTCCATCTCCAATCAACGGTAAATATAGGTAAAAAAAATAAATCAGCTTCCTGATTTAGAGAAGAAAAACATGGCTAATGCGACTGTTTAGTTTCACGATTTTATTAGGTGACTATTTTTATTCACATAGTATCATTCACGGGAATATCGGTCAATGGGCGTGGTCGACTCGCTAACTATAACCCGCTGTTTGAGACATTGGGATGCACTATTTTCAATCTGGATTGTTCTTGCCATTAATGCATGCGACCAGCAAACGGTAAATTTTATTTTGGCAGTCAAGCGCCTTGATAAACAGAGTCCAGACAAAATCTGCGAGTATTTAAACGGGGCGAGTGTTGTACTCTTCTATTTCTGTTGGAGTCGTATATTCTGTTACTCGCGAAAACAGGCCTATACACATACATATAACATCATTCCAAAGCTTCTGATAATTAACGAGTACCCGATGTGCAGCCTCGTTACTCGCCATGCTTCACGTGAACAATGCGTGTAAAAAGCTATTTCCGCGAACTTCCGACGTGTAGCCAGTTGAAAAATGAATTACAAAAACTAAAACACTCTAATTTTTAGGTGTCGTTACTTAAACTGAATTTAATCCTTAAAGAAATTTCTTAAAACAAGCCAGAAAAATAAAAAATAACGACTTCAACGCTGCTCATTGTTAATAAATTAGCACGTGATCAAAACGGCGCGAGCAAATACTACGTTTTAGTAAATTTTCATTTATAAATTCAGGATAGTAATGTATTTTCCCACAGTCTAGTTCATGAACAACCAATCAGATATGTCTACGAGATTGCTGTTGTGTTTGAATAGCACGCAGTTTGTATGTTATTTTGTTATTCTAGCGTGTTTGTTCGGTGACAAAATGCTTGGAGTAATAAATTACAAATAATAGAAACGGGAATAGGGAATATATTATAGTGTAATTACTACCGGTGGACGGCCAGAAAATGAGTTTAGATGTTTTAAATAAAGCAATTTTACCATGAGACTTTCAAGACTTACGTTTGACATACAATTCTGTCTGTCATTATTTTGTAATTGACGTCTTGATGTTTGTTTTTACAAGGACCCTTTCACCTCAACTCGGCTAATAGTTAGGGATGCCTGTATTTTTGGCACTATTAGCGCGTATTTACCCTTGGTCAAGTCAGATTTTATGACTATATTTCTCAAATATTGCTCAAACATTATTGATGGTATTTGGAAATGTCAGCGGTCATGGTATCGGTTCACGGTATACCGCGGTCCTCACGGTACTACCGTCAGACCGCCCAGCTCTACTTCTGATGAATATTGAAGTATTACCCAGTATTTCTCTTTTGAAGTATTTCCCGCCCTGTATTTCTCGTACCGGGAAATTGCTGCCAACCCTGAAATTTGGTCCTTTCATATCTTGTCAACTCAAAATACATTGCGTATAATGAACTAATTCCCTTGACAAGCATGACTACTATATTGTATCTCTTATTCTAGGATTATTCTAGACATTGTATTATATGTTTGAATTACAGGGCTGTAAAAATGGACTCCTTAAGCAGAGTAGGCATCATCGCACCATCAGAACCACAGTCAACAAATTAAGAGTGCTAGTCAAGAGCCTGGACAATCTAATGTCACATGTGAGCCAAGCCTTTGAACAGTGCCCAGAGATTCATCAAGCTCTTGTGGTGCTCGGCGCCACACCGGTCAGTCCCAGAGAGTGCTACACTGTTCAGTTTCCTCCTTTTAATCCGGATCAAGACATACTCAAATCCAAACACTGCAGACAGTTGTTGTTTCGGAAGCTGATATCAGAAAACTTTTTAGGGGATGCGCTGAACACCTCTACAACAAATCTTTTTTTGTTTTTACAAGCTCCGCGTAATGTTGGTATTGATATTTTCCATCCAAAGCCATCATACAAAAAGCCATACAGAGGGAAGCAATTCTTTTTGAATTTGGGATTTACTAATGACCTTTCAAAATTTAATGGACACAATTTGACGAGTGTTGAAAATCTTGTTGATGTCTCTGGAATTAACACATTAGAAGCATCAGATGTTGATATGTCTGGGATAGAATTATTAGACTGTAATGTTTCTGGAGTTCACCGTCTGGACTCATCGGACATTCATATGTCATTGGTGAATGGTGCAGAGACGCTTCCAGTTATGTCAGAGGAGGGACCAGACGACAGCAGGATACGGATGCTATCGCAGTCATCAGTTTCTACATTTGACTCCAGTCAAGCTTCACAATCAACTGTTTGTTCAAGTGTTGAATCGATAGGTACAGAGGAAAGCGATTTAGAATCTGTTGGTGAAGATGAACTGATCTGGTATCAGTCTCCTGTTGCAGTGAAAGGCTTGAAAATTAAGTGCTAACTCTATTCACACTAGGATCCTCGAAAATAAAAACATTTTAAATTGTATACTTTTAGAGGATTAAATGATGCACCTCAATGTAATGAACCGAAATAAATCTTAGCATATGTCGATTTCTTTTTGTATAAATTAGTATAACTTTTAATTGTCAATTTGAATTGAAGATGAGTCCCTAATTCAACTTACTACTAAAATTATTATAATTTATACCGAATGAAATAGTGTTGTTCCGATTAATCGATTTGATCAATGATTGATTGGTTTGCATGTTCAACCAACCAACCGATCGATCATGAATTCAGAAATCGATTTTGGTTGTTTATAAATTGACTTTATTAATATATTGTAACTGGTTAAGCTAGAAAATGAATACTTTTTGGAAAAGAATTTTAATTTAATTGTTACAACTATATAGTATTATTCCTTAGTCTAAGACATTAATTCTTTCAGCACTGAAATAGTGTGTTAATTTCAAAGCAACCATATCAATAACATGTTGAATATTTTGAAACTTATTTAATTGGAAGCTGTTGCTGCCTAAGGCAGCAACATCTTCCAGTCATATTAGTTTCAAAATATTCAACAGATTATTTCTTAAATTATTAAGAATCTGTCATACTTGCGACTTGTTTTGAAAGGCGTAGTTATCCGTGAACATGCTATAATTACTGCATTAAAAATGGGTAAAAAATGAGAACCAGTTATGATCAATCATTAATTGACCATCGGTTAGTATATAAAACCAATCATCGATCACAAAAATAGTACCAATTCCCAACACTAGAATGAAATCATCTATATGTTAAGATTTATTGCATTTCATTACATTGGGGTACACACAACTACGCCTCTATAAAGTATACAATTAAAATTTTTTTATTTTCAAGCATTCTAGTGTTAGTGTGTGACTTTAACCCTTTAATGATCACGTCGGCCAAAACAGGCCTCAGCGGTTGTGTTGAGGAACGTGCATTTTTGAAAATTTACCACTCAATAACAGAGCCAGCTCAGTTACTGAGACAGTCTTTCCAGTGATAAATTTTCAAAAATTATGTTGGCATGGTTGGCAATGCTTGTTCTGCAAATAGGTTTTTTTCTCTAAAACTTGCTGAATGAATTTAACCCTTTAACCCTCAAATTTGTTAAAGAAAATTCCGATTTTCTCAGAAAATTACCATTTGCAGGGAATGACGGGCTCTGTTATCGTGCCAGTCATTCCGGTGATAAATTTTCAAAACTTGTCTTCTTGTTCTGCAAATGGACATTTCTCAAGGCTACTGCAGAAGCCGCTTTTGGGTGCCTTGAGTGTTATAGGGTTACAGAGTTAATGGTGGCCGCTCAAGGGAGACTATAAGCATGTCATTCGACTTTTCAGGCATGTGTCGGGTGGATTATATTTCTCATACTTGTTTTACATTTCTCTGTCCTATTTTAGCCATGGATATAATTTAAGCCACTTTTCTTAAAAACTCTGATCTTTAACACTAACCGATCCCGTTTTATGAATCGATCTGATTTTTAATAGTAACCCTTCCTTTGACATCATCGGCCAGCAACGCCGTTATCATCTCTGCTAGGATCAAGTAATGCTGGCTCACCGGAAGATTTATTTTTAATGATAACTTCTGATTTGTTTTGCAAGAAAAGTGCAATGCCATATGTTTTGTTTCTAAACCTGTGCCAGAGATTGACTCTTTTGCCAGCCATATAACATTGAATCTGGAATTTTAGGCAAAAAATAGTTACGAAGTAACTCATAATTTGTGGCTACCGTATTTCGCTTAATAGTAGCCTAGGCTTCTACTAGGACAAGAGGTGTTCAATTTCCAACCAAACACCTCTGAGAAAGGTGGTGGGCTTATATTACAGAGTTTTCCCAAAAAAGTTTTCTAAAATTGATACCACGGAAATTCAACATATTTTCTCCCGTAAAAATTCCCACCGCCTATGTTTAATGTATACCTCAAAACATCACCGGGGAAGTGAAATTATTTGATTTGAGCGCCTAAATATTGCGTATCCTTTAATAAAGCTCGTTTATTACATCAAAATTAATCCACAATTTGATATAAAATGGTGTCGCGAAAAAATACAGATCACGTGATTCGCCTTATATAAATATTCTTGAATCGGGGACTCGGAACTCGGGAATATCTATATATTATTATTGCACGATAGAAACTGAGTATTATACTGATCTTAAAAAATGGGTACCCGTTTGATAAACTCCCGTTAGCGTATAATATCTCGTGAGAACATGATGCCTCCCATCTCAAGAACCGCTGTCTCGCCAACTTAAGAAGCCGGCTATATTGTCATTCGTAATTATTCAATTTGGATCATTTAATGTTGATCGGCGTTACAAAATTGATGCACAGTTTCTCCCGTCCTTGTTGTTTGGTACATAAATTTGGTCTTAAAATATATTTATAAGGAAGGTATTTAATCACGCCAAGACTGTTTTACGCGCATTTTTACTACAAAAGTGTGGAATAAACTATTATATCTTGAACATACGTGGCCTACTATTAGTATTAACCTAATAGGCGGGCGAAATTTACAAATCCGAGGCGTATATTGACTTATAGAGGGGCCGGGAATTTATCAGGGCAGAGATCGGTCTGAAGTAGACACACCCTGTGACACGATTGTTATTATTATACACGCTATTCTTACAAATTTGCTCTTAAGAAAAATTTTCTTATAAAGTCTGCTGAGTTAGGGGGTGGGCTTCTAATACAGAGTTTTGCCGTTTTGAAACTGCTAAGAAATCATTGGAGCTCATATGTCAAAGTTAGGGGGTGGACTTCTATTAGATCATAGGCTACTATTAAGCGAAATACGGTACGTCATAAAGGTAATATCCTGATTGGACCAATCAAATTATCGGAAATATCTAATACATCATTTCAACTGACTGTTCTCGGCAACTCTTCCATGCACATTGAATGTTATACAGCAAGTTTTTAGTGGCCATCATGAGTTCTCATTGTCTAAACTGTACACATACCGCTTTGCGCGAATAGTTTTTCACTGAAACTTTCATAAATAAACTTTCGGTATAATACAGGATGGAGCTATATATCCAGTTTTCTTGCAAATATTTTTATGTGCCCATTTGACTGACTACATGTAGATTATTTATTTTGCGCTACAGGTGGCAATTATGGGCCTCCTGAAATGAACACTGCCCAAAAACCTATACAAAACCAATTTCGGCTTAAAATGGCCCTTAGTGCCTAATCATATCTCCCTAATTTCAGCCTAATCCATTCAGCGGTTTTTGAGGTCATTTTCGCAAAAACTAGGTCATTCAAGATGGCCACCGAAGCAATTGGTCAATCAAATTACCATGAACAAATTTGTTTTAGCCCTAGATGGTATTTTGTTGGTTTTTAATCAATCCCCCAAGCAGTTTCTTGGCATGACTGGCGAAAATCAGCCAAAATCCAAGATGTCCATTGGCCAAATTGGCCGATCGACTTCTCTTGAACAAACTTGTATCACTATTCCTTAAGGATGCTTCCTGCCAAATATAATTGAAATGATGTGGTTCATGAGAAGAAGTTGATGCATGGTCCCCTTTCAGGCGAGGTGAGCTAACAAGGTTATAATGTTGATTTTTGTACCAAGTTTGGCCTGATCTTCACAGTGTGATGACTAGATCCAAACGGTAATATGATTATGATATTTACTAGAGATTGTAAACATAACTTGGCCTCTCTTCCCCGTGACAACAATGTCTCAAGTTTTGTCCCTAATGCCACAAAACAGAGGATGTGATGTAGAGCTAAAAGTAAAATGTGACTTTTGTACAGTACCAAGATCACACACTGAACTTGACCTTTGATGTAGGGGCCTGACTGACCTCACGGTCATGATATGTTGCTTCCTACTGCTATGTATCCAATGTTAGCTTCAATAAGTTAGCCATGCCCAATATTGAAATGGATGTAAGTCATTTGTAAATTGTATAATCAAGATGAAATTTAAACTATTTATAGGAAAACTTAGTCTGAGAGGCAGAGCCCATGCTTCCTTAGCATCCCAGTTAAAGCATCTAAACTGTTTGGTATTAGTATCAAATAGTGCAGCAAAGCAATGATCATTAGCTATAGTGATAGATAACACTTGCCTATGTTCACTCCAATTTAAGTGCCTCCATTCATCTCATTCCACGTACTTACTGACAGTTCTTGTACACTCACCCATTCTGCCTGCAGGCTGTCTTCTGATTGGCTAAGAAAGTCTGGTATACTTTCTTAATTGAATTTGTTCACAGGAATTAAAAATAATCTTTATGTATATACTATTAGTAAGACTACATTATTTATCAGTATATATATATATGTATATATATATATATATATATATATATATATATATATATATATATATATATATATATATATATATATATATATATTACAATTTTTATATTTGTATTATTTTACTCCTATCAACTCGGTATATAATATATTCTGATCACTGTTTAACTATTGCTTTAATAATAAGATATGTCAAGAAGGTATCAATTTTGATATGGTCAATGTCCATTTGTAAGCCAAGATAAGACTATTTTTCAAATTGCACCACCGGAGTGACTGGCTCTGTTAGTGAGCCGGTCATTCCGGTGATAAAATATCCAAAATAGTCTTCTTGGCCTGGAAATGGAATGTTCTCAGAACCCCTCTAGATGCCAGTTTTGTCTGGTGTAACCATTAAAGGGTTAACAGTGTTTGAAAATATATGAGCTTTATCAACCGTTTCATCGTAAAATCCCGGAAAAGGTATGTTCCTTACAATGTAATACTTATTTTGTGGAATATTTTGAAATTAGTTTGATTGGAAGCCATCGCGTCCTGAGGTAACAATGGATTCCAGTAAAATTAATTTCAAAATTTTCAATTGTGTTTCTGTATGACATATGAGGAATTCATCTGTGAAACAGTTTAAACAAAATGTGTTGTTATTACACCACAAAAATTTCCATTACCGTTCAATCACTACTTGCTAAATCAATTATCTGCATTTAGCTATCAGAATAAGATTTTTATGCCTGCATACACACCTCCCCATGCCTATTCCTATTAATATGGACCCTCAACCAGGTTACTGGTTAAGTCCATCTCCAGCATACTGACAGCTATAGACTAGCACCAGTCTATACTCACCCCATAGTGACGCTTGTCACTAAGCGCGCTTGCGCATGCACACTGGAGCCCAAATAGGAAACAGATTCACTTTTCAATTATTCTGCAAGCAGAACAACTGCACAAATATTATCAGAAAGTTTTTATAGCTTTGCGCTGTGTCAGCTTACACTTGAAGGACTTGCTCATGCTAAGATATGCCTATTATGAAGTCTATCCTCCCAAAATTATGTTTTTGGAACTATTTCGTGGTTATATTGAACTTTATAACTATGTATAAAGATGTTACCGGTTTTCATGGGTTTCGTTTTCGTGGTAACAACTTTAACATGCCTAAGTCATCATCATATAAAAACACTATTACTCCAGTGAAACCGTAATCACTTTCAGTTAAAAGAAAAAATAGTGCGTTCTCGTTTCGTGGTAACTTAATTACTATGCCTATATCATCATCATCATCATATTAATTCCCTAGCAGTTAACCAAGAGCCCTTATCAATTTACCTCTAGTGCATTATAAGGATTATCATTTATCCCTATGCAAGTGGTTTTTTTTGTCGGTAGGGATTTTGATTTCTAATTAGAACTTTCCCGTCTTTTTAGAAGTGCGTTTTATGTTTCTAGTCTTCATTTATGATTTACTAAGCGGTATGCTTCATTTTTACGCTTTTTTCGTTTTTAGGAGTCCGCTAAGGATATCTTTTGCTATTAAGGAAGCTAAGAAACAGGATGTTTCTTCAAGTCCTGACGATAGCCCGAAGGCTAGCGGGCGTTCCCGGAAATTGTGGAAACCGATCCCTCTAACCTCCATGCAGGTTAAGAAATCTCCTAAGCAGAAGTCTAGAGCGACTAAGCTCTCGAAGGTGGGCTCGTGTAGTGCACCGGGTCAAACCCACATAAGACTTGAGGGTGACGGGCATAACCCACAAGCCGTGGTTGCGGAGGCCGAGGCTGACGTCCATAAGGCTGGTACTTATGCTAATGCCAATTTTTCGATAAGAAAAAATAAATTTCCTAAGCAGAGGTCTAGAGCGACCAAGCTCTCGAAGGTGGGCTCGTGTAGTGCACCGGGTCAAACCCACATAAGACTTGAGGGTGATGGGCATAACCCACAAGCCGTGGTGGCGGAGGCCGGGGCTGATGTCCATAAGGCTGGTACTTATGCTAATGCCAATTTTCGATTATACCGGTCGTCAAGGTTCTTTGTAGATCGCCCATTGCCAAGAATTCAATTCCTAGTCTTGCTAGTTCTTCCGGTTCCGTTGTGGTGGACTCGGGTCCTCTGGACTCGGGTTTACTTCCTTTTTCCGGTTTAACTTCCGGTTTAGCAAGACATCCGGGTCTTCAGGATCCGGTTCTTTCTTCTCAGGCGTCCGTTTCCGGTAGGTCTTCCGGTTTGGCAGGAAATCCAAGTCGTCAAGATCCGGTTATTAATTCCGTTCCGTCCGTTTCTGGTATGTCTTCCATTTTTGTGGGACATCCGGGTCTTCAAGATCCGGTTCCTAGTTCCGTTTCCGGTTTTAGCAGCGCTTCCGGTGATGCCGGATATCCGGGGTCTGTGGACTCCTATTATTTTTCGTCTTCCGGTAGAAGCGCTTCTGCTTCCGGTTTGGATTCCTGTCTGTACACTTCCGCTTCTGTTTCTAGAGGTGTACTTCCGGGTCGTTCAGACTCTGATAGACTTCTGTCCTCAGGACAGGGGTTACTTCCGTTTTCTGGATCTACCTCCGTTCTTTCCGTATCCGGTCTGACTTCCGGTTTTGGGTATTTCCGGTTCCTTTGCTTATTCTGTTTTTTTACTGTACATCCGGGTTCAGTTTCCGGTTGTCTTCTTCCGGTTTGCGCATTTCCGTTTCCTATTTTTTCACTTCCGGATTCGTACATCCGGGGATAGGGTCATTACCGGTTTCATGGTGTTCTATGATTAACTTCCGGTTCTGTTTTCCTTTTTTGGATTTCCGGTGATAGCTTTTACTGAGATTCCAGGTTAGTCTTATTTCAGTAAGTGCTTTTAAAATCGGAATGTTTAATCGCTGAAAATATTAATTCTGAGACATTGCCAGTCTTGAAGTCTCTCTTGAAATTGTAGATATTCAGCATTTATTCTTTTATCAGTGAAACATTTCAACGTAATTAAAGACTCTTCCGACTGGTTGCCGGATGGGTTTTTTGTTGCAGTCGATAAGTCAGTCTGTATTCTACGCATTATCACTAGATGTCGCAATTAAAATTAGTTTTTAATTTCATCCAACTTTAGATGGCCAGTTGTCTTCGGGCCGTTCAGCCTTTTTTCGCGCTCTTTTCCTCTTATGTCGGCAGGTTGACATATTTATTTTATCCAAAGGGTGTTATTTTCTTGAAGAGAATCCCGTTTCTAGCGTAATTCTTAGTCTAATTCTGACAGGCGCTGAAAGGATTAGTTTTAGTAGTGGATTCATAGGGAAGAGAATGGCTCTAAGATTAATGATTACAAGAGCTAGAAAGCACTGCGAATAGAGAAATAAGATTATTTCTTCTGGGTTGTTACAGTCATGGTTTAGGTGAGTCTTTTTGCTTAGATTTTATATCGCCTGTGTTTTTCAGCGTTTGTTTTGTGTTTTCATCCCGTAGTTTTTAATCATAATAAAGTATTAGTGTTTTGTGTATTTAACATCCAGATGTTCCCGGGATTCATTATCATTCTCAATCATTCCTTTTATTAGCAAATCAATCTCAATGACATCCGTCTTTACATGATGATAATATTGGTTCTACGTCTTTAATAATAATGAGTAAGATAAGTATAGGTCTCTTCCTTCATCCTCTGCTCCTTCTCCTGCTAAAGTTTTCTTCTAGTCATGTTCTCCTTCCTCTCTCTCTATTTGTCTTTTTTCTTTTTTCCCTCCTCTGGGGTTTTCCCGTATTTCATCATCTATCTATCCTATCCAGGGATCTTCTGGTCCTGTTCTTTCCTCTTCATCTTCCATTCTTCTTAATTCCTCTCTTCCTCCTTCTTCTTTCTCTTTTGATCATCTTGATCTGATTGTTTCTGTCATTCTCTCTTTTGACTTGAGTTTCTAACTGTTGATTACGGTCTGGTTTTTTCATTGTTTTCTGTTTTTAGGGATTCGTCCCTTGTTCGTTCTTTCATGTCGGCTTTTTTCTCTATTCTTTCCATGTCCTCTGGTCAGAATGTTGTATCTGTTCACATTCCTTCTGATCAATCTTTTTCCTTTTCTGATTCTACGTTTTTCTAACCTTCTAGCTTCCAAGAGGCCTTGCTCTCCTTTTTCCATTTGAACTGTTGATTCTATGGCCTCTGGTGACTCTTCTCATCTCTTTTCTTCATCTCTTAATCCTTCTTCTTATTCATCTATTCCCTAGTCGGTCAGGGCTGAGGAGATTTTGTCCAGTCAGGGTCTCTTCGGATGACTGGTCCCTGTCTCTCTGGTGGATTGCTTAGACTCTTTCTCTTCTTTTTAAGGACAAGTTTTCTATAGAGCTTCCTTCTTTTGTGTCGGCTCTTTCCTGTTTTAATTCCTTCTTCTTGTCTCCTCTGGTCTGTTCAATTGACAATTTGGTCATTATCATGTTAGTTTTCTTTGCGAATTATGTTAATTCTAAGGAATTTATACATACATGAGAGCGTTCAGCCTAGGGTAGGTTTTCCTACCCTGTCATTAAATCTTAGTAAAATGATCTCTATTCACTCTGAAACATTCATATCTGCATTAATTTTAATTTAACAAGGGGGTATGTCATGATTAAATCTCAGGATTCTTACTCCCAAGTCAAGATGGAGACCATCTCCCAGATCTTTTCCAGTCTAGATCAGGGTATGTGGTCATTTCCATGGACCAAAATGATGCCTTCTTTCATGTTTTCATTTACCCTTCCTTCAGTAAATTCCTGAGTTTTGCTTACTAAGATCGAGTTTGGCAGTTTCGCGTCATGTCTTTTGGTCTGACCACGGCTCCTTTTCTTTTTCTCGCATAGTCTCAGCCGTGGCAGAAATTTTCACCGTCATTCTATCCATCTCCACGTTTATATAGACGATTGGTTAGTAAAGTAAGTCTTCTTCAATTCTCTCAGGAATTCTTCCAGAGGTTTGCAGTCTGGCATGCAACCTAGGGTGGATTTTAAATCTAAAGTAATCAAAGCCTAGTTCCATCTCATATCCTTACGCATCTAGGCATTTCTTTCGACCTGGACCGTGATCTAGTCTTCCCCTCAGATCCAAGGATAGAGGCTTTATCAGTGGCAATGGAAATCCTGTCTACTTCTCCCATGGTAAGAGCAAGATTCTTTTTAAGAGTGATAGGACTGATGGTCAGCGTAGAAAAAGTAATTCCTTGGGCGGCGCTGATGAGAAGACCCTTCCAGATGTATTTAATGTCCCTTTGGAAGCAGTCAGTCCACTCTATTTACCATCAGATTCCCATCCGAGAACATTTGATCCCTCATCTAGATTTTTGGAGGGATCGTTCTCTATTTCTGATGGGTGTTCCACTGGTAAAGTCCTCCCCTCAGGCGATTATCTTCACAGACGCTTCCCAGGAGGGTTGGGGAGCAGTCTGGGACTCCCTGTCAGTTTCCGGCCTTTGGTCCCTGGAGGAGTCGATAGCCCATATCAACACTCTGGAGTAGTGGGCTGTCAAGAAGGCTCTCCTTTCATGGTAAGATCTTGTGATAGGTTTCAAAGTCTCGATTCGGTCGGACAATTCGACAGTGGTGTCTTATATCAACAGGCAGGGAGGTACAAGAACGTCACCTTTGTCTAGAAGTGTGGAATCTTCTCTTGTGGTGCCGCAAGAGGCAGATTTTTCTAGTGTCCTCCCATGTCCCAGGCAGTCTGAATTTTCTGGCGGACCAACTGTCACGTCCCAGTAAGTTCGCCCACACAGAGTGGCAGTTAACGAAGTCGGTTGTCAGAGCGTTTTTCAGTTTTATGGATCGTCCTCTAGTAGATCTGTTCGCGACCTTTCTGAATGCCCAGGTCTCCTCTTACATGTCTCCTTTTCCAGACAGTCAAGCCCTGGCAGTGGATGCTCTGTTTCAGTCCTGGACAGGGATGTTCGCCTATGCCTTCCCTCCAACAATTTGATTCCGTTAGTCTTGAAGAAGGTCAAGGACCAAGATTGCGAGGTTCTTCTGATAGCTCCCTTTTGGCTCAAGAGGATTTGGTTTATAGACCTTCTAGATCTTCTGATAGACTTCCCTCGTCTTCTTCCAGTATCCCAGGATCTTCTATCTCAAGTAAGAGGTCTTTGTATGCATCCAAATCTAGAAATTTTCAATCTGTGCGTTTGGAGAATCTCGAGTCTGAGGTCCTCGAGAATAAGGCTTCTTCAAGATCTCAGGAAATTATTGACTCTGCCAGAAGGGAATAGACCTGTCGAGTTTACAAAAAAAAAATATTGGTGAGTGGTTTTCAGACCAAGGCTTTGTGCCCGATTCTGTTTCTATACCACAAGTATTAGATTTTTTATCCTATCTGTTTGATTCTTTACATTTGTCAGCTAATACAGTCAGGGGATATAGATTTTCTCTGGCGTCTTCCCTTCCTTGTCTTCTGAATGCTGATGTCAAGGATACTAAGACTCTTAATAGTTTTATTAGAGGTCTAGGTAATATTCGTCCTCCGATTGCTAAGCCTTTACCTTCCTGGAATTTGGCTTTGGTTCTTCAAGTTTTGGCAGGTCGCCATTTTGAACCTATTTCTTCTATCAGTATTAAGCTTTTAACTCTCAAAGCTGTTTTTCTTGTTGCTGCTGCCTCTGCTAGAAGGCGTTCAGAGATTCATGCTCTTTCTGCTGAAAAGGATAGATTTATAGTTTCAGGAGACGGTTTGGTTTTATATCCCAGAAGGGACTTTTTATCTAAAACTCAGTCTAACCGCTCTCCTGCTAGTCCGATCATTTTAAAATCTTTATCGTCTTTTTCGCTATCCAATAAATTGGGTGTCCTGTTAGGGCATTAAGAACCTGCAAACAGCGAACCGATTTTAAAGAGTCGATCCATCCCATTTATGGTTTTCCTACACAAAAGAGTTACCTAAGCCGGTCTCAAAATCTACAATTTCCAGATGGATTTGTGAGACAATTAAGCTTTGTTATGAGATAGCCTCACCGGATCAAATTAATCTCTCCCAGATTAAAGCCCATGCGTTAGAGGTATGGCTACGTCTTTCACTCTTTTGACGGTTCATCTTTAGATGAGGTCATGCAGGTAGCAGGATGGAAATCTGAATCCACTTTTACATCCTTTTATCTCAAAGACCCGAGTGCAGCAGCCTCCTTCTTTCGTAACATTACTATTTTAACTTTAAAAAAAAAAAGCCGAAGACCATTTAACAAGCACTTTCCACCATTTTCGTTAGGACTGTGCGTCTGTGAGAAATGGTGAGTCTTCTTTTGGTTTTTATTTATTTCTTTAAGTTCAAGTTTTCCTTATTTGTTAATCACGGTGTGATTGAGTTAAATGCACTATTATGTTATGTTATTAACATTTGGATAAGATTGGTTCGATTTTTATCCTTGTTTGTTGATTCTCAAATCTCCTCCCACCTAATGTTTAAATGGGGCACTGACCAAATCTATGGGTTTAGCAAGTAGTGATTGAACGGTAATGGATGTTTTTGTGGTGTAACAACAACCCCCGTTGTGGGTTGGTCTGTTGTTTTATTAACCACTATAAAAACATACTTACCGTTCAGTCACTACGACCCGGCCTCAGCCCCCCCGCGTGGTAAGATTTGAGAATTGGCCTTTAATATTTAGCGCTTAAATTTAGAAAAGTGAATCTGTTTCCTATTTGGGCTCCAGTGACCATGCGCAAGCGCGCTTAGTGACAAGCGTCACTATGGGATGAGTATAGACTGGTGCCAGTCTATAGCTGTCAGTATGCTGGAGATGGACTTAACCAGTAGCCTGGTTGAGGGTCCATATTAATAGGAATTGGCATGGGGAGGTGTGTATGCAGGCATAAAAACCTTATTCTGATAGCTAAATGCAGATAATTGATTTAGCAAGTAGTGATTGAACGGTAAGTATGTTCTTATAGTGGTTAATAAAACAACAGACCAACCCACAAGGGGCATCTGTGGGTTTTTTTACTCACTATGGTCGCGACTGAGGCAGCGTTGTCATAAATGCCAATGATTTGGCAGACAGATGGACTTATACTAATTGCGAGTCGAAATTAAAAATGCACATTTTCACGTCTTTCTTTAACTTATTGTCTTTCTGGTGTGTCTTTCGCCTATTGCAAAACTATTGTCATCTTCACAATTTAACCACATGTATGGCCTAGAAAATTATATATCTCCACACCTTTGGATGGACTTGAAATATGTTAGCTTACGTATCTAACTTATTAGATTTTCATGGCTTATACAGCAGTATTGGTATTTCCGGCCAACCATTTTCATATTTTTTATGTTTATAGTTCAAACATTGGTATCGCAGGTGAGCAGCAATACAGGTCATCTTGTTAAAATATGGAGAAATAAGACGTTTAGGCCAGGTGAGCAAAAATGATTTTTCATCTGGAACTGCTAAAGGGATCGGGCCGAAACTTTGCAAATGTGATAGTACCTAAGATCCATTTATGTTTCTCCATTGGTGGTGGCTACCTATTTGAAAAACATGGCCACCATCGACTAATCAAACCTACGCTATGGTTAGTTGATGGATTTTGACAGTGAAAATGGTAAATTGTGGCTTGCTGCTTAGAAATCTGCTACTTTTTAGTCTGATTGGTCAATCATGTCAGTGACAAATTAAATTCTTGTTTTCAACCCAAATCTGTGCCCTAAACGCTTTTTTGTTTCCTATCAAAATGTTCACATTTGGAACTTCATTTTCATGATTCTTACAGAAATGTTTTTATTTTCAGCCAAAATGTTCAAATGTTTCATATTCCAGGTTCAAATACTGATGCTGCATGTGACCGCTGAAGGCCCCTTGAGCCTCTTCTTTAGGAACGTAGTGTCTACTACTAAAATAGTCTTCAAATTCAAAAGTCCATGTCCTGAGTCACCATTTTACTATGTCAAAATCTTTTGAGTATGGTATTTCTTGATTCAGTTGATTGTAATCTTTTAATGTCGCAAAATGGAAACTTGACATCAGAAATTTTAACTGCTTTGACATTCCCATAATTAGATTATCATGGACTGTACATGAAAATGGGGTCACGATCTAACTAAGCTTTTCAAAGTTAATCTCTCCATACGTTCTATTCTGCATTCCAAAAACCCTAGGTGCATGTGACCCAGGCAGACAGACCTCAGTGCATGGGTACTAAAGCTCGTCATGTGACCCGCTTCCCTGCCTGTGAAGCGCACTCGCTGATTGGCTTTGGCATTCCATCTATGACATAATATATAAGTGGTCGAAAAATCAGATTCAACAGCAGTCAGGTGGTGGTGGTGAGGTGCCTGGTCCAAGAGGATGAGTGCAAGTTACTGCATTCTGTAACGCAGATATCCAACGTTTGCTGCAGATCCTTTCGGTTTTGAGACTCGTTTTGTTTGGGGTACTAGCCACCACATCCGCAACCACCAGTTTTTGGAAGCTCCCGGGAAGATATCACTCGGGAGCAATAAAGAACTTTAAAGTCAGGTATCCCAAGCCTTTACTTCCACAGAAGGACCTTTCGAACGGATGGGCCTTTTGGCCCTGATGTAGCTCATCGTCCAGTATGTGGGGCGAGTGACGTGCTCTGTGATAACTCGCCAGATCTGCCGTACCACGCAACCAGTGGCTATTTACTGTATTTTACAGTTAGTGATATGGCAGTAGCCATCCATGTTAATTGTTTTGTTTATTATAAAAACTCTTGGACCGCAGTATCACTAGGTTACACTATACAGCAACAACATCTGCACCATCTTGTTCCCCGCATAGCATCAATTTTTCATTACGCGAACATGACATGCGGCTGACTAAACCTGGCCTGTTCTAGCTCGATAGGATAGGTTTATAGTAGTAGGGATGATTACTCGGTAGGCGACATTTTGTGTTAGTCTCTTTTCCGGAGTGGCTGATATGTAACACCGCACTCTAGGTAGATTGTATAAATTGGCCAATTTACTGTAAGGCCTCCATTATGAGAAATTGTCTCTGTCTACGCTCCACCAGCCTTCAGGCTTATTAATTGTCTGGACCTCCTTCCATCACGTTATTTTAGAGTTAGCTCTGGAACTATTGGGGTTCCAGAGTGGCTAGAAATAAAGTGACAATCACTGCATATACCCCCCCCCCCCCCCCCCTTTGTACTGGTTAGTTAGAAAAAAACCTCCAAAGTAGGAAGCAGTGTGAGAACATATGTATATAATTAATTACTGGCCTGCAGTGCATCTCTGGGCAATTTTACATAACCCAAATGACAGGTAAATGTTAGCTCCCCGGGTACGGATCAGTAATAATCCATACCTGACACTGGTGATGGAAAGGATCCAACTCTCCATCTAACTCTACCAGTGACTGGGTGAAGCCTTAGAACCCACCACGCCCTCCTGAGAAGGTCACTATAGTTGGATAGCTGCATCTTTGTCCCCACCGCAAAACTTAAAATGTGCTTTTCAAACGCTTATGTACCGTTATTTGTCCATGTGATGTTATGTGTCGTCATGACCTGATGGCGACAGGATTGTTATATGATTCTGAAGCTTTCGTCTCATGATAGGTATGCACGCGTCTACTGAGGGGGATGTTCCGTAGGGTGGCCTCACGGTTACCGAACATTCTCGCCCATCAGACTTATATGTTAAAGAATAGTTAGCTTACATTGCCAATTGCGGCTAAAACTAGACTTGGACCCAACAACTAAATGATAGGCCTGCATAAATAAAAGCGGCAACTACTAACACAGAATCTTGGAACTTATATAAGATGGCGGTGTTGAATTCTGCGGAAATCATCCACCCCACCTTCACGTAAAACAGCGTGCATCACAACAACCATATAGCTTCACTAGGTTGACTCGGTTACATAATTTGTTTTTAAAATGTGGCCCTTTTTGTTACTTCGATAATTATTGTATGTATTTTTAGCTCACCTGGCCTGAAAGGCCAAGTGAGCTTATGTCGTGGCGACCATCTGTCGTCCGTACGTCCGTCAACTTTTCCTTTAAACGACTTCTTCTCAAGAACCGCTGGGCCAATTTCAACTATATTTGGAAGGAAGCATCCGTAGGGCATAGGGATCCAAGTTTGTTCAAATGAAGCCGATCAGCCAATTAGACTGGTGGCCATCTTGGATTTTGACAGATTTTTAGAAACGTTTTTAAAAATCTTCTCCGAAACCGCTTGAGGGATTGAAGGAAACCTCATGAAATATGATCTAGGGCAAGAGCTCAACCAAATTTGTTCAAGGGAACTTAATTGGTCAAATAGTTTGGCAGCCATCTTGGTTGACCTTGTTTTAGCGAAAATAACCTCCAGAACCGCTGAAGGGATCAGGCCGAAATTTGGCAGATATGATTAGGGACTAAGGGCTAGTAAAGTTTGTTCAAATGAAGTTGATCCGTAAAAAAAATATGGCCGCCGTGGGCCAATCAAAATATAGCATGTTTGGCGGCCATACTGGATTTTTTTTATTTGATGGATTTTGAGGCCGAAATTGGTTTTATATAGGTTTTTGGGTATTATGATCTCAAATTTACAATTTTCGAAACTGTCGGATAAACGGTTTGGTGGCCATCTTGGATCATTTTCCCCCCAAAAGCTCCCATACTAAAGCAATGGGAAATTAAAAATATCTTCTTCTCGAGAACTACTGGGCCGATTTCAATTACATTTGACATGAAGCATCCTTAAGGCATAGAGACTCAAGTTTGTTCAAACGAACCCAATCGGCCAATTTGGCCTGCGACCATCTTGGATTTCGGCCAATTTTTAGAAATGTTTTTAAAAATCTTCTCCCAAACCATTTGAGGGATCGATTCAAAACTCATGAAATATGATCTAGGGTAAGCGCTGAATCAAGTTTGTTCAAGGGAACTTGATTGACCAAATGGTTCAGCGGCCATCTTGGATGACCTAGTTTTCACAAAAACGACTTCTTCCCCAGAACCGCTGAAGCGATCAGGCCAAAATTTATGATATATAATTAGAAACTATGGGCGATTAATGTTTGTTCAAGAGAAATTGATTCGTCCAAAAACATGGCCGCGGGGGACCAATCAAAATATAGTGTATTTGGCAGCCATGTTAGATTTTATTATTTGATGGATTTTGAGGCCGAAATTCGTTTTATATAGGGTTTTTGGGTATTCTGATCTCAAATTTGCAATTTTCGAAACTGTCGGATAAATGGTTTGGATCATTTTCCCGCCAAAAGCTCCCATACTAAAGCAATGGGAAATTTAAAATGTCTTCTCGAGAACTACTGGTCCGATTTGAATTATATTTGGCAGGAAGCATCCTTATGGCATAGAGATTTCATTTTGTTCAAACAAAGCCGATCGGCTCAATTTGGCCGGTGGCCATCTTGGATTTCGGCCGATTTTTAGAAATGTCTAAAAATCTCGTTCTCCGAAACGGCTTGGGGAATCGATTCAAAACTTATGAAACCTCATCTAAGCAAAGAGGTAAGGCAAGCCTGTTTAAGACGACTTGATTGACCGAATCGTTCGGCAGCCATCTTGGATGACCTAGTTTTCCCGAAAACGACCTCCAGAACTGTTGAATGGATCAGGCCAAAATTTGGGAGATATGATTAGGGATTAAGGGCCATTACGGTTTGTTCAAGGGAAGTTGTTCCGTCAAAAAACATGGCCGCCGTGGGCCAATCAAAATGTAGCGTGTTTGGCGGACATATTGGATTTTTTTATTTGATGGATTTTGAGGCCAAAATTGGTTCTATATATGTTTTTGGGTATTCTGAGCTCAAATTTGCAATTTTCAAAACTGTCAGATAAACGGTTTGGTGGTCATCTTGGATAATTTTCTCGTCAAAAGCTTCCATGCTAAAGCAATGGGAAATTTAAAATATCTTCTTGAGAACTACCAGGCCGATTTCAATTATATATTATAGGGCATAAGGATCCAAATTTGTTCAAATGAACCCGATCAGCCAATTTGCCCAATGGCCATTTTGGATTTCGGCCAATTTCAGGAAATGTCTAAAAATATCCGAAACCACTTGGGGAATCTTCATCTAGGCCAAGAGGTAAGCCAAGTTTGTTCAAGAGGTAAGCCAAGTTTGTTCAAGAGGACTTGATTGACCAAATGGTTCGGCGACCATCTTGGATGACCTGGTTTTCACGAAAATGACTCCTCCACAACCGCTGAAGCGATCGGGCCGAAATTTGGGGCATTAAAAATTTGTTCAAAGGAAGTTGATCCATCAAAAAAACATGGGCGCCGTGGGGCAATCAAAATCTAGTAAGTTTGCACTTGCAAAAATGTCCACAAACTCATTTAAAAGACTGCTAAACCACCCAACAATTTTGACAAAAATTGATGGTGCTCCAGGTGAGCGACACAGGCCCCTTGGGCCTCTTGTTAATTATATCCTGGCTGTAAAATGGAGCTGTGGAACCGTCACACCGGTGACACCAACAGCGTGGATAAAACTGAGGTTCAACTTTGGCGGCGATGGTCGCACGGGCCCACTGGAACATGAACGTCGGTCTCTCTCGCACCACCTGATCCGCAACCCCGAGATCCGCAGCTAACCAGCTGTCCCGTACCGGCGGAATGAGAACGTCCGGCGGACCAGCGCGCATTCCTGGAGGCTACAGCGTGCGTGTGTGTTTATCCGAGTGATATCTCATGAATCCTATAAGATCCTATAAGATAGAATCACCAAATTCGGCACATACATTGATATGACTGTCTAGAAAAATTCTTAGTTTGGGATAAAAAGGTCAAGAATCGAGGTCACGGGATCACTTAGTGCATCCCGAAATACGCATTCTTAGCCATAAATCGGGAACGCGAGTAGGTAGAATCACCAAATTTGCATCCATTCATATCATAGGTGGATAGATGTTCTATGAGTTTCAGGACAAAGCATCACATATCTAGATCACGGGGTCACAAAGTGCATAGAGGAATGCACATTTTTGTCCATAAGTCTAGAGTACAAGAAGGCAGATGCACCAGATTTAGTACATGCCTTCATATTATAACAGTTCATGGTTGTTTGCAGTTTGAGGTCAACTGATCAAATATCTAGATCATGGGGGTCACTAAGTGCATTGCAAAAAGGTGTGAGTGCATTCTAGTTTTACGTGCACTTGTTAGCTAACAAAACAGAGAAAGCCTGCTGATTATGCTGAGAAAATTTTGACAAGACCGTTGCTGCCGCAATGACTGTCAATAAAGTTGCTCGACATATTTTCAGCAAGTCTTGCAACATTGACTGCCCGGCTGATTATTTTGAAAACAATTTGATTGAATGTTGTTGCATCAACGACTCGGCCAAATGCTCATCGCATCTTTACCTAGTGATAATTGTATTATCAGGTGATTATTTTGACAACAATTTGACGGAAAGCTGTTGCTGCCGTAGGCAGGAACTGTTTTCAGCAAAGTTGTTATAAATATATTTGCGCCATAGGAAATATACAGCTAGTATTGAACTAAGCTATGTACTTACAGCACTCTCACTGTGGAAGTCAGCAGAAAAAGACTAGCATTATGAGAATGGTTTTATACGAACAATTACGCACCAGCGAATACAATAGAATCTGAAACAAGAGGCCCAAGGGCATGTATCGCTTACCTAGAGCATAAGTGGGAAAGGCCATCGGCTATAAGTAGAATCCTAAGGAGTTGACCAGAATTGTACCAAGAACATGGCGGCTATGTTTCTTTACGTATTAACTTCCCTTGAACAAACTTTAATGGCCCGTAGTCCCAAATCCCCAATTTTCACTAGATCCATTCAGCAGTTTCTGGAGGCATTTTTATGAAAACTAGGTCATCCAAGATGGCCCCCGAAGCATTATGCCAATTAAGTTCCTTAAATGTCTCGCTACTGCAAGACACCAGACAATAATTTGGGCATTAACTAAGGACCTGCTGAATATTTTGAAAACATTTTGACTGAAAGTTAGCCACCAACAACTTTCAGTAAAATTGTTTTCAAAATATTTAGCTGGTCCAGAGACATAACCCCTGGAATATGTCGTCTGCAAAGACTCAGAAGTCAGACGGCTAAACAAACTTGCTTCAGCTGTTGTCCTAGATGATACTTCATGAGTTTTGAATCGATTCCCCCCCCCCCCCCCCCCAAGCAGATTTGGAAATTTTAATCGGCCAAAATCCAACATTTCCGCCAACCAGCTTCATTTGAATAAACCTGTATCTATTTGGGCCAACGGTGCTTTCTGTCAAATATACTTGAAATCGACCCAGCATGAAAAAGATTCAAGATGGCCACCAAACAGTTTATCCGAGTTTCAAAAATGGTAAGTTTGAAATTGGAATACCCAAGATCTTATATAAATCCCATTTCAGTTTTAAATCCATCAAATACAACAAGAGGCCCAAGGGCCTTAACACTCATGTGGATTATTAGCATTTGAACCATTAGCATTTGAACAGACAATACATACTTGAAATTCAGAAGTAACAAGACATAAAATAAAAATTGGAATTCAGTACAGATGATATTTAGTGGGAAATTAATTATAGACTCTGATCACACATGTAGCTTGAACGTTAGGTTCCATCCAGCCAATAACGTAATTGAATATGGCCACAAAAGCCAAAAATTTTATTGGCCTATGACAACCATGTTTTATCTATGATCAAGTTCTCTTGAACAAACTTTAATCACCCTTAGTTATTGAACGAAATTAAATCTAATGAGTTTCAGCCTGATCCATACAGTAGTTCCTGAGATCTCATTTTCGAGAACAAGATGGCCACTGGAGCAAGCGATTAATGAGAAGTAGCATTTTAAACGATTTCCCGTCATTTTTTTGTCAAATTCAAGATGGCCACCGAAAAAATAGACCAATCAAAATTCTGTATACAAGTTCTGAAGCATATGACTCTAGGGTCATTCCAACCGAGTTTGCTTGAAATCGGTCAGGTGGTTAGTGAGGAGTAGGTTTTAACTGATTTCCAGAAAATTTAAGATGGCTGCCAGAAAAATTTACCCAGTCAAAATTCTGTATACAAGTTCTGAAACCTATCAGCCTAGTATCTTTCCAGCCAAGTCTGGTTGAAATTGCCCAAGCAGTTAATGAGGAGTAGAATTTTAAACGATTTCCCGGCATTTTTCAGAAAATTCAAGATGGCCACTAAAAAAAATAGACCAATCAAAATTCTGTAATTAAGTTCTGAAACGTACCATTCTAAGGTCCTCCAAACTGAGTTTTCTTGAAATCATTGAAGCTGTAATGGGTAAAAAATCCAAGATGGCTGTCGGAAAAATTGACCAATCAAAATTCTATATACAAATTCTGAAAACTTCCAGGCTAGTGTCCTTCCAGCCAAGTCTGGTTGAAATTGCCCAAATAGAGGAATTCATTTGAAAACATTTCCTCCCATTTTGGCCCACGAAAAAAATTGATCAATTAAAATTCAATATATATATGTTCTGAAGCATGCCACTCTAGGGCCCTTCCAAGCCAGGGTTGGGGTCAATTCTGATTGGAATTGGAATTGATTAGTCAACTCCAATTCAATTTCTGGAATTGGAATTGAAAAATCTGAGGATTCGGGAATTGGAATTGATAAATTTTAAGACACCGGAATTGGATTTGGAATTGATGATTTGAATTGACCGGAATTGATAAATTCCAATTCAATTCCAATCAATTCCAGTCATATTTTTCATAGATTTACTGAACATTGTTGGCTATAAAATGTACGTGTAATATCTGTAAATTATACACTGCTCTTTATATGCCCTTAATGCATTTCATCCTAAATGATCTATATGATACCATTTACCACATTTCATTCTATATGCAGGTTGATGATATTTATTATGCCAGCTGTTATTAGATGCTTTATTGAATATTTAAAAATTAATTTGACTGAATACTTTTGTCTCCTATGGCTGCAACAGTGTCTATTAAAATTAATTTTAGCAACTTAGTTATATGTTTGGTTTGAAGACTAGAATTTGAGATACTGATAATTCAGTGATGGACAAGGTAGCCCTTAACCCTTTAACACCTAAGCTGGCCAAAACACCTTCTGCAATGCGTTTGAGAAATGGCCAATGGAAGGCTATTTTTGAAAATTTGGATAACTGAGCCAGTAATACCAGTGGTAAATTTTCAAAAATAATCTCGCCCTCTGAATTGACATATGCCTTGTAAAGAGGTCTGGGTGTAAATAAATTCATTCATTCACGAAATAAAAATCTGATAAATGCTATGAACCTTAATACATTATTGAATTAACTCAATTCTCCCTGACCAGTGACCAATTAACCTTTTTATCCTATGTGAGCTTTGTGCCTCCATTATTCAATCAAAGCCTCTGATCTTGATTGTATTTCATTCTGCATTCCCTGGAAATAGGTTTTGATCTCTATGAAATCATGCCCACTTTAAAATCATACAAATTAGTTAAAATGCTTTCAAATATATGAGCTAGAACCAAGATAACCGAATTGTGTTTAAATTATTCATCAAGATGTTAGTAATAGTGTTCGGGAAAGTAATAACTATCATCTGCATGGAATGAGTAGTTATGAAATGAGTGTTTTAGAACAGAACGTGGTGGGATCCACAATCCGTGGCTACAGAAGGGAGGTGGGCTGTCAGAACAGAGGCGGCCACAGGAGACTGACTGTTGTTAGACTGTTTTAGTCAGTGGGAGCTGCGGATCGTGGATCGGTGGCTATAGGAGGGAGGTGGGCTATCAGAACAGAGGTGGCTACAGGAGGCTGACTGTTGTAGACCGTTTTATATCTGTGGGAGCCCTACGTGCGCTCAAGCTGAATACCAGCAGTGTGCGATACACAAACCTTGGCATAGCCGAAGTACAGTACTGTCACGCCTACTGTGCGAGTGCCCACTCGCTCTCCGAGCAGGTTCCCAACATAAAAGCTGAGCCAGTTGCCATTATGTGATGAGATGTTCTTATCTCCGAGGTGGTACTGACCCTTGAGTGCTATCTCCAGATCCTCGGGCCACTGGTTAGACGCAGTAAGGCATATGACTTTGTTTCCTGTCGATAGAGACAGCAATCAGCCCGATTGTGTAGCTCACCGAGAACATTGGTCCCAGCCACTATAAGTTTGAAGTCATTTAGCTCACCCACCTGCTGGACCACCCTTCCTTTCTGAACCAAGACTGCCACAGCTACACAATCCGAGACACCTCGTTGCAATGTCAACTCTAGACGCTGGTTAGCCGTGGCATGGACCTGCTGGTACTCTCGCTCTACATGTAGAATTCGCAGTCTAGAACCCTCCCATTTTAGTTCATGGTCATTCTCATCATGCCAGACGTGAAGTCATGTAGAGGTCATGGTTACTCCATCAAGATGTTCAGTGTACACCCGAAGGAACAGCTTGTCCTGCATCAAGGCCAGGTTCACGTGTGTGTTCTTGAGGACGTAGAAGAGTGGCACCACAGCAGGTGTTTCTACGTCTGGCTGTAAGTTGAATTCTGTGAAACCTTCATTACATCCGATGGCATAGTACCCTTTCCCCTTCGCATAGTAGACCGGTCCACGAGCTAGAGGAGCCAGGACTCGATACTCATCGTTTATGTAGGTGGTGTCCAGGGTGTTGTTGTTCTGCACATTCTCCCACCTGCTCACCATCTGCGGGAGCTCTACATCCTTCTCCGCAGTGCTCTCGAGCTTAAACTTGAGCGTCATGCTCCTAATCTCGTGGATCTGTCCGGAAATAGCGAAGTCGATGTACTTCCCCGCAGCGGAGAGAGGGTTCGCATCATGGATACTAGTTCGAATAACTGTCAAGCAGTCCCTTCGAGGATCGGTGTAGTGCGAGGTCGTGGGTTCAACCCCATCAGGGCGCCGCACGTACTGCTGCATTGTTTAAACGACAAGCTATATACAGGTTTAAACGGCGATGTTTGGTATAGTTCCTCAGCAGATCGTCTTTGGAGGGCAGAAACCAGTTGGTGACCACACCGCCGCCGAGGCGATGTTTGGTAAAGTTCTCCAGCAGATCATCTTTGGAGGGCAGAAACCAGTTGGTGGCCACACCGCCTCCAAGAAGAAACTGGTGCAGCTGCCGATTGACAGGGTCCGTCGTGACGTCAACATTATCCATGAGCGAGCCAAGGTCCCACCTCCATCTGATGCGGAGATACTGACTGCCATAGAGGAGATCACACTGGCCCGCAGTACGAAGGAATTAGTGATTCAGATGCTCTACCGGAAGCTTGACAGCGCCCAGGGCAGGTCACTAGATCTCCCCAGGACACCCACTAAGAGTCCTGTAATTCTAGCTCTCCAGAAGGATAGGGTTATCCCAAAGATCTAACGGTAGGGAAGTGGGCTGGCGTATTCGACCACCACACTGATGATGAACACCGGATGCTGGACGGACTACAGGCTGGGGCCACAGATTACTCCCGAGAGGAGATCAGTATAGCTGTGACTGAGGGCCATGAGGCTGGGCATGCCACTGGTCACACTGAAGGTAGAGCGGAGGGGTTGGCCGCCGCCCATAAGGAGGCTGTGGAACACCTCTTCAATGAAAGAGGGCGCAAGCAGTTAGAGTAATCTGAAGGACTCTAAATTTCCCTGAGAAGAACTACCAGGACTACCTCATCAAAATTGTTCTCACGGCAAATGCTAAGGAGGCATGGACGAAGTGGGTCTTCCGCGAGATGTTTCAGAAAAAGAGTCCGGACATCTAATTCTCAATGGATAGTTTCAGATACATTCTCAAGAAGCTCATGAAGTTCCTCAAGAAGCTCATGAAGTTCAACAATAAGCTCATGAAGTTCCTCAAGAAGCTCATGAAGTTCATCAATAATCTCATGAAGTTCATCAATTTGTTCATCATCATCATTATCATCATCAACAACATGTCTATCATCATCATCATCATCATCAACATTATGTCTATCATCATCAAGTTGTCCAGCGTGCTCTACTATCTGGCAATACTCTTACTCTCAATAACATTTACTAATAATATATTGCGAGATTTGAACCGGCGATTTTTAAGTGTAATTCGACATATAATACAATGCATTAGCTATCTCGGCTATGCATGCATTAATAAAAAAATGACCTAGATTTAGCTGATAACCTGTTATGTGTTATCTATGATATGAATATCCTAATGAAAAATCTGTACACATCGGCTGTAATATCCTTGTCTAGGTCTATATCTTTTTGTAACAGTATTGTCATTTGTAGGTGTTTTATGAGGATTGTATTAATTCGGTAAGAACTGTAGTGTGTGTAATTTTTTATGTGATTGCGAGTAATATTTCACTGTTTACATAGCAAGATATGAACCCGTGACTTTTACGTGTAATTCAACATATAAACAAAACAATGTATTAGCTATCTCGGCTATGCATGCATTATTCACAAATTCGCACCGGTTTCACAGAGTAGAGGGAATATATACCTACAGATTGCCATCAGTAACGCCAGCATACATATATACATATTATACTGTTGTCAATAATTTCATAATGTACCGGTAGTTATCAGTGTGTTGCTGTAGACTGTTGTCAATAATTTCAAAATGTAGTTATCAGTGCGTTATCAGTCCGATTGATCTGTTTGCTATTATTGCACAACAATTCATAAAAGATAAATGTCATAATTTGTAGGCTAGTTATCGGTTCCCCGTTGGCTCAATTCATAACAGCGCTGAATTATAAAAAAAAAAACATGGTTCAGATACATCAAAAGACCAGCTAGATGATACCCAGTTCGCAAAAAAGGTACGCACTAGTGTAGGGGTACAATGACAGTAGGTAGGAGCAACGGGAACCACATAAAAAACCTGCAGAAGAGAGGCCGGCCGGCGATAATGCGGGGGTTCTCCCGAACAGTGGGGTCCATGAGTTTTATAGTTTTGTTTGCTACCTATATCTTGACAAACAAATTAGATAGCTGACAGTAAGCGCTTGGCTTATAAAGTAGTTATAAAATGAGTGTTTTAAAACAGAACGCGGTGGGAGTCACAACCAGGTGATAACCGAGCCAGTCATTCCATTGGTAAATTTTCAAAAATAGTCTTCTCTTGGTCTGCAAATGAACATTTGGAATGAATAAATTTTTTGAATAAATTTAAGTGTGTAGAGGAGGTCACGCACCCTCTCACAATCTTCCCCGTGGCTGGGCTGAACGAATTTACCTCTGTGGCAAGGAGTTATTAAAGTCGGCTATGTCGTACACTTTTCTTTTAGGATATTCAATGATGTCTACCAGAATTTTCTTTGGTAAATTGATTCTCATACTTGAAAGTACAACTGCGAAAACTTCAATAATCCCGTCGTGTATCGACCCGGACATGCAGACTAGATGTATATTCTCATCAGTCACAGATATCTCCTCGTTATTGTTGGTTTATCATAGTATTTACCTATGGGCTTTCCAGCTTCATCAAATTTATGATGTACGCGGACCATAGGGTTACCTAGCAACGCCCACCGTTCACGAATACTTTATCTAAGATTTGATCCCGAGTCCTGTTGACTACTCTCAAGTTAGGCGTTGTAATTGATGTGTTGATGATTCCAATAGGTTTTCATGGATCATCCGATGGACCTCATTGGAGAAAGCTTTGTTTATATAGTTAAACAATGTGTATAGATTACTGGTTTTCTCATCAGGCTTAGCAACCCCTTCATACTCTAAGGTTGGATATTTCTGAACTTGAAGTTGAGGAGAGGAATTCCGACCATGGGATGCTGTTAAGTGACCTACATGCTTCTCTCCCTCAAAATGGTAATGTAACGGATAACGAAGTCCATCTATCACAATCACATCTATCCTGTAGCCGTGGATCGGCTGCTCCCACCACGTTCTGTTCTAAAACACTCATTTTATAACTACTGAATGAAATGGGTGAAGAAAGCAGTACATTACAAGATAATTGCCCTGTAATTATACACTCCTACATAAAGGAATCATTGAACAACCCCTCTGTGAAATGTTTCAGCTTTTAAAACAGACACCTGGACTAGAGGTGTTATTCAAACTCTACAGACATGTGCTCAGGACTCTCACTCAGTACTGTACTATATACATTGTATTCTAATGCTTTGTAATGCAAACATTTATATAGCAAGGTTTACGTGTATCTGTAATAATTAGACATGCCATTAACCATTAGTTATATTCATTAGCAAAAACACTCACCATTAAACTATAATTAAGTCAAATGAGCTAAAAATATGCTCTGCTGAATGCTGACTTTTTGGGCAATAATTTGACTGAAAGATATAACTACCTATTGGCAACAAAATTGTTATTCTAATTGTTTCCCCTGTTTAAGACTATATACTCAGCCTCAACGTGGCGCAGGAGTGTAACCCACTGGGTGTCAATCCAGACATTTGGAGGGGCTAACCAGAGCATTATGCACAACGCTAATGAAATGACACTTGGAGATCGAATCAATCGAAATGGTGCTCGCCCTGTGCTACTGGAGGTCCTAGCAACTCGTCTTGTGGAGCCAGGGGATGAGGATGGAGAGCTACTGGCCAACCGAAAGAGAAGACCAAACCCAAAGAGAGCCCCAGTATCAACATCATGCACTGGAATGCAGAAGGGGTTACCAACAAGAAATCAGAGCTCGAACAGTTCCTGTACGAAAACAACATTAATATCTGCTGCATTCAAGAGACACAACTGCAAGAAGGAAAACCATTTAAGATCAGAGGTTACCAGATTTTCCGGTGTGATCGATGAGGAAGAAAGAAAGGCGGGGTGATCACCTTCGTCCGAAACAGCGTGAACACCAGCCAGATCAAAAGCTTTATGGAAGAGGCAGAATGTATCAAGATCAAGGTAACAACCAGCAACTCTGTGATTGACATTGTCAATTATTACTGCCCTAATGACAAGAATCTCTCACTTGACACAATCCAGGTCCCGGACTGCCACTTCCTCATTGCGGGAGACTTTAATAGCCAGTCCAGAGCTGGGGATACAGCACACTTGACAAACGAGGAGAAGACATTGAAGCGTGGCAAGATGAAAAGCACCTTTTACCTGTCAACGATCCCACAGATCAGCCTACCTTCTAATCGCGCTGGTGGCACTCGACAACGACGCCATACCTGGCATTTTGTACAGAAGACATTCACAGAAACCTCAATAGAGTGGTCGGATCGCAGTTAGGAGGAAGCGACCACGGCCCAGTCCTCTTTCTGGAAGTATTTCGACAAGTTCACTTCAACATCCAAGGTGGAACTACAAAAAGGCAACTTGGGAGTCTGTTCGGCATTCGCTCCAATGAGCGTACCCAAAATATAGCAGTAGAAGGGAGAAACATCAACAATGTGGTCAAGGAATTTAATTCAAGTATCCTCAAGGCTGCCAACGAAGCGATTCCTCGAGGGTTCAGGAAAAACTACCATCCCTACTGGACAACAGAACTGCAAGCAGCACATGATAAACTAGACAAGGCCAGAGAAGATGGAGAGAGTAATCCCTGTCATGAAAACCACTTCACGCTACAACAAACTAAAGCCAGGTATCTAAAGACCAAGCTGGAGGCCAAAAGAAGAAACTGGAGGGAAAAGATGGCAGGGTTTAATTTAGAGAGAGACACCACAAAGCTATGGAGACTGACTAAAGCACTGAATGATGAGGGTGTCGGGGGAGAGAAGATTATTCTTAAAGAAGATGGACAAACACTGACAGGAAAGATGGCTGCAGATGCCTTTGCGAAGGCATATGCAAAAGAAAGCAACATTTCTATACCACGAATGCATCAAAGAGGTTAGAAAAGAGCGAAAGGAAAGAACAGACACCAACACTCACGATGCAATGAAAGTTGACATTAGTTTAGCAGAACTGAAGAAGGCTATCCACCAATTGAAGAAGAAGAAATCTCCCGGGCCAGATGGCATTACAAATGAAATGATCCAACACCTTGGTAATGCATCTCTCCGCAAGTTGCTAGACATCTTTAATCTCAGTTGGACCAATGAAGAGGTTCCTCAGCACTGGAAGGAAGCCAGAATGACTCCTATTCTGAAAAAAGGGAAGAACAAGGCTGAGCTACCATCCTATTAGTCTTACAAGCTGCATATGCAAGACCATGGAGCGCATCGTCAACCAGCGGTTGCAGTGGTACCTGGAGTCGGAGAACATTATAGTTTCAGAGCAGGCCGGCTTCAGAAGATACAGGAGCACAGAAGATCAAACAACACATCTTGCACAGGTCATAGAGGACACTTTTCAAGCCAAGAAGGTGATGCTAGCTGCCTTTATTGATCTGCAGGAGGCATTTGACAAGATGGCCTCCTCGTGAAGCTCCGGCGCACAGGCATCGGTGGCAACATGTTCCAATGGACCAAGTCATACCTACACAATCGCAGAGCTAGGGTGCTGGTGGATGGACAATCTGGTCAGAATGTGTTGCTGAGACAAGGGGTGCCACAAGGTGGAGTATTATTACCAACTCTGTTCATACTCTTCATTAATGACATTGTAGCAGAGCTGCCCAATGGGATCCAAGCAGCCCTCTATGCAGATGACCTCGTACTCTGGTGCACCGAGGAGTACACAACGACTGCCACGTACAGAATGCAGCTCGCCTTGGACATAATTACAGCTTTGGCCAATCGCTGGTGTATGACCATCAACAAAGAAAAATCATCAGCCATGCTATTCTCACTGTCCACCAAAACCACGGTTGGCAATCTGACGCTGGGCGGTACTCCACTTGAGTACGAGGACCAGCAGACATACTTGGGGGTCGCCTATGACAGAAGATTAACATGGAAGGAGCACATCTAGAACGCAGAGGCAAAGGCCAGAAGAAAGCTAAACATCATGAGGAAGCTGGCAGGAACAAAGTGGGGTGCCAATGAAAGGATCCTCAAGACCATCTACCTAGGTGCCGTACGACCACACCTTGAGTATGGATTCAGCTCATGGATGACAGCAGCTAAATCTCATCAACAGAACCTCGACAGAGTACAAAACCAGGCACTGCGCATCATCACTGGTGGAATGAGATCAACACCAATAGAAAAAATGGAGCAGACAGCAGGCATCCCTCCACTTAGCAAAGGAGGGGAATGCAAAGCACTAATCCAAGCTGCAAAGTTCAAATCGTTCAACAACCACCCGATGAAGATCAGGCACGCGCAGCTATCATCAGGAAGACTTAAAAGATCAAGTTTTGTGAAAGAGACAAAAGCACTTCAAAGGAAACACCAAGAAATGTTGCCAGCACAAATAGAAGACCGAAACCACACCCTTGATAGTCCACCCTGGGAAAACAAACTAGAGAGCATAGCTATTCGCATCACAGTACCTCATCTCATAACCAAAGATGAACATAGTGATGTGAGCAAGAAGACCCTGACCCTAGCCATGCTGGAAGAAAAGTACCCTCAGGAGACATGGATAAGGATCTACACAGATGGATTAGCCAAAGATGCAATTAGAAGCGCAGGTGCCGGACTGCACATACAGTATCCAAATGGACATGAGTCAGCTGCAATACCGACAGGCAAACACTGCACAAACTACAGAGCTGAAGTCGAAGCACTGGTTCATGCAGCTAATACCATCAGCAGAACAGCAGACTCTATTGCACAGATTGTCTTTTTATCTGATGCCCGCTCCGTCCTTGAGGCTATCACCAAAGGTAAGCTGCCACAACTTGAAGAAGCACTACAAACCATCAAATGCTTTCGGATAGCATTGCAGTGGATCCCCTCACACTGTGGAGTCCAAGGAAATAAGGAAGCAGACAAGATGGCAAAGGTGGGTGCAGAAGAGAATCAGACAGAAAACATGGTTACACATACAGAGATGAAGACTATCATCAAGTCACTCTATAGAACACCTCAATCAGAAGATGCCTACCATCATCTCTCGAGGCCAGAGCAAGTGACCATTTTTCATCTCAGAACTGGCCATAACAGACTTAATCAACACATGTACAGGCGGTTCCACCGTACGCCATTGCCCGCTTGTCCTTGTGGAGAAGCAGAACAGACCACATACTTCAATGTTGCAGTATGTATCAGCTGCTGAGAGAAGAGATCTGGCCTTTGTCAACATCTTTACTTGAAAAGCTGTATGGGCCTGTGGAAGAACTGCAGAAAACCACAGATTTCATCTTGAGAACGGCTCTCCAAGTGTGATACCAGCGATCGAAAAGAAGGAGATTCTAATTGTTTTAAATATTAAAGCCAGCCAAAAATGCCTTCTGCACTGTTCTTGAGGAAGGATCATATGTATGCTAAGACTTTTTGAAAATTTACCAGTGGAATGACTGATTCCATCACTGAGCCAGTCATTGCATTGTTAAATTTTTTAAATAGTCTCTTATCCTGCAAATGGTGATTTGCTAATGATAAATCCAGTTTTCTTGGGCATTAAAGGGTTACAATATAACAATGTTGATCTCGCGTAAATATTGGTATGGAATTGGACTTGGAATTGATCAAATGGAATTGGAATTGAATTTGTCTGGGTGGAATTGATAAAATGAATTGATGTGGAAACGGAATTGGAATTGATAAAATGAATTGAGGTGTAATTGGAATTGATAAAATGGAATTGACCCATCCCTTTTCTAAGCTAGTTTGGTTGAAATCAGCCAAATGGTTAACGAGAAGTAGCAGGCTTTTAAATAATTTGCAGAAATTGTCAGAAAATCCAAGATGGCAGCCAGAAAAATTAGCCAATCAGAATTTTGTATACATGGTCTGAAACCTTCCAGTCTAGTATCCTGTCAGCCAAGTCTGGTTGAAATTGCCCAAATAGTTAATGAGGCATTCATTTTAAAACATTTCCCGCCATTTTTGGAGAAATTCAAGATGGGCACTGAAAAAATTGATCAATTAATGTTCTGTACACGTTTCTGAAGCATGCCACTCTAGGGTCCTTTCCAAGCTAGTTTGCTTGAAATCAGCCAGGTGGTTAACAAAAATCAGTAGGCTTTCAAATGATTTCCAGAAAATCGAAGATGGCCGTCAGAAAAATTAACCAATCAAAATTCTGTATACATGGTCTGAACCCTATCAGCCCAGTATCCTTTCAGGCAAGTCTGGAAAATCGTCCCAGCAGTTAATGAGTAGCGTTTTAAATGATTTCCAGCCATTGTTCAGAAAATTTAAGATGGCCACCGAAAAATTGACCAATCAAAATTCTGCACACAAACTCTCAAGCAAATACACCTAGGGGCCTTCCAGCCGTGTTTGCTTGAAATGGTTCAAGCGGTTATTGAGGAGTATGCTTTTAACCGATTTTCAGAAAATCCAAGATGGCCACAGAAAATATTGACCAATCAAAATTCTGCATACAAACTCTCAAGCAAATACACCTAGGGGCCTTCCAGCCGTGTTTGCTTGAAATGGTTCAAGCGGTTATTGAGGAGTATGCTTTTAACCGATTTCCCGAAATTTTCAGAAAATCCAAGATGGTCACAGAAAATATTGACCAATCGGAATTCTCGTCAGAAGTGTTGAAGCCTACCTGGATAGATTCGTACACCCAAATTTTGTTGAAGTCAGGCCTGAAATTTTCGGAAAATCCAAGATCGCCCTTAGAAAAATTGACCATTCAAAATTCTGTATAGAGGTTCTGGAGCCTACCATCATAGGATCCTTCCATCCAAATTTGGTTGAAATCAGTCAAAGCATAAATGAGATGTAATTTGACGGATGGATGGACAGACGCCATGGCATAAGCTCACTTGGGCCTTCAGTCCAGGTGAGCTAAAAACTGATATGGCCGTCAACAGACTACATGTTGATTGGCCATGTTTTTGGACGTATCACATTCCCTTGAACAAACTTTAATGGCCGTTAGTCCCTAATCATATCTCCCAGATTTCGGCCCTGTCCATTCAGCAGTTCTGCTTTTTCACGGAAACTAGGTCATGCAAGATGGTCAGCAAAGCATTTAGCCAATCAAGTTTCCTTGAACAAACTTTGTTCAGCTCTTGCCCTAGGTGATGTTTGAGTTTTGAATCGATCCCCCAAGCGGTTTTGGAGATGATTATTAACACGTTTCTAAAAATCGGCCAATTTTAAATTTCCTATTGCTTTATTATGTTTTTTGCCGTAAAAATCATCCAACATGGCATACTTGGTTCGGTTCTTGCCCTAGATGATGTGTGATAAGTTGGGAATCGATTGCCCAAGCTGTATCGGAGATTTTTAAGGATGTTTCAAAATCCAAGATGGCTGCTGACCAAATTGGCTGATCGGTTTCCTTTGGACAAACTTAGATCCTAAGGACGCTTCCTGCCAAAAATATTTGAAATTGGCCCAATTGATTTTGAGAAGTCGTTTAAAGAAGAAGTCGAGGGACAGTGGCCATGGTATAAGCTGACTTGTCTATTCTGGCCAGGTAAGTTAACAATAGAGTGGTCCATTAAGCTCATCTCACTTTCTATGCATGTTGGAATCAATGTGAAACTTGAAATTCCCACAATCTAAATTTCAAGGTGTACAGGTAAGCTGGTGAATATTTTGAAACTAATTTGACTGGGGGCTGCGACAGCAACAGCTCTCAATCAAATTAGTTTCAAAATAGTCAACAGAATGTTTATAACATTATAAATTCATCCGACAAAAAATGTGTTCACTTTTGTGCTAGACTGATTTTCATGATGGAATTACATCATTTTGATTGCGATGAATTTGATTGACACATACTACAGTTAAACAGTATTCCATTTTGAAAGCCATCGTAACTACAAGAGCCCCAAGGGCCTGTGGCGCTCACCTGGACCATGGCATTTGATCCATTTGCATTTAAAGACATGATGCATAATTTTCGGAAATCCAAGATGGCCACCCAAAAATTGTCCAATCAAAAATTTTGCATACTAAATCATAGGGTCCTTCCATCCAAGTCTGGTTGAACTCATCCAAGCAGTTAATGAGTAGCGTTTTAAGCGATATCCGGTAAATTTTCATAAAAGAATTTACCAATCAAAATTCTGTATACAAGTTCTGAAACCTACACCTATAGGATTCTTCCAGCCACACTAGGTGGCAGCTAAGGAAGAGTAGCATTTTGACCATTTCCGGTTGATTTTTCATAAAATTTAAGATTTTCACCCAAAAACTGAATCAATCAGTTCTGAATAGAGATTCTAGAATCACAATCAATCTAGTCAAATTTGCTTGACTTATGTCATGCAACTAAGGAGTAGCACTTTGACCATTTCCGGTTGATTTTTCATAAAATCTAAGATTTTCACCCAAAAAATTGATCAATTAAAATTCTGAAAAGAAGATCTAGAGCCTACCACCATAGAATCCATCTAGTCAAATTCGGTTGAAATATGTCAAGCAGCTAAGGAGGAGTAGCATTTCAACCATTTCCGGTAGATTTTTCATAAAATCCCAGATTTTCACCAAAAAAATTGATCGATCAAAATTCTGAAAAATACGTCTGGAGGGTGCCAGCTCAAATTTGGTTGAAATCAGTCAAACCGTTAAGGAGAAGAGATTTAACGGATAGACAGATGACGGATGGCCGCCATGGCATAAGCTCACTCGGCCTTTCAGGCCAGGTGAGCTAATAATGGGGTGGTGGTGCTGGGTGAATACAGTTTTAGCTATGCTACACCCATCTCTAACTAAGCTCCAGCCACACTTTGTTGGGAGCCCGCGAACCATGAATCTCAATTTCCAGAAAACTATACAGGTAAGCCATTTAATATTTTGAAACTAATTTGACTGGGTTCTGTTCATAGGCAGCACTGCCTACTCAAATTACCACAGCTTATTAAATCGTAAAGAGACAATTCGTACAACTTCGAGGACTATTAACCCTTTAATCCTCAAATTTGTTTTAAAAAAAATTATATTTTCTCATAAAGAATGTCCATTTGCAGAGTAAGAGAAGACTAAAATAATTTACCACTGAAATGACTGGCTCAATTATTGAGCCAGTCATTCCAGTGATAAATTTTCAAAAATTGTTTTCACTTGGTCGGCAAAGTGACATTTCTTAAGACCACTACAGAAGCCATTTTTGGCTAATATAAGTGTTAAAGGGTTAAGCGCTTATGAAGGACTTAAATAAATATATCATATCAAGATGTAATTGATTGTGATGTCAACCTACATGTGATGTAATTCATTAGGGTGTCATATATTTAACTGACAGATTGGATTCCTTTATTCCACTAATTTGTCCAAGAATCAATTCAGACACAGGTGCATGTGTGGGATGCTATATTTATTAAAATATATAAAATATGTATAATAAAAAAGGAATCTTTATAAACTATCACTTTTTTGGTACACCACCGTGCAAACAATACAATAGATAAAACAAAAATTCACTGCAGAATTAAATGAGTCACTTGCCCTCATTGTCGATAGACATCAGAGTCCAGATATCAGAGCTCAAATTCACTTCATATAACAAGAGACCTGTATCGCTCACCTGGAGTTGATCAGAATTGTACCATGAAGACAGCGGCCATGTTTCTTTATGTATCAACTTCCCTTGATGGCCCTAGTCATATCTCCCAAATTTCGGCCAGATCCATTCAGAGGGTCTGGATAAGTTGTTTTCATGAAAACTAGGTCATCCAAGATGGCCGCCCAATCAAGTTCCCTTAAACAAACTGGTTCAGCTGGTGCCCGAGGTGATCATTGGCCGATGACCTTTGTTTAAACACAAGACATTTTAATTTTCCCATTGTTTATTATGGGAGTTTTTGGTGGAAAAATAATCCAAGATGGCCGCCAAACCGTTTATCCGACAATTTTGAGTGGCAAATTTGAAATCAGCATACAAAAACCAATTTCGGTTACAAATCCATCAAATAAAAAAAATCAAAAATGGCTGCCAAACGGGCAACATTTTGATTTTCCACGTTTTTTTGACGTATCAACTTCGTTTGAACAAACTTTAATGGCCCTTAGTCCTTAAGTGTATTTCCCAAATTTCGGCCCGATCCCTTCAGCGGTTCTGGATAAGTAATTTTTCGCGAAAACTAGGTCATCCAAGATGGCCGCCGAACTATTTAGCCAATCAGGTTCTCTTGAACATACTTGCTTTAGCTCTTGCCTTAGATGATATTTCCTAAGGCTTGAATCGATCCCACAACCGGTTTCAGAGATTTTTAGACGTTTCCTAAAATCCGCCAAAATCCAAGATGGCCAAATTGCCCTATGCGCTAACGATGCTTCCTGTCAAATATAATTGAAATCGTCCCAGTGGTTCTTGAGAAGTCGTTTAAAGAAAAAGTGATGGACGAACAGTCAATAAGGCATAAGCTCACTTGGTCATTCTGGCCAGGTGAGCTAATAATAACTAGAATGCTAAGTTTAGTTGCAATATGCTAAGGCGCTGAATTAATATATAATCAGATGTTAATGCTGATTTTTGTATCACCACGTTTAGCACATCATTTGACCTTCAATCACTAGGTTAAACATGTCTTTTATGGTACAAGCTTAGAGAGAGAGAGAGAGAGAGAGAGAGAGAGAGAGAGAGAGAGAGAGAGAGAGAGAGAGAGAGAGAGAGAGCTGTACCAAGACACAATGACCTTTGACTTCAATAACCTTGTGCTAATGTTACAGGTAACCATGTATTAAAGGTTAACTAATACTGAAATTAACACTTTAATCCTCAAATCTGTTCAAGAAAACTTCAACTTCATAGAAAATGTCCATTCACAAACGAAGACTATTTTTTGAAATTTTCACTGGAGTGACTGGCTCGGTTATCAACCCGGTCATTCCAGTGATCAATTTTCAAAAATATTCTCTTGATCTCCAAATGGACATTTCCTAAGACCACTGCAGAGGCGCTATGGACGGCGTGAGTGTTAAAGGGTTAAGGCAACAGGATTTGCTAAACATAATGTTAACGTTGATTTCATCATTATCATCGCAAAAGTGATACCTACATCTCACTTTCTGCTTCACAAACTAGACAATAAAGATCATAAAATTAACAGAACATGGTAGACTTGAGCAGGGGCTATATCATCTATCTTATTTTGTTAACACATTTCCAACCTATTAAATTCCAGCAAGAATAGTTTCAAGGGAGCCAAATTTATATTAAAAAATTTCTGCTGAATATTTTGACACCAGTGTGTTTTGAGTGAAGGTTACTGGTGCCAAGTGACTTGTGTTCCTGCAAGCAGTCAGATTTAGGTTAAGTAAACACGCTGGGTTTCTCCACTGTTTAAAGTTCTTATCTATTGACTTTAACCCTTGAATGGTCAAGACTGCTCAAGAAATTATGCTTATTCAATGTCCATCGGCAGGCCAAGAAGGCATTTTTTGACAATTTACACACTGGAATGACAGAGGATGCTATTTTTGAGAATTTACAACTACA
This sequence comes from Chaetoderma sp. LZ-2023a, assembly GCA_034401795.1. Taxonomy (NCBI): domain Eukaryota; kingdom Metazoa; phylum Mollusca; class Caudofoveata; order Chaetodermatida; family Chaetodermatidae; genus Chaetoderma; species Chaetoderma sp. LZ-2023a. The sequence goes on from CM067373.1 coordinate 118,268,654, forward strand.
ATGACTCCATTTTCGAACCAGTCATTCCAGTTGTAAATTAGTCTTCTCTTGGCCTACAAATGGGCATTTACCCAGACCACTACACAGGCCGTTTTGGCTGGCTTGACCATTAAAGGAGTGATGGTCAAGATTTGTTACGACAATTGTAATGTATACTTAGTGAATTATGTTCGACTGCAAGACAGAAAGACTATTTTGGAATGACTTGCTCAGTTACCAAGCCAGATATTCCAGTGGTAGTCTTTCAGACAGTTTTCCCCTGGTGTACAAATAAACATTTCTCAACACCACCACAGAGGCTGTTTTGACCAGTAAGATAAATAACTTACATGAACTAATGTGAACTCTCACAGAAAAATGCTACATCTACATAAATAAATTTGTTAATTATATCTATGAAGAATTAAAGGGGAGGTAATCATTATCACATTAACCAAGGATAAAGGTGTAGCAGTAATCTCCCGGTTTCATGGCTCAGTATGGATGGCAACAGATGAAAACTTGGCATAAATTCAAACACTAACGTTCTCGTGTCCCATTAAATAGAGACATTTGCATGAGTCACGATATGTCTGTTCAATTTACTCAGCATGCAATGCTACCTCATATGCAATACCCTGATTCCTTAATTGTTGTAACTATTAGACGCCATATTCGTTTAGTCTATTGTATGGATAGGACAGGATTTCTCAAGCAAAAACACCCCATCTGCACATGCAAATGGTCATTTGTCAACCAGCATGCACGTGAACTATTCACGTCAGTACATTCGGCAGCCTGTATTTGAACTGTTAAGCACAAGTGTGTCAATTTCCAGGATAAAATATGAGAACACATACTTTATACACTTTATAATTTGTGTGAAAGTTGTTGTTATAGCATAGCTTTCAGTTGAAACTTGCTGCGGATTTGATGACCAATTTGACTAAGTTGTTGCTGACTAAGGCACCAACAACTTTGTCAAATTGTTGTCCATGCAATCACATGACTTTTAATATTGCTATCTTAGTCAGTATATGCCTAAATACGCTTTGCATGCATGAATGAAAGATTTAGCCAAGCTAGTGTGTGTGCATTTCTGTTTGATCAATGCATTTCAAACAAATACGCAATCTGTCAACAAAATATACACACTATTTGCTAATCATTCATTCTTGACGAGAGAGCGTATACAGGCCTATGCTTACTCTACCTATATAGGAAGCTGTTGATTGCATGTGTGTGGCTAACTATTCGATGGCATTGTTGGTGCCTTAGTAATTAACAACTTAGCCAAATTGCTCTTCCAATCCGTAGCGAGTGTCCACTGAAAATTATGAGAATTATTTTAGAATATAGACACTCAAAGCTATTGCAGTAACTATCTAATTATTTTGACAATAATTTAACTGAATGCTGTTGCTGTCATTAGCAGCAACAACTTTCACACAAATTATTGTCAAAATATATTATAAAAGCTTTCTTTCCATTTTCTCCTGGAAATTGACACTTACCCTGACCAGTATTGAAATACAGGCTGTCTAATGTACTGCCGTCGTGCATATGCGCATGCGCATGCTTCCTGATCTGGCTGATAAATGACCAGTTGTACGAGCAGACAGGTTCTTTTTGTTTGAGAAATCCTGGCCTGTACAAATAAGACTCAATGAATATAATGTCCAATGATTACAACAATTATGGTCAGGGCATTGCATGCTGGGCTGGTTAGCCTTGCATCCTGGGTAAATTTAACAGAAATCAACAGGCATCTCATATCTCGTGCACATCTCATTATCTCATGAACATCTCATATCACGTGCAAAATTGTCTATTTAATGTGACTTGAGAACTTTAATTACCTCTCTTGGAAACAGCAGTTGAAATGGGTGCCAGGGAAATACCCTGAGCTAGCCTGGCATGTGGTCCAAGGGTGGGGTGGGTGGAAATACTCTTAGGCTCTTAATATTGCTGAAATAGGGTTCTTCCATTTATGCTAAAACGTTAATTTTAATTGAGTGAGTAGAAGACAGACTGGCATGCATTCTGGAAACAATGTCATTGTAAGCTCTTACTGTCTTGGATACAAACAGTTTATTGTGATATTGTTGCCAAAATGAGCACCAGCTATCGAATGTAATTTAGAAATCTGAAATTTAAAATGTCTGGATGTTACTCAGAAGTCCTAGAAGAGCATAAATTACACCTCATATGAGCAGATATGTATTCGAGAACATAGGTAGCCTGAATAATTCATTTTATAATCAGGGAATTCCAGAGAAAGTTGAGTCCCGGACCCAGGAGGCCCCCCTAAATAAGTTATTTAAACAACAGTCTAAACAAATTAAATATAGTTAAACAAAACACAATCTTTTCTTTATAACAGTATTAAAGCATGTAAAAATTAAAATAAATTGTGACAAAAATCTGACCCATTATAACAAAATACACACCTAATCTATCCAGTCATGTATAACAAATAAGGGTATTATTATTCAATGTAACAATGTGGGTGCTAGCGTGTACACTGCAAAAATTAACCTTTCCCGTTTTAGCTATGACCTGTCCATCATTAGTTAAGCTCCACCGATACCTCGTTCGTGATGGGACCACTCGATCTCTGAACTCCGACTATCAATTTCCAGAAAACTATACAGGTAAGCTGTTAAATATTTTGAATGTTTATTAAATGGTAGACATACAATTCGCACATGTCGAAGTATTAAGCGCTAAAGACGGACTATTTTGAATCATTCATGACGTCATGATTATGACGTCATCCTACACGTAACGTAGTTGAGTATGATGTCATATGATGGATGGATAAACTTGGAAAGGTCCATTGTGCTATCTATAATCAGATCCACTGTCCTGTAGCGAGTCACATATTTGCACAAGTAATGGAGGGATCTGATGTGTCACTCAGGTATCAAATGTGATCAACAGTTACGTCACTAGTTAGCTGATGTGACTATCATATTACGTCACAAGTTAGCTGAGGCGACTATCATAATGATGTATAGCTCCATCCTGAAGAATGAAACATCTGTCACTAGTGTATGAATTGTATGTCTTGGATAAATATACAATTTAATAAACATTCTGTTGAACATTTTGAAACTAATATGACTCGGATCTGTTGCTGCCAGTCAAATTAGTTTTAAAATATTCAACAGTTTACATGTGTAGAGTTACCTTGAAATTTAGATTCTAGGAATTGAGGGTTTCAAAGTTTCAAATCTATCCCACCATGAGCTAAGCGTGCTGAGCTTAGTTAGAAATGGCTGGAGCATAGCTAGAAATGGATCCCTCCATTAGCCTGGTATTCTCTATCAGTTTAAATATTTGTGTAAAATAGCATACTTTTAAGCTGAAGATATACAGGTGAACTTATATTTTTTATATTTTAAGTCTAAACGCGAGAAAAACCCTGATACAGCAATGTCTACATTGTAATAACTATTCTGTTGTATATTATAGAACTAATCTGATGGCTTCCAGCGAAATTAGATTCTTAATGTTTAACGAATTTCCTGTATGGTTGACTTGAAATTGATACATTTCTATATTACTTCTAGAACCATTATTTTGTGATAATTTGCCGCTTAATGTCCATATTCTGCAATATATATTCTTCTCTATTTGCCCATCATCCCATTGCATGGGCCTCGTCCTCCTACTCCACTTGAATATTCGGTCCTGAATAGAGCCATATTACTGTGAATACTTTCTGACAATAGGACTTCATGATATGGCTCTAGCCAACATCACGAAATAAAGTGTATACAAATTGTCAAATATAGAGGATCTGGAATTCGGTCCCGTTTCATATCACTATTATCAACCTCTTTGAAAATTATCACATTGCACAATAGCGCAATATGATAATTTCCGACGAGGTTGATAATAGTGATATCAAGTTTGAAATACTATTTATCAAATAAACATATTTTGACAAATTTTCCAATAAAGTCTATCCCTGAAACCCATTTGAACGCACCATTTTGCGCTGCTCGTTTCGTCACTGTCGCACCACTTGCTAAATGTTCTGACCAATGCACCACACAAAAATAATGACAAACAAAACATCGTTATTTCGGGCTTGAAATTACTCACTTAAAATTGCCGTCTATTGACAAATGTATTTCATTAACTAAGTAGTAGATATATTACAATATTCAAATCAACACAATGTATCCCGTCTTGTTTACATTTTCATGTCTGTCGTCTCTGGGAAACATTTGCGTTGTCACGGGGCATGTGGGATTATTACGCTTCATCTAACCAATTAAAATATTTCTTACACCTTATCTAACCAATGAAAATCTTTTGTTGAATATTACATGTGCGTTCTTATTGAGAAATATGGATCGGGCTAAAAGCCTCGTTTATATGATAAATATTGATATATCACGTGCCAATGCTGAAAGAACTCTTGCTGGGTGGGTGGGTGGCATGGTCGGGGAATAACACACACACATCAGTAATAGTCTCCATGAAAACCAATGCCAAAGAGTTGATTTTTTTTAAATTACTTGAAATGACTGGGAGCTGTTGCTTCCTAATTAGGCAGCAATAGGTTCCAATCAAAGTAATTTCAAAACATTCACCATATCGGTGTAAATTGTTTATGATTTTCCTATTTCTTCAGCTTAACATCATAAAAATTCATGACATTTGATCGAATAATGATATATTATATAATGGACCTCTAGCTAACAGTATGGAATAGTAAATGATATTCATCCTTCCTGTCTAAGTCATGGTGCGGTAAATATGAGAAAAGGGAGCTACACCCACTGGTGTATATACATTATTCTAAGTTTTATATAATATATAATATATATATATATATCTGCACGCGCATCAACTGATATGCTTGTAATGTCAACAAGGGGCCTGTATTGCTAACCTGGACCATAGGCATTTGAAATAGAATGCTCTTTATCAACAAAATGGCCACCAAACCGTTTATCCAACAGTTTCGAAAATCGCACATTTGAGATCAGAATACCAAAAAACACAGATAAAACCAATTTCGGCCTCAAAATCCATCAAATAAAAAAATCAAATATGGACGCCAAACATGCTATATTTTGATTGGCCCGTGGTGTCCAGGTTTTTGGACGGATCAACTTCCCGTGAACAAACTTTAATGGCCCTTGGTCCCTAATCATATCTGCCAAATTTCAGCCGAATCGCTTCAGCGGTTCTGGAGAAGTCGTTTTCGATACAGCTAGGTCAACCAAGATGGCCGCCAAACTATTTGACAAATCTAGTTCCCTTGAACAAACTTGGTTCAGCTCTTGCTCTAAATCATATTTAATTCAGGTTTGCATCAATCCCATATACGGCTTCGGAGATGTTTCTAAAAATCGGCCAAAATCCAAGATGGCCACCGGCCCAATCAGCTTTGTTTGAACAAACTTGAATTTCTATGCCCTAAGGATGCTTCCTGCGAAATATAATTGAAATCGGCCCAGTAGTTCTCGAGAAGAAAACATTTTAAATTTCCCATTGCTTTAGTATGGGAGCTTTTGGTGGGAAAATGATCCAAGATGGCCACCAAACTGTTTATCCGACAGTTTCGAAAATTGCAAATTTGTGATCAGAATACCACAAAACCCATACAAAACCAATTTCGGCCTCAAAATCCATCAAATAAAAAAATCCAACATGGCCGCCAAACATGCTATATTTTGATTGGCCGACGGCGGTCATGTTTTTTGACAGATCACCTTCTCTTGAACCAACTTGAATGGCCCTTAGGAACTAATCATATCTGCCATATTTCGGCCTGATCCATTCTGCAGTTCTGGAGAACAAGACATTTTCGCTACAACTAGGTCAACCAAGATGGTCGGCAAACCATTTGACCAATCAATTTCTCATGAACAAACTTGGTTCAGCACTTGCCCTCAATCATATTTAATGAGGTTTGCAACAATCCCCCAAGCGGTTTTGGAGATTTTTAGACATTTCTAAAAATCTGCTAAAATCCAAGATGGCCACCGGCCCAATTGGACGATCAGCTTTGTTTGAAGAAACTTGAATCTCTACCCATTGCTTTAGTACGGGAGCTTTTGGTGGGAAAATGATCCAAGATGGCCGCCAAACCATTTATCAGACAGTTTCGAAAATTGCAAATTTGTGATCAGAATACCGCAAAACACATACAAAACCAATTTCGGCCTCAAAATCCATCAAATAAAAAAATCCAATATGGCCGGCAAACACGCAATATTTTGATTGGCCCACGGCGGCCATGTTTTTTGACGGATCAACTTCTCTTGCACAAAGTTTAATGGCCCTAATCATATCTGCCAAATTTTGGCCAGATCCCTTCAGCGGTTCTGGAGAAGTCATTTATGCTACAATTAAGTCAACCAAGATGGCTGCCCAACCATTTGACCAATCAAGTTCCTTGAACAAACTTGGTTCAGCTCTTGCCCTAGATCATGTTTCATGAGATTTGCATCAATCCCCTAAGTGGTTTCAGAGAAGATTTTTAAAGATGTTTCCTAAAAATCGGCCTAAATCCAAGATGGCCACCGGCCAAATTGGCCGATCGGGTTCCTTTGAACAAAGTTGGATCCCTATGCCCCAAGGATGCTTCCTGCAAAATATAATTGAAATCGGCCCCGTGGTTCTTGAGAAGAAGTCGTTTAAAAGAAAAGTTGACGGACGACAGACGGACGGACAATGGACAGTCGCCACGGCATAAGCTCACTTGGCCTTTCAGGCCAAGTGAGCTAATAATACATACATATGGACCATGGTCATAAATCAAGTTTACATGCATGATCCATTTTACCTCAGACCTACCACTAATATAGGTCTGTTGTTCAAATGGTGACATTTTTAACAAAGCAGTAAAGATCACAGTTATAGTGCTTCTTTACTTATTATACTGTGCATCTATAACTTTGAACCATGTTAATAGGATATGGCTGTTTTTAAAATATGTTTTAAATACTTTGTTACTTTAAAGTGTTAGTTGTTAGATAATAAAATATATGTAATCATGTATCATAAAATTTTCTAAGGAGTCTATCCGAATGGTCGGATATTGTTTCCTATGAAGGTGGCTACTAAATAACAAAGAAAAAGAGTATATAGATTATAAAAATTGACACACAAATTTACCGTGACAGTATGTATAAAATGGCAAAATAATCCAGTGTATTACAGTTATGGCTGAGATAACTTGGTCAATCTCTCAGAGAGGAGACAGCTCCTATTTTACTAGTTTTACGGCATTGTCATCACACCTGTATTACAGTTTATACTTTATTAGTTTGTTACATGTCTTAATTTTGTTATTGTATGTCTCTTCAAGGTGTTCTAAACTTATTCTCGGGAAACGAATGGATATCGCCTAATTCTTATGTCCCTCATTAATGAGAGAAAATAAATGAGCCGATTCAATTCACAATTTTACAGTATATAATTGCGCTGTGTTTCAACACTCAACACATACACAGTACAGTTGCACAATGCGGATCAATGGATGTAATAGACCTTTCCACATTATCCCCCCAACATATGACGTCATAATTGACGATATGTTGTTGTACGAATTGTATGTCTTTACTATTTAATAAACATTCTGTTGAATATTTTGAAACTAATTTGACTGGGCACTGTTGCTGCCATAGGCTACAACAGCACCCAGTCAACTTAGTTTCAAAGTATTTAACAGCTTATCTGTATAGTTTTCTGGAAATTGGTAGTCAGGGATTGATCGACCCCGTTATATCTAGCTGCTATATTCCAAATGTGGCTAAGTGTTGAAAAAGTAATTTTATTTAACAAATTAAAAACAATCCAGTTATAAAAAATAACATGACAGCAAATGCATGATGACAATAAGATAGTATGCTACAGTCATGTCATTTACGGAACAGTTAACCCTTTCAATGACAGGTCCATGGTAAAATAAATTATCTACAAAATAAATCATATTCTGTTAAATGTTTTGAGATTAACATGACTGGAAGCCATTGATGCCTAAGGCTTCCAGTCGTATTAATCTCAAAATATTCAACATCTTTCCTGTAATGTAGCCTCATAATTGAGATATAGGTAAATTATCAATGAAAGGGTTAAACCTAACCAAAAGCCACCTGCATTTTGTGTGATTACAATGTGGGTCTATATGACATACCTGCATTTTGTGTGATTACAATGTGGTTCTATATGACATACCTGCATTTTGTGTGATTACAATGTGGTTCTATATGACATACCTGCATTTTGTGTGATTACAATGTGGTTCTATATGACATACCTGCGTGATTACAATGTGGTTCTATATGACATACCTGCGTGATTACAATGTGGTTCTATATGACATACCTGCCTTTCAAAGACCACCTATCTTAATGAACCACATCATCGTGGTCACACAAATGACATTTATGGCATGTATTAATCCTGTAATGGTCAAGATTTGATCAAGAAAACCATAATTCTTGCTTAGTAAATCTTAATTTGCACACCAAGAGGCTATTTTTGACAATTTACCACTGGAATGACTTGCTCGGATACCGAGGCATTCATGGTTGTTATAGCCAGTCATACCAGTTGTAAATTACAAAAATAGTCTCCTTTTGGTGTACCAATAGACATTCCTCAAGACCCGGCAGGAGCAATTTTGACAGGTCTGACCACTGAATGGTTAGGCGAGCGCAGGCCTCTAGTGACAAGGTTATGATTGACCACATGCATCTAGTGAGCATTTCTTGATTGACTGTCTCTGATTTGTACATTTGTGATGAAAACAATAACAATATTATAGTTTCACTCACCAACCATATAGAGTTTAACTATGAGCATGAATGATAAAATGTAATTTGCTATAACTGGCGCTACAGTATCCACTTTATTGCACTGTACTTTAAATGAAAGATTTCCTGATCAACAATTGTAGTAATAAAATATCTACAACCATAACATTCATACAGGCTTGAGATTTGTTTGTTCTCATGCAGACAGATGTGTAAGCTGCGCTTGAGAAGCATCAATTTGCAGACCTCAGAAGGTTATTTACTCCTTTACCCCTGGAATGACTGGCTCAATAACCAATCCAGTCATTCCAATAGATTTGCATAAAAGATCGCTTGACCTGCAAAGTAACATTTTCTATGAGAAAAATTAATTTTTGATTGACAAAATTTGTAATTATAGCTAATTGTTATACTACACCTTGAGCATAATAAAGTGAATATTTTAGCGATAGTTGTAACCGGTGATGTTAGCGTTTGCCATCATTTGGAAAATATTTCTAATCCTAGTGAGTAAAGCACTTGTGGTTGCTATGACGACAAAACATGATTTAAGCACAATGTCAAACAAAAAACTCAAGCACAGTTATAGTTTAACATAAATTAGTCAACATTAACTTTTAATTAAACGACTAATTATTACATGTCAATGGATGTGAAGACCACAATTACTGATGCAAAATTCATGATGGCGACAATATATTTTTCATGACGCAAACTCCTGTTAAAAAAATTTAATTGACAGTTGTCGCTGCCATGATATGAAAGTGGTAGCGTTTAATCACATTATTCTGAGAATATTTACGTAACTAATTTTAGATGATATTAACTACCTTGAAACCAAGCTTCTACACATAATATAATCTAATGAAATGTTATATTACCAGTGTGTGTTAAAAAATATATATCCAGTAAACTATAACACAATTCCCTAAAAGCTTTCCTATGTCTGGAGATATGCAGATTCATGTTGACAGATCCATCCATGCTTTTCCGTGAGACGATGATAGGTACTTCCCACAGTTTCTCAGTCCTGTTTCACACCTTTAAGAATAAAAATTATGAATGCAAACAAAGCTATAGGTAATATAACATTTATTGTGCACAGTCACTGACAGTTGTTCCGACTCAATACATGAACTTGAGATCTATTGTATGTGAAAGTGTGTTGTCAGCTTCACAGATATTGCGTTCATTTAAACCCATTAACAATAAAGGTCAAAATTTATCAAGAAAACTTGAAATTTCTGCTTAGTAAATGTCTATTTGCAAGCCAAGAGGACTATTTTCGAAATCTTACCACTGGAATGACTGGCTCGGTTATCGAGCCAGTCATTCCAGTGGTAAAATTTCAAAAATAGACTCCTCTTAGCCTGCAAATGGACATTCATCAAAACCACCGAAGAAGCCAGTTTTGGCCGGCTTAATCATTAAAGGATTAATGGTTAAATTTGGTAAAGAAAATCTGACAAAACTTCGATAGCGAATAATCCATTTGCAGATCAACGCAACCAAAAGAAAACATTTTTATCTTCCACTGATATGATTGGCCCAGTTATTGAGCTAGTCATTGCAGTGGTAAATTTCTAAATATAGTCATTTCTTTGTATGCAAATGAACATTTCTCAATACCAATGCAGAAGGATGGCTGAACCATTAAATGGCTAAGACAATATTTAATCCACATTTACAGATGCCTTAAGTTTAGAACATATTTTCCCATTCGGCAAACAATCACATGTATGATATCAAAGAACAGCAGGGGTCATAGTGATTATTGAAAGGGCTTAACTCTTACCACTTAAATTTGTAAACTTTCAAACCAAATTACAAGATGAACTGGTGTTAATTTTTCATCAAATTTGGTGGTAAACAGCAACATCGTCCACCAAAAATTGTACACCAGTTTCTTTGCTATTAGCATGGTAAAAGATAGAAATAATGATATCAGAGTGTTGTCTAAAGGTTAAGTCCTTTGTTTCAGAATTAGTTTTTCAAGGCCCTTAAAAAGTGCTTGTATTTAGCTAATTGATCGATCTTGACCATTAGAGGGTTAAAGAAGGCTTACGTAGACATGACAATATGTTAAGAAATTCAGTGCCCCTCCTACTGCCTGTACAGTAGCTTAGAAGCAGTCATACAACAAATTATACAATCTTACCAGTTGATGAAAAGGTACCAAGACACATTTTGTCAAATTTACACATCACATTCTGGAACGGATCTGTAAAGAGATATATATATATATATATTTAGTGTGTGTGTGCGTGCGTGCGTGCGTGTCTCTTGTCTCTGACACACACACGCATGCACACACACACACACGCATGCCTGCATGCACGCGCACACACACATAACTGAGTAACAGTTCCTGCATCAAATTGAGCAGAATTCACCTTTCCAGTGTATTCATCTATTATCTGATGTCATAATCAGATAAACGGCATGTAGTATAGGATGACGTCATAATCATTACATTATAAATGATTCTATTTCATCCGTTTTTAACTCTTAATAGTCCGACATGTACGAATTGTAATTCTCTACTATTTAATAAACATGCTGGTGAATATTTTCAAACTAATTTGACTGGTTACTGCCATAGGCAGCAACAATGCCCAGTCAAATAAGATCCTGAATATTCAATAGCTTACCTGTATAGTTTTCTGTCAGGGAGTTCAGAGATCTCTCTATCCCAAAACAAGCGAGGTGTGGGCGGAACTTAGCTAGAGATGGGCGGGGCATGGCTAAAAATGGAGAGGCCCATTAATCCCACCAATCAAAACAACCATTAGATATTTGATTGGTTAATGATCAAAGGTTAGTGTTATTGCTGTAGCCCGACCATTTACCATTCAACCGTCAAATACCAGAAATGACAAATTCTTTATGAAACAAGAGGCCCAAGGGCCTGTGGCGCTCACCTGGACCATTGCCATTTAAACCATTTGCATTTAAATAGACATGATGGATGATTTTCGGAAAATCCAAGATGGCCACTAAAAGATTGACCAATCAAGACTCTTGTTTAATATGTTGAAGCCTACCATCATAGGATCGTTCCACCCAAGTTTTGTTGAAATTGGGTTACTGATTGAAGGAGTACCATTTTTAAATGGTTCAGGAAAACTTTCAGAAAATCAGAGATTGCTGCCAAAACATCGACCTATAGAAATTCTGAATAGAATTCCTAGAGGCTACGACAATAGGATCCTTCCAGCCAAAATTGCCCAAGCGATTAACGAGAAGTATCATTTTATATGAATTCCCATTTATTGGAAAACCCAAGATGGCCACTATCAAAATCAAGCCGTCAAAATTCTTTATACAAGTTCTGAAGCGTACAGGCCTAGGGTTCTTCCAGCTGAGTTTGGTCGAGATCGGCTAAACGTTTAATGAGGAGTAGCCTTTTAACTGATTTCCCAAAATATTCAGAAAATCCAAAATGGATGCTGGAAAAATTGACCAATCAAAATTCTATATGCAACTTCTAAAACCTACCGCCCTAGGCTCATTTCAGCCAGTCTGGTTGAACTCACCCAAGTAGTTAATGAGTAAACGATTTTCAGACATTTTTCAGAAAATTCAAGATGGCCACCGATTAAATTGACCAATCAAAATTCTATATACAGGCTCTGAAGCATAGCACTTTAGGGTCCTTTCAGCCGAGTTTGCTTGAACTCATTCAAGCAGTTAATAGTAGCCCTTTAACTGATTTCCCAAAATTTTCAGAAAATCCAAGATAGCCGCCACGAAAAATGGACCAATCAAAATTCTGTATACATGGTCTGAAATCTAACATCGTAGTATCCTTCCAGCTAAGTATGGTTGAAATTGTTCAAGCAGTTAATGAGTAGCGTTTTAAACGATTTCCTGACAGTTTTTGGAAAATTCAAGAGGGCCAACGGAAAAATGGACCAATCAAAATTCTTTAAACACGTTCTGAAGGATACCATGCTAGGGTTCTTTCATCCAAGTTTGATTGAAATTGGTCCATTGGTTATCGAATAGGCTTTTAAGTGATTTCCAGAAATTTTCAGAAAATCCAAGATGGCCACCGGAAAAATTGACCATTCAAGATTCTGTATACAAGTTCTGAAACATACCAGCAAACTATCCTCCCAGCTAAGCCTGGTTGAAATTTTCCAAGCAGTTAATGAGCAGCGTCTTAAACGATTTATCGCGATTTTTCGGGAAATTCAAGATGGGCAACGAAAAAACTGACCAATCAAAATTCTGTATACAAGTTCTGAGGCCTACCCCCATAGGGTCACTCCAACCAAATTAGGTTGAAATCCATCCAGCGGTTAATGAGGAGTAGTGTTTTTAAACAAAAGTCGACGACGGACGGATGATGGATGGTCGCCATGCCATAAGCTCACTTGGCGACTCAGGCCAGGTGAGCTAATAAGGAATATTCTGTTGAATATTTTGAAACTAATTTGACTGGGGGCTGTTACTGTCTATGGCAGCATAAGGTTCCTGTTAAATTAGTTTCAAAATATTCAATATCTTTCCTGTATAGTTGTAGAGGTGGACTAATTTTAATTTGATATATTTGTTATGTATACCTCCACTGTCCACATCGTCACGACTACGTGGGTGTTCTGTGATGTCCATAGCACGATTTTGAAGATGCTTACTTTTGATGTTGACACATGACTCTATTAGTGCATCCATTAACTTTGCCTAGAAAACAAATGTGCATAATTACCGAATACAGCCAAATCTCTCGCAAACCTCCGACTGACCGCATGACCAAACAGTCAATACATTTGACCCGCCATTCAGAGCGCTCTAACAAAATGTCTCGTTCCATAGGAGGCTTTTTCCCCGCCTCGTTAATCTAGCAGAGCGGTCTGGAGGCACTTTCCCTATAGAACAGGCTCCTGGAGTGATTGTGCTCTGCAGCTGTAGAACTGAAACTTCTTTCAGTTGCAATCCAGGTTTTTTCAACCTTCTCCTTTGTGTCTTGTTAACTGCAAGCATCCTAAGCTTCTTTAGGTTCTTTGCGTACCTGATACCTGTTGGCACCTATGACTGCAAATTCTAGTGCTTTCTGAGCAAGCACATTTTCGGCCATTCGAAGAACATGACTATCAGAAAATATACCATCTCTGTTGTCCTCCTGTCGCAGCTACTGACTCAAAGGCTCTGTTACACAGTTTTGTAGAGTGCTGCATTTGATATTAGACGGTGACTCTGACTAGGGTAATCATATTATGTAACTGTCTGACTGCTGCAAACCACCGAACAATAATTTCAATGAGCAGTAACTCTGGACCTGCTGAATATTTTGAAAACAATTTGATTGAAAGTTGTTGGTGTTGAACTCAATCTAACTGTTTTGTAAAATATTCAGCATATCCAGTCAAACCCAATGGAAAATGGCCTGTGTTGCACACCTTGAACATCAGTAATTTAGTCCGGGTGCCCACGTGCTAGAAAATGGATCCGTTTACTTTTTCAGCTAACAAATTTTGACCTGCATGGCATTATTCCCTAGACATTAGTAGTTATTGCCAGGGTGGCAGTAGAGCTGGGCAGGTGGGCCATTTCACTGAGCTGATTTTTAGCTCACCTGGGTGAACTTATACAATCTCGATTTGTTTGTCATCTGCCTGTCAACAATTGTGGCACGTTTCGGCATTTGTTGATGGATTAAAAGCAAATTTGGCAGATATGTTCCTTTTGGCAATATCCATTGGGACTATGAAGATGAAGAGGTCAGGCCTACAAATAGCAGAGTTATGGCCCATGATATGTTTTTAAAGTATTGAAGCCTATGGGGAAAATACGCTAGTGGCACATTTCGCCATTTATCAACGGATTAAAACCAAATGTGACAGATATGTTCCCTTAGGCAATATCTGTTAGGTCTAGAAATACAAAGCCACGCCTTCAGATAAATGAGTTATCGCCCGTGCTATATTTTCGAAGTATTGAAGCCTATGGGGAAAATATGTTTATGGCAGATTTCGTCAATTGTAGGACTAAAACCAAATTTTGCAGATATGGTCCTTCAGGCCTGAGCTATTTCAACTACGAAAGTGAAAAGGTCACACCTTCAAACAAGGACCATAACTCTGATTTTTAATTATTGGAGCCTTTTGGTAAAATACAATTGTTGATGCATTAAAACACAATTTAGCAGATGTATCGCTTAAGGCAATATCTAGTTGCACCGTGACTATGAAGAAACCATGACTAGAAACAAGGATCATAACTTTATTTTTTCTGTCTGTCGTCTATCAACAATTGTGGCACATTTTGCCATTTTTTGCTACTATGTTCCTATTTGGGCTTAGAGTACGAGGTGACTAGCGCCAGACATATTTATTATAGTAAGCCTCAATTACAAGGAATGCATTTCCTATAATATATAATGAAATCCATCAAATTAAGTGATTAATAAGCGTCGCATAACACTAGTCATCCTCATCGTATTCTTGGACAGCATTACCACACTCATTGTCAGTCACAAGCTGCTGTACAGGAAAGCTCAATGCATCGACAGCTGCACATTGACATGCATCCATTTTGGCATCAACAAACAATTAGTTCAATAATCTTCTCTGGAGCTGGACCCTCATTCATGAGTTTAGGAAGAAGGCATCCCATCTCATCATTAATCCATCCATTTCCAAGAGGTGATGCAAGTCTGAGATTTTGGTCCCTTGCATGTCTTCAGATAAAACATCGGTAATTGGCTCTCTTTATATGGAGACGGGCACTGTCTTCTGTGAGTGGAAATTTGCTGCTATCCAAATCCTATTTTACTGATAAGTTTGTGTCTTAGCAGCTTGAAATTTGACGTAGCTTCTCCATAAAGTAAGCCAATAGATTTCATTGAGGCATCAATAGTGGCATCAGCAATAATTGAACAGTCATTGCCAAGATTACTTAGGAATTTTAGTTGGTATTTATGCTTCTATAATGTAAGAAAAGCCTTCTTCTTTCCAATACCATGTAAGCTGCTTGTGAAATCACACCCAGTCAATACGTGCATCGCAGGTAATAACTCACATATGTCAGATCCTATGCCTTTAACAGATTCATGTACAGCTATAAACCTTACATTTTTCCCTTTGCCCGTGTGGAACCAAGGCTCTTAAAACTGTACCCCTTTAAAGTGATGCCAGCATAACACTGCTACATCCGTGTCTGGGGAAAAGATGATGATTCTCTTGAACTCCCCAGACATAAGAACATTACGTGTGAAGTATTCACAATAAAAAATAATCTGCTGTCAGCTTCTTCGTGATTCGATTGGAGAGGCAGTAGATTAGTCTCATTGACTGAGTTTGTGATCTATACTGCTGAACCATCTTGCGATGCTAGAATTAGCTTTTGGCCTTCTTTGAGATGTCGAAGAGATTTCTCGCACTAGTTAGAAAAAAGAAATTTTTAACAAATTTGATTTGTTCTTGGCACCTGATAGTTCCGTTTCAGATTGCCTGGTAACTTAGTCTATCTGCTTTGAATTTGTATCTCTATTGCCCTCATTTCAGTTCGTCTTGCTCTTTCACCTGATTTGATGGAATCAGCTACATCATATCTATCTGGAACAACATGGACATGATTAACGAAAGGGAATTTAGCCAGAATTGTTGCTCTAAGTCTGTCAGACAGTTCACTGAATGTTGTCATCTTGCCCTTTGTTACAATCTGAATTACTGCCAAGAGGTCAACTATGTAAGCTGTTTGGTTATAATTATCCAGTGGAAGTAGTTTTTGTGCCAACTTGTTCATTATGCATTAAATGCCAAACAATTAAGAAAAGTGAAAAACATCAGACGCGTACTATAGCATTAGGAAAGATGATATATTCTGGTGCATTGAACCTGACATAAATAATAGTAATTCGTTTCCAAATGGAACTGTGAAATGGCACAAATCATGTTAAAGTACATCAAGGCTTCAAAAATGTCCATACCAGAAAATGTATCTAGCCGAAATTGCATCCCAATTCCAGCAGTTTATGTAAAAAAAAATTTGTGAGTTAAATAACATATAAATGTTAAATAAAACGAGATTTGAAACAAAATTTTGAAAAACCTTCGCGGAAATACCGTCCAAATTATGTCACTTCCTTGTAAGATACAATTATCAACGGAAAGGTTATTTTAATGGGTACCAAATATGCAGATCGGATTGAATGTATAATGCTTGGTTACCATCACAAAATGATTATATATATATATATATATATATATATATATATATATACTGAACCAAAAAAGTTTAGCAACACTGAGAATATTACTGTATAAATGTTATTTAACAAAAACAATAAATTGATTCAAATATATTATTTAATTGATAGGTCATTTTCCAATTTGAACAACAGTCTGTTGTTACTGTAATGCTAGCATCGCGCCTTTAACAAGGCATCATTCAACGGGAGGGTCCAATTTAAATAATGACACTGAGCTGTCAATACCGGTTGTGACCTCCACGCGCATTAACCACCGCCGTACATCGCTTTCTCATGCTTCGAATTAAGCACCTGTCACGAAGAGGAATTGCATCCCATTCCTGGAGCAGTGCAGCTTCCAGCTCCCGCACGTTGTGAAGATATGGATGGTTCTCACGCACCATACGGCCAAGAATGTCCCACACGTGTTCGATAGGAGACAGGTCCGGTGATCGCGCTGGCCAGTCCAACACCGGAACGTTGTTAGCCTCAAGGAAATCACTGGTGACCCTAGGTGAATGAGGACGGGCGTTGTCTTGCTGGAACGTAAAGTCTGCATGAACCTGCATAAAAGGGATGACATCAGGGGCGACAACTGCTTCACAGTAACGTTGAGCCGTTAAATTTCTGCGAATCACAATAAGATCTGTTTTGCCATTTTCATGGATTCCATCCCACACCATGACACTGCCGCCACCGAATCTGTCGTGCTGAATGATGTTGGCTGCATCATACCGTTCTCATAAACGTTGCCAAACCCGTTGCCTACCATCCGCCACATCCACACAAAACCTCGACTCATCACTGAACAAAACGTGGCTCCATTGTTGAGCACGCCATCGCTGATGAGTTCTTGCCCATGCAAACCGATTCTCGATGTGAGGCTCTATAAGCGGAACAGCAACAAGTGGACGACAGGCATGCAGTTCAGCATCATGGAGTCTGTTTCACACAGTTTGTGCATGCACTGTAGTGCCGGTAGTGGTGTGCAAATTACGGGACAGCCGCGGCGCAGTCTCAAACCTGTGACGTCGTGATGACGTCACTAAGTAGCGGTCTTCTCGTGGTGTTGTTGCTCTCGGTCTGCCAGATCGTGGTCGGTCATTAACTTGTCCAGTTTCCTGCTCACGTTGGCGGAGACTGGATATGGTTGAGGCGTGAATATTAAAATGTCGAGCAACAGCGCGAACGCTCTGCCCAGCAGCGAGTCTTCCCATTGCTTCATGGCGCTGATTTTCGGCATCTGATTTACCAATGTTCGGTAGGGTAAACTTTTAAGCGTTTTCTGTTAACGTTCGTTATCTGCTTTTGCAATATGGTGAATTTGTGCCTTCGCTACCCGCCAATGCGGGCCAGTGCATGAAAAATGCATTTTCACATGCAGTAAGCGTGCGGCCAAGAAATGCAAGAAATGATTTGCATTTCTTCATGATCAGCGGGACATTACATTGACGAAACATGCCTGTAAATTTGGTTATAAATGGATGCATAGTTTTAACACAACAAACCAAACTTCACTGTTGCTAAACTTTTTTGGCTCAGTATATATATATATATATATATATATATATATATATATTACATTCCGAGTTCCCGAGTCCAGTATTTTAGGTCCGTAAAATGCAGACGATTCTACCGAGTATTAATCAGCTTCCGCAATAGGATGAGTTTACGCCATCACTCTCGTAGCTGCTCGAAGCTCCCTTCCTATATATGTGGATTGAACAAGTCTCTACCCGGGTACTAATATTAGCATCATCGCGCTACTCGAGTAATGACTTAAATTCATCATTCAAAGGGAGACAATAAGCCGTAGCTGATAAATCCAGCGATTTCTATTTTATTTCAACGTCATTTTATGTCAAAATTTGGATTAATTTTGATGAAATAAACAATGTTTATTAAAGTATGCGCAATATTTAGGCAGTCCCAATTAATAATTCCACTCCCGAGATGATGGATATAAGGTATACATTAAGCATAGGCATAAGATGGTAAGATTTTCTAGCGTGAAATGTGTTTATTTTCGTGCTGTTTTTTGTGTATCATTTTTTTTCTCCAATTTTTTTCTTGAAATATACCTAATAGAAGTCGCCCCCCCCCCCCCTTTATTCAGAGCTTTCAATTTTGAAAATTTGTCCTATTAGAAGCCGATATTACATCATGCATTTTCTTCCCCCACCCCACCCCCCCCTTCCAATGTGGCATGTCCGGCTGGGAAAATTCTGTTTCTGAAGCCCTGCAGTACATACACTAAAGCCCTACAGTACATACACTAGTAATGTTAATATTGCATGTGCCCAACAGTGCAACTTGTGGCCATTATGACTGAGTCTTCTACATCAGTAGAAGGGCAAAGCTTAAATAAACCAACATCTTGAGGTTTGTGTTCAGTGTGTCAACAGAGCAAATGTAAAGGGGAGAAAGATTTGACACCGGTAGTTACTTTGCAAGTCTATGACACACTTTAATCTTCTTTTTTTTTAAAGCACCTAATTGATGCGGGGTTAGACTCAGACACAGTAGACAAGTATAGAGTTCAAAATTCGAAAACCCATTTAGTTAACAAGTATTGGGATAGAATAGCTTTCTATCCCCTGTATGAAAGAAACAAGGCTAAATTAATATGCAGTTCTTCACTAAAACTTGGGGAAATAATAAATCTTGTTGCTGAACTGAAAAATATAGATGCAAAGCCAGAGTAGATGGCATCAGGTGAGACTAACACATATACACAAGTCTTATATCATGCTGCTGTTATAATAAGAAATGAGATAAAGGATGTGGTGGCGATTGAAAAACAACCTCTAAATATTTCAGATTTAACTATGGAAAAAGCGAAAGGCATTGTGCCTGACAAGTTGCAACAACCCCAAAGATCATTTGAAGACGACCAAACCCCTATCAATGATGAGGCGCATTCAGATATGCTTGGCTTAAAGGAGAATGAGAAACGTCTCATTTAAAGCTGTTGGACAGGATATTGTAACATGCAATACAAGGGGTAGTAAAAAGATGACCAAAATGTAGCTCTTCACCTGGCAATCAAAATGATTGTACGTGAAAGGCAATAAATAAAATGTTAAATCACCATGGTCACAGTATAAACTATGGGGAGTGCGAGGAGAGTGACACATATTGGGCTCAAAACAGGTTGGAACAATTTCACACTACAGGGGGTTACACACTACAGGGGGTTATTATTACGCTAGTCTACCAAACAACATAGTCAGTGGAACATTTGTTCAAAGTGCTGCAGACATGTGCTGCGGATTATTTGCAAGATACGCCTGATGGTAAGGATAGTGTTCATGTCATGAGCATGGCCTTTTATCAGGGTGGATTTGCAATAAACATACCTGATTTAGTACGCCGTGAGCTGAGCAAGAGTGCAGTGAGAAATAGAGGATTGCAATCCCGCCAGACACGGCTTTATCAGTTGAAGTCAACTAATAGAAACAGGGAACAACATTCTTCCATAAGGCTAAAGACACATTTTTTTAACAGAATGTCATGGAACAAGAGAAACTTCAAGGTCTGAACAAAGCTTGGATATTTATGAGAAATACACCAACCAAACTACTTAATACCGAAGTAGCCCAATTACAAGATAGTCAATATGTCCCTGGATGGATTGGATTTCATGCAGTAGTTACATTCCATGATTCTCAAACGATCTGGATTGGCTTCCCACCTATGATCCCTGCATCAATCAAAGAGCTTGAGTTTTTACTGAGAATATAGAACATACAGTATCACGACTCGGACTCCTCTTTTAACTCTGTTTCACCGAATATGGCATTTGAACAAACAGAGATTCTAAAATGAAAGGAGGGATCATTGGTGTGTCTGGCAGTGGTTGAGTCCAGATACAGATGGGCACTCACAGCTCATATGATCTGTGCAGCAACTATAGCCTTCAAGGTCATGAGTGAAATTACCATGACCTCAAGTTTCATAAAGACCTTTGATCAGGTCACATAAAATGGAAAGAGATGATGTACAGAGTATCATTAAGACTATCAAAACGAAAATGGTCAATCCTTTTGATTTCGGCTTCTATGACAGAGAGAAAATGGCTCTAATAAATATAGCAATTCATTACTTACTGCTAAAGAGCAAGGGAAAAAGACCAGGAAACAGTTTGTAGAAAGGAGACTTATAGATGGGGAGGATGATTTCTGGAGCCTTGTGATGAAAATGAAGTTGCAAACCTTTGAAAATTCTGAACATGCTGGTAAAACTGACAAAAGGAAGTCAGACAGTAAAATCACTAAACATTGATAGGCAAGTATATAGTCGACTGCTGACAATATCAAGGATCTGTGAAATTGATCTAAAGTTAGTGCAGTCATATGAGCTTGCACCAGTTCCTCTTGTCACTAACTAATATGGATAGCTCATTAGGAAAGCAAAGAAAAACGTGTTACTAAGAGAGTTAGTACAAAGTGTCTGTCGCTTAAGCTTTAGCTTAATACCAGGACTACTTTCATTAGATGCCATTGTACCACAGGCAAAAGAGAAATAATTATTCAGGTGATTATATGGTTAAATGCAATAACGGTATGTTAATATTTTTATTTACATTATGTTACAAGGAGAGTGTATATTAATAACTGGGATAACATGGAGTATTTCTGTTTTATAGCATTTATGAATTAGCAGCTGAGCCGACAGCATATGTTCGAATAAATTGTGAAAGTTGGAAAATTATGTATGCTTATATGCAAATTACGTAAGAGAGCATTTTATAAAATTACCCGGGACTATTTATTACTGATAATGTCATGATCAAATGCGCAATAATTATCACTATTTTGATGAGCCTTTTTGTAATTTATGTAAAGTACATATGATTATCATTTAAGTGATGATATGAGATGCTTGTTAACACAATTTGGGGTGATCAATTAATTTTCATGTTTATTAGGAACCGGATTGATGGATAATTCTGTGTGCGGTAAATAGCTCCAGGTACGGATGTTTGCACATCTCCCAGTAATTATGGCCCCCATGATTAGATCTACCGCCACCCTGGCATTGACTACCAAGATGTACAGAATAACCCTGTATGTGCCAAAATTTGTTAGCTTTCGAAGTAAATGGAATCATCATTGCAGGTCATGGACACCCGGACTAATTGTACAAACATAGGATTCGGAAAATTTTACCATACCAGCCAACATATTGGCCTACCGATGTCCAAATCAGCGAAACAGTTCACTAATAATCACTTAAAAAACAAAGATAGCAATTGACCGGAAGACCTATCAAATTTTGCCACAGGATTACAGAGTTATCAATGCCATTATACTCTTTTATGCAGCAAATTTTTGTGTTCATTGTTAAAAAACAATGTGCAATAAAAACCTCAACACTTTAGGCCATATTGATGCATCAGTCATGCATATGTAAGTCTGAAAAGTGTATAGTCCTTCTATAGTCCTTCTAGCCAATCTTCCTTCAAACCAGCTATGTAGGTGTTAAAGAAGAGTAGCCGTTAATGGTTCAGATTGGTTAAAATCCAATTTTTTAAACTTTACCACTGGATTAACTTGCAAGATTATTGAGCCAGACATTCCAGTGGGAAAATTTTGAAGTCTAGTCAGCAAATGGCAATTTCGCACGACTACCGGAAAAGCCACTTCAGGTCAGCTTGAACCTTAAAGGGGTACTATATTTCCAGAACAGCAAAAAAAAAACCAAGATGTTCATCGAAAAATATTCTGAATAATTATCTTCTCGTAAGCTTGGTTAGTTCAATAAAACTTTTAAATAAGTTTCCAAGCGTACCAGCCTCAGACCATTGATGCAGACGAGTTTGCATCAAATTGGCTCAATGGCACATGAAAATTGTTGATTCAAAGAATTTACTGGAAATCTTGCAAGACTCTATTTGCCCATCGATAAACACCGATAATCAGGAAAGCTACAAAGCGAACCTTTCACATAAGTATGAGTCAAATTGGAGTAATCATTTATAGAAAAACTTGAGTGGATGGCTGATCTGACATAAGAAAACCAATTCTATGAGCAACTCTACACTTACCTGTTTGGAATAGATCTCAAGTAGCTTAGTATTACCACCAGAGGACGGAAATTGAAGATATAGTGTTGGAAGGCTGTCTGGGTCAGACCCATTTTCTTCACGGTACTGCCATGAAAGCTTCTCAAATGGTACAGACAGCAACACAAGCTGCAATTGATTCAATTAATCCTTTAACCCTTTCCCAACGAAGCCGGCCGAAACCGGCCTCTGTTGGGGTCTTGACGAATGTCCATTTGCAGGACAAGAGAAGACTATTTTTGAAAACTTACCACTGGAATGACAGGCTCGATAACAGAGTCAGTCATTCCGGTGGTAAATTTTCAAAAATAGTCTTTTCTTGGCCTGCAAATGGACATTCAATAAGTAAAATTATACATTTTTTGAACAAATTTAGTCATTAAAGGGTTAATGGTTAAGATTTATCAAGAATATTTAACATTATTACTTAGTGAAATGTCCATTTGCGTGCCAAGAGGCCATTTTTGACAATTTAATGCTGAAATGACTGTCTCGCTTAATATTACGCTCAAAACGAGGTATCACAATTAGCTATTTAAAAATTTTGTACAACAAATTTCAATTTTCTCATAGAATTTTCTCACATTAATTGTGCAAATCTACCCCACTGGAATCACTGGCTCGATTATTGATCCAGTCATTCCTGTGACAAAATTTAAAAAAAAAAAGTCTTCTCTTGGCCTGTAAATAGACATTTCACAAGAGCACTGACAATTCCAGATTTAGCCACTTGACCATTAAAGGGTTAAAACAGAGAAAGTGAAAATACATACAACGCAATGTAAGATATTCTATTGAATGCAAGGCACATTAAACCCTATCTGCCTGAAAGAAATAGAATGTATTAGAAAAGCTCTCAATTGAAAGGATTCTCACTAAATTTTGGATGAGACATAATGAGCTGTACACTTGATTTATCACTACTTTCGTTTGACTTATAAAACAATGAAGCAATCCAGTTTCTCAGTCAATCATATTATGTCATAATCAGCTACATCACATGTAGGCTGACATTATAATCAATTATGTCATGAATGATGCGATATAGTCAGTCATAAATGCTTGATAGTTCATCAAGTTGTACGAATCGTATGTCTACTATTTTAATAAACATTCTGTTGAATATTTTGAAACCAATTTGACTGGGCGCTGTTGCCATTATAGCTTGACCATTAAAGGGTTAAACAAACAATCCGTAAGGGTAGGTGTTCACCTAACAATACTTGTTGCTATGATAAATAAATTTGGAGGCCAAAAGATGGTTGTTCCTTAAGAATAGTGGTGTTAAGTGTTTTAAAGAACTGATATCTTACGGCCATAAAACCATGGGCCTGTTATCAAGACAGGAGTATTTTCCCAAGATGGCCAGAAGGCACACATTTCAGCACATAGATATGCATGATATTACTGTTGAAAGATATCTAGATGGGTGGGGGTAAATTTCCCCCCCACCCCCAACACACATAAATTGGTAATAGTGTCAATGGATGAATCCACTTTTAGCAATGCCTTGCCCATCTCTAGTTAAGCTCTGCCCATGATTTGTCCGTGTTGTGATCTATTGAACCATGAACTAACTCATTAAATCAAAATTTCCAGAAAACTTTACAGATAGGCTGTTGAATATTTTGAAACTAATTTGACTTGGGGGCTGAACCAGCCAAATTAGTTTCAAAATACACAACAGAATGTTTATTAAGTAGCAAAGACATACAATATTGTATACATGACAGACTATTAAGAGTTCCTGATGACTTAGATATGCCAGTCATGAATATTTTAATTGTGACATCAGCCTACCTGTGACGTATATTTGATTATCACGTCATATACTTGACTGACAGAGTGGATTTTTCTAATACATGGACTGGAAGTTGTTGCCTCCCTAGGCAGCAACAGCTTATGGTGTAAGTAATCTTTAAATATTCAATGTGCTGCATAAATTGTTCACGATTTTCTGATCTCTTTTTAGATACTCATCTTAAGAAATCAAGATTTATATCGAATCATAATATATTGAAAAATTGGGCAACCACAACTATATAACGTAGTGAGTGGAAAACACCAAAAAACATATATTGCAAATTTAGCCAAGTATATTGGAATGTTTGAGAGTCATGTCCATGTTGACAGTATTCATATTAGCCATAACCTACATTCTTTTCACGGTCCATTACACACAGTCCTTCAGTATTGATGGCTACATGCACAAGAATGTCAGAGTTTCCTCGTAAAAACTGAAACTTCACACGTGGACGGGCAATCTGACCAGTGAAAAACACACTCCTGTAGAAATATAATAAACAATTATAATTTGCTAGTAAGCAATCAGAATCCTTCAACCGTAATTCACTCAATAATATCCGCTGCTTAAAATAGGACAAGGGCTGTAAATTTTCTAAATCAAAAGCTCTGAGTAAAGGGGGGGTGGGGGGGGGAGGCCTTCTATTAGCTATATTTCATGAAAAAAATTGGAAAAAAATGATACAATAAAATATCACGAAAATAGAACACATTTTCATGCTAGAAAATTCTACCATCTTACGCCTATGATTAATGTATACCTTATATCCATCATCGCGGGAGTGAAATTATTAAATGGGACCGCCTAAATATTGCGCATACTTTAATAAACATTGTATATTTCATCAAAATTAATCCAAATTTTGACATAAAATGTCGTCGAGAAAAAATAGAAATCACAGGATTTATCAGCTTCCACTTATTGCCTCCCTTTGCAGGACGAGTTTAGGTCATTACTCGAGTGGCGCGATGACGCTAATATTAGTACCCAGGTAGACATTTGCTCAATCCACAAGAGTGACAGTGTAAACTCGTCCTATCGCGGAAGCTGATTAATACTCGGTAGAATTGTCTGCATTTTACGGACCTAATATACTGCTTGGGAACTCGGAATATATATATATATATATATCATTACGCGATGGTAACCGAGTATTTTACATACAATCCGATTCACATATTTGGTACCCCTTAAAATAACTTCTTTCGTTGATAGTTGTATAATACAAGGAAGTGACGTAATTTCAATGGCATTTTCGCCAACTTATTGCAAAATTTTGTTTCAAATCTCATTTTATTTAACATTTATAAATTATTTAACCCACAAAAAATTGTATTTACACAAACTGCTGAAATTTGGATGCGACTTCTATTAGATACATTTGCTGTTTTAAAACTGCTAAGAAATTAGGATGGCTCAACCTCGAAAATTTCTATTAAGGATGCGGATATTATTGCGCCAATATACGGTATTGTAGTCAAGCTTAACAGCAAGATACCAATATAGTGAAATTGATGAAAACCCATGCTCTGCAGTGGTCATGAAAAATGTCCATTTTCAGGCCAAAGGCAAAGGAAGACTATTTCTGACATTTTACCAATGGAATGCCTCACTCGATAACTGAGCCAGTCACTCCAGTAGTACAGTGTAAATCTTTCAAAAAGGTATTGGTCTGCGAATGGACAATCACTGAGCAAATGGAGGAGTCCAGTTCATCCATCAATCATATGACGTCATAATCAACAATGTAGGGTTGGGCGGTATTTCGATATTATCGAAAAAATCGCAATATATCGAATATCGACATCGTCATAATTTAAAAAAATCGTAAATATCGTGTATATCATTATGACGATATTTTCATTTTTCTCATTTTGATTTTGAAAGAGATTCAATATATACTACTTACCTGTGGTCTGCTCGGTAATACTCGTCGAATAATAATCCATTCTTTGTTGTAGTAATAATCGGATATAATCAAATTTATCTCCAAAATAACGCCTATTTAATTAATCCATGGTGTGTTTGTCTTAATAAAATACTATAAACCTCAAAAGAATTGTTTTGTTGTTCACTTTGCATCATTACGAAAATATACGACGCCATTCTTTTCTTCTCTAAAACAGCCTCGTTTTGAGTACTAGTTACTGGGAAATCCGTTTGCACTTGCCGCATTCCATTCTGATGACGTCATTATTACATGTCAATCTATATCGATCATCTCGCTTAACCCTTTCACACTAATATTAGCCAATAACGGCTTCTGTGTTTGTCTTGGGAAAACGTTCATTTGTAGACCAAGAGAATAGTATTTTTGCAAATTTATCACTAGAGTGAATGGCGTGATAACCGAGCCAGTCATTCCAGTGATAAATTTACGCCTTACATTGCCATCGCTATTCGCTAAGAAAGACAGTTTATTAAAGCCAGAATCTGCCATTATTAACATTAAGAATGAGATCGACAGCTACTCAAGTACCACTAGCATGGATATTACAATTGACACTTTGTGTTGGTGGAAAACGCACCAGTCGCAGTTCCCGACGAAGCTAGCGAAAAAATATCTTTGTATTTGCGCAACAAGCGTCCCATCCGAGAGATTTTTTTAGCAGATCCAGCGCCATCGTTACACCATTACGAAACATGTTAAAACCAGAACGTGTGAATATGTTGACAATTCTTGCGTGTAACTTGTGGGCAAAATTTTGAAATACCATTGATTACTTACATGTAGACAGAAAATTAATAGTAGCTATTAAAATATTTGCTTTTTGAATATCTACTTGCAGACCAAAATTTTTGTGTAATTTTAGCACTGAAATGACTGGCTCTGTTATCAAGCCAGAGTCAGTCATTTCAGTGGTAAATTTCCAAATAAGGCTCTCAGCCTGGAAGTGGGCATTCCTCAAGATCATTCCCACGAGCTGTTTTGGTTAGCCATATCTTAAGTGTTAAAAGCGTAGGCTGCATCATAGTTGAATATCTATTTTTAGGCCAAGAGATTTTTTTTATCATTTTACACTCAAATGGCTGGCTCGGTTATCAAGCCAAAACTAGTCATTCCAGTGGTAAATTTTCAAATAAATCTCTCAATCTGGAAGTGCACATTCCTCAAGATCAGTCCCGTGAACTGTTTTGGTTAGCCGTATGTTAAAACGGTTAAAAGCGTACATCATAGTTGAATATCTATTTTTAGGCCAAGAAATTTTTTGGGGAAAATTTATGACTGGAATGACTGGCTCTGTTATCAAGCTTGAGTCAATCATTCCAGTGGTAAATTAACAAAAAAATAACTGTTCACTCCCGCTTACATTTGTGCTATAATATATTATATTTCATTCAAATAAAATGCATTTACTCGTTCAGTCTTATTTTATTATTTAATGATGCCGATGCTATCAAGCTGCTGTGATGAGCTGGTCTATTTATCAGAATTCTGAAGAGTAAATTCTGTTTGGCTCATCTCCCGCCAGAGCCAATCAGATTTCATTCAACGGAATTCCCATTTTTCTGCACAGAGAATGCTATGCGCATCTCTTCTCCTGTCTCAACAATGGCTGATTTATGACAGTTTGTCGTGAGGTAAAGAAAACATCGCAGTACACAGAAGAATACTGGTTAGTTGCATTATGTTCATTGCTTAAAACTATATCTTGATGAGTGAAACATAGAAATTTCATGAGCCGGGTATTACTATTAACTAGATTGGAATACATAGTTATTACGTTTTGAAAGCAATGATTTATAATGAAAATAATTTGTAGACACCACTAATTCGAAATACATTCATGCCATATGTCACACACCAATCCCCACCCCATCCCCTAGACGACATAGCGTCATATCGCGATATTTTAATGAGATATCGACATGGCTAAGCAAATATCGCCTAACCCTACAACAATGTGATGTGTATCACATCATAATCAATTACGTCATGAATGACGTAGCTAATTTTGTCACGAACACTTAATTGATGATGGACTAAGTCTTGTATGAATTGTATGTCTTACTAAGCGTTGTTGTATAAATTGTATGTCTACTATTTAATAAACATGCTGTTGCATATATTGAAACTAATTTCACTGGGCCCTATGGCAGCAACAGCACCCAGTTATAATTGGTTTCAAAATATTCAACAGCTTACCTGTATAGTCTTTGGAATATGAGTCAGAGAGGTCAGGGATAGATTGATCCTAACCTGGGTGAAGAATGGGCGGAGCTTAGCTAGAGATGGGCGGGGCATGGCTAAAACTGGATTCCTAAATTCTTTTATTGACTTGACCCATCGTGACAATTAAAGCAGTAATATGTTAGTATCCCAAATTGATCTCTAAGACATATTTCTTGGCAACGCCACCTGATGGCGAGTTTGTAATCAGAACTGAAGTTTTCAACCCAAATTCCATGATTGCATTAGTTTCCGCAATGAAATTGAGATACCGTGGATTTTTTTTCATTTATTTTATTTTAGAGCAATTAAACAATTCATTTTAATTAATTTATTCATTTATTCATTCACTCAACATGTCTATTTGGCATTAATTATCAAAGCTGTAGTGGTCGTCATCAAGGATCACAGTCTTAAAGGGAAACACCAGAACCTCTATACTACTTTGTACACAATGAATCTCCAGACCGTAACATTTTCAAAAATATAATTGTAAGTGTTGTGCTCAAATTAGAAATATATATCTTCGTTATTTAAATATGTGATAAGTTGAACGTTTTTCTTGCCGTCATCCAATGCTATCGCAACAAAATTGTGAATTGTGTTTGATGAGGGGGTTCTCTTCAGCTGTGTTAGGAATATATAAACTATATTTGCGGAAATGTTGAAGAATATATAATAACAGTCCTTTCTGATTTCTGCGATGGTGCCGATTACATCATGTTTTGATCTTGAGATAAATAAATGACATGATAGTATAGGCATATCAGTACAATTGCCACTTTTTAATAAACACATACTGGCGCTACGGCAGATAATGTTATTAAAGTTCCATCTATTAATATGAGAGTTTAATAGTTCTTACATACATCCCAATACATCTTTAGGTGCTTATGTTTTCATACTAGCCTCAAAACTCCCTGAGATATTATAATATTCATGTGATTGGCAGGCAGATTCATAGAAAATTACCATCTTAAGGTTCGGCAACTAATGTATGAAAATAACAAATATAGTCCATAAATTTGCGATAGTGTGATTAACGTCTTAATCTCTTCAATCTGTACATATATAAATGATGTCGATAGCATTATCACCGATAGAGATATCACCATCCAAATGCATGCACTCCTGTGTTCAGAGTGCCGTTATCATGTTTCTTGTCAGATGGGATTCAACCTATGAAGTCATACGTTTAATTAACTCGCAGAAAATTATAGTAATACAGCGTATTTTAACCCCATTTTAATCGGATTTATATATAAATGTTGCAGGAAAGTTTTACACAGTAGGTTAAATATGGGGTC
The DNA here is from genome assembly GCA_034401795.1 of Chaetoderma sp. LZ-2023a. NCBI lineage: Eukaryota > Metazoa > Mollusca > Caudofoveata > Chaetodermatida > Chaetodermatidae > Chaetoderma > Chaetoderma sp. LZ-2023a. The sequence goes on from CM067373.1 coordinate 118,298,962, forward strand.
TACAATAGAACTGCATATTTTATGCAAACAATGGCGACCCTTCTTGTGTTCCCCTTTAATGCATTTTGTTCAGTAATAGAAAGTCATTAGGGAACAGACAGGATTAACTAATCAGCTTATCACTTTCATGTATATTGTTAATCACTAACATTTAATTCCTTTGTTCCAAACCTGTCATGTATTCCTCTCATCACCTGATGAAGCACATTCATGTGTAAAAGTCCGTCAAATTAGATAAAGTTAGAATTCTGTTATTGTTATTAGCTCACGTGGTCTGAAGAGCACATATAAAAATACACCATTGTCCCTAGATTTAGTAAATCGATCAGCCAATAGGGGCTATTTAATAATTTTAATTGGCAGCATACTACCGCAAATACATTGTACTTGTTTTACATGTAAGTCATACTTAAGTTGAAATTGATTGATTATTGATAACACGTGTGTGTGATCAGATACTTGTCAAGGTCATATACTTAGTCTTAACCTGTTAACGCTTTAACAATCACATTTTTTCAAGAAAAATTCAATTTTCTCATAGAAAATGTCCATTGGCAGACAAAGAGAAGACTATTTTTGACAAATTTCGTTGAAGACCAAGAGATTATCTTTGTAAATTTAGCTCTACAATGACTGGCTCAGTTATCGAGCCAGTCATTCCAGTGGTCAATTTTCAAAAATAGTCTTCTCTTGGCTGCAAATGGACATTTCTCAAGACCACTGCAGAAGCCGTTTTTGGGTGATGAGTGTTAAATGGTTAATGGTCAAACCCATAACAATATGAAGTGGTCTTGAGAAATGTCCATTTACAGACAAGAGAAGACTATTTTTGAAAATTGACCACTGGAATGACTGGCTCGATAACTGAGCCAGTCATTGTAGAGCTAAATTTACAAAGATAATCTCTTGGTCTTCAACGAAATTTGACCATTATCCTTGTTTAATTGTGTTTAATTGATGACTGGTGGTACTTGACAGATGAGATCCCTTGATCTGGCCAGCTTCATAACATTCAATATCTGTTATTGAGTACTACATCCATAACCTCTACTGTATACTACTTACCCATAAAATGGGTATTTCCAACAGATTTGCAGATATTGCTTGCAGAGTTGTCCCAAAATTAGGTCCACGTCTTGTCCTTGATATTGGTCTGAGATTCTCTGATGTGCTCGTTCCAATCGTTCTTCAGCCGGTGCCTCAGGAGCATCAGATTGCCGAGAGAAGAGTGAAAAGCGCTTTTTGCACAAGAAATCGGGGTAGAACTGCTCTATGTGCGCTCTGCAGACAAAACAAGCAACCCCTATAATCTTCCTGGGTTTTTTTTTTAATTTATCACATCAAAACCAAAGTTGGGGGTTTCCTACTTTCCTATCAAGGTATGAGCTAAATTACAACAGCACCATTAGTTTCATTGCAGAACTTAAATGCCAGGGTGTTAACATTTGCAAAAACATAGACCAACCATTCACAAGTTACACGCATGGGCAGACAACCAATCAGCGGTAAAGGCAATTCACCTTTCCAGAGTATCCATCCATCATCTGACCTCGTATGACGTCATTAAGGGTTCCATATAGACCGTCACCAAATCTCAGAGTCTGACACGTTGTATAAATTGTATGTTTTTGTAATTCTTTGCTATTTAATAAACATGCAGTTGAATATTTTGAAACTAATTTGACTGGGTGCTTAGGCAGCAACAGCACCCCAATTAAATTAGTTTCAAAATATTCAACAGCTTACCTGTGTAGTTTTTTGGAAATTGATAGTCAGGGTGTTCAAAGATCGATCGATCCCAACACAAGCGAGGTGTGGGTGGAGCTTAACTAGAGATGGGCGGGGCATAGCTAAAACCGGAAAGGTCCATACCCTCTCACCTCTCAAAATAATCAACATAATGTCTTTGATCACCCATAATTTGTCTGATCTGGTCTTCAGGTTTCAAGGAGTTACCAGAGGCCCAAGGGGCCTGTGTCGCTCACCTGGAACATTTACAACTCAACTAATCTGTATGGAGTTTTACATCAATCAGTGCCACTTCCAATGACTTTCAGTCAAATGGTTGATTTTGCAAAGGTGCTTTTGAACAATATTTAAGCAAAAATAGAAGACATCAGTACTAACAACAGAAATTGATGACATGCAGTCAAACTTGTATTAAGACACCACTCAAGTGAAAATCAGAAGACAGCCTCTTATGGTAACTGGTTTCTTAACCCTTTAATGGTCATGATTTTTCAGTAAAACAAAACTTTTAGGTTATGTCTATTTGCAGGCCAAGATATGGAGCATTTTGAAAATGTATCACTGGAATGACTGGCTCGATTATCGAGCCAGTCATTCCAGTGGTAAATTTTCAAAAATACTCATGCTGGCCTGCAAATCGACATTCCTCAAGGCCACTGCAGAGGCAGGTTTTCGCTGGTTTGACCATTAAAGGGCTAATAAAGTTTCAAATACATTGCTTAATTGCATTTAGCAAATGAAGAAAATAGTCTTTAAGGCAGGTGGTCTCTTAACCCTTTCACCCATAAATCCCGGAAAAAGTATAAAAAGTATATTCTTTATGATATAAAACTTATTTTGTTGAATATTTTGAAATTAATTTGACGCGAAGCCGTTGTGCCTTAGGCAACATTGGCTTTCTTTAAGAAGGGTTAATACAGATGGTCTTTATAGCAGGTTCAACTGAGTATATTCCAAACCATCCTTTTAACACGTGTACAGCTTGCTGAATGGCCAAGTTCGTGATGCTGCAGTTTATTTAAAAAATAGTTTGACTAAGTCATAGCTGACTTAGGCAGCAATAACAGCTGTTGTGTAAGCTGTTGCTGTTAATTGTATAACAGCAACAGCACTGTCTATGACAGCAATGGTCTTCAGCAATGGTGTTTACAAACTGTACACCAGCCTTTCTAATACTGGCTTTGTAACAATTTATCTCTAGACATTGGTGTGACAAGGGTTGAATAGTCATGCTGAAAACTGTTGCTGCACTTGACAGTAACAGACATCATCAGCAAAGACATTTTCAAAATGTCTGTCACCATGCTACATGCTGTCCAACAAAACTTGTGAATAACGCAATACTCAACTAAATTCATTGCTAGAATTAATTGGCTTTAACCCTTTAACCCTCAAATTTATTCAAGACAATTTAAATTTTCTCAAAGAAAATGTCCACTTGCAGACCAAGAGAAGACTATTTTTGAAAATTTATCACTGGAATTACTGGCTCGATTATCGAGCCAGTCATTCCAGTGGTAAATTTTCAAAAACTGTCTTCTTTTAGTCGGCAAATGGACATTTCTCACGACCACTGCAGAAGCCGCTTTTGGCTGATATGAGTGTTAAAGGGTTAATGATGTATTAATTAAATAAATCTTTTAGAATCAGTATGTGAATATGGTACACTTCATCAGCTCGCTACATCACAGGGTATTAATTTCATTTCAATCCTGAGAATTAGAGTTGTGGTTTTAAATTACAAGATTAAATGTTTTCCTATGCTGGCTAAATATCTAAGATATGTATTGTGTATGTTGACATACATGACTTTGAATATTTTGATATTTATTTGACAGAAAGTTGTTGCATTCTAAGGCAGCAATGACTTTCAGTCAAATTATTATTTTGAACTAGTGAACAACTGCTGCTAAGTGAGTTTGGTCACTCTGTAAAATGATTACAAGGGTTTTAGAATGCAGTTAAACATGCTATAAAGACCACCTGTACTAAATGCCAATTTTACTACATGCCGCCAAGCCGTTTATCTGATAGATTCAGAAATGGCATGGTTGAAATCAGTATACTCATAACTCTGTACTAAACAAATTTTTGCTTCAAAATCCATCAAATAAAAAAATCCAATATGGCCGCCAAACATGCTGTATTTTGATTGGCCCACTGCGGCCATGTTTTTTTAACGGATCAACTTCCCTTGAATAAACTTTAATGGCCCTTAATCCCTAATTAGATCTGCCAAATTTCGATCCCTTCAGCGGTTCTGGAGATGCTGTTTTGGCTAAAACTAGGTCAACCAAAATGGCTGCCGAACCATTTGACCAATCAAGTTCCCTTGAACAAACTTGGTTCAGCTCCTGCCCTAGATCATATTTCATGGGGTTTGTTTCAACCCACCAAGCGGTTTCGGAGAAGATTTTTAAAGACGTTTCAAAAAATCGGCCAAAAATCAAGATGGCCACCAGCCAAATTGGCCGATCGGCTTCGTTTGAACAAATTTGAATCTCTACAACCTAAGGATGCTTCCTGCCAAATATAATTGAAATCATCCCATAAGTTCTCGAAAAGCAGACATTTTAAATTTCCCATTGCTTTAGTATGGGAGCTTTTGGCGAGAAAAATAATCCAAGATGGCCACCAAACCGTTTATCCGACAGCCTTGAAAATTGCAAATTTGTGATCAGAATACCCAAAAAACCTATATAAAACCAATTTCAGCCTAAAAATCCATCAAATAAAAAAATCCAATATAGCCGCCAAACATGCTGTATTTTGATTGGCCGACTGCACCATGTTTTTTGACGGATTAACTTCCCTTGAACAAACTTAAATGGCCTTTAGTCCCTAATCATATCTGCCAAATTTCGGCCTGATCCCTTCAGCGGTTCCGGAGAAGTCGTTTTCGCTAAAACTAGCTCAACCAAAATGGCCGCTGAACCATTTGGCCAATCAAGTTCCCTTGAACAAACTTGGTTCAGCTCTTGCCCTAGATCATATTTCATGGGATTTGCTTCAATCCACCAAGCGGTTTCGGAGAAGAGGATTTTTAGACATTTCCTAAAATCGGCCGAGATCCAAATTGGCCACCGGCCAAATTGGCCGATCGGCTTCGTTTGAACAAACTTGGATCCCTATGTCCTAAGGATACTTCCTGCCACAGATAACTTATATCGGCCTAGTGGTTCTTGAGAAGAAGTCGTTTAAAGGAAAAAGTTGACGGACGGACAGATGGACGGCCGGATGTACAGACGGATGGACGGACGCCGGACGGTCGCCATGGCATAAGCTCACTTGGCCATTCTGGCCAGGTGAGCTAAAAATGATATTAATATAAATGTATCAGCCAAACAGGTTGATGTACTTTATGTACCCACAATTGCACACATACTTGACACCAGCCATTTTACCTGCACTGTATGGTCCGAGTATCGGTCTCTAACAGGGTATGGACAGCTTTGTTGATTGTGTAAGAATGTAAAGCTCTTGTCACGAAATTACTTTTATTTAGTAATTAGTAAGTCTTTGGTAAAATAATACATGCACTAAAATTTTTTAATTCCTCCAAATTAATTTGTGTAAATACACAGTATCGGTTTTCATATAGTTTTTGTGGACTTAAGCACCAGTTTCCAACAAAGATGTAATTATGTTATTTATTTAACCACAAGATGGTGATATGACATTACTGTCCTATGACAACATGAAAGTTTGTCAGCAAAAATAGTGATACAAACGCCTGGAACATTGGCATTTCAACTAATCTTACTTAAGTTATACATCCATCAGTGTCACTTCAAATGACCTTCAGTCAAATGGTTGTTTTCGAGATATTGACAATATCTGGACTGTTCTTTTGCATTAGTGATTTTGAACAATGTTTAAGCGAAAAGAGATGATATCAGTGCTAACAATAGCTGGTTTCTTAACTATCTCACTGCTGCAAGCCAGTGCAGCCAATAATTTCAATTTTCAAAAGCTCTTGACTGGTTGAATAATTTGAAAACAATTTGACTGAAAGTTGTTGGTGGCTTAGCCACCAACAACTTTCAGGCCAATTGTTTTCAAAATATTTATCAGGTTCAGAGATATAACCTTTGGAATGTAGTCTGCAAAAACTCAGTAGTCAGACGGTTACTAGAGGTTTAAATACAATTGAAGAAAATGGTCTCTAAAGGCAGGTAGGTGGTCTTTATAGCAGATTATTCCCCACCACCACACAATCCATTTAACACATGCACATCTGGCTGAATCACCAAGTTAGCAGCATGGGTAAGGTGAGCTGGAGTTGATTTAGAAAATAATTTGACTGAAAGTCATTGCTGCCTTAGGCAGCAACAACTTTCAGTGCTGAGTAAGGCAGCAACAACTTTCAGTCAAATACATTTCAAAATATTTTTAAGAGCATAGATGTCAGAGTACATGCAATAAAATCTGACATGGTGATAAATCAGTGGACGGTGGGAACAAACCTGTATTTCCCCTATGAAAGTGACTGCAAATATTTAAGGGATGATAACTCTGGCATTTGAGGTCCTATCAGTTTCATTTTCACAACACAGATATTAGATGCCGACATTAACGTTGTGACCAAGTTTGGTGCCAATCCGTCAAGAAATAGCAAAATAAGCCGCCATTGTTTGTGACGGATGGACAGACAGATGGATGAATGGGCATACAGTAGACGGACGGGGTCATCGCTATACGACAACTGACTGACAAGTAAGCTGAGTTAAGAAAACCAATTTCGGCTTCAAAACCCATCAAATAAAAAAATTGAATATGGCAGCCAAACACGCTAAAATTTGATTGTTCCACGGTGGACATGACGACGGACGGTCGCCATGGCATAAGCTCACTTGGCCATTCTGACCAGGTGAGCTAATAATGGAGCACAAATTAAGTTGTTGTAGGAAATCTAAACCTGGTCAAATTCAATTTTTTGTAATACCCGGTATACATAGACAGCAGCAGCAACACCGTTTTCAAAATCAAAATCCTGTATCCGTGCTTCGTAAAGTAGTAAATTTGGTGCTTAAAATGAAAATAAGGATAATTATGCATACCATAAAACGCTAAAATTATGTGAGCTTTTAACATATATAGAAATTATGGCCGTGTTTAGATTGGACATATGCTTGAAAAAAAAAATTCAGATCTGAAAACAATATAGTAAGCACATCTGTAGAAACGAATTATTGTTCTGTCTGGCACAAAAACTGGACCAGTTTGTTTCATTTCTATACCATTTATGAACATTTTTATGGACCCTGAAAAAGTAATAGTGAAAACACATTTTTCACACGTCAAATAAAAGGGTAGGCAAAATAATTACTTATTTCAGCTGCATTTTGATAAAATCTTCAAATGTTGTGTAAATGTGATGTATCTATTGAAATAAACATGCTTTGACGATGTCACCAAAACAACGAGTGCGGGACAGTGTAAAAAGGAGTAATTGTTAGAAATAGAACCCTGTCCGAAACAGTTACCCTGACCATACATGCAGTCCTTTATTTGAGCCCAGTAAGGTGAGGAAGATATAAAGACTGATGGCCAGACATACAGATACTGATAAATGAATTAAAATGAAAAGGAATTTCTGACAATGATACCTATAAACTGATGAGAAATGGCTCTTTGAGTCGTAGTGTCGGAGGTGTATGAGTGCCTGTAGAGCAGCCAGACGATCGTAGTCCTCTAAACTGACGATATAGCGGCCTTCCAAAAGATTGAACTTTGCCTCATGGTATAGATACATTAAAATTCGCCTGTCAGAAATCTGAAACAAGGCATTAATAACACTTTCCATTAACACTATAATTATTAACCCTTAGAAACGGACAGACTAAAAAAAGTCAATTACATGTTGTATAATGCAAGAATTATTCTGAATCAACAGGCCAAATACAAAAAGTCAATTAGAATGCAAGAGTTCCTCTGTTGTGAATGTTTCGAAGCTAATTTGACTCGAAGGTCCCTGTCAAATTAATTTACAAATATTCAACAGGTTACCTAAGATAATATAGGTACCTTAAAATTGAGATTCTGGAAATTCAGGTTTCAAATGGTTAAGAAGAGAATGATGTTATTTTTTGCATTTATAAATGTCATCTATAATAATGAATGATTCCAGTTTTAGCCATGCCCCGCCCATCTCTAACTAAGTTTAACCAACGCTATGCAACTTGTTGGGATTAATCGATTCCTGCACTCTCTGAATTTCAATTTGCAGAAAACTATACATGTAATTTTTTTAAACTAATTTGACTGGGTGCTGTTGCTTCCTATGGCAGAATGTTTATTAAATAGTAGACATACAATTCGTACAACTTGATTGATTATTAAGCATTTATGACGGACTAAATTGTGTCATTCATGACGTAATTGATTATGATGTCAGCATACATATGATGTAGTTGATTATGCCATAATTTGATTGAGTTTCTGTACTCAGATTTTCTGGAATTTGGGGGAAAATTTTCCAGATTTTTTCGGATCATGCCCAAAGTTGCAGAATCGTGGTTTACAGTAGTTTCTGCAAGATTGATAGATCCAGAATTGGATCCTATCTCGTGTTCTGTTATCCAGATCATGGTCAAAGTATGGAAATCCTCTTGCACAGCAAGTTTCTTTGTTATGTTAAAATGTGTGACTAATCAAATCAGGAGTTTTTTAGATACAGCTCTGGACGCGCACGCACACCAGTTTACAATACCCGCTTTCACTTGCGGGGCAATGGTAAAAGGTTTTGTTAGTTTAATTGGGTCAATGAGAGTTGATGATTGATTGAGGGTAATCATACTATAACGTCACTTGGCCTTTCAGGACACGTGAACTAATAAACAACTCTGACTACTCGAAAATATATAATATATAATTACCAACATCTCCTCTTCTTTCTGGTAAAATACATTCCTCTGAAAGTACAGCATAGGCTCATCTGAAAGAGAACAGGGGATGTTACAGTACAGATCTTAGTTAGCTTTACTGTTTGATGAAGCAAAAACGAAACAAAAATGTGTCTTTTTCGCGTCAAAACCTCGTAGTGTTTCCAGGCGGGGCCAAACACCAAATGCATTTAATTTATTTTATAGGCGCGTCTAACGGAAAGTCTATCCTGTCCTACAATATGTTAAACGTATCATGAAATATTTTAAACCCATCACCGAAAAAGCCAAATGCGCAATCAAATGTATTCAGTAATGCTATAAAGATTCTTACTACGTGTCATTAAACATAAAGTGGAATCGGTCTATAGTCTGTCAAGGACACGTACATGTAAATTTAAATTGCAATTGGAGCCGTATATGTGTTAAGTACATGCATCGCCTTTAGCTTTTTTTATGGCTGTAAATGATAATTGTCGAAATGTCATCTTCGTAATCGTCAATCGTAATTTTGTATAAAATGGATGTGTGAACACTGCACCTGGGTATTCTTTACTGTGTATGAAGCTAGTGTGATGATTGTGCGTATATTTTAATAAATTTTCAATCCACAATTTCTTTTGAAATCTGGATGAATAAACCAAGATATTCTCTGAAATGGATTTATTACAATATAGTCTAATTTGAGCCGACGTAATAGGCATAACTTTTTAGAACAATATATGCACCAGTTGCGGCTAGTGTTATGCCAAATTTGTCTTATAACGGAAAGGGAAGCAATTTACAAAATCTGCAAACCTGACATTCGGTTGTTTTCGATTTCGCTATTTCATACATAATATGTAACCGAAAATCTCCGCTTTTACATAGACATGCACATGCGTACATAGTTGTTTTACCAGTGCCTGGGGGTGCGTTCAGGACCGTGAAAAATGTTTTCCGTTATTAACTAAACAGTGTACCGCGTAGAACGTGAACGTTCGCCGAACATTCGCCTTCCTGAACTCACTCCAGGAGTATCCAAGTACGTAACATTATTACCTGTTTTCGGCAACGGGTATCACCGTCTGATTGGTCGAGAATACACACACATTTAATGAGATTTAGCAAAGATGGCGTCAACTGTTTAGAAAATAACATATTTTTGTGTGTGCAATTCATCAATCTACGCACATTTCGTGTACGCCACAGACTAAAAAGTAGACAGATAACACGGAATAACGAAACTGCCAATCAGAAAGTGTGATGCCTATATATTTGACCACTTCGGCACCTTAACTCAGGCTTATTACTGACAGTGCTTGAAGTTAGTTATCTCGAAAATTGTAAACAAAGACACGCATCGATGATCGAGTTTATCGGATTGTTTATCTTCAACATTGTTTTTTCGCGACCAGGGGTAAACGAAATGGATATTATATATATATATATATATGGATATTATATATATATATATATATGGATATTATATATATGGATATTATATATATATATATATATATATATATATATATATATATATATATATATATATATATATATATATATATATATATATATTTTGTGTCTGCAGCTCTCTTGCGACAATCAATAAATTTCTCATTATCGGTGACATCACATTTACTAAAACAAGAATGATAATGCAGGTTACTGGGCCAATATTGGCCTAGTAGCCTGCATTATCAGGGAAGTAGGCCCCAAATCTAAACCAATGACTTATCACATTTTACCCATTTGAACCTGAAATCCCAGAATTCCATTTTTACAGTCATTATATAAGTATGATGTTGAATATTTTGAAAGCAATGTGACTGGAAGCTGGCTTTCAGTCAAATTAGTTTCAAAATATTCACCAGAATTTTGACACATTCGTAACAAATTTATTATTTTCTCTTGTCGGTTGAAATTGTTAATGCAATAGTAAAAGTACTCCCTTGTTGGAGGCAACATTCCCACCCTGTATTATATTCATAGAATCACGATGACGTCATCAAAATCAAATTTCCCATAATACCCTGGGAGATACACCATTTTCAGAGAGGCTAATTTAACATTACGAGCAATGGGCCGTTAAACCTTAATTACATTTTCTTTAATACATTGCGAAATTCACCCATGATTTCATGTTTTCTGATACCTGATGGGGTTATTACAGAGTCTCAGACACAGGATTTAATGATTTGAAATTCATGGAAAATGTAAACAATGCGTTTGTATGGGCAGTCCTCTTTAGCATGTAGCAAGTTTGCCCCAACTTTAATGGCGGCCGATCTCAAGATGCCCGGATGTACGAAACTATGAATAATGTGTTTGATTTCTGTGCTAAAGTCTGAGGGCGGTGTATGACCATAACAGCCGCTGTCAGGTCATAGGGCCGAACAGTACATACATATAGTGTATTACTGGCTATATATTGTGCCGTATATTTTAAACCAAATATCACTCATCGTGGCGTTGTAAACGTGGAATCAGACACTGATAGTAATGGTGAGACAGCTAATGTGTGGGACAGTGAATCTTCTGATGATGACATGTTTGACGATGAGGAAGCCACCACTACTGGAAAGACTTGAAGATGAACTTGAAGCTGGTACACTACAGATTGAGTGAACCTCTCCAATCAGTGACAAAGAGTTTGCCCTGAAGTTTGGGCTATTTTGGTGCATTCACCATGATCATTTGTGCTGTTTGAATTTAATTAACTGTTAAAGTTTGTTATATTGAATTAGCTCTAACTAACATGATTAGATACACCAATAACATACCAAGAGTTAGTAGTTAGTCACTGTTATAAGAATTGTACATTTTAGCAATTGACCCTTTAACACTCAAGCTGGTGAAAACATGTTCTGTGGTGGCCTTGAGAAATGTCCATATGCAGAACAAGAATTATTTTTTTACCGTGACTCAGTGAGTGGTCAAAACTGGCCTCTGAAATCAAATTGTCTTGAGAAATGACCATTTGCAGGCCAAGAGAAGACTATTTTAAGATTTTACCACTGGAATAACTGGCTTGATAACCAAGCTAGTCATTACAGTTCTAAATGTTAAAAAATTGCCTTGGCTTGCAAATGGGCATTTATTAACCCTTTAATGGTCAACTCAGCCATAACCAGTCTCTGCAGTGTTCCTGAGAAATGCCCTTTTGCTGACTAAGAGAATACTATTTTTGAAAGTTTATCACTGGAATGACTGGCTCCCAGAATACTCTTGATCAGCAAATCGACATTTTATGAGACAATTGGAATTTTCTTGACCAAATTTGCCCATTAAATGGTTCAGCAGAAATTTACATTTTCTTGACAAATATTGGACAGTAAAGGGTTGTAAAGCTGGAGCTTTACTTACCTTTAACTACCTTGTTCTGCTGTTCACAGTGGTGACAAATTCTCAGTCCTTGTTCCACGGAAGATCAAAGAAATAATGAAAACACCATACAACCTTTACCTACATACAGTAAATAAATCAAACCAGGTCATTTTGGATTTGATTAAACGGTTTATTCATTCACTTAAAAGTTTAATGTCATTGTTATTGAATGCTGCCATATTGATATAATGCAGAGTTTGCTCAAACAATCACGAACACAGACATACCACCACTGATTACCAGCATGAGCAATATTATATAGGACCAAGATTAAGTTTACTTTACTGTTGATTTTGAGATTTGTATTGTTATCAATGATCAATAACAATACAAGTCCAGTCTCTAGAACAACAGTAAACTATCTTGGTCCTATATAATATTGCCCATGCTGGTGATCAGCGGTGTTTTATGGTTATGCTACTGTCTGTGTTGATGAATGATGTTGCTGGTCACAGGTCATATATTACTGATACCATAGTGGTCTTTCAAATTTGTGTCATACTGTTCCAGATTTTGTACGCTTATCTTTGCAACATTTGTTTGTGGTCTGGCTATGTTTCAACAGTAGCTGAAATATAAAGTGAAACAAATATGATTACACAGGGAGTTATAAGCATTACATAATGGACCTTTCCATTTTATCCATCAATCATGATGTCATAATCAACTACATGATGCATAAGGATGACATCATAATCAATGACATAATGAATGACGTATATAAGTTCGTCAATCTTCACAGACACTTAATTGATGACGGACTATATGTATTCTATTTAACCCTTTAATGGACAAATTTGGTGGAGAAAATTTTAATATCCACTTATTGAATGTCCAATTAGAGGCGAAGAGAATGCAATTTTTGAAAATTTATGACAAATTACTGGCTCGGTCATTGAGCCAGTCATTTGTGGTGAATTTTCAAAAATTCTATTCTCTTGGCCTGTAAATGGAAATTTCACAAGGCCATAACAGAGGCCAGTTTTGGTCGGCATGACCGTTAAAAGGTTAATAAAAATGATGTCGAATATTTTAAAACTAATTTGACTGGGAGTTGTTGCTGTCATATCAACAGCTTACATGTATAGCTTTCAGGAATTTGAGATTCAGAGAGTGCAGAGATCGATCCCAATGCAGGTAAAGCTTGGGTGGAGCTTATCTAGAGATGGGCGGGGCATAGCTAAAACTGGATTCCTCCATTGGGCAAAACTATAAGTAAGACTGAGCGGTGGTAGTGAACACCTGACCTAGCACTGCAACAGTAGCATGACAAAATAGCATTCTATCTGTGTTGGTACAAGTACATTATGTAATAAATTATTAAAAAGTGTACCAACACAAATACTGATAGAATGCTACATGTATTTTGACATGATACTGATGCACTGCCCGGTCAAGTGTTTACTACCACCACTCAGTCTCACACCACAATAATAAATTAGCTACTATAATCTCACTCTATCTGAGTACAGCGTACATTGCTCATAGTGATATTCACTATACCACCGCGTACCTCACCGATAATATTTGTTAGAATAAACCAGCACGATTATAATCATGCCAGTTTATTCATTCATTTTGTTGGGTGACATGCATGGTGATACAGTGGTACCTGATAAGCATGCTGGATTATTCATGAATTTTTCTGGGTGGCATGCATGGTGGTTACAACTCAGGTGATGTGAAGTTTGAAAGAAAAAATTCTATGTAAACTAGCAAAAAAAATTTTAAATTTCATAGACAGCAAAACAGCCTGTAAGCCTATTTATACCTGGAAACGCCTCAGCTGCTCTAGGAGAGCATCTAGACTTCAAAGTTTTCCGGTGGAGAGTTGGTGTTTCCAGGTGAGTGACCGCTGAGGACAGTGAATCGTGCATGTCAGGAGAGTGAAAGACTGATTCAAGTCAGACCACCAATGACCGATAGGAAAATATCTATTTGCAGAACAAGAGTAGACTATTTTTGAAAATTTACAACTGGAATGACTGGCTCAGTTATCGAGACAGTCATTCCAGTGACAAATTTTCAAAAATAGCCATTTCTTGGTCTGCAAATAAATATTTCTCAACACCACTGCAGAAACCAGTTTTGGATGATATGAGCCGGGTTCTGCCAGTCCGGTTGCTTAGTGGGGTGAGCTGTCCCACTTCCTCAAGAAATCATGGGTCATTTTGACAAAGGTTGGATCAAGTACATACATGGAAGATATCTATCCTAAAATCCATTAGGCCAATGAATCATATGTGAAGGTAATGATTGGATGGTGTGAATTTTAGAGCACTAAATGGTGCAAGGGCCCTGCCTCCGCAAAACCCTGCATGAGTGTTAAAGTGTTAAGTATATGATGTCATAATGAATTACATGATATGTAGGCTGACGTAGCTAAATCTGTTAAACTTTTAAGAGTCAGTTGTACGAATTGTATGTCTTTACTATTTAGTAAACATTCTGTTGAATATTTAACAACAGACCCCAGTCAAATTACTTGAAATTAGTTTCAAAATATAAATATTCAACAGGTTAGCTGTATCTATAGCTACCATGAAATTTGGAATTCAGGATTCAAAGTACATACTGATCCCAACACACGGTCGCAAAGCATTGATGGAGCCTACCTAGTGATGGCCGGGGCATAACTAAAAGTAGATCCATCCATTAGAAAATCTACATTTCTATTTTATCCTCATGCCAATTCCAGCTTTTGCTATATTTAACCCTTTCACCGACAGGTCCTGAAAACAATGTGGCATGTTAAATGATGGTGGTAGTCTAATTTCTCAATCCGAAAGAAAATCTCATTTTAGTATGATGACGTTGAATTAATTACCTACCTACCTTTAAAATCTCCTCAAGTCCTTTCTTTATCTCCATGTTTTGAAAAAATTAAGATACATTTGTCTCCATCCATTCATCATGCTATCCCCTCCCAAACAGTTGGGTGGAATTCAACCAAATTTGGTATGTGGGTTATCCATATGATTGTGGATTGGCTGATAACATTTATTTTATTAGTCAAAGATTGGGGTCTTCCAGATTTATCTAGATTTCCCATAGTCCTGCCCACACTCTCGCACATCATTTGACACCCTCTCAATAGTTTCAAATTAAGCCAGATGAGCCACTACATTTAGATAGGACTCTTGATTACTAGATTCTACTATAGCCCTTCAAATCTTTGCAGCTCAAGGGAAGACTATTTTTTTAATTTTACCACTGAAATGACTGGCTCAATTATCGAGCCAGTCATTCCACTGGTAAATTTCCAAAAATAGTTGTCTTGCTCTGTTCACAGCAGAGGAATTTTTTGACCACCTGGACCATTAAAGGGTTGACATGTCAAATTGTTACCATTGGGTTGGTCAGTTACAAGTTGTACTAGCCCTGGTAAATTTCTGCTAACCTCGCGCTCATGTTAATTTCAACCCCTGCTCTCACAGATCATTTCCCCTTATTCGTCCTGTAGGTGGGGCTTAGAATACCTTCCGTATCCTCTGCGTGTCGTAAGAGGCGACTAAAGGAGGTAAGGGTGAGGTAACCCTGACAGAAACCTCGAGTGCTGAAGACGGAGGTTCCATGCCACATGGCACACTCTAATAAACCATGGATCCACGCACTTAACGCATATGATCATGTCGATAGTCACTTACAGGACTGGCGGTATGATCAGCGAACGAAAAGAAGAATAAGATTTCCCCTTATGACCTCCAGATTTTTCACAGCGATCCACGCCAGTCTCTGTGTAATGCAACTCCTCCGAAAGCGGTGGATGGAATTCAAACAAATGTTGTAGGTTACTATGGAGTGCAAGAGGCAATTTTTATCTCAACTACGAAGTAAAATGAGCTATTGTGATACCATGCACATCGCCCAGCGGCATCTAATTTGCGTTTAGCTCAACTTTTCTGTTTATATCTCATGTTTGGTTGATCATACTGGTCCTAAACTTGGACACATGCCTCCTTATAATGACACGGCATTACACAATGATTTTCTGGCCAAAATGTCAAAATCACTGATACGCATGGCAACCATTTTCTGCCCGCCATCCATCCGTAAACTTATGTTTAAAAACATAAGTTGACAGATGGACGGCGGACAGCAGATGGTTGCCATGCGCATCAGTGATTTTGACCTTTTGGCCAGAACATCATTGTGTGATGCCGTGTCTCATACATACATTAACAGCTTGGCGGATTTCAAACTCATTTGGCTGGAAGGACCCTAATGCTTTCGGCTTCCGAACATGCATACAGAATTTTGATTGGTCAATTTTTGTGTGAAAATCTTTGACTTTATGAAAAATTTAGCAGAAATTGTCAAAACGCTACTCCTCATTAACCGCTTGACAGATTGCAACCCTAGTTGGCTGGACATAAATTGCCAAAATGCATATTCTCCATGACCGCTTGGTGGATTATATCCAAATTTGGCAGAAAGATTATGTAGTAGTTGGCTCTAGAATTTCTATTCAGAATTTTTTATATAATTCTGTGCTTAGCAACAGCCGTCATCGGATGAGATATTTTGACATTTCGCCTCTATGTCCGCCTCATCCGAAAAGAAAAATAGGAAGCAGAAATTAGATAAGGGTATACCGGCAACCTGCTGAATATTTTGAAGTTTAGATAGATAGATAGATAGATAGATAGATAGATAGATAGATAGATAGATAGATAGATATGTACATACTCAGTATATTTTATAGGCAGCCTTTTTTTTACATAGTAGCGGCCTTCTCTGCTGGCAGCCCTTATTGCCATACACCATCCAGGATACCGTTACAGGCCCTTAGCCCCCTTGTTGATAAGCCTTCTAAATTTAATTTATGTTTGAAGTCAATCGTCAGAGTTCATTGCTGTCATGAAGTCGAGATTCATGGTTGCATTGCAGCCACATTTCTGGTATTACATTTGGCTCCTCCCCTGGGGTGGGGTAGGCTAAAGAGGTCAAAGTAGTGAACATGGTCGATTGCTATGACACGGCATCGACCAAACAATCTAGTTATCACTTACTTTCCATCGTCAGATAGATCCAAGTTATCAGAGATTGTAACCCACAGCCTATAATTGTTCTTTTGATCACTTCCAGGGTTGTTAAAATCTTAATGTATGATCACACAACCTCCTTTATTAAAATTTGAGCAAAATCTGGCCAATTTGTTTCCGATATATCCATAGATTAAAATTTGTACCCAATCTGGGTCCAACTTGGTTTTTGTCCAGATCATAGCCAAAGTGTGGAAATCCTTGTTTAGGTTATGTTGCTTTTTTACTGTCGTCTAATAGTACACAACTGTCAAAGCATCATGAGATTAGTTCAACCAATCAGATTTGCCATTGATGGCTTTTCCAACAATATCTCTGCCAATCAAAGATAACGAGGTTAAATATATACGCGATGACATCATCAGAATGGAATGGTGTTCCAGTTCAAGACGATTGTCCATTCGGCATTAGATATATCGAGATTTTCACTATAAAAACGCAGAAATTAGACGAATCCCACGAAG
Organism: Chaetoderma sp. LZ-2023a; assembly: GCA_034401795.1. Taxonomy (NCBI): domain Eukaryota; kingdom Metazoa; phylum Mollusca; class Caudofoveata; order Chaetodermatida; family Chaetodermatidae; genus Chaetoderma; species Chaetoderma sp. LZ-2023a. The sequence continues at coordinate 118,316,473 of CM067373.1, forward strand.
AAACACTAAATTAAATACATCTGATAAATCCAGCCACAAATTGACGTAAATAAGTTAAAATCTGCTTTACGAATCGCTTAGTTTGCAAAGCATGCGAGATACATGTACGGAGGAAACCTGTACTGATACCGGGTCTGCCATAGGACTCGTCAAAAGAACTGGAGAACCGCGGTTGGAATTGATGGCGCGTTTAATTTATCGTAAAATTTCCAAACGCTACCAAGGGCAAAATGTTAAACCCGTCATTCAAAATGTCATACCCGTAGTGTCAAAATTTCAACCCGTCAAGATAAAATTCAAGATGCATCTTGAGATTTTACCAAACGCGCTATGTCTAAGTAAATGACTACGAGAAAATGATGCCATATAGACGCGTTTTAAACGTGCTTTAGGATGCGTTTAAGTAAAGCTAACTAAGATCTGTACTGTATAAGGAACTTACTACAAAATTATACATGCTTTCTCATCTAAATTTGATCGATTACAGATTTCCAGACAAGACAGGGAGAATTAGATATCATGCAATGTAAGAAGGCACGATACCGTTTCATTAAAAAGAATTACATTTTCACATTATGCACATGCATGACCAGCATAATAGCGGTTTGGCCAATCACATGATATCATAATCAATATCACCTGTATGTAGGCTGCCGTCATAATCAATTACGCCACGAATGACACGGTTTAGTCTGTCAAGTTGTACGAATTGTATGTCTTTACTATTTAACCCATAGCACAGTGATGTCAATATTCTATCTTTGAAACTGCCAATAGCAAAGAAATTAGTGTACATTTTTCAACAATTTTGGTGGATGATGTTGCTGTCTATGACAGCACCATCTTCCAACAAATCTGTTGAAATATGAATTTAAAATTTTTACACCGGAGTGGTAAGTGTTAATAAACAGTTTGTTGAATAATTTGAAATTAATTTGCATACGCAGCACCAGCACCCAGTCAACTTAGTTGAGTGCATAGTTTTATGGAAATTGAGTTCAGAGTGCAGGGATATTAATACTTTAAACAAGACCTGACCAACATTTCTCACCTAGGCTTGCACGATTACGTGATTAAATCGAAAATCGCGATTATATTTTAAATCGTGAATTTATGATTAAAAATTGGATAATTGAATAATTGTGAATATTTTCTATTGCATAAAATATTTCAAAACCTAACTTTCAATTACTTTTTAATGCGATCGGTCATGAAAAATGGCATTTTGCTTAGTGAATATATGTCCATTTGCAGGGCAAGTCGAGCCAGGCATTCCAGTAATACATTTTCAAAACACCATTGCAATTTTCGTCATTGATATTCTTTTGTTGTTATGTCTTGGTAATTTGCATCCAAGCTGATTAATCGAGTAATCACGATTATTTTTTCATAATCGATCGCGATCACTCAACGCAATAATCGCACAAGCCCATTCTCATCCATTTTCAAAGGATTATCTCAAAAGAGAGCTCGCAGTTGCAGCCCTCAAAATTTCAAATATTTTGGAGACCCATTTTTGGGTCCCGTGTTTTCAGGTCTGCGTAACCAATTGTTCGGTTGCGCAAAATCAGTTTGCGTAACCAATTGGTTGCGCAAATTGGTTACGCCATTTTTTATCCAAACCTGCTTTATCTGAACATATTTCATCTGTATATTATGTTAATAATGAATTTAAAGTGCATGTTGCTGAATTATCATTAGCATATTGATTTCAGCATGGACTTATTCACCAATTACCTAATTTACAGATAAAATATGTTTAGTTACTCAACTATGGACCTCATAATCAATTACATCACATATAGGTTGATGTCACCAGTCACTATTATAATTGACAGACAATACTAACTCTCATAGTAGTCTGTCAGTAAGTATTAATTGTATGTCTTTGCAATTTAATAAAGATTCTGTTGATTGTTTTGAGGGGAAGTTTGTTTCAAAGTATTCACCAAGTTAGCTGTATAGTTACCATGAAATTGAGATTCTGGAACAAAGCTTGGAGCATAGCTTAGCTAGAGATGGGTGGGGAATAACTAAAAGTGGAATCATACATTATGATATAAGTACTGTAATATTTCTCAAGTAAATTTGTCAAAAAGCAGATTGAGTTTTTGTTTTATGTCCATTCATTCGTTCCATTTCCAGACCAAGAAGAATATTTTGGAAAATTTACCCCTGAAATTACAAGCTCGATAACCGAGCCAGTCATTCAGTGTTAAGTCTCCAAAAACAACACTCCTTTGGTCTGCAAATGTACATTTTCTCTGCCAAAATACCAGTATTTGTATGACAACACTCATTGGTAACATCTTTCCAGCTTGCAACAATTTCAGGGTTCATGCACCTTGGGCACAATAAAATTCCATACTTTTTCCAAACATATATTTCAAAATTCCAGACCCACTATAATAATTAGTGACTAATGACCCAATATTTATAAATATCTTAACAACCTCCTCCCACCCCACCCACAAACCCCACTAGAAAAACAAAGAATTGAATATCTTACATTGTTGTGGCGTACCTAGTTGAGCAACCCTCTCCAGCTCACCACCACCACCTTGAAAGCAATGGCTTCCAGTCATATTATTTTCAAAATATTTAAAAGAATATGCTTTAATTTGTAAAGAATTCCACCTGTATTAAAGAACTACCGTCTTAATTGGCCCAAAACAACAGGGGTTGAAATGTTTATAAAATTGTACCTGTGACGGGTAGATTTTTTTGTAACTGTTACCAAATATTTGTACTTGTACAAGCAGTGTACATTTCTAATATAAAACAATAACCTGCAAGTCCGCCACAATAAAAAGCATAACCAGCTCTAAGGCATTTAGTAGATAGCTGGCCCCTTCTTAACTTGTACACTTTAAACTGACAATTTAGTGCAAATGCGATTTACTTGAAAATAAGAGTTACTACGCATCGGTTTTCCTGACATAGTCCTGTTTTCTCGGTCGCTCCAAAGCAATGAACAACTTAAATATCGGGTTGTATTACTGTCAGAACCTTCCAATAATAATATATTGGGTCATATAACCCGTCAAAGTGGGCGCTAACATATTGCTTTACTGCGTTTAAAAGCGGCACAGTGACTAGATTTTTCGTTCGCCATTAGCCATCGATATTACTCGTGAGAGTCGCACAGAGATCGGTTGAAATAAATCATGTGATTAATTCGTTATGAATGACAACGAGGCACGTGATCAAAATTTTACTATGATAGTAATTTTAATTTATGCCTATTGATATCGGATATCCCGCGAGCCAATCAGAAACTACGATTGCGCATTATCGGTTGTTATTAACTATGACTGTGCAGTCACGCAAGACATTTCTCATTACCGGTGTATTAGCAGACCCCCCTCTAGGCTGATTCGTGACATAATTTTTATTGTTGAAATTAGTAACCGGGATCGTGACGTTCTGTAAGAATGGAATGTTTACATTTTTGGAAGCGTTTATTTAAGAGAATCCAGTTGGATTTCCCGTATTTTTCAATTTTGGGAATATTACGGGAACCCCATCGAATTTCGAGGCCTGAATTATTGTGTGTCATGGACAAATACACACTGACACAGGTAGCTAGGATCTATGAATGTAACAGTTTAATTTAACAGATAAATTCTTAAACAGCTGTCTCTACAAGCCAACTGAAACTCAAGGAGAATATACTGTGAGACTCACTCAACAAGGCATGTCTTCCTATGTTATATCGGGATCCAATCGCGTATATAAAATAATACATCGGGAACATGCCAGCTGACAGTTGCGCGTACTTGCATGCAACGGTTTATAATTGAACAGTCCGTTGTTGATGCATAACGTGTAGCGAGACTAGTTCCCGGCCTATGTAGTAATGCTAGCGGAAATACAATGGAAGTTTGTCTCTGACACATGCGCTGTCGCTTATTCATAGAATTTGACAGACAGATGTTATCGATCTTTTAGATGTTTGAAAATGCTAAATTCCATTGTAAATAGCATGCTTCATATCAAATGGTTGTTGAAACTTTTCTGTTTTCCACTATCAGAGATAACTACCGTTCTGGGCTTTGTCACTTACGCGACCATTTTTTCATTCACGGTAATTTTACTTCACGTAACCGACACCAAATTTTGAGGGCTGCAGTTGGCTGGCATGTATTGGCGTGAGCAAATGGCCACTAACAAATACACAGTTCTGATCGTGTGTATCGTCATGTTGTGTTGGCCTAATCTTTTAACATGACCACTCAGCTTGAAGCTCATCATAGAAAACAGTTTTTTCTTTATTAACAAGTCAAGAAATTTTAAGTTTTTACTCAGTCAATGTCGATTTGCAGGCCAATAAACTTAATCTATTTTTTAAAAGTTTACCACTGGAATGACTGGCTTGGTTATCGAGCCAGACATTCCAGTGGTAAATTTTCAGAACATCTTGTCCTGCAAATGGATATTTATCAATAGCTCTACAGAGGCAGGTTTTGGCCTGCTTGATCATTAAACTGTTATATTAACTCTTTAGCGATCATGACAGCATTACAGCGGCCATGAGAAATGTTAATTTACACGTCAAAAATTATTTTTTTGAAAATGTACCATTGGAAGAGCTAGTTTGTTATCAGAGACTCAGAGCCATGTCATTTCAGTGGAAAACTTTCCAAAACAGCCTTCTCTTGGCCTGCATTCACGTAATCAAAAATTATTTTTTATTGGCCAGTATTGACCATCCAAGGATTAAACTATAAATATGTAGCACTAGTTAGTAGTTACCCATGCTATTATGCTCCGGCCTAGCATTTGAGTACTTTTCACAAATCTGATCCCATTGTGTCACCAAATCAAAAGGTTTGTGGTGGCTCTTTAGCCGCAACTCTGAAAATAAATAGTAGGATAATGGGCTGTTATCCTTCAAAGGTGTAAGATAATATACATATTATATCATTATACAACAACAGTATTATATAACTGCCTTATTGTTCCCAAAGATACTGCTGCTCGGAAGCATCCACTGTCATGATGTGGGTTTCCAACAATAAAATATCTTCCGGATTAGTGTCCAGGCATTCGTTCAGGAGGTTAGTCTATTCAAACAACCTTAATCATGACCGTGGATGCTTTGAAAGCTGCAGATTGCTAAGGTAACCCAACATAAGAACAGAGGCTGCTGCTTTACGTAATTTTGCCAAATATGGTTTTGAAACTTGTGTTATGCCTTCAGTTATATGTGTACATGTATATGCACTAATAATAACAAAGTCCATAGAATCTTTGTAGCTGCGGGTGAAGCGGGAAAAATAGGTCACAATGACCTAAGATTTTGCTATGCTAACTACATTAAATCTACAATGCAAGTAACTCTCTAGCTAGCTAACTAACTAATTAACTAACACACATCACAGTTTATTAAGTTGCTATCTGCGTGAAGTCAAACGCATGTCTGTCACGTCCAGCGACTGCTCTTATATTGTGTCGGTGATATTTGACCTTTTGACCCCAAATTTATCTCACTTCTTTGGGACCCCACGGGCAATCTGCTATCCAAGTCTGGTCAAGATATATCCAATAGAATCAGAGTTATCGACAATTTGTTTTTAACAAGAGCTCTGAAAATGGCTCATAATACCCTGCCATGATGACAAACCACGCCCAGTCATCCTATCAAGTTTTAAAGTGTTCCAGTAAAGAATCATGGAGTTATAGTTCGGACACCAATTTTTAAGATGGCCACCAGTGACTGGCGGCCATATTGGACTTCTGATCATCTACAATTTCGATACGGTTTTTTCCTCAGACCTAGTCCATATATCCTGTGAAGTTTCAAAGCAATCCGCTAAACGGAAATGGAGTTATCATTCGGAAACCAATTTTCAAGATGGTGCCAGTGGCTGGCGGCCATCTTGGATTTAGTATCATCATTTATTTCAATATGTTTCTTCTCCAGTCCTAGTCGAACCACCATATGAAGTTTCAAATCAAGCCAATAAATGGCAATGGAGTTATCATCCAGAAACGAATGATGGCATAGAACAAATGTGTAAAGGTTTTTTGAGATCGGATAAGTCCATGATGAATTGTACATTGAAAACCTTTAACATTTATCTTCAAGCCATTTGGATCGCTATGTCGAACCACCCTATGCTTCGCTTAGGACTCAACAAGAATTGGCCAATCAAAATTCTGAATAGAATTTCTGGAGCCTGCCACATGGTCCTTCTGGGCAAATTTGGTTTAACTGCATAAAATGGCTAAGGAGATGTGTTTTGACAATTTCCGGAAACTTCTGCATAAAATCTATGACTTCTACCAGAAAATTGACAAATCAAAATTCTGAATAGAAGTTCTGGAGCCTATCATCATAGGATCCTTCCAGCCAAATTTGGTTGAAATCAGTCAAAGCATAAAGGAAAGGAGATGTGATTTGACGGACAAATGGAAGGTGGACGGGCAGGCCGCTGGCCACAATGGCATAAGCTAACATGGACCTTCAGACCAGGTGAGCTAAATTGTTTAAGTATGTGTTCATGCATGCTTATGCATATTCAGCCAATCCTTAGAAATAATGTCATTTGCAGCTACCCTACCAACCCAAAAATGTTCAGAAAACGAGGTAGACAAAAAAAGTATTCCAAGACATTTAATGCTATTCTTCATATGACAATGAAAAATCAGTGAAAATTAAAAGTGCATACCTAAACAATTTCATACCACTTATATGGCCAGCACAGGAAAAACAACTTAAGAATGACTTCATGTACTCAGTGGGAGACATCTAACTTTTAAAGCTGATGTGGGGTTTGTAAGTTAGGAATGGGACGTTTTTACACAAAATCCATCAAAATTGTGGATATCTGGAGGGGGGGGGGGTATATTTGAGTACATTCCTTGATCCTACAAACTTTTGTTTTTCTTGACCAATGTTGACGATGAAATGGCTAAAGCATTGAGTACATACTAATACTGACCTAAAAGTGGAGAAACTAGCCAGAGTTTAAACACCTTCCTGGCATCCTGCAGGGTCTGCTGCTCCATAACAATCTCCTCTAGGTCCTCTGCCTTAGCAAACTGACCATCTTCCAGACAGATGTGCAGTACAGTCTGGTCTCGCATGTATACACAGATCTCCATTACTAGAAAACAGAAATCAATCCATTAAGGCTCAAGACTGGATTAGGAAATATCCATTTGCAAGTTATGCTAAGAATACTTTTAGAAAAGTTGCCACTGGAATGTTTAACTCGATATTTTCAAAAATACCCTTGTCTTGGCGTGTAAATGAACATTCTTCACATATTTTGTCATTTTGCCATTAAATGGTTTAGACAGGCAGGACAAATGGTTGAAACACAAATTTGCTTAACCCTTTAATGGGCAAGGTTCGTCAAGAAAAAATATTTTTGAAAGCTTACTACTGGATTTAATGGCTCGGTAAGTGAGCCAGTCTTTTGAGTGGAAAAATGTCAAAAACTGTCTTCTCTTGGCCTGTAAATGAACATTGCACAAGACACCTGCAACTAGACCTATTTGACCATTTAACAATCATACCGGAAGTGAAGTGGTCTTGAGAAATGTCTATTTGCAGACAAAGAGAAGAGTATTTTTTTTTAATTTACCACTGGAATGACTGGCTCGGTTATCGAGCCAGTCATTTCAGTGGTAAATTTTCAAAAATAGTCTTCTTTCGCTGCAAATGGGTATTTTCCATGAGAAAATTGAAACTTTGTTTAACAAATTCGAGGGTTAAAGGTTTAGAGGTTAAAAACAGACTATATAATGTTCAGTCAATCACTAAAGGTCAGTCATATTAGCCCACTTTTTGCCGAACACTCATCCAGATACAAATTCTGTTGACCATGAAAGTGAAAAATTCAGATCATGGACAAATGTGGGTGTTTTTATTTTCAGCGGTTTCCGGTGATGACCAGTGAACCATGATCTGTAAGCTACATTGATCTAAATTTGATGCACTCACATGCACATGCATGCCTGCACACGCATACATACACATACACAACATGATTATTATTTCCTTAAGATGCACTTTGTTACGCTTTAATTAACATATAACAAGAGGGTCAGGGTCCTGTATCGAAGGATGCTTCCTGCCAAACATAACTGAAACGGCACAATGTTTCTTAGGAAGCTGTTTAAAAGAATAAGTTGATGGATCATGGATGAACAGACAGACAGTCTCCTTGTGAAGGACAGACCTACCCATTTGCCAATTAATTTTTTAGAATTATTCTCATGGTTGTTTCATAACCTCCCAAAATAGGCTAATTTACTGACTAAGAGAGTTAAAGGAAGCGCAACCTCATATAACCATACAGATAACCTGTTTAATATTTTGAAATTAATTTGACTGGAAGCTGATAGGCAGAAAAGAATGATATGGAATCTATGTACTATAATCTATCAGTACAATACAACATTTCAGACAAGATTAATATCCAATTAACCTTTCTATAATAAAATCCCAAAATTTGTTAATTTCCTGGCTAAAAGTGTTAATATTTGGCTGATAAAATCCCAAAATAGGCTGGTAATTTCAGAGGAATATGTCTGTCTGTGCCATGCATAAGCTCATTTCGCCATTCTGGCCAGGTGAGCTAATAATGAAAGGACAATCACCAAATAATGATAATATTAATGCAATAGACAGAAAATGTAAATCAAATAAACAAGTAGTATGAAACATATACATTACAAGCATACAACGATAAGATTTCAAAAAGATTTGTGTGCACAACCAAATTAAAATTTCATATATATAGATTGGAGTGTTCAGTGATGGTGCGTAAGTGTTTCGACTATATATAATCGAAACACCTATGTGCCATCACTGAACACTGATGGCCAGACTCCAATGATGCACTATACAAGATGTGTAATACGTTGCCGCTGTCTGTAAGTCGCACAGCAAAGTTGGTCCATGTTTGGCCATGTGCTAAGGATGCCAGAAGACTGCCAGAAGACACACCAGCACAGATAGCCTTGGAATTCGCCATATTCGGAGCCAGCAAATACAGAGCCAGAAGAGGACGTCATTGCACAAATCTGCTAAGCGTGCTATGAGGTGACCTCAAGAAAGCAGGACTCGGTACACTCAAGTCAAGAATGGACATGAGGAAGCTAAGGATTTCGGCTGAGGACAAGACACAGTGGGCAAAAGCGAAGACGGACTGATTGCAGCTGTATGATGTTTCTACTACTACAGACGCAGAATACAGTAATCATACATACATATAAAATCGAAAAGCCATCTCCGTAATGATGAAGAGTGGGCCATAAAATACCACTCTCAAGTTTTATCGCGATCTGTTCTCTCAGTAATGGAAGGAGTGATTTAAAAATTTAAGGATGGGCGCCCATACTAAAACCCAGCAGGAAGGGAATCAAAAATCTGACTCCATAATGATGTCAGGAGTTATAAATAGAATGTCACTCTCAAGTTTTATCGAGATCCACTCATTAATAACGGAGTAGTGATTAAAAAATTTAATGGTGGGTGCCCTTATAAAACCCACCAGCGTGATAAATCAAATACTGGGCTCCGTAATAACGTCAACAGCTACACCGAGAATATCCCAATCCAGTTTTATCAAGTTACATCTATCATTAACAGAGTAGTGATTTTAATATTTAACATGCTTAAGGATAGGCAGCCTCCTAAAACCCAGCATTGAAACAAAAATCAGGCTCTGGACTGATGTCGGGGATAATCCTAAAAATATGTATGTGAAATTTCAGTGAGATTGGGTGAAAACTGAATGACTGCACCATAAAGATTAAACCACTATATATATATATATATCTAACAACTATCAATCTGCAATGAAAGGGGAATAGGACGGTGTGCATATATAGGACGGTGTGCATATAAAGTAAGTGTTTAAGCCTGTTAATCATTGATATGATGTTTTATCTTGATACGAAGTAACAAATGTGATGAGTATTGTGCTGAACACTTATTATATAGGGTGTATAACATAATCACATACCGACGATAAAGTACAATATAACCACATCTAACCATTGATACAACACTGAAAGATAACACTAACCCTTTAACGGTCAAGCCAACCTCTACAGTGGTCTTGGTCAATGTCCATTTGCAGGTCAAGAAAAGACCATTTTTGAAAATGTATTATTACAGTGTCATTAGTCGGAAATTTCCAAAAATAGTCTTCTATTGGCCTGCAAATTGACACAGACTATGCAAAACATTTTTTGGTTTTCTTGACCAATCTTGACGATTAAATGGCTAAGATCAGTGGTCTGTTATTACTGATATTCAAACCCTCGTGAGTACCTTTGGGCCTGAAGCGAATTCTCTTTGTTTTCTTTTGATCCGTTTGTTCCTCTTCCACTGTTTTTCTATCCTCATCCACTTCTAATGTTACGTTGGCATTAAAATTTGAATTATCTATTAACTATGACAAATTTTTACCCAAGTATGTGCTATATTTATTTGCAAAGCAAAACAATGTGTAAGTTAATTGTATCCATAAAGTCTAGATTAGTGCTGGTTACATACCCTGAGCTAATAACATTTAGCAATACAGCAGTCATTAGCATGTATTATGTAATATATAAGTCTCACCAGATGCCACAAGGAAAAAGGTAGGACCGTATTTGAAGATGTAAGACTACGGTAATGAAACAAATGTATGGATCCAATCTGTGACTGAAGTACATGTATATTCCGATATTGTCATAATCAAATATGTCACCTGTTCCATAGCTGACATTACTCACATGACAATGGATGAATCCAATTTATCGATCGATCGTATGATGTCATAATCGACTACGTCACGTGTAGGCTAAAATCATAATCAAGTACGTCATGAATGACATGATTTAGTCCATCATAGATGCTTAATAGTCTGTCAAGTTGTACGAATTGTATGTCTTTCCTATTTAATAAACATTCTGTTGAATATTTTGAAACTAATTTGACATAGGCTCCCCAGTGTCGGAGCCAAATGTAAATGGCCCCTCGACCTTGCACTCCGCAATCATATGGGTAACTCACATATCACTCCTGGTTGAATTCCATCTAATGGTTTCGGAAGTTGTGTCATAATCAACTTGACCTTTTGACCCCCACCACCTGGGCCTGGGAGAAGAAACTAATGTAAATGGGCTCTTGCACTCCACATTGATATGAATAATTCACATACCAAATTTAGGAGTTGCATCACAATCAATTTCTTGACCTTATGGCGCCCATCCCACACCACACGGGGACAGGACTAAATGTAAATGTATCCATGTAATCCACATTGATATGGGTAAAGCACATACCAAATTTGGTTGAATTCTGTCGACCGGTTTCAGGAGTTGCGCTACAATCAATTTATGCACGTTAAAATTTTACCTTTTGACCCCCTCCCCCATCCCCGAGGATTGGACGCAAATGTAAATGGCTCAATGCACCCTGCAATTATATGGGCAACTCACATCAAATTTGGTTGAATTCCCTCTAATTGTTTCAGAAGAGCTGCATTACAATCGATTTGACCTTTTGATCTATCCACACACACACCCAACCGCTCCCCCCCCCCCAACCCGGGCCTGGGAGCAGAGCCAAATGTAAATATATGAGTAGCACACATACCAAACGGTTTCGGAGGAGTTGCATAAAAAACCACACATACACGGAGACACATCAGTGAGACGCCACAACCCTCACTTTTCTTTGTTGGTATAATTAATTACAAAAGGCCCAAGGGAACTGCACGCTCACCTGGAACATAGGTATTTCAATTGCAACGAAGTATTTGGCCAATCAAGCACCCTTGAACAAAGTTAGTTCAGCTCTTGGCCTACATGATATTTCATGAGTTTTGAATCGATCCCTCAAGCGGTTTCGGAGATTTTTAAACAGATTTCTAAAAGTCAGTCGAAATCCAAGATGTTCACCGACCAAATTGACCTTTCAGCTTCGTTTGAACAAACTTGAATCTCTATGCTTCAGAGATGCTTCCTTCCAAATATAATTGAAATAGGCCCTGTGGTTCTTGAGAAGTCGTATAAAGAAAGAGTAAATGGACAGACAGACAGACAGATGGTCGCCACGGCATAAGTTCATCTGGCCTTTCACTAATAATACAAGATAAAGATATTGCAATGTTAAATTGAAAAATACATATATACTGTTGCTATGGCAGTTCTGGATCATCGGCAGTTTCAGATCACTATCTTAATCATCAATCAATTTCCTTTGAACTAGGCTTTGATTTGATATTTTGGTATGTTATTCAATAACAAGTTTATAGATGACAAATGTGTATCTCAATTGTGTCAAATTTCAGGCATTTAATTCTTAATAAATCCTGTCACTATTCACAGTACATTACGGTCGACGCGAAAACAAGTTCATCTCTCAATAAGCAGTGTATGCCAAAAATGCTTCTATAAACAGTACATGTGTTTGTATGGCAATGATTCAAAACATGACAATGAGATAACTCCTATCGAAAAAATCTTATTACAGTCGTCAAACTGACGGTTTAAATGATGTGATCCAAAACTACCCAAAGTGATCGGAACTGCTGTATTTCGTTGATTCGTGCCATTGTTAAATTCTTCGAAGGGCAACGGTTAAACTAAATCTTTTTTTATATTTGCATACAGCACAAATGTGTGTCATCAAAGTCCAACATGTCAGATTTTAAATACACAGTAAATGTTATTTAAATGTTTTTAAAATGTTATTTAAGTAGTGATCCGAAACTGCCTGAAACACTGTACATATATATTATATATATTCAGCTATACTAATTCTTACCTTTGGAATTTAGGTCATCGTCATCTCTGGGTGAGGTATGAATCATTCTGTCACCATTCACTGCACGCCCTCTCACACCAAATTGTGTCTCTTCCTCTGTAACGTAAGGGTTATAAAAAGTAGATCAGAATCCATTGTTATCTTACAAAGACTTTATTAAAAACATTGGCTTAATAATAGAATATATTTTACCAACATTACCAATTTACTGGTCAAGACGGCCCAAATCAGCCTCTGTAGTGGTCTTGAAGAATGGCCATTTGCAGGCCAAGAAAAGACTGTTTTAGAAAATTTACTATAGGAATGCTTGGCTCGACACCTGAGCCAGTCATTCCAGTGGTAAATTTTCAAAGATATTCTCGTAGCCTGGAAATGGACATTCAATAAACAGATCTTTTGATATTGTTGACAAGATTTGACGATGAAATGGTTAGTATTTGTATCATAATGGCATGATGAATGCAATATATATATATATATATATATATATATATAACTGGAAATTCTTGTATTTATATTATTTATTGTTTTCTGTTCAGATAATGATAAATGATGTTGCTGCTTTGAAGCAAATTTTACTATCAAGTACGTGTATCTGTTTTCTTACCAATTCGAAACCCATGCTAGCTGCACAGCTTCATCATATTACTGAAATTGAACAGCTTTATACTTCATTCTTTCTCATGATAGAGATGATGATGATACTAGTGTTAGAATTCATGAATCCAGTTTATCCATCAATCATATGACATCATAATCAACTACGTGACGTGTATGCTGACGTCATATTCAATTATGTCATGACTCATTTTAGTCCGTCCAAAATGCTTAATAGTCAGTCAGGTTACACGAATTGTATGTCTTTACTATTTAACAAACATACTGTTGAATATTTTGAAACTAATTGAACTGGGCGCTGTTGCTGCCATAGCTAAAACTGGATTCCTCCATCATCATATAATAGATCACTGTTTTTAGGTAAGTGGTGAATAGAGGGAGACATTCCTAACTACAGTACAATGCAAAAAATTGTCCATGCCTTTAGCCATTACCTCGGAAGTACAAGGATATCCATGGACATGTTCATGCTGAAAAAATACTCACAAAAATCACTACCATGGAAATCCAATGTCCATGATTGCCCATGCTTGGTAAAGAGGAAAGCGATGGTTAAACTACACTGCTGGGGGCAAAAGAAATGAGGCAAACATGATTTATCATATTTTTTATGATTACTCTTTCATGTTAATAAATACAGGTGAAATAAGTGACAATTTTACATAATATTGTATATATTGTCTGTGTGCAGGGTCCCTTTTAGTATGGGATAGCCTTTCCCTTATTTTTTCTGTCTCAAAACTCACCCATTTGGGCAAGCTGTCTGAAAGCTTTTTGCATTGTGCTGCGTCAATGCTGTTCCATTCATGTCTGACTGCTTTCCACTGCTGAGTGAACTAATTTGCATATCAAAAGCCATCTACTGAATGGATTCTTGTTCTATATTAGACATACATGCACACACAAAAGACAAATAGTGGGTCTCTGTGTTCAGGATTTAAAGTGAATTAACTAACCAAACTAGCAAGCTAGTTGAGTTACGCTGACCGAGGTGACAAGACATTAGCCATTTCTGTAATCTCTGTGTATTACCACACTGCGCCTGAAGAGTGGTTATTACTTTTGATTCAAAACGTCTTCAAAAAAGGCTAAATTCCATGTACCTGTTGAAGTCAAAAGCCGGATCGCAGGTCTTCGTCAAGCTGGAAAGTCATATCCTGAGATTAAGAAAATTCTAAAGTCTGAGGATATTCAGATTCAACTGTCTACCATACAGAGAATTGGCCACACATTTCAAGTAACACGTTCTGTTCAATCTGTTGCCCGGAAAGCAGGTTCTGGACGAGCTAAAGTGACAACATGTCGAGATGAAAGAAGGCTGAAAATGACTGTTCTGAAGAATCGTAAGAAGACTCTCACCAAATTAGCAGAAGAATTCAGAAATTCACAAAATAAGGCTGTTTCAAGAAGAACAATTGCAACGAGGCTCAAGGAAGGTGGTTTATCATTAAATCGGTGTGCTAAGAAATCATTACTGTCCACAAAGAACGTTGCAGACAGACTCAGATTTCTGGCACATTATGGTGACCATGATTCTCTGTGGTTTGAGCATGTTCTCTGGAGTGCTGAGTCACGTTTTGAGCTGTGTACAGATGCTCCAGAGCGCTGTCTTCGTAGGTCAGGTGAAAAATATAACCCAGAATGCCTCTCCACCACTGTGAAACATGGAGGTGGAATTATGGTATGGGGTGTGTTTTCTGCATCTGGCGTTGGTGAGCTTGTGCAATGTGAAAGGTCCATTAATGCAAAGCAGTATCAAAACATATTAGAATGAAGGAAATTTAAATTTCCCTTTCTCCGAGATCTAACAATACTCACCATTCTGTTACTTCTGATATACAGCTGGCCCTGACAGCTGGCTCTAGGACTATAGACTTAGAAAGCTTTACCGACTCCTTGGAACCGGGTACTCGGCTCCCAACTGCCGAGTACCCGTCTACCATACAGCTCATATTGTTTGCATAGCCACCAAACAAGAGAAATCCATGGCTTGCCTCCGTGGGGCTGGGGGGCTGGGTCCGTAACAGAATGGTGAGTATTGTTAGATCTCGGAGAAAGGGAAATTTAAATTTCCTTCATTCTCCTTCGATCAATACTCACCATTCTGTTACTTCTGAATATACACCAGATTTGGTCAGTAACCTGGTGGGAAGGGGCAAGCCATAAATGCTACTTTTGCCCATTGGAGAAAGAGTTAGACTTAAAAACTTGACCAACGGAGACCTATAAAGGACCGTCAAGTTAACGGAACTGAATCACATTCGCATCACTGCCCCCCACCCCCCTTTTATTCTCCTAAGAAAATGGAGAGAACTCACGAACATGCATCTCGCCTGAAAACACAAATATGCCAAGAGGGTTAACTGCTCTTTGCATATATTAGCCTGGGAATGAGCATGAATATATAAGATGAATGATCATGATATATAGACATAACACAAAACACTCTCAATCCTGAATTACCTCATGATATTTGGATTTCAGACCTGGAGCCTCCAACCATTCACTTGTCCGGCCACCAGTGACACAATCTGGTTGATATCCTCTCGCTCGACCATGTCTGCTTCTTAATTCTTTCTTACAAATGCCAAAAAAGGAAGAAGAGCAGTGTGGTCATATAGCTACATGTATCGTCTCAAAACAGCTAAAGCGAGTGGAATGGCGAAGTTTGACACATCCCTCATATAGTAATCCGTGAAAGAGGACTCACAGTGCCATTGTGCAACAGCCATGATGTCCTTAAACGGAACACCATTGTAAAAGGGCGGAAGAGGCGGCTATTCCTCTAACATTGTGCCCTTGCGCATTGCACTTGGTGCCCAGTCGTAATCTCATGGGTAGTCTGAATGCATTTGACTACCCGACGAGAGATAGAATCCACGGATGCGGCGCCATATGGCTCCTTATGGCAGATCCACAGATGTCTATCATTCGACCGTACCGAGTCTGTCCGTTTTGTACTTAGTCAAAGCACGGACTGGGCACCAGACACTGGCATCACGATCAAACCTACTTAGTTTCGGTATAACGATCGGTTTGCCGGGATATCTCAAAGATTGAATCTTTGACATAAACTCTGCTCTTGGCAGTAGACGCAGACCCTCTCTGGAGACAATAAATCGGTCCCTCTCTGCTGAAAGTGCATGGATCACACTGCGCCTTCTAGCTGAGGAAGCTGCCAATAGAAAGACCGCCTTTAGAGTCAAATGCTTTAGACTAGCCGAACGCAACGGTTCGAAAGGGTGCTTGGCCAGTACATTAAGCACTAAAGATAGACTCCAGGCTGGAATGACTACCGGTTGTCTCAGTCGGAGATTGCTCATTCCCTTCACCATCACACTCAACTGGGCCACCTCTGGACTATCCCTGTTGGCTAGACAAGGGATAACTGATGCCAAAGCTGACTTGTATCCAGCAATTGTGACAGGAGCTAGTCCTGAAAAGAACAGCTCACAGAGAAAGTCTGCTATTTGCTGAATAGTGGAATGAAAGGTAACAATACCCTTTTCCTCACACCAGTCTGCAAATCTGTTAACCTTGTTGTTATATGACTTGAAGGTTGACCTCCCTCTCACAGCTGCGATGAAATCTGTAGCATGTCGAGAAAAGCCCTCCGACGTGGAATGTTGTTTGACAACAACCACGCAGTCAATAACATTTCGGGATGCTCGTGTAGGAAGCGTCCCTTGGCATGGGAGATTATGTTCAGAATCTCGGGTAACTGCACTGGATTTTCCACCCGCAGACCTCGAAGAGCCGTGAACCACGCCTTGCTGGGCCAAATGGCGCTATAGCAGGACCAGGCACGGTTCCTCCCTGATCTTCACCAATATCTTCGGTAGAAGAATGGTGGGTGGGTACACGTAAGCGTGCATCCCTCTCCAGCTTAACGCCAGAGCGTCTGTATCGACAGCATTTGGATCTGGAATCGGCGAGACATAAGTTGAAGATCATTTGTAGAACTGGCAGGTTGAGAGATCATTCTGTTGGCAGAATCCTCTGTCTGCGAGACAAGGCATCTGCCAGAATGCTCAAACAGCCAGGAATGTGAGATACTTTCAAAACAACCGAGTAATTCCTGCACCATTGAATCAAGTTCCACTTTTATGCACCGTGCTGGAGAATTGGTCCTGCCTTGGTGATTTATGTATGATACTACTGTCGAATTGTCCGACTGTACCAATATCACCTTGCCCCGACTTCAGGAAGAAATTTCTTTAGCAGGGTTCATACACCTTCAGCAGAATTAAATTCCATACTTTTTCAAGACTCAATTTCAAATTTTCCAGACCTAATTTACGACTTTCAATCAGACAAAAAACAAACACAGTTACTAAGTTCATCATATTATCATATATAAACTTTATTAAACTTTATAAAACAACATATCAAAATAAATAGACCAACTAACTTAACATCAGATAGCACTCATCACAGATAGAAAGATATACAGCACTCTATTTGTTGATATGACAGTTAAAATAACTGGATACAATCATGGCAATTTTAATGTTGAAATGGATGGATAGCACTCAGGAAAGACATAAAAAAATTTTTAAATGTTTTTTTTTTAATTTACCACTGGAATGACTGACATAGTGACCAGGCCAGTCATTACAGCGATAAATCTTCAAAAATAGTATTTTTTGATCTGCAATGGACATTTCTCTGGACCACTGCATACATACATCATGACATGATAAAACAAAGGGTTTAAGTATAAATAGAAAATGTGCATTTGCAGGTCAGGACTTTTTTTGAAAATTTACCATTGGAATGACTGACATGGTGACCAAGCCAGTCATTAGTGTGATAAATCTTCAAAAATAGTTTTTTCTTGATCTGCAAATGGACATTTCTCAGGACTACTGCATACATACACCATGACATGATAAAACAAAGGGTTTAAGTGTAAATAGAAAATGTTATAGAAAATGTGCATTTGCAGGTCAGAACTTTTTTTGAAAATTTACCACTGGAATGACTGAGGACATGGTGACCACGCCAGTCATTACTGTGATAAATCTTCAAAAATAGTCTTTTCTTGATCTGCAAATGGACATTTCTCAGGAACCGCATATTGTCTAGGAGTGGCTCAGTGTTTTTCAGGATGCAAGCCAGATATGAATTTCATTACAGCAGCACATTTTTTGTTGAATATTTTGAAAATAATTTGACTGGAAACTGTTGCAGCAATAGTTTCCAGTCAAATTATTTTCAAAATATTCAACAGCTATCCTGTAAAGTTGAGCTTGAGACACCAACATTCACTTGTTGAGGGCCACCCCCACCCCCACCTTTAGATGACAAGTTAAAACCTGCACATATACGCTAATTTATTTTAAATTTAATTTACCATAGCTGATCATAATGCCATAGTAACAGGAGGAATCCTCATTATTTTCACTCGATAAAGCGCCATAAGAGGCCTCGCGATACGAAAATAATATTTTACCGTGACTCAGCGCAAAGTTGGGATCATCTAACATTGGACGATATAAAATTGCCACGCAATTCATTATTTTCACTTGATGACGAGCCAACACAAGAGGCCTCGCGATACAAGGGCAAAGTTGGGCGATATAAAATTGCTACGCTTCTAAATGGTTCTGGTACTGTCAATGTGAAAGTGTAAAATATTCTTACCTTGAACCAAAGAAATCCGTAACTTTCGGTGCTGGCTTTAGACGAACCTCTGTCAATGTCTCATGTTTTTTCCCAGGCATGTGGCTAACAAGAGCCGCTTCACCCATATTCCCGATGTCAAACGACTTATTACAACTAGACTACATTTGGCACGCGAGTTTGATGTGTTGTCCGGTAAAATCCAATCCTTATATTTATCATTAGTTTCCCAAACACTAGAATATTTGCACATTCCCATCTTTACTGTATCACAAAAAATTGCGATCTCACGAATTATTTCATTGTTTCGGCTTCTAACACTCTGTACTATTTGACAAACGACTGCCGATTCACTCGTTTTTATTGTGTTGTACTTGAACATGTTCAGATACGTATTGCTCAACAACCGCGAGATGTTCCCCGCAATAGGCGGTTTTCTATTGCAAGACGAGACCGGGACCCAATCGAATTACTCTGGCAAGATTGGCGGAAACGCGAGATTTCGTTCGTAAACAAAAAGATTGCGGTCGGAAAAATTAGGATTGCTGATATTTTAATTTTCCATACCAGTTGGTCCAAAATTGGAATTTCCATACTTTTTCCAGCCCTGGAAAAGGCTTTCCTAATTTTCCATACTTTTTCCAGACTTCCATACATGCGTACGAACCCTGTAACCAGTAGCCTGGTTGAGGGTCCATATTTATAGGAATAGGCATGGGGAGGAGTGTATGCAAGCATAAAAATCTTATTCTGATAGCTAAATGTAGATAATTGATTTAGCAAGTAGTGATTGAACGGTAATGGATGTTTTTGTGGTGTAATAACAACCCGAGGCTTTTTCGTACTTTTGTTCTTTCCTGTCATTGATGATTTTGAACCCCTGAAACAGTGAAGATCAGTAAGACGTAAAACACTCTTGGACTTGAATAAGCGTTTCCTAGGAACAGTCAGTTCCGATGTTTCCCCTTCAACAATATCAGGAAATGAAATGTTGGAAGCTGACTGGTCCAGGATCATTTTATTAATTCTGCCATCAATCGACGCATCTATATTGCTCACTTGTTTCTGCAGCCATTCCATTGATAATACAATCCTTTCAAGGATGGATGAATCAAGTGAGGCTCGGGTTTGGCCTTTATTTTAATCGCAGACCCTAAAGGAGAAGAATTCCCTTTAGAGTGATCAGGCGTGTTTGGTTTGAAAAAGGCAAGTCTAGAAGCCTGGGACCATGAGCTGCAAATAAGACAGGTTGAATTGATAGAGCACGAAGTGCATTTACGGCACACATGGCCAGAATGATCTGTCTTGATGAATCTATGGCAGCTGATGTTAGGACATCTAATAGAATTTAGAGCAATCTCCTTTTCTTTAGCCTTGACTTTAATCTTCTTTCTACCTCATTCTGAGATATAGCATTCAAGTGAATTGCTATGGATCTCATCATTGGAGAGAGTATGGAGATTCCTGAAGATGCCTTCAGTCACTCTGTAACCACTATACACACCAAACATTGGCTGTAAAAATTTCATCCTACTACGCTTCCCTTCAGAAGGACATAGCAATAGCAATGCAAGGCGGTAGGTTGTAATATAGTAATAACATATATGTTAAGGTTAAAGATGTTCATTAAAATTTCAACTTTATGCAACAATCATAGGTTTTCCTCGAATCTCAAATATTTTAATTTCAGATAACACTTCCATTAAATTCATGTGAGATTATTTTTATTACTTCTTTATCAATTCGGCAATTCCGTCAATTCTGTCAGTTTTCTGTTGTGGTGGAAAACCAGTCCTTAATTTTAATTAGAGATGCTATGCTATTTTAAAATCTGCAACGATGGCCCTCGTCCGGCGCCTATTGATCTATCTGTTTTATCATTAGCAGCTCATTCGCTGTGGATGGACCGACACCTACTATGGTTAAATAATTTTTCAATTGTGGTTGATTCTAATTCTACCTTTAGCAGTTGAGCGCCAATGCCTGTGTGTATTTTATGGTGTGTAAGTTTTTAACGATTTGAGATTTTTAGATAAAAATCTTTAATTATATAACCATGTTTTTATAAACGGAAGAGAGTGCGGTGCTGGCGAGGTCCGCAAATCACAGATTCCGCATTTCACGGCTGCCGGGCTTGCAACTTCCTGCCGTTTCTAAGGACGCTCGACAGTCGTACCTTTGAACCTGAAACGCGAGCATCTGCCCAGAGTTGCCCTTATGCGTCCTTTTGCGCGTATATACACATAAAAATGGCAGAGGGACGCATAAAAATTAACCCTCTGCGTCCCTGAGGACGCATGAGGGACGCAGTGAAAAATTGTAACAGAAACTGGTAACTTTGCTTGTGCTTAATTATCGATTATATTATCGTGTGTGTATATTTATTTGTGCATGTTTTTACTTTAAAAAATATACCTAATGTATTGTGTGTTCAATAAAAACGAAATTACCTCGATGTTTTCTTGCACAACACAAAGTTGTTAATGCCCATAAATCACATTCAACCACCACATTTAATTTTAAACACAATCCCCAAAGCATCCTTAGTATCCCATTTGATCTAATTTTTATAAATAATGAGTTTACAAGCCCGATGTTAGTCGCCTTGTTTGGCCTACAAATTGCAAAAATACCTGCCATGTTTCTGTCAGTTGTGCTAAACGTCAGTGTGACGTGTCAGTATTTGACTGGATAACAGCGGAATCTCCCTCTAGAGGAACTCATGCTTGAGAAATTCAATACAACTGATCAAGCGTATACAAACGTGTCTGGGCGTCTTAACCCTTTCACAGCTCAGAACATTGGACAGATCACAAAGTTGTTATCACTAATATGCTGAATATTTTGAAATTAATTTGCGCATGCCTACTTGCCTAAAGCAGCAATGACTTACAGGCAAAATATTTTTTTCTATTTACTTATCAACATATCTAAATGGATGAAGGAATATATGGAAGATATTGTGATATCTTTTACATTTGAATGGCCATTTGGCGGACTAGCGGCGGTGTCTTTGTATTGCTGTTTGAATAACGGTATCAATACGCGCTATAAGCAGTCTTTTATTTAGCAATAGCGGCTGATTGATTGACTGATGGATTAGTGTTTATAATGTTTAACAATACTCGATCGTTAGGTGTTCCCAATTTCTCAACTAAAAAGCTCATCCCAGCAGCGATGTTCAACGATATCGTCGATCTAGAGGTAGGCATACGCTAAAATATTGATTTTTTTTTTCAAACAGAGTATAACTCAAAGCTCCCCGATACAAGCGTCCTTATTGGATACACGCTAATGCGTTATCTATGCTTCAACCAATCAGCAATCGCGTTACATAGTTACTCACTATGAATTAGACATATCCGGTTATTGGCCGATATATTTTCACTAATTACGCATTTTGATCTGATACAGATTATTTTTGATAAATTATTGTTTTGTCTGATCTTAGCCTATGTATTCCACGGGGTCTAAAGAAAGTGTATTCATAAAATGAGTCGTTATGGGTCGTGAAGTCGTTATGGGTCGCTATGGGTTGTTTTGGGTTGTTATGGGTGATTCGTTGGACCCCTTTAAATAACAGAAATAAACGCGAGTTACCACTTTTCGTGAGCGGTAAGAATAAGAATATAGCCCCTATGGCTATATTAGATTTAATATTAATCAATCACTCACCTGTCGCCATCCGGGGTTTTTCTACTGGCCTTTGGGTTTTATAATTTATGAGTTAAACTTGCGGAAGTAGTTTTTCCAAGAATCTAACGACTTAAGACTAAGTTCCCGCGGGCCCTGTCACTAAAACCCGAGTCTGGTGTGTTGACTTTCTGGTCCTTTCCGTTCTCCTGTAATTCATCAAACGGTATTGTACGCTACCGTTACAAAAAAAACTACTCATAAGAGTTAATCATAATGTTATGACAAATACTTTTTACGGAAACCTTTTGTTTATTTCTGACTCTAACTATTCAATTTCTGTTTTGTTCTGTTCATGTAGATCCCGTTCCTCATAAATATTCATGCGTGAGTACCGCCCAATATAAATCTGTATCTGTACGAATACTAGGCAAAGTCTTAAAGTACTTCACGCCTAGGTGCGAGCCTCGTCAACATGGCTGGGTTTAACAGTCCACAAGATTAAAACTATCCATTGATTCATTTAAAAACTGTATGTACACTATTTACATCGTCTCGTTCGGTCAAGACTCAAGATTCAAGTTTAAAAATGGTTTATTTTCATATAACACATAGATTTTACATTTACACAACAGGCAGTCCACCAAAGGATGAGCCTATACAGCTGTGGACCGCTTACATTTAACTTGTGACAAAATATAATTCAGTGATAGTTGGATCATAGATAAAGATAATAATAAAATATTTACATGTATACCTGATAGCAAGCAAATGGTGGCCCAACATTGGCCCAACGTTTACCACTATATTGTGCCAATGTAATTTTGCTCATTGGCCCACTGTGTTGGGCCAACGTAATTTTGCTCATCGGGCCAACATTGGCCCAGCGTTGGTAATGTGTTATTGGGCCAACGTTGAGCCAATGGGCATACATCTGTGATGATAGGGGGTGGGGTGCGTCATCCAGCAACTACAGGCAAGTCAGATCAACATCTGTGCTGTGCTGTGCAAAACAATGGAACTGTTTATAAGAGATGTGCTTATGAAACACATGTCAAGCCGCATCACCGACTGTCAGCACAGCTTTGTTAGTGCATGATCATGCAGTACCCATAGATTCCATCGACTTCTGCAACAAGGCTGTAAACGAGGACAAAGCAGTGGATGTTATTTAGCTTGACAACGAGTAATGATCAATGGTTCTTGCTCCAGTTGGACACTGGTGTTTAGCGGAATCCCTCACGGCAGCATACTAGGGCCTAGATTAATCATGTACTTCATCAATGACATGCCACAATCCATCCACGACATAGCAAAAATGTTTGCAGATGACACCTAACTATTTGCCCAAGTTAATTCAATGGAAGACCATGAACAGCTTCGAGCGTACCATTATACTTTGTGGAAGTTTAGTATGGCCCCCATATTGAATACACCAATGTTGTATGGTCTTTGGTTGTATGGTATTTATAAGATGTCCAGCTTTTTGAGAATGTACAATGATGTGCAACAAAACTGGTACCTGGGTTGAAATACAAATCATATGAAGAGCGGCTCAAGGAGTTAAAACTGTCAAGCCTGATATACTGATGCCTCAGTGGAGATCTAGTCAAAACATACAAATATGGACATAGAAGCTATGATGTCGATCAAGAGAAGCTGCTGCCAGCTGATGAAAACAAACTTACCAGAGGCCACAGTTTCAAGCGTCTGAAGAAACGTTTCAATAGTCGCACAAGAAAAAGGTTTTTCAGCATCCATGTGATTAACTACTGGAAAAACTTACCAGCGTCAGTTGTATCTGCGCTGACACTGAACATCTTCAAGAGATGGTTAGACAAGTACTACTGGGCTAAAATGTTTGAAATTGATTTCCCAATCGAGCCTGTCCACCACACATCCAAGTTAAACAGGTGCCAGAAGTTAACGACAATTAGCATGAGAGTGAAGATCTGCTACAATCTGTCTAGCCTAACCAGCAGAATACGTCTATGTATCTATGTATCTATGAAAATAGATCTTACCACCTATTCAAAGATTCTTAACAAATTTTTCTCAAGTATGTTCACATCCGAAAATCCTCATTCTACACCAATCATTAGCCACAGAAGCAATGGTATTGTAGTAAAAGACATAATAATAACATCTATCGCAATCAAAAATAAATTGAAAGGACTCAAACCCAATACAGTATATTTAAACTTCTCAAATGCATTTAATATTGTACCACACCAATGACTCGAAACAAACTGAGAAGCTATCGTATTGGAGACAACTTAGTATGATGGATAGGAAACTATCTATGTAACATAAGCCAGAGAGTAAGGATCTATGACGCAACATCAGATTGGATAGAGGTGACCAGCGGCGTGCCATAAGAAAGTGTCCTAGGACCTATATTTTCTTTATATATATATATATATATATAAATATACATGGAGTCTTCACTTCTGCATCGTGCCATCTCGCTTTCCAAATATGTTACGCTTCAACTACTGTAACGCTGGATATTCTTCCATACCGATGACTAATAGGTACGCCGTCATTGTCATATTATTGTATTTATGTATTACTTTTGTGTAACAGGTACTGATGACTAATAGGTACCTGCCAGTCGCTTAAGACCGCATTTAAAATTTTTATTATTGTAATGTACATATTATTCTTATTTTTGTGCCCATAAGCACCGTCATGGTCGCATGACCTTCTATCTTACTGTTTTGTGATAAGTTATGGCAATCGCCATCCTAGTTATATGTTTTGCTTATTTTGTATAAAAGCATTGGAACCGCAGTTTGCTAGGCTACACAATCCAACAACAACAACCGCACGACCGTGGTTAGTCCACAGCATCACTTTTTCACTGAGGTCGCTGATCATGTTCTCATTATGCGAACATGACATGCGGATGACTAAACCTGGACTATTTTAGCTGAGTACGATAGGTTTATAGTAGTAGGGATGATTACTCTGTAGGAGTCACTTTGTGTTAGTCTCTTTTCCGGGAGTAGCGGATATGTAACACTGCACACCACCTAGGTTGTACAATTTGACCACATACCTTAAGGTCTCCATTATATGAGTAATTGTCTCTGTCTATGCTCCTCCAGCCTCTGGGTGTATCAATTGTTTGGACCTCCCTCCGCCACGTTATTTAGAGCTGACTTTGGAACTACTGGGGTTTCAGAGCAGTTAGAAATAAAGTGATGATTACCGCATACACCTCCCCTGTATCTTCGGATACTGTTAGTTAAAAAACCCAGCCAAAGTTGGAAGCACTACAAAAATATTATAGTTTCTGGCCTGCAGTGCATCTCTGAGCGAAATTACATAACCCTAATGGCATGTAAATGTTAGTTCCCTGTGTGCAGATGTCATATGATCTGCCCCCGACACGCTGGTGACAGGCAGGACTCAGCCCTCCATCTAACTTTGCAAGTGACTGGGTGCAGTCTTAGAACCTGCCACACCCTCACGGGAAGGTCGCTAAAGTTGGATAGCTGCCTCTTTGTCTCCACCTTAAACTTATATGTGCTTTCCAATGCTTATATACTGTGACTTGTCCCTGTGCTGTTATATGTGATCATGATGCGACGGTAACAGGATCATTATTTGATTCCAGAACTTTCACCTCATGGTACTGCCACGTGCTGTCCAAACTGAGGGGAATGTTCCATGGGGTGACCATGTGGTCACCGAACATTTTCAGCCATCGGACTGTTAAAGATGGTTAGCTTACACTGCCATTCATGGCTTAACTTAGATCTGGACCCAAAGAAAATAAATGTTAGGATAGGATCTAGCAGAAGGACTGCATAAATGAAGCGGCAACTACCAATACAGTATGTTTGACCTTACATAAGATGACAGTGTTGAATTCTGCGGAAATCATCCACTCCATCTTCACGTAATACAGCGTGCATCACATTAAATTCATAATTTCACTATGCTGACTCTTACATAATTGGTTTGAACAAAAGAGTTGCCTTTTTTCCATCTCTCTTCCTCCGCTTCAGTATTGTAGACATTTTCCTGTGATGGAGTCCCGCACGAGGCACTTTCCTCATGCAACAAATAACATTTGTGTAGGTGTTAATATAGTTTATATTAAACTTGCTAAGTAGCCACGTTGCGACCCTCCTTTGAGGGGATGCCTCACGGATCTTACTCTTTGAGGTAGCTCTGGCGAGGACCATGATGACGAGTCATCTACTTGACCCTATGTACTAGACCTCTCCAGAGTAGCACCAAACGAGTACCATTGCTTGACTGCTACAATCTTTAATTATTGTATGTATTTAATTATGTCCCTGCCATAAATGGAGCTGTGGGACCGTCACACCAGTGACACCAACAGCGAGGATGAGACCGTGAGGTCCTGCTTCCGCAGTGATGGTCACACAGCCGCCCCGCCCCCCCCCCCCCATCGCACCACCTCCACACACACACACACCCCCCCCCCTCACTGAGATGTGAATGTTCCACTGGTTCTAGAGGTCAGTCTTTGTATAATCTGGCAGCACATAACACCGGATCCGCAACCCCGAGATCTGCGGCTAACCAGCAGACTCATCCCAATGTACCGCGCACTGGCAGTACCGTGAAACAAGAGTATCCGGTGGACCAGTGTGCACACCCAGAGGCTACATTATCAGGGCCGAACCGAGAGCCCTGTAAAAGGTTTATGAAATTATTAACTGGAGCCTTCGGAACTGTCAACTACCAAGTTGTCATTACTAAAGTCAAACTGAATTCTGTTAAGCTTTTGGAGAGTAAACTCTCTATTTCGTCTTACTTTTAATTTCCCAGGAATGTGACAATATCTAACATGTCTTAATGTCAACATCTTTATTATTTTTACACACTTTGAACAAATGTGGGGGTGGGGTGGGTAAATTGCAATCACCTCCATCCGTGTGTCCATCCATCCGTATATCCAGCTATCTCATCCATAAACCTTTGGTGGGATTCAATCAAATTTGTTATAAATTTGAGATGCCTATGTGATTGCAGACTGCAATACCAATATTGTCAATAGACTGCACCCTAAGCAGGGATGGGAAGGGACTGAAAGTCAAAGTGGGCAAAAGCAGTGTCTGAAATTATTACCCTGGACCCTTAGAACTGTCTAATGACAAGTTGTCATGACCAAAGTCAGATTGGTCTCTGTTAACCGTTTGGAGAGTGAACAAGGCCAATTACAGCCACAACGAGTCAACGCAGATGATGAGTATTTCAGAAAGCTTCAAAGCAATAACAAACCAGTGGTTTATAAGCCTGGTAAATGATGCCGGTGGTGGTCGGAAGGACAGGATAAGCTAATCTGAATATTTTAATGGCCACGAAAATACAATACAAATATGCAGATGTATTTATTCAAACAAGAAAGAGCTGTATAAATTAAGGCATACAATTACCTATGTAATGTCTGACTTGAGGAAATAGGAAGATCTTCATTCGCGACAATTGCCTTTGTCACATATGTTCTGGGGGATACATTTGTTTTCTATATGCCAGATTTTGGTTGTATTGTAGCGCGTATTCTCATCATTTTATATGGCAAACTAAGCCAAAAATCGGTTGTTCAATAAGCATTGCCAGCCATTAAATTGTATTAATACAAACAATAAATGAATTGAATAAAAGAAAACGTTTTAAATTCATTTGGGTGTGTAAAATCTGTTTATTTCCTGTGGTCATGCCCCTTTAAGCTATACACCTGTGATGATATAAGACAGGCAGTGATTATACAGCTGCAGACGGGGAACTGCGTACCCAATTAGACACAGACAGACCACTGTTATAAGACAGGCTGTGACACTGTCAGTGTTGTCACTACACTGTCAGACATCCAGTTAGATACTGACAGACCACTGGTATAGGCAGCCCACTGGTATACCCAGAAAAATGGACACGGCAATCAGAGAGCTGCAACTTCTCCTGCAAGAGGGGCATATTAGCCTCGATCCTTATGCAGAAGAGCTTGCAATACTTCGGCAGATAATGTCTGCACAGGCATTTTAAGTGGCCATACCAGAGAAGTCCAAACCAGCTCCACGTATGTTGGCCACACAAGAGAAGCCCAAACCAGTTTCCAGTAGGTTGACTCCAGCTGAGAAGCCAAAACCAGCTCCGCGCAGGATGGCTCCAGCTGAGAAGCCAAAACCAGCTCCGCGCAGGATGGCTCCAGCTGAGAAGCCAAACCTGCACACAAAGCTCATAGATGATGAGTTTCAGAGCTTGACTGTGCTATTGGTGAGATCGTTGAAAATGACACAGTCCTATAATTCATGAAGACACCCTATGCCATCCAGAATTATCTGAGGGATGGATTCTCCATGGGGAGGGGAATGATTCAGCAGCTTTCCTGGCACACAACCAAGAAAGAATCGAGAGTAGGCTGGAAGATGAAGTCATCAGCCTGAAGAGAGTGAAGTTCTGCCTTGCTCTCAAGGTCACACTCACTAAGGAGAAGAATGACAGCACTGATCTAAACAGCAGGCGCTCCTAAAGGCCTCTGATGTAAGTCACACTTTCAAAGCAGCTAGGGCAAAGATATTATGGGCCATTGATACTTACTCTCATGAGGGGTATGGGTGGGTTGTAGATGAGGTAGAAGCGCCCTACCTTAACATCGCCAGATACCAACTTCTACGTGGTGGTTCCTACATCTCAGCTTCAGTCAATCAAAAACATGCTGTGGTCAATGTCAAGAACAAAGATGACATTTCCATGCGGTGGTCTCTACTAGCTACCAGATATCTAGCACATGGTCATGTGGATAGGCCATCAAAGTATCCTGCCTTGGACAGTCTCGACATGACAGGCGTAGACTCACCCACACCTCTCAATCAGATACAGCGTATTGAATGGCAGAATGACCTGGCCATCAATGTGTTCCATCACGACAAGAGTGTCTCCCCACTGCTGCTTAGCGATACCAATCCAGACAACCCAATAACCAATCTCTTGCTCATCGAGAAGGGTTGCAGGCAATACCACACATGGATCAAAGATCTGAATCATTTGCTCCATGACCAGAGTCGATATAATGGGTGGAAGGACTTCTGTGAACGTTGCCTTCATTGCTATTCCCGAGCGGATCTCCTCACCAAGCACAAACCAGAGCGCCAAGGGGTCAACAATTGGCCAATGCATATAAGGATGTCAGCAGATGATAAGAAGATGCTTCAGTTCATCAACAACCATAAATAGCAGAAGGTACCCTACATCATACATGCTGACTTTTACGGTAGGGCAGGTTAGTGATAATTTCCTCTCATAATCTGAATAATATAATACAAGTTCTGATAATTCACAGACAAGGCATGATCAAACAATGTACTAAATTTAAATGGCCTGACCCGAGATTAGCTCAGTGATACTAACACCTACAATCTTAAGGACAGGTTATATTTTGCAACTCGTACATGTAGGTGTGAATGTATTACACTATTGCTGTAATGAATGTTCTATAGCTCGATGGTGGAAATGTGTTTGAGAACGCCCTGGTTTAGGACTTTGAACTAAATCAGTGAATGAAAATATGAGCTGATAAACAGTTGCAAATTTGTATAAATAAGTTCCCAAGTATTTTGACTGATAAGGGAACTTAATATCAAATAGTGACAATATTCATGCTGAATTAAAGTTTCAGAAATTCAATCAAATAATAGTCTGCTCACAAATGGATTTGAGCATAAAATATGATGGGGTGTTCCAATATTGATGTATGCCAGTGAATATTCACTCTTGTCTCTATATATCTACCAATTATAGTCGAACTGTCAAATGCTATGATGACAATTTCACAATTTCCTGGCTTGGAACAAGGTTCTGGGCAATATTAAGACAGCAAATCGGAAATTGTGTGAGCTTCGAAGGTGGTTACTAGGGAGTAGCCAAGATGAATGGAAACATAATATTAAGGGGCAGTACCCATTCGATATATGGCAATGGGTATTAACTCTCGTCTCCATACACTATACATACCATTAATGATTTTGTACAACTCTACCATAGCACCCTCTTACTTCTGCAAGCTAGTGTTGGTAATCTTATTTTTTTCAGTCTTTCTGGGTATGAAAGGTCTTTGAAACCAGGTTTTTGTTTTGTAGTTCTTCATTGTACTCCTTCAATCATATTCACATGTTTCATTTTTTGTCAATGTGGTCTTCGAAACTGAGATCTGTGTCAATGGTTACCCCACTATCCTGTTCATAATTTGTTATTTTTAGTGTTTTGCCATGCAGTGTATATTCTCTTTGTGTCTCTAAAGGTTATTTCCCATTTGCATGTGCTTACATTTGTCTAGGTGGACTTGTAGTAGCCATACCTTGCTCGACTCTTTCTGTAAGCTCAATTGGTCTTTGTCTCCTTAGATGCTCTTAAATAGCTTGGTGTCATCGGCAAAAAGGTACATGTTCACATTGTGAAAAGGATTGTTCCCAGTACCGACCCTTGTTGTATACCTGAGGTAACATTCGTCGAATTTGAATGTTCTCCATTTATGGAAACCCATTGCATTCTATTTTCAAGAAAGTTTTCTATCCATTTTACAATAAATACATATTAGAATCTTTAAGCCGCATTCTCATTCATGAACACTCTACACAGAAAGCGACTACACTAAATGCATCCTGACTTCTCAATGTTGTTGTTGAGTGAGGATAATCCTCCAGTAATCTGGAGCACACACAGGTGTGGTAAAACAATTGTTTTGTTAAAACTAATAAAAACTGCTAGTGGGGGAGAGGACTAAGAGATGATACATAGATTAGAATAAAATAAAGCAACATACAAAATTAAATGATCAGACAATTAAAATACTCAATGCATGATTAAGATGATTATATACACATATACAGATACATTAAAATCAAACAAGCATTCTACCTAAAGCAGAGATAGAGAATATGGATAACTATGATGGCAGGTTGGAAAGGTAAGTTCTGCCACAGTGTTGACTATGATTTTTCAATATTGCAGAGCAAGGTATCATCATTAGGAAGGAGACCTGAGTCTACTAACGTAGTACAGTCGATGATAAGTTGAGTTAGACAGTTTAAATCAGAGGCTATTAGATTCCATGTTGATATATCTAATAGGGAAATAATGAGCTGTTTAATTTGTTTCAGACTGACAGATTGGGTCAACATTGAAGTTGCTAAGTCTATAGAGAATCATTTGGACTAAGTACCAGATGGGATTTAATCAAACATCTCTTTGCATCTTTGGTGTTGTTTAAAACTGTCTCGATTGATATATGGACTTTGCCGATAGCCAGTCTGGCAAGATTAAGATACCCCAGGATGCTTTTTTACTAGACTTGTACAGAAGGCTAGCATTGCAGTAGTCATCAATCGCAGATGTTACCATAGATTTCCATGCCTCCTTCCCGGTCATGTGGGCGAGAAGTTGAGCTATAGGTGGAAGGTAATATTGGGATAGCAGATTGTCAGTATACCTGGGCCAACTTCTGGATGCACTGGAACCTATGGCTAACTGGTGCAGCATGAAATCACATAGGGAAATGTTTTGCTATCTTATAATATTGCCAAGAAATTGTAGCTGTCGGCGATGTAGCTCAGCAGCGATATGACTAATCCCAGGAAGAAGGAAAACTGCACATTTCGCTGTGCGCGTTGGTAGAGACTGAATTATATGCAGCATCTGTAGATGAAAACCCTCTAGGCAATTACGGTGTTTTTGCTGGAGTATAAATATCTCGAACCCATAGAGAAGGCATTATAGCACATACATGTTAAATACTTTAGGCTTACTCTTAGTGCAAGACCATTGGAACTACGTAGTCCAGTCTCGGAGAGGCTATAGAATATTCTTCTAGCCAGGGATATTCCGTTCTCAATATTAAGAGATATCTCATCTTTAGAGCTATAGATTAGGCTGATGTGGGTAGCCTGCAATGAGAGTTAAGCTTCAGTGTCACCAAGATGCCAGAGTTCACTTCGTTACAATATTTTAGTGAAGACACACACAATACAGAGGTTTTCTCAGGATGTATGAGAAACCATTCCCTAGCTGAGTAAGTAAATGTGCAGTTCAATATAGGCTACACTGTAGTTCACTTGCCGAGTTGCTGACCAGAATCACATCAACAGCAATGGCAGGATATCCGCTGTAGTTAGTGCCAATGAATGGCCTGCTTTGTCCCCTTTCTAGCTGCACAAGTAGGTTGTTAATGCAGGTCTTATAAAGGCCAGGGGACAAGATATCACCTTGACGAACTACTTGTAAGATGGGGAATGGTGGACTCAGGCAGTTTTCTCACTTGACTTTGGATGTAAGCCCAGAGTACAGGAAATCGAGAATTTGTAGGATATGCCAGTTAATACCCCAATTGTATAGGTGGCATTTCAGAGACATGTGGTCCACAACGTCGAAAGGTTTTTGTGTGTCAAGGAAAGGCATGTATATAGGAAAATTTCTTTCCAGCGAATCATGATTAGTCTCTGAGGGGGTTAAGGCTTGCTATTAGTGGGGATACGCCTTTAGTGACCCCATATTGGAGTAGTGACTGAGTCTACAGCAGCTGATCTCGTATGAGATTTAGAATGGTGTGCTCAAACACTTTTTTTAATAATGGAATCAACTGCGATGCCACGGTAGTTACTTGGAGTCGTTGAGTCTTTGCCTTTATCTAGGCTGTATCCAATCAACAAAATGCTCCTCATGTAAATATTGCTGTTAAATTTAAATTAGACAGCACTTATAATTGAGGAAAAAAACATTCTTTCATAGCAAACAAATTTACTTTTCTGCATTGCAGTTACCAGCCACGGTACTTGTACTAGAAGAGGAATATACAGAACAAGAAGACATGGAATCTAAACTAGCAGAATTTCGTGCTCATCGATCCAGACAATTAAGAGATGATAATATAGATTCAGCAATTGGTTTAAACCGCCTCTATCCATTATTTAATCGAAGTGAATCACAATGTAATGTGAGTGTAATCTCAGATTGACAATTAATTACCAGTTTTCGTATGGTAGATGTAGTGTCAGCACCTTTAATAGAGGCTTTCAAATCATCACTGCGTGGGTGGAGTTTCCAGTAAAGCAACACAGAACAACACCTGTCTTTAGACTGTAACTATAAATCTCTTAACTGTGATACCTGCTTATTTTGTTCGCGCAATGCATTAACCGTTGTGGGACAATACTCAACTAATTGGGTCATCAACATTATTTTGAAGAGGAAGAATTACCAGTTCTCATATGGTGATGATGATGAAAGATTAACATTATTTGATTTGAGGGAGCTGGTGGCTTGCAGACCCAAGAGAAGACTATTTTTGACAATTTTCAACTGGAATGACTCGACTGGCTCGATAACCGAGCCAGTCATTCAAGTTGTAAATTTTCAAAAATTGCGCCTTCTTGGTCTTCAAATAGACCTTTTCTAAGAGAAAATTTAATTTTTTAGGGGAAAAAGGGTTAAGATTAATAAAATATTTTTGATTTAAAGTAGTAGAGTAGTTGCTCAATGGCAACAATGACTTCCAATCAAATTATTTTGAAAATTATTTGATTGGAAGTAGTTGCTGACATAGGCAGTTATTGACATAGGGCAGCAATAGCTTTCAAATTTTAATTAGATTTATTTGATTGTGAGTAGTTGCTCCCATAAACAGCAATGACCTCCACTCAAATTATTTGATTAGAACTAGTTGCTTGCTTGCTTCCACATGCTTCTTCCATTCAAATTAATTTAAAAAGAAATCCACAGACAGCAGTGTGTCAGTGTTTTAATAGTCAGTCAAATTGATTAAATATTGAGAAAAGCCACTTTGATTAATTAGAGGTTGCTGCTTAAATCAATTTCAGTTCAGATGGATATGCATGATTGGGATTAGGCATGTACAAACAAATGTAATTTACCAATGTAATTGATAATTACCAATCACATTAGGTACAATTACAATTACTTGGGTTAAGAGAATGTTCAATTACAATTACATTGCAATTACATCAAAAAATGTAATTAATTACAATCAATTACAATTACATTTGTAATTGGCCCCAACTCTGATAGGTGGTGAGCCTTGGCTGTTAGTGACTTCGTGTCTCTATTGGTTTGGCAAACCATTGTAGACAAGCAAAGTAAATATATTTAGCAGTCAAAGGCCTTTGATTCAAAATCGTGCAATGTATGTCCATTTCTAATGTATGTAATATTATGTATGTATGATTACTGTATTTTGCGGCTGTAGTAGTAGAAACATCCTACTGGTGTAATCAGTCCTTCTTTGCTTTTGCCCACTGTGTCTTGTCCTCAGCCAAAGTCCTTAGCTTCCTTAGGTCCATTCTTGACTTGAATGTACCGAGTCCTGCTTTCTTGAGGTCACCCCATAGCACACTTAGCAGATTCATGCAATGTCATCTGTTTTGTATTTCTAATGTATGAAACAGTAAAGAGAGAACATGGAATGGATTAGTGGCCCTGAATATGCCCTGTGTGATGTCTGTAGTCACCTGGAAACAGGATATTTAACGGCTTACATCAACATGTTTCTCCTAGAAAGTCTGACTAATGTCAAACATTACATGTACATTACTAGATATCATTTTGATTATGACAGCATTAGATGACAACAGGGATGGGGGGGGGAATTGCTGTTTGATTGACGGAAATGGATCAGTCTTATTCCTTTTTATCTGGTATGACAGTAGAGGCCATTGAGGCCAACGTCTATTGAATGACTGACAAAGAGCTTAAGCATTTATATGGTGACTAATTATTTCACAAATCGATCCAAATAATGTTATTATTGTAGTGATGGTTTGAAGGCCTGATGGTAGCTTTTGGTCATGTTAGTCACTAGTCAGTGCTAAGGGAAGTTAGTCATTGATCCAATCATTAGAACTACATGTACACAATATAATTAGTAAAGTAAACTAAACCTGTCATTGTTACAGACATAACAGTGTTAATAGTTTACAAACTTCCCATACCTCTGACTCATCTGGGTATTAAATAATGCCTATTCTGCTTTATTATACTTCTCAATTTCTGTCCAGAGCTAAATGTTGGTGGGGTTGTATTTAGCATGTAGTGATTGAATGGCATAGATGTTGGTGGTGTGATAAAACAGTTAATTACTGTTCGTAGCTGCCAGGAGGATTTTAATTTGGGCTCACTAATCTGGACGAATTTCATTCAAGGCATATTTGGGCATGACTTTTAAAGTCACAGATTTAGAGGCAATCTAAATCCCTGGTCCAGGTGAAAGGTACAATACCTACAGGAATAGTGTTTTACTACAGTGCTAATAATGGTCATGAAGACACAACCTCATAATTAATTTCCCAAGATAAAATAATTGATGAATTAAGAAATGTTGAGTTACAAGCACAAATACATACATTTGTTATCAGATAGCATTTAATAATTTTATGCATAATTTATATTTTATAGAACAATTAACAATATTTCATAAAATACCTGACTTTTGAAATTAAATACTTATTGTTTTACCGTTACTTATTGTTATGTTACATTGCAATGTCATTCATTACCGCACTTATTTGACTTTTATGTTACCTTGTAGCATCTATTTGAAAATTTCAAGCTATAATTATTCTTTAGCAATGTTGTTTCACTCAATAGAATTTGGTTGAATGGGCGTTTCCATCTCCATCCCTAACGCAATTCACAATTCCATCCCTAACAATTATGTTTGACCTTTGCGCAGTGGAACCTTACAGCCCAAGTCATAATATTTCACTACCTGGTGAATGGTAATACTAAACATTAGAAGTCTACAGAAATCTGTTTTCATGAAGTGTCTATTAAAACCACAGGACAACTAATTATGACTCCTAGCGTTAGGGACGGAAATTCTAATTATTCAAATGAATGATACCCTAATTAGCAATAAGTTAATTAATTTTTGCACACACGATTTTGAAGAGTCCTGACATAGAAATGTTTTCAAAAGAAAAATCCCCAGATAATTCAGTGTATTAATTTGAAGGAGGCATAAAATGCTATATTCCGTCCCTAACGCTAGATAATTAGAATTAGTGTATCAGCTATAATTAAGAATAATGCCCTAACGAAGACTCTGATAATTTTTTATTTTACAGATTTTGAAAGTTAGATTATTAACCTTGAGTGTGAAATAAATGAAATTGATCAAAATCAAACATTGGTTTTCAACCCTGAGGTTGACACCTTGTTGATCTGACCCACCTCCGCTTCCGGTTCACATTTCCGGTCTTTCCTTGTCTTTTGGCTCACGTATTTCCGGTTCCAAGATTTTTTCCACTTCCGTTTTTTTTGTTCATCCGGGGATACGGTCGCTTACGGTTTCAGGGATATCAATTTCCGTGTTCGTTTTCTTAGGTCCTAGTCATCATCTAAGAGTTAGTATTATTTTCTCAATTGCTTTAAAAAATCGCAATATTCAATGGCTGAAAATCTTCATACAGAGACAATGACAGTCTTGAATTTATACAGACATTCAGCATTTATTCTTTAGCGGTAACAGTATTCAGCGTAATTAAAGACTTCCCACTGGTTCCTGTATGGGTTTTTTAGTTTAGCTTATTTTCATATGCGCCTATCGTAGGTTTATATAGAACACTCAGTTGATAAGGCAGTTGTATTCTTCCGTCAAGCGTGTATTTTTAGTTAGTCATAACGTTCCCATGCTTCGTTATTTAATATTTTCTTCTTTCGGATTTAATTTATTTTTCGATTTATTTATTTCTCTTTCTGTCTAAGTTTCTACGCATCATCTCTAGACACGTAAATTTTTTTCCATCCGCTTTTAGATGGCCAGGTGTTTTCGGGCCGTTCAGCCTTTTCTCTCGCTCCTTTCTTCTCTTATGTTGGCAGGTTGACATATTTATTTTAACCTAAGGGAGTTAATTTGTTGCCATTTTTCCCGTAATTTTTTATTCTAAATCTCGACCTTTATTTCTTCTTTTCCTTTTATGGATTATTTCTCCTTTCTTAGTGTCTTTTTATTCTTGTGGACATTATCGTATTCTTGGTTCCATTCTCTTCTCGGGGTTCCCTCTCTTGATTCTATTCCTTTTCAGTGACTGTCAGTTTTTGTTCTCTGTCGTCATGGTTACGGCGAGTCATTTCTCCTTCGATCAATACTCACCATTCTGTTACTTCTGATATACAGCTGGCCCTGACAGCGGCTCTAGGATTATAGACTTAGAAAGCTTTACCGACTCCTGGGAACCGGGTACTCGGCTCCCAACTGCCGAGTACCCGTTTACCATAGAGCTCATTCTTGTTTGCATAGCAACAAGAGCAATACATGCTTTCTGCATTGAGGATTTTAGTGGTTTTTTTGTGAAAGAAAATCTAAGTCTTTAATCTGTGATAGTTTGTGTGTTCGTGAAAGGATTAACTAAGGATACTATGGAGAATACCGCCGAAGATAACCAGGTTGTATCGTTCTTTATTATCCATAGTTAAAAGACTTAGGTCTCTAAATTTCTTTGTGTCGCATGTTCCAATTTCTGACCCCATAGAATCTGGGACGTGTGCTAACAACGATATATGCCAGACGATCGCCTTCTTTAACCCCAATAGGCGATCGGCAGATATGAAAATAGGTTTATGCTACAGTATTTCTAACACGTCGTTCTCCGTAGGATCCGAGCGGGTGACGTCACACCCGGTCGCTCGGATGTTTATGTGAAGAAAATTTTTTCATTAATTCGCGCATCTTGTCCTGGGTGCTGCGTACTAAAAATGGTACCGGAAACTTTAGAATGATAAAGTTTACGTGCGATCACGATCGGTTTGCAATGATCGGTGGTTTCAAAATTCTTGAGTAAATGCGTGGTCTGCGGTTTTACCGTGTGATACAGCAGTTTGTTATACATTTTGTTGTTTTCTTCACATATCGTGCTGCTTTCGTTAGGAGTATAATTTATATTGATTAGTAAATATACCCCGAATGCTATGCGATATGATTCCTGGAGCCGTTACACATCCTGGAGGATCTATTATGGGTGTGTTTAATGCCCGCCTCGTTCTTGTCGTCATAATCAATGCGATCGTTGTTGTAATGTGGCGGGGTGAGGTGCGGGAGGGTTACAGTTAATTTATGAGTCAAATTATTTGAAAATTAATTGTCTGCCTTCCATCCGGGTCTCATTCCGCTTGTTTATTGTAGGTTTGTGCTTATGTTATAGGCCAAGCCAGCCCCGCCATCATGTGACGAATGCCATAAGTTTGTCCGTGTCGTGTTCAAGGACCATGCCTGTTTTAGGTGTTCCCTGTGTAATATTGATCATAGGTGTAATGTTTGTGCAGTGTGGTCCGTCGAGATGATGGTTAAGTTCCTTGCCCAGATGGACTTGGCTGGGTCTGACGCGGGGTCAGGCGGTCCGAGAGGAAATTGTGGAGCGCCCGGTTCGGCCGGTGGGGGTGCTCCACGTCCCCAGCCGGAGGTGGCGGAGATGGCACCGCCGGCGTGGTTTGGTCCGGCTATGCAGGGTTTTCTGCATAGCGTTCTGCCCACGCTGGTGTCGTCCCTGCTACCAAAGGTTGGGGGGCAGTTTCTCCCCATGCCTGGTACGGATCCTGTCCTCGGACAGGATTCTGGACTGGTTACCGAGGGGGCTGTCTCGTACGGCCCCCTGGCAGTCCCGTCTGGCTTCGGCCAGATGGGTTCTGTTTCTCTGCGGCCACCTCCGGGTGGTCCAGTAGCGGTGGCCGGTCCGTCAGGTGTGGGAGCCGTCCACCAGGACGGCTCCACGGTTGACTCGTCTAGTGACGACTCTTCGGAGTCTGAAGACGAGGAGGAGAGGTTGCTGCGGCCCGTGAAGCCGCAGGTGGAGAATATGGAGGTTGATTCCGTCCTGGACGGAACCGGCCTCCATTTGTCTGGTTTGGCGCAAGCCAGGTCAGCGGCTCCGCCTGTGGCTGAGGCCAATCCGTTACCGTGCACCGGTTCCGTGCGGCTTGGTTTGGCACCAGCCGTCACGGGAACGGGTGTGCCGGGCCAGGCGTGGTACTCACCTATCTCGCCTGGTCCGGCAGTCGGACGTGGGGTGCCGTTGGCGCCCGTGTCCGGCTATGGTTCCACGACTGCTACGGGTCCGTACGGTTTTCCGTGCGGACCTACCCCATGGACCGGAGTGTTTCATGGGGTGGCGGCGGAACCATGTGGTAGCGGAGTGCCTGGCGTGTCAG
This sequence comes from Chaetoderma sp. LZ-2023a, assembly GCA_034401795.1. Taxonomy (NCBI): domain Eukaryota; kingdom Metazoa; phylum Mollusca; class Caudofoveata; order Chaetodermatida; family Chaetodermatidae; genus Chaetoderma; species Chaetoderma sp. LZ-2023a. Next base: position 118,356,317 of record CM067373.1, read on the forward strand.
CCGTGGCTCCTTGCCGGGAGGCCGTGGCTGGCAGACCCATGAGCACGTCAACGGGTGACGTGTTTGCGGGGGTGTCTTCGTCGGAGGTAGATTGGTCAGATGCTCTGGCGTGGCTAGCCAGGGTTGACCCGTCTGTGGTTTCGGCCACGGCCGATGAAGATGTGCCCCATCCGTCGGTTGCGTCGTTAGGACGGGGATTTTGCCCGTGGCCCGGATCCAGTCAGTGGGACTGGATCCATGGTTCATAGATTTGTTGGATGCTATTTATAGCAAACAACTGATGACCAAAGGTCAGCTCCCTGCGGCCTCCAAGGAGGTGCGGGCAAGATGTCGTATTCCGCGGGGGGAATACGACAGGTATGGTGTAGTCCCGTCGGTCACGGAGGATGAACGATGGTTACTCGGCGTCCAGAGTGCCGTGGCGGGTGGCCCCGGTCAGGCACTAGTGGACAAGTCTCAGGTACACCAGGAAGAAGTCCTGTCCCTATGCGATGAGGGGGTGAGGGCAGCGATGAGCGCTGTCAACCATTCTTATCGTCTCCTTCAGTCGGTGTGGGCTGAAGCGGGGGCAGGCCACCCTGTGCCACCTGTGACGCTTTCATGTGTCAATGACGGCCTGGTGCTGTCGATGGACGCATTGGCAAGGGTGCAAGGGCGAGTGACGAAATCCAGGAGGCAAATGGTCATTGACCATATGCGTCTGGCTACGGCAGTCAGGGAGCATCTTGGGACGCCCCTGACAGGGCCTAGCATCTTCGGTGGCCAAGCGTGGGCCATCTTAGAGGATACCGCCAGTATCGCGCAGAATCGGTTAGCGGTAAACCTACAGCTAGAGCTAGTGCGGCAAGCGCACGCACTAGGGGCTGTGGGGAAACCGCTAACGGGACAGCCTTCAAAGAAGCAGAAGAAGCATAAGGGCAAGGCGAAAGCCAGGCCTGTTGCGACTTCTGCTTCAGCTGGGTTTTCGGAGCCACCGCCGGCGAAGAAGCCCAGGAAGGTTGTAGAGGCGCCTACCCTCCCCAATGTTGCTCCTGACCGCCCTAGAGGGTACAAAAGCTCCCTTGATATCCGCCTGGACCGCGCCTGTGCGACAGGAACAGCGGTGCCAGTTATACCCGTCGTGCCTAGAACGAAATGGTTCTCACTCTCTCTCGTTAAGAAAGGGGGGGGGGGGGCGGACTGCGAGCCGGACAACCCCGTTAGACATCGAGGCGTCTATGGTGGGTGGAAGGCTCATGCGTTTCGTCGAGGCCTGGCGAGGTGTGACGTCAGACAGTCTGGTCCTGGGATGGTTATCCCAGGGTTACATGCCGGAGTGGTGGGACTTTCCACCACAAAATCTGTCTTTGGCACCTGTCTGGACACCCGTACCAAGGGAGCCAGACAAGTTAGAAGCCGTTCAAAAGGAAGTGTCGGGTTTGTTTCTGAAGGGAGCAATAAAACCAGCAAACCGGAACACTCCAGGCTTCTATTCAAACATGTTCCTTGTCCCCAAGAGCACAGGGGGATGGAGACCCATACTCAATCTCAGGCCATTAAATTGGTTTATCCATACGCCTCGGTTCCAGATGGAAACGCCGAGGTCGGTAATGGCGGGATTGAGGAAAGGAATGTGGTGTGTATCGATCGATCTGAAAGATGCATATTTCCACATTCCTATGAATCGGAGTTGGCACAGGTTTCTGGGATTTGCGTTTCAGAATCAAGTATGGGAGTTTACAGTTCTCCGGTTTGGCCTGTCGACAGCTCCGAGGGTTTTCACAAGAGTGGTCCTTGCGGTGACAGCGTTTCTCAGAAAAGAGAACGTGGCGCTACACACCTACATAGACGACTGGCTGCTCAAGGCAGACTCGGCAGCCAGGTTGAACGTGGATACTGCTCTGACTCTGAAGTTACTTTCAGATCTAGGCTGGATAGTCAACGAGGAGAAATCCGAGTTGACGCCCACTCAACATTTCGTTTATTTGGGGATGCGATTCGACCTCGAGGAGGGCAGGGTGTACCCATCAGAGCCCAGAGTGGTGTCTGTTAGCCGTCCTCAAGAGTTTTCGAGTGGGAAACCACATTCAGGCGAGGCGGTTCCTTCAGATGCTGGGCATGATGGTCTCCATGGAGCAGGTTATCCTGTACGCTGCTCTAATGCGAAGGCCTATCCAGTTGTATCTGATGTCTCTGTGGAAACAGGGAACAGAACCCCTGCCAAAACTGGTGCCAGTTTTGGAGCCGATAATATCGCATCTTCTATGGTGGAAACAGCGTCAGAATCTCCTATTAGGGGTTTCGCTGCACCTACCCCACCCCCAGCTGTCCTTCTACACGGATGCATCGCTGGAAGGGTGGGGTGCCTGCCTGGGAGAACACCAGGTCTCGGGCACATGGACTCTCCCGGAGAGTCAGCTGCATATCAATCTGTTTGAAATGATGGCAGTGGAACTGGCGTTGGAAGAGTTCCTTCCGATGATCAGGGGCAAGGTGATATTGATACGGTCGGACAATTCGACAGTAGTATCATATATAAATCGCCAAGGCAGGACCAGGTCGCCCACTCTGTGTATCAGGGTGTGGCACTTGATTCAATGGTGCAGGAATTACTCGGTTGTTTTGAAAGCAGCTCATATTCCTGGCCGATTGAACATTCTGGCGGATGCTTTGTCTCGCAGACAGAGAATCTTGCCAACAGAATGGTCCCTCAACCCTCCGGTTCTGCGACGGATCTTCGAGCATTGGGGCAAACCCAACGTGGACTTGTTCGCCACAAAGGAAAATGCTCAAATCATGACATATGTCTCGCCGATTCCAGATCCAAATGCCGTCGATACAGACGCTCTGGCGATACGCTGGAGAGGGATGCATGCTTACGCGTACCCACCCACCATTCTTCTACCGAAGGTATTGGTGAAGGTCAGGGAGGAACCGTGTCTGGTCCTGCTAATAGCGCCATGTTGGCCGAGCAGGGTGTGGTTCACGGATCTTCTAGATCTGCTGGTGGAAAATCCTGTGCAGTTGCCCGAGATTCCGAACATAATCTCCCAGGCCAAGGGACGCTTCCTACACGAGCATCCCGAAATGTTCAAATTGACTGCGTGGATGTTATCAAACAACGTTCCACGTCGGAAGGCTTTTCTCGACAGGCTGCTGATTTCATCGCGGCTGCGAGAAGGAGGTCAACATTCAAGTCATATAACAACAAGGTTAACAGATTTGCAGACTGGTGTGAAGAAAAGGGTATTGATACCTTTCAATCCACTATTCAGCAAATAGCAGAGTTTCTCTGTGAGCTGTTCTTTTCAGGACTAGCTCCCGTCACAGTTGCTGGATACAAGTCAGCTTTGGCATCAGTTATCCCTTGTCTAGCCAACAGGGATAGTCCAGAGGTGGCCCAGTTAAATGTGATGTTGAAGGGAATGAGCAATCTCCGCCCGAGACAACCGGTAGTCATTCCAGCCTGGAGTCTATCTTTAGTGGTTAATGTACTGGCCAAGCACCCTTTCGAACCTTTGCGTTCGGCTAGTCTAAAGCATTTGACTCTAAAGGCGGTCTTTCTATTGGCAGCTTCCTCAGCTAGAAGGCGCAGTGAGATCCATGCGCTTTCAGCAGAGAGGAACCGATTTATTGTTTCTGGAGAAGGTCTGCGTCTTCTGCCAAGAGCAGAGTTTATGTCAAAGAACCAATCTTTGAGATATCCCGGCAAACCGATCATTATACCGAAGTTAACTAGGTTTGATTGTGATGCCAGTGTCTGGTGCCCGGTCCGTGCTTTGACTAAGTACAAGAAACGGACTGACTCGTTACGGTCGAACGATAGACATCTGTGGATCTGCCATAAAAAGCCTTATGGCGCCGCATCCATGGATACTATCTCTCGTTGGGTGGTCGAATGCATTCAGACTACTCACGAGATGGCGACTGGGCACCAGGTGCAAGGCGTAAGGGCACACGATGTCAGAGGAATAGCCACCTCGACCGCCCTTTACAATGGTGTTCCGTTAGAGGACATCATGGCCATTGCACAATGGCACTGTGAGTCCTCATTCACGGATTACTATATGAGGGATGTGTCAGACTCAGCCAATCCACTCGCTTTAGCTGTTTTGAAACGATAGTTAGTGACCACACTGCTCTTCACCCTTTTTTCACTTTGGTAAGAAAAGAACCTAAAGCAGGTATGGTCAGGCGAGAGGATGTCAACCAGATTGTGTCACCGATGGCCGAACCGGTGAATGGTTGGAGGCGGTACGTCTGAAGTCCAATTATCATAAGGTAATTCAATAAGTGAGAATTTTTTGTATTATGTATATGTATCATGTTCATTCATCTTATATATTCATGCTCATTCCCAGGCTAATACATGGAATATGCAGGGATTAGTTAACCCTCTTGGCATATTTGTGTTTTCAGGCGAGATACATGTTCGTTAGTTCTCTCCCTTTTCTTAGGAGGAAAAAGGGGGGGGGGGGGGGGCTGTGACGCGAATGTGATTCGGTTCCGTGAACTTGACGGTCCTTTTAGGTCTCCGTTAGTCAAGTTTGAAGTCTAAAATCGTTCTCCAAGGGGCAAAATTAGCATTTATGGCTTGCCCCTTCCCACCAGGTTACTGATCAAATCTGGTGTATATCAGAAGTAACAGAATGGTGAGTATTGATCGAAGGAGAATGCAGGAAATGTCAATTTCCCTTTCTCCGAGATCTAACAATACTCACCATTCTGTTACGGACCCAGCCTCCCAGCCCCACGGAGGCAAGCCATAGTTTTCTCTTGTTTGGTGGCTATGAAAACAATATGAGCTCTATGGTAAACGGGTACTCGGCAGTTGGGAGCCGAGTACCCGGTTCCCAGGAGTCGGTAAAGCTTTCTAAGTCTATAATCCTAGAGCCGCTGTCAGGGCCAGCTGTATATCAGAAGTAACAGAATGGTGAGTATTGTTAGATCTCGGAGAAAGGGAAATTGACATTTCCTGCATTCACCCTGGTTTCATGTCGCCTCTTTGTCATTTCAGCATTTTTCTTCCCTTTCGCTATTATTTTTTAAATTTTGGCCTGCCTTTAGTCTTATCCTTTTACTTCAAAGTTTGTTCTTTCCTTACATCCCGGCGTCAGTTTTTCTCGGCTAGTAAATTTACATTTTTTGTTCTTTCCTTCTGCATCAGTAGCTGTCGATCGTCATCTTATCTGTCAGTTTGATAGATTCCTTTCCCTTTTTTCATTTTCCCCTTTAATTCCTTTCATGATATCTTTATCTTTTTGTAGTTTTCTGGGGTTTTTTTCCTAGATCAGAGTTTATTGTGCTGATCCTTGAAGTTCTCTTTATGCATTTTTATTTCATAGCTTTATTTTTTCTATAGGCTTTTCTGTATTATTTACTTCCTTCTTGTCATTCTCAGTAGATGGTTTTCAGTTGTTTTTTCTGTACCTTGGTTTCTATCTTGTGGGGGCTGTTGTGTCAGATCAGGTTGTTATTACACCACAAAAACCTCTATACCATTCAATCACTACTTGCTAAATCAACTACTCTGCATTTAGCCACCAGAATAAGGTTTTTATGCTTGCTTACATACCCCCATATGCCTATTCAATTTCAATATACCCTCAACCAGGCTACTGGTAGGGTACACCCCCAGCATATGCCATGATAGAGACTGGCACTGGTCTGTAGTCATTCCTTGGTGACACCTGTCACTAAGCATGTCCGCGCATGCGGAATGGAGCCAAAATAGGAAACATATTCATGTTTCAAATATTCTGCAAGCAGTACAGTCTGCCAATATTCCAGCTTAAGTTTTGTATACTTTGTGCTGTGTTCAGCTTACCGGTACATTTTTTAGAGTTCTTATATTCAGGATTATGCCTGACATGAAGTCCATCCTCCTTAAGTTATGTTTATTGAGTATTTCGTGGTGTTATTACTCTTTTATGATTGTGTTACTGGTTTTCGTGGTAGTAAACCATTTTCCTTGTAGTCAATCATGCCTAAAATCATCATCATCATTTGAAATCTCTCAATTACTTATCCATTATATTCACTTATATCTACATGTTTTAAAACCATGGCTATCAGGATTTCAACAGCCATTCGCACGGACAGGAAGAGTCATCCGAGTCGGACGATAACCAGAATGTTAGCGGGCATGCCTGCAAATAGGGGAAACCGACTTCCCTCACGTCCGGAGTAGAGGTTCGGTCCCCGAAACTGAAACCCAAAGACTCTACGGAAAAGCCCATAAAGGTGGTTTCGTGTAAGTCACCAGGCAAAACCCACCTAAGCCTTGAGGAGGGGCATTACTCTCAAGCAGTGGTGTCGGCGACATAAGACCCTGATTCAGCAACCTATGCCAAAGTTCAATTTTCCATGATTCTGATAGCCAGAATAGTCAAGAGATCACCTGTTCCTTTCTTAGTAAAAAAAAAAAAGCTTCCGGTTTGACACGCACTTCTGGTAGGTGCTTGGCAGATTCGGGTCGGCAAGACCCTGGGCTACTTCCGGTTTCCATTTCCGGGCCTTCCTCTTCCGGTTTGCGTATTTCCGGTTCCTATTCTACTTCTGTTTTTTTACGGTACATCCGGGTCTGTAGGATCCTGTTCAATTTCCGGTTGTCTACTTCCGGTTTGCGCATTTCCATTTCCTATTCTACTTCTGGTTCACATATTTTCGGTTCAAAAATTTTTCCACTTCCGGATTTCGTACATCCGGGGATAGGATCATTTCTGGTTTTCACGGATCTGTCTGGTATTCCAGGATTAACTTCCGGTCCGGTCTTCCTGTTTTGGATTTCCGGTGCAGGTTTGTTCTTCAGGTCCGGTTTACATGTTCACTTTCCTAGGATCTAGTCATCATCTTGCCTAAGAGTTAGTCTTATTTCCATAATTGTTTTTGAAAATCGGAATGTTTAATGGCTGAAAATCTTCATACCGAGACATTGCCAGTCTTGAAGACTCTCTTGAAATTATATAGATATTCAGCATTTATTCTTTTATCAGTGACAATATTTCAATGTATTTAAAGACTTCCGACTGGTTGCCATATGGGTATTTTGTTGCCGCTTATTTCATATGCGCATATCATCGCTTAATTTCGAATGGTCATTATATATTACCCGGTATATGGTCAGCTTTTATGCACCACCTTCCCATCAATGCTGTAGGCCAAGGCACCCTTATCGCACTACCCAAGCCCAAGAAGCCACCTGGCCCATCAACCAATCTGCAGCCCATTGTGCTCCTCAACAGTATACGGAAAATCTTATCCAATGTTACTCTATGCCGATGACTTCACTGGATCATGTCAAAGTGGCTTCAAACGTGGACGCAGCTGCGCAGACATTGTATGTGCTCAACATATGCTTGTGTCGGTAGTCATGTCCAAACACTGCGACTTCCACAAAAGGGGCATTGACTTGTCACTAGCCTTCGACACAATTAAACGCTCAAAGATCCTAGATGTACTATGCCAGGCCAGTTGCAATGAAGATGAGCTATGACTAGTGAGACTACTGCTTGCAGACACCAAGCTGAGAGTACGAGTCAAGTCACTGAAGTCTATAGAGTTTGAGACATCAATCGGCTTCCCACAGGGAGATGCTTTATCTCCACTGCTTTTCACCTGCTACCTTGCTGCCACATCTGTACGGGAAAGTTCCACAAGACCAAACCCCCCCAGTGTCAATACTGTGTATGCCACTAGAGATGGAATATGCCAACGATATGGACTTCATAGACGAGGAAAAGAAACCACTTGACGAACTTCTCCCAATAGCTGCAAGCCCTCCCCCCCCCCCACCCACCCCGGGCTGGGCCCAGGGGGTCAAAGGGGCAAACGTGGCCAGTAATTATCAATTGTAATGCAACTACTCCTAGACCATTTCAGATAGAAACTTGTAAGTTTAGGGATGATTGCACATATGGACACGGATGTGCATGACACTTTTGGAATTTTGGCATGATCGCAGGGGCCTGGGGGTGGGTAATGTGGGGTAAAAAATTAAATTTTTCCAAAGGTTGTCATGTCACATATCATTTTCAAGCCAATGAGGAGTAGACTACATTAAAAGGAATTATTTTGATCTTGGGTCACAAACTGAGGGTAGGGAGCAAGATCAAAAGGTCAAAGGTGGGCACCTATCTATTGTGATGCAACTCCTAGACCACTTCACATAGAAACTTGAAACTTTGTGGATGATTGCACATATGGCCGTGGGGTGGGGGGGGGGGCGGGGTGTGTGTGTGAAATGTGGGGTAAAAAATAAAGTTTTTCCAAAGCTTGTCATGTTGCATATCATTTTCAAGCCAATGATGAGTAGACTACAGTACAGTGAATTAGGTGGATCTGGGGGGGGTCAAACTGAGGGTGGGGGTGTCAAAGGTGGGCACCAATCAATATAATGCAACTCCTTCTAGACCATTTCACATAGAAACTTGAAACTTTCGATATGATTACACATATGACGAGGGATGTGCATGGCACTTGAAATTTGGTTATGACCCCCATGGGGTGGGGACTGTGGGTAAAAAATTTAATTTATTCAAAGGTGGTCATGTCACATCATTTTCAACCCAATGATGAGTAGACTACATACAGTACAAGGAATTATTTTGATCTTTGGTCAAACTGAGGGTAGGGGGTGGGGTCAAAAGTGGGCACCAAACAATTGTAACACAACTCCTAGACCATTTCACATCCAAATATGTATGATGCTGATTGTTTTTGAAAATGTTTCTTATTTTTTCAGACTATGAACTTTGCTTATGTTTCGACCATTTGCCTTTCGGTTAGCCCCAGGGTGCCAGTTGTCATTACAATGACTTCAGGTTACTCCTGGGCAGTTGATTGTCAAATTTCAAAATGAGACTGTATCCTGTGGTCCATCATATCCTGTGATGTACAATTAATATACAGTACAGGTAAGCTATTTGCTATCTTCTGATAGCTCATGTGGAATTTTGGGATGACCCCAGGGGTATAGCCCTGGGGGTGGGAAATGTGGGGTAAAAAATTAAATCTTTCCAAAGGTGGTTATGTCACATATCATTTTGAAAGCAGTGATGAGTAGATTGCAGTACAAGGAATTATTTTGATCTTGGGTCAAACTGAGGATAAGGGGTGGGTATAAAAGTGTGCACCAATCGATTGTAACGCAACTCCTCCTAGACCATTTCACATAGAAACCTGAAACATTCGGTATGATTACACATATGGCCAGGGATGTGCATGACACATTGGAATTTTGATATCACCCCCAGGGGTGGGGGCAATGGTGGGCAGAAAATAAATTTTTCCAAATGTGGACATGTCACATCATTTTGAAGCTTGTAGTTAGTAGACTACAGTACAACAAATTATTTTGTTCTGAGGGCAGTGACCAGGGGTCAAATGGGAAATCTAATTCTATATATGTACATGGCTTGGACATTATTCTTTCGCTGAATATTTAGTCCTGGGCAGACCAGGTCCTGCGGCAGCCGGATCCTGTGGTAGCTTAAAAATGTGAGATATTGGTATCTTCTGATACATATTATTTCACAGTTTCGGACTTTGAACTTTTTTCATGTTTTTTTGGGGATAGTTTTTTACGGACCACTGATTTTCAACAATGACCCACCAGATATCAAAACAATTTTACAGCAGAGTTATATACTATGCAGTGGTACTATCTGCATCATTACTAGTTTGAGGATCAGACTATTAACAGTTTGGGAAAATTGTCCGTGTTTGGTTCGTTACACTGGTTTGTTGGTGCCTTACTGAATATGTGTATTCCGAACCAATCCAAGTTTGCTTTGGCAATCCACACTATCCATGCCTTTACAGGCGAGACATTGTATGCTTCAGCATTCTTGTTTACAAAAGCAACTTCTCATGACCCGCTGAAGGGATCGGGCCACAATTTGGTAAATATGACAAAGGACTGAGGCCATTCAGGTGTGTTTAAGGGAAGGTAGTATGTTGGCTATCATATTATTGTTTTTACCTCGGCTTTACGAAGTAAAACGAGCTATTGTGATACCCTGCACATTGTCCGGTGGTGGTGGCGTCACCGTCGTTCAGTTTGCGTTTAGTTCAACTTTTCTGTTTATATCTCATGTTTGGTTTAGAATCATACTGGACCCAAACTTGGGCACATGCTTCCCGATAATGACACAAGATCACACAATGAGCTTGGGGTAAAAAGGTCAAAGGTCAAGATCACTGTGACCTTGGTAAAACCTAGTTTTTTCAACTTTAACATTTTCCGTTTAGCTCAACTTTTCCAGATGGTTATATCTCATAGTTGGTTAATCATACTGGACCCAAACTAGGGAACATGCCTCCTTATAATGAGCCAAGATCACACGATAATGTTGGCATCACAAGGTCAACATTCAAGGTCACTGATACGCATGGAGACCGTCTGTCATCCATCAACTTTTGTTTAAAAACGCTACTCCTAATTAACCGGGCCCTATGTGGATGTGTTTAGGCTTCAGAACGTGCATAGAGAATTTTGGTCGGTCAAGTTTTTTGGTGAAAAAATTACCATAAATTTTCAAAACGCTACTCGTCATTAACCGCTTGACCGATTTCAACCCTAGTTTGCTGGACATACCCTATCATGGTAGGCTCCAGAACATCTATTCAGAATTTTAATGGGTCAATTTTTTGCTCAAAATTATAAGTTTTATGAAAAATGTACCGGGCATTGTCAAAATGCATCTCCTCCATAACCGCTTGGTCGATTTTATCCAAAATTGGCTGGAATGATTCTATAGTGCTAGGGATCTAGAAGTTCTATTACAAATTTTGGTTGGTCGATTTTTTTGTGCCCATTTGGATTTGGGTGCAATGATCCTATGGCGGCTTGCATCAACATATCAAACAAGAATTTTGACTGCTCAGTTTCTTTTGTGGCCATCTTGAATTTTTCGAAAATTATCCATCATATCTACCAGTATTTAAATGCAAATGGTTCAAATGCTAATGGTTCAGGTGACCATTATACACCCTTAGGCCTCTTGTTGATAGGGGAATTTTATAAATGAGAGGTGGTCATCTTAGATTATTTTGTTGCCCGAACTCGATCCTATAGCAAATGAATGGGAGAATTTAAATGTCTTCTCAAGAACCACTTGGCCGATTTCAATAATCTTGTCAAGAAGCGTCTTTATAGCATAGAGATGGTGCAAGATTGTTCAAATGAAGTTGATTGGCCGATTTGACCAGTGTCCATCTAGGATTTTAGCGCCTCCGAAACCACTATAGGAAACGAATGGGAACTGGTTTAAAAGAATTCTTAGTTCGTTCAAACGAAGCTGATTGGTCGATTTGGGTGGTGGCCATCTCAGATTTTGAGCTATTTTTAGAAACAGTTTAAAGATCTCAGAAACTGCTTGGCCGATTGTCTTGAAACTCAAGACACTTAATCTAGGTCAAGGGCTGAATTGACTTTGTTCAAGAGAACATGATTGGTCAATTTGTTTGGTGGCCATCTTGGATGACCTAGTTTTCACTAAAACAGCATCTCCAGAACCGCTGAAGTGATCAGGCTGAAATTTTGTGGCTTTCAATTCAAGTTTATCCAAGGAAGGTTGGTAAGTTTAGCTGTAAACTAGCCAAATTATAGCGTTTGGCGTCCATATTGGATTTTTATATTTGATGGATTTTAATAGTGCAAATTGCTTTATCTAGGTTTATACGCATACTAGTTCCAAATTGTGGACTTTTCGAAGTGTATCTTGGATTTTATGACCTACGAAAACTTAATAGGAAATGAATGGGAACAGGTTTATGACTTCTCAAGAACCACTTGACAGATTTAAATTATATTTGGTATAAGGAAGCATAGAGATCCAAAATTGTTTAAACGATTGAACAATTTTGGTGATGGCCATCCTGGATTTTGCACTATTTTTAGAGCCGCTTGTTAAGAGTATAGGTCAAGAGTTAATCCTATTAGAACCAATAATAAACCATTCAGCCAGCACATTAAGTATTATTATTAGCCAATTTGATGAGACATTCCCTTAAGCAATCTATTGAGCATGTACTCTCAGTACATGTATTTGGCAGCTAAGCGACAAGGCCTTTTGTTTCAGTTCAGATTTTTGTTTAGCTGAACATATTTTCTTGTATATCAGGATTGGTTCACCGTATTGTAACTAAGCTTTGACACAAGATTACATATATCAACTGCATGTAGCACAGTCATATCGAGTTCATGATGTCAACGGGCAAGGTAACTGGGACCTAGGTATCAAACTTTGTCTTAAATTTTTGGTGCAGCTCAAAATATTCTCTTATATCTCAGGATTGATTTACCTTATTTGAATTAAACTTTGTCACATGTTATATCAAACGGATGAAGCACGATGATATTGAGGTCAAAGGTCGTGGTCATTGTAACATTTCTATAAAAGGCGGATTTTAAAGGAGATCACAAAGGAGAATTACATTTCAATAAAAATGGCCAAAAATAGAAACTTAAGAATTAAAAACATTTTGAAAATTTTTCACAAACTCTGATTGTATAAATTTTGGTTAAAGTCATGAATTTTGTCATGCCATAAAATTCACGGTATGACATTGTGTAATGTTTCAACCATGTGGATTCAGATTATGCTACACATGTTTTCAGATTAGAAGAAACTGGTGTCTAATACAGTTACCAAGCAGGACATCAGTTCTGATCCAAGTTCTAGTTTAACAAGCACTTGTGTTCCTCTTGCATCTCACTAATATGGTGGTGTTTGAATGAGCTGTTGTAAGATATAAATCATCAGCAACAAAATATTATTCACACGATGAGGTCACACCACAACAAGCATTCACGTGATGATGTCACTCCCATGATTCTCATGAGTAATTGAAGAAAATGACTCCATGGTTAAATTTACTAGTACTTAAAGTTCTCATGTATTGTTAAAAGATACATATCCTATCTAATTTTAGGACTATTTGTTACTTAAAGGACACTAACTGACTAGAGGACATTTTAGATAGATATTTGTTGCCACCATTATTTCAGACTATTGTCTTTGCTGGTGAGCAATTGTTGGAATAAAACCATTCTCGTAATGCTAATGCTAGTCATTCTTATGCTGGCTTCCAAGGTGAGTGCATAGTATGTTCCTAGAATAGTTCACTACCAGTTCTATGTTTGATATGGTTCAAGTGACAACAAATATATTTATAACAAGTTTACTGCTTTCCGTCAAGTTGTCAAAATAATTAGCTGATAATACAATTGTCACTAGGTAATAATTTGATAACAATTTGGCTGAAAGTCTTCGACGATACAGTTTTCAATCAAATTGTTCTCAAAATAATCAGCAGGTCAGTTAATGTTGCAAGACTTGCTGAAGATATTTCGAGCAACTGGTCTAGAGCTCAGATCCCTTTTTGGAAACACCCTAGAGGCTCTCGTAATTCTGGTGGTCATTATCAGTCTCGTTTTTGACGCTATAGGTTCAGGGGATGTCCTTTTTCATTCTATTCCAGTAGGGTAAGATTTTCAATGCCCCACTATTTCAAGTTTTCCAAACATCCCAGTAGGCAATCTGTTGTCCAGATTCATCAATTATTGGGATCTGATTATTCGAGACCAGTGGGTGCTAGAAACCATTCATCACGGCCATAATCCTTGCTGGAAGGGAAGCCCTCCTCCCCTTTCTTTATCCCCTCGTTGGACTCCTGTTCCATCATGTCCAGAAAAACTCTTAGCTCTGGAAAACGAGATTGTTTCACTCACGTCAAAACATGCGGTGGAGGAGGTTCTGGATTGGCAATGCAATCCAGGATACTTCTCGACCATGTTTCTTGTCCAGAAGAAGACAGGGGTTTGGAGGCCTATCATAAATCTCAAAGCTCTCAATCTTCTCATAGTGAGCCCATCCTTCAAGATGGAGATGGTCCAATCCAATATTCATTCGCTTCAGGTGGGATTGTGGATGATTTCCATCGGCCTCAAAGATGCTTATTTCCATGTTCCCATCCACCCGACCTTTCGCAAGTTCCTTCGGTTCGCGTTCCAGGGCAGTTTGGCAGTTTTGTAGCCTTCCCTTCGGCCTGACCACATCCCCTTATGTATTCACTCGAATACTTTCATCAGTACCCTCTTGCCTTCACCTTCAGGCCATCTCAGTCCACGTCTATATAGACGATTGGCTGTTCAAAGCTCCCGATCCTGCCTCCCTCACTGCAAATGTGTCAGATGCCATCCAGGTTTGCCGTCTCATGGGTTGGATTATCAACACAGAAAAGTGTCTCCTTTTTCCAAGTCAGATTTTTACTCATTTGGGAGTTACTTTCGACCTTTCTCAAGGGAAGTTATTTCCATCACTCCCAAATGTTCAAACACTGATGTCCACCATTCAATCTCAAGGTAGGCCAATTAGTTACATCCAGATCCTTTCTCAGAATTATAGGCCTCATGGTTTCAGTAGCGAAGGTGATTCCTTGGGCTCCTTTGATGAGAAGACCGTTCCAGTTTTATCTCATGGCCCATTGGAATCAGTCTCTAGATTCTCTGGACTCATTGCCAGTTTTGGTTAATCCGTCAATCCCTTCTACTAGGAGTTCCTCTCCATCCTCTAGCTCCTCAAGCTATCTTCTTCACAGATGCTTCTCTGGAAGGATGGGGAGCCATCTGGGAATCCAAAAAGATTTCAGGAACCTGGTCCCTTACAGAATCTTCTCACCACATCAACCTCTTAGAACTGTGGGCTATTTTCCATGCCCTAGTTCATTGGGAATCCATGATTTTAGGGAAGTCTGTCCTCATAAGATCAGACAATTTCACAGTAGTCTCTTTCATCAATCATCAGGGGGGGGAACCAGGTCAGTTTCCCTGTGTCGAGAGACCGTGATAATTCTCCATTGGTGCAGATCTCGCAACATTTCTCTTCGAGCATCTCAAATTCCAGGCAAACTGACTTTTCTAGCCGACAAATTATCTCGCCCTTCAAAGATTCCAGAAACAGAGTGGGAATTGAAAGAGGCTGTAGTCCAATCCGTTTTCCTTCAATTCGGTCGTCCCCATGTAGATCTGTTTGCTACACTCAAGAATAGAAAGATATCCACTTTCATATCTCCTTTCCCGAAATCTCTGGCTCTTGAAGTAGACTCTCTAGCTCAGTCTTGGGACAACATGTTCGCCTACACTTTTCCCCCTATGATTCACATTCCTTTGATTCTCAGAAAGATCAGGAAACATCCCTGCATAGACCTGTTAATAGCCCAAAACAAGATCATGGTTTCCGGATCTCCTGGACCTTCTTGTAGATCTTCCTATTCTTCTTCCTGTCTCTCACGATCTGTTATCCCAGAACAGAGGCAGGATCCTCCACCAGAATCCGGAAATATTTCACATATCAGTCTGGAAACTGTCGAGTTGCCCCAGACTTCGTCAATCTTTTCTGTCAGATCTCAGGAATTATTGGAGAAATCTCTCAGATCCTCCACCAGAAACATCTATACAGCTAGATTTGAATTTTTCAAAAAATGGTGTGCAGACCATTCTATCATGCCCTTTGAGGCCTCTGTAGCTCAGGTCACTGAGTTTCTTGTTTTCCTCTTTGATCAGAGGAAACTTTAAGTTAACACTGTTAGATCCTATCGCTTTGGTCTGAACTCTTTTGTCAAGTGCCTACTTGATCCTTCAGTCCAAATTCAGAAGCATTTTCACGACCTTATTAAAGGTATGGGTAATTCTCGCCCTCTTATGAAACCCCTTCCTTCCTGGAACCTTTCCCTTGTATTACAGGTTCTGGTGGATAAACATTTCGAACCTTTGGGTTCTGTGTACTTGAAACATCTTACACTTAAAGCAGTCTTTCTACTTGCCGTAGCTTCGGCTAGCCGTCATTCTGAAATTCATGCTCTTTCAGCCGAATTAGATAGGTTTAAAGTTACAGGTAATAGCATTATTCTCTATCCCAGGGCTGAATTCTTGTCCAAGACGTAGTCAGTTAAATTCTTGGGTAAACCAATTATAATACATAAACTTTCTTCATTGTCGCCAGATGATTCTGTCTGGTGCCCAGTTAGGGCCCTTAATATGTATAAACTTCGTACAGATTCTAAACGATCGGACAATAGACATCTTTGGGTTACTTATGCAGATGGTGTTAATTGTCATGCCTCTTTAACCACAATCTCTCGTTGTATCGTAGATACGATTAAAATTTGCCATGAATTAGCCTCTCCAGGAGACAATGCCTTACTGGGTGTCAAGGCCCACAATGTTAGGGGCCTTGCTACCTCTTGCGCTCTTTTTCATGGTTCATCATTAGATGATATCATGCAAGTTGCTAATTGGAAGTCAGAGAACACATTTATTAACTTCTATCTTAAGGATTCTGGTCCCTCTTCTTTATTCTATAAAAATATTCATAGAGTAGCTTCTGGGACCATGAGTTGTACTCCTCATTCATCATCCTCCCATACTTCATCATCTTCATTTGCTTAAATCTTCTCTTTAGGGTGAGTGTGGATTCATTAATTTATTAATTAATTCTCATGTGTGTATTTCACTCCTTCATCTCTCTTATCACCACTATTATTCATCTTCTTATTGCATGTTCATTTTCTCTTTCTTACCTTCTGATGCTTATTATTCTTCTTTTTCTCTCTTTGAGATAGTTATGAGGGCACATCTTAGGAATTTCTGTCTATTAGTATCCTTATTTACTCGTTATTATTAACTTTGTGTTATTTTAATATTTTTGCATCAATTTTGCGCAAAAATTTGCTTCCCTCCGGGCTTTGTGCAATGTTGAAATTAGTATTTGAGCAATAGTAATGCAATTAGGTAGGTTGTAATGTAGTAATAACGACCAGACGACCCGGAGGGTCTGGTCTTATGTTTTACTAATTACATATACCTACCTCCTTGCATTACGGCCCATCTCAAGCCTCCCCTCTGTAAACAAAATTTTTTTTGGGGGTGGGGGGGGGGGGGGCTTGAGGCTTTGTTCTTTGGTCATATCTGGTTAGAATAGTTATATTCAGCATAAGATATTCATTATATCTCTCAGCCTTAGAGTATACCTGGATATGTCAGTTTTTGACATATTTGGGTATTTATTAAAGATTTTTCAGTCATATAATATTAAGTATTTAGGTAAATTCTTAAGTTTCAGCTTTAGTTGGATTCAGAGTCAAGTAGTGATAGGATCATCTGCCTCTTGATGAATCTGCACAAAGCTAGATTATATGACTGGATTCGTCAAGGAATGAAGACTTGGTTGCTACAACAAAGTCATGTGATGGCTGTCAGCCAATAAGATTGTCATTATGTCTCATGACGCACTCAATTGCTCTGGGTTATGTATTAACCCTCTTCCTGCCTCATTCTGAGATATAGCATTCAAGCGAATTGCTATGGATCTCATCATAGAGAGTAGAGAGATTCCTGAAGAAGCCTTCAGTCACTCTGTAGCCACAATGCACAGCAAACATTGGCTGTAAAAATTTCATCCTACTACGCTTCCCTTCAGAGAAGGAAAGAGCAATAGTAATGCAAGGAGGTAGGTATATGTAATTAGTAAAACATAAGACCAGACCCTCCGGGTCATCTGGTCGTTACCTCAATGAGTAGGAGCAGCAAAACAACAGTCAGACTCTTGAGGTCAAGGCCATTTATTGTGATCTTGATACAAATTTAGATTGGCATTTAGATTTGCAAATGTCTTGTTGGTATATGATAATATGAAATTATCATTCAACAGTATCTGATAGTGGAATGTGATTATGCAATATAGAGACAAAGAGAGGGATCCATTTCTACCTATGTCCAACCCTTTTCAAGCTAAGCTCCACCAACCTTTTACTTGTATTGGAGTCGATTTGCAACTTTGAAACCTGAATTCCCAGAATTCAAAATTTCAATGTAGGTCCCTAAATGCAGGTACATGTAAGCTTTTGAATACATTGAAACTAATTAGACTGGATGGCTGGACTGTTGCTGCCTATGGCATTACCAGGTCCCAGTCACATTACTTTCAAAACATTCAACAAAATATTTATATTAAATTGTAAATTCATCAAAGACATACAATTCATACACTTTTGTGACAGACTTTGATTTTATGACAGAACTACATCATTTTGATTGCACCAGACTTCACCTAACAGGTGACAAATTTAATTGTGACGCTAGATACCTGAATGACAGATCAGATCTCTCTATTGCTGTCAGAATAGTTCATAATACATATACATATTATGACCTTTAACTAGTTGAGTACAAATCCTCATGATTGTGTAGGTTCGAGTGAATGAAGATTGGCATGACTGAGATGTTTATATGTATTGAAACTTAATTGGCGTAGAGCTCTGTACATATTTGCAAGATATTTCCGTTAGCCATTAAGTGTATCTGAATAATATATTGATATATAATTGACAAGAGTCAATGGAGGAATCCAGTTTTAGCTATGCACCGTCAATCTCTAGCTAACCTCCACCCGTGTTTTGCCCGTGTTGGGATTGATCAATTTCCAGAAAACTATGCAGGCAAGCTGCTGAATATTTTAATACTAATTTGATGTGACAAAGTCAAGTTAGTTTCAAAATATTCAACAGCATGTTTATTACATAGACATAAAATTCATACAACCTGACAAACTATTAAGTGTGTAAGGCAGACTAAATCGAGTCATTCATGATGTAATTGATTATGACATCAGCCTACACGTCACGTAGTTGATAATGATGTCATATTATTGACTGAGAAACTGGAATCCTGAATTTAGACATGGACATTGTAGAAATCTATTAGCAGGATATATACATTGTACATGCATAGTCACTGTTTATATCTAGCCAGAACATCCTAACACGGGAGCGAAAAATGATATATTAAGTAATGGGATATTAGGGGTTAAAAAGGTTAACTGCATGTCCTGTTTCATCTCCTTACTCCAACAAATCTGTGACATGTGATGTCTAATGATTGACTTTCATTGTGCGACTTACATCACAAATTGTGTTGTCAGTTGATTGTGATGTCAATGGACCTTTCCAGTTTATCCATCATGTGAAATCATAATCAACTATGTGACTTGTAGGATGATGTCATAATCAAATTGCAGCATGAATGACTGGATTTAGTCCATCTTAAACGCTTAATACTCCATCATGTCCAACACATACTAATATAAATAACATTCTTTCAAAATTTTGAAACATTTGACTGCGGCGCTGTTGCTTCCATAGTCAAATTAGTTTCAAAATATTCAACAGCTTACATGTATAGTATTCTGGAAATTGATAGTCTTGGAGTTCAGGGATTGATCGATCCCAACACGAGCAAGGTGTGGATGGAGCTTAGCTATGGATGGAAGGGGCATACCTAAAACTGGAACGGTCCATTGGGTGATGAGATTATGTCTGATTGAGAGATCAGATCCATGTATTTATGTTGAGAATTTTGTATATGTTCGTAATTGTGAAGAATTTAACATTACAACCAGACACTACAGTAAAATATTTTGTCTCTGCAGAAAATGGTGAATAACAATCAGGAGTATGTTGAAGCAGATGGATCCATCTCAGAAAAAGCTAATGTACTGACCACTGAAAAGTCAGGTGTCACTACAGACGATCAGCAGCAGCCTTCAGATACAAAATCTCAAGCCGGCCAAAAACGCGGGATTCTGTTTTGGTCCAGATTAGTACTACTAAGTCTGCTATGGCTAGTACTCTGGGCACTGTTTATCGAGTTAGAATTTGGTGCAGTGTACTTTGTGGTTTCCACATCTGTGATTTTGTATTTGACAATGCGACCTGGTTCACGTGACCAGTCAAAGCTCAGTGCATATTCTGTGTTCAATCCTAACTTTGAGCGACTTGATGGTACATTTACAGCAGAACAGTTTGAAAGAGAGCTACGATTTGGTGCTGGCTCTGTACGACCAGATAATAACTCATAGTAGGAAATTTGTAAATACTGGATCCTACTCTGGGATTTAAATCTTTAAACAATAATTGTAGGTAAACTTAAAATTAATCAGTAACATCCCACATAGTTTTCATCATTATTAGCTCACCTGGCCAGAATGGTGACCAAATTGGAGTTTCTGAAAAATCACGGGAAACTGTTTAAAATGCTACTCCTCATTAACTGCTTGAGCAATTTCAACCATACTTGGCTGGAAGGATACTAATTTTAATAAGTCAATGTTTTGGCAGCAATCTCTGATTTTCTGAGTTTTCCGGAACCATTTAAAAACGGTACTCCTTCAATCAATAGCCCGATTTCAACAAAACTTTGGTGGAATGATCCTATGACAGTAGGCTTCAATATATTGATTGGTCAATTTTTTGGTGGTCATCTTGGATTTTCCAAAAATCATCCATTATGTCTATTTAAATGCAAATGGTTTAAATGCCAATGGTCCAGATGAGCGGCACAGGCCCTTGCGCCTCTTGTTACAGTAATTCAAAATAATATTTAAATCATAAAAGAAATAGATTTATAGATACTCTATCAGCCAGAAGATGGATCCATATTTAAATGTGTCCACCCATTTCTAGCTCAGTTCCGTCAACTTTGTTTGCACATTTGAATTGGCTTTAACACTTTCAACCCTGAAATCCTATTCCTCAAGAAGAGTCATTTCTGTTTTTGTTTTTTGTTGTAACTTGCAACTAGTATAAGTTGGTCTAATGGCCAGTTGGTCTGTAAAATATTTTGCAAAAATAAAGCGAACAAAATAAGCTGCCTATGGCACAACTAAAAGCGCATCACACCTGATTCCTTATTTACAAGGATAAACCCAAATAGATATTTTCAGTGTCATATCTTTATTTGGCCAAATAATTCAAATATGTCTTATTCCACCATTGCTCAATGTAATATATACATGCACGTGGTAACTACTGTATGTCAGTAAGCATGGTTTGAAGGAATGCAGGCTATCCAATGTTAGGCTACATAATCTTTCAGGCCCCCACCCTGTTACATATAAAAAGGCAGTGCTATCCATGTTGTCAGAATTACAACAGTCTGTACTGTCCATTTGCCTGTTCTGTAATGTATTTTCTGTGGGAGATGTGGCATTATTAGATAAAGCATGCTCACGCTATCCATTATGCATTTTCCTATCCATCCATGCACCCGACTTCGAGGTCCAGCCTGGTTCTTGCCTCCAGTCACCTTTCCTTTGCCCTCGTTTCCACCCTCACTTGCCCCCTGCCTCCCCCTTTGTATGGGCCTTTCCGTCCCTGCTCTCGTCAGTGTTGTCGGATTGATCCTCCAAAGTGGGATGGTGTAGTGGAAGCGTCACCATCCACTGGCCTTTCAATCCCACGCACATGTTGCGGAGCGAGGGTTAACTATTTTAACCTTTAAAACCTAAATGGCGGGGTTTTGAAAGCTTGTCTGGGGAGAGAAAGAAAACATGTTAAGCGGGTAGGCTTCCTTTAAGGTTTCCTAGTTTGAAAGGGTTATTTTTCTGAATTCTTGCCACTTAATGAAGGTCGGGTGGAGGAGACTCGAAGCATGTGTGGTGTTTCAGGAATGAATTGGCCAATGCGCGCACATATATTATATGTGTACATTTAAATATAATATCTATCTAGCTTCACTGTGGTAGGGTTTTGGGAATGGTAGGTCTTTGAGAGGGGTATCTACTGACGGATGCACAAGTTCATACGTTTGAGTGTGAATACTTAAGCGCTGGTTAAATGTAAACGCATTCCCCATACTAACCCAGTGGATGAAAGATTGAACATTCTTATGACAAACAATACCATCTTGTCAACATAAAATCTTTTGTTTCAAGTATCAAAATGGAAGATTTCTTCAACGGCAGACAATAAAGTAAGTATTTTTACTTATATTACTTTTTACTTCTGTAGTCACTGACTCAGTTATTGTTTCGGTCATTTTAATCAGTAATTTAAAAATATTTAAGTCATCTTTCAGTTCATAAATGGTTATTTTTTAAATGTTAAGAGTTATAATATACATATTATTTCAAAAAATGTTCCCGATCCCAGGATGATTCATGATAAGGAAAATTACTTACCTCTACAGAATGGAGAAATTGTTTGAGTGTACCTTTTTGTGACCATCTCGGTCACTTCTTCAGTGCACGCACACACACACGCACGCACACATATATATATATATATATCAAAAGGATCAATAGTGATATATATATATATATATATATATATATATATATATATATATATATATATAATACAGCGTTCAATTATATATGTGAACTTTTAAAGGTAGGTTGCCCACAAGTAATTGAAGTTTATAATGCTGATTACCTCACTATATACACTAAGTCCCTACAAGTGGCCGGATAGGCCATGGGATAAAAACTCCAGCAGGAAAGTTGTGCAGTTAAATTGGGATCCTTAGTGCCAGTCAAGCATGCCATGTATGTGTGCGAGTTGTTATCGTACCAGTTAAAGGAAAGGATCAGGGAACTAACATATGCTCTTGAATGATAGCTTTATATAATAATCAACCCATAGTTCCCCCTCCCTATCCCCCCAAAAAAGCCACAAAGAAATCAGAATAATTAGAAAAAAAGCAGCTAAATACCATTTATGTCACTCTGGCGTGAACCAATCAGTGATGCTGCTGAACCTATGCACTCTGGTGTATGCCGAGCAAATAAATAATAGCCGGTCATATAAGGTCAGTTATGTTCGCGTTAAGCTGATTAGCCACTACATCCTACAGGTAAAATACTGTCTAATTTTAAAACAATTTGTCTGAAAGCCATTGTTTCTACAGGCAGGGTATACATTCGGTCACACCAATTTCAAAATATTCAGTAGGCATCATATTGCGAGCTTGGAAACCTGCAGTGTATTTTGAAATCATTTTGCCCGAAACCTGTTGCTTCCATAAGAAAAAGTGACTTTCAAATATAACATTTTCAAAAGGATCAATAGTGAATTGGAAGTAGTGAGTTAATCACTCTACATTGACACCTATAGAGAATACTATTCATACCACTTACAAAACTATATTTAGGTGTGCTTTCGTTATATTCAGGTAGACCTATGCAGTATACCTGCGCACAGTTGACACACAGCGGAGTGGGAAGCACCAGAAAAGTCAGTAATCGGCTCCAAGTTAAGAGCTGAACCAAGTTTGTTCAAGGGAACTTGATTGGCCAAATGGTTAGGCGGCTGTCTTGGATGGCCTGGTTTTCATGAAACCGACTTTGTCTCCAGAGCTGTTGAACGGATTGGGCCGAAATTTGGGAGATATGATATTGATCACTAAAGGCCATAAAAGTTTGTTCAATGGAAGTTGATACATAAAGAAACATGGCCTCTGTTTTCTTGTTACAAGTCTGTTCAACTCATTAGAGTTCTGCTTATTGTTAATGACCATTCTAGTTGAAATGCCTATGGTCCAGTTGAGCGATACAGGCCCCTAGGGCCTCTTGTATTGACGAGGCAAGCTTCATGATTGCATTGAAACCTCATTACTGGTTCTAAAATATTACATAATATTGTGCTTTAATGTTATTAACGGAATGGTCATTTTGATTTCAGTTTTGCCAGCAACGTTCATGGAATGGGCTATGTGATTTCTAGTTCAGCATGCTTCTGTGTTTTACATGATAAGACATAACACATACAAACATTCATGTTGCTGCATGTAACAAGGATTATAAAATAGAAAGTATTTCTGTGTCAACTGTATTGTCATGTAATCTCTTTCCAAGGCAAACCTCACTTATGCTCTGTGTGTAGTAAGATATGTTAGTCAAAGTAATTTAGTGCTTCAGGTAAAGTTCCATAAAATGGAGCAACCTGATTCCTGTTCTATGTGTAAGAATGTATTTAGATGTCAAGATTCTTTACTGGTTCATATTATATCCTATTCTAACTGTACATTAACTGTTAAAAGACTTTGACCAATTACGAATAAATACTGTGATGATATAAAAGACTCTGATAATTTCGACTAGTAAAGACTCTGATAATTTCGACAATAACGAACTCTGATTATCTACTGATAACTTCAATAATATACTTTAACAAGTATAACCTACACTAGCTAACGCAGCATCAATGATGATAGCTACGGAACCCTGATGTTGGATTGATTAATTCTACAATAGGCAAAGTGCCTTATTTATTCATTTCGGTGTACCCGAAGTTCTATACATATTACGATATATAGATATATACATATCGTAATACATACTCTTTGTTTCGGTGATTCTTCTAGGGAGGTTATAAGCACAGCTTGATGGGTCTGGATAATTAGTCCGCCAATCAACGTCTGCTTATTCCCTCCTAGAAGCTTCTACCTATTCCTGTTGGTCGTCCTGACCAATCCATGATCACCTATATTTCGATTCTTTCTCTGAAACGTGTTCTTCCTAATTCTTTGCCACCGAGTCTGATCGACGCTCATTGATCATGACGTCATCCTTACCAATCAAACTCTGGGCTTCTCTTCTATGGAGCTACTGCTACACATAGTCAAAGCGGTGTTGGCTGGTTCTGATTTGATGGGATCTGTCAGCTAACTAACAACATTGTGGAATGTGTTGTTGTAGCATGCCTTTCTATGATTGACATATAGTTGATATACAAATTTCGATTGTGTTATTAATTCCTACAGGACTCTACAATGTCTCTGTCCTGTCTATTGCCTATAGTGAATAAGCCTGTAGGATACGAGAGTTAATAGGCACATGAGCTGTATGATCTCATTGCCAGCTGGTGTTGTTGTACTCTCGTAAGAGAGTCGGAATGGCTACCGTCATCAACTATATTCAGTCTGTCACGTACATTCCCCTCGATTCTTATCACTCGATTATTTCCTAAACTACTGGCCAAAACGACTGCTGAATATTATAAAAGTGTGTGCCGATCCCACAGCAACAACTTTCATCTCAACTATTGGCAGATACACATCAACCCAGAACCGGAGGTCCTATTCCATTTAATTCAACTTTTAACTTTAATAATGAATACATCATCCGACATCCTTATTCAGTTTCGATTCAGTTTCGTCGAAACTACATCAGCAGCACTGGTTGATGTCAACCAGTACGTCGTAATACACATCTAAATAATAACGTACATAGTGACTCGGTCCATTAGCTCACCTGGTAGTATCAAATATGAATTTCATTTAGGACTTACTCGTAAATATAAGATATCCGGCGGGGTCATGACTTCCCACAAGACAGTCCCATATCTACAATATGAAACTCCATACAAGGGAGAAACCTTACTCATGCTCTGTGTGTAAACTCCATACAGGGGAGAAACCTTTCTCCTGCTCTGTTTGTAATAAGGCATTTAGACAGCGAAAGTGTTTAGTGATTCACATGAGGACTCATACCTGGGAGAAACCTTACTCATGCTCTGAGGTGTAATAAGACGCAGTGAAATAGTTTAGTGAGTTACAGGAGGACTCATGCCGGGGGAAAACCTTACGCTTGCTGTGTGTAGTAAGACATTTACAACTCAAGGCATCAACACCATTCATTTAAAATAATTTTAAAATATTCACCAGCTTATGAGCCTGAAATTTATTATGAATACTGTTACTGAAACGTTATAAAATATGTCTTAAAATGTTCTTTTATTCAATGAATAAAGTCTTTAATAGTCAATGTTATTAGCAAACTATGGTTATCGGGAAGGGTACTATGATGTAACCATCAAATTTCAGCATCCTGCTGGAATGGCTAAAATAAGTGTAAACGTTTAATAAATGAATGTTTAAATATTTACTTCATCCATTCCGAATGCACACCCCTAGTTGCTAAATAAATTTATGTGCAGAAAATCTATCAATATTGCAAATGTGTATTCATAGAGCGCATTGGAGTAGCACGCTTGAATGGGTTTCAAATGTATTTCTCAGTCATTCATTGCAAGTTAATTATAAAATTAATATCGCTTATTGTCCAGTGGATATATCATTCAATATCCTGCTAACCAGGAGCGAACAAGTCGGTCATAATGAATTAATTATAAATCGGTAAAGCACACACTTGGGTGAGATATGCATGGTCAATGGTCTGGCTGAAAGTGGAAAAAACTTAATGTATCTTGCTTAACATGGCCAGGTCTTGTGATCATTGCGTACCGGTGAATATGTCAGTCATTGATGTCACATGTATTATTAGTCTGGGTGGCATATCTCACCATATTTGGTAATATTGATATGATATTGTGGGTCATACTAAATATTACGTCATGATTCACAAGTACACTGAGCGCACTTGATGAGCTCTGTATAAACGAGCCGAGCAAAGAAAACAGCAATTTGAAACGGCTCTTGTAATAGGAACATGTCACCTGGATGTAGGTTGAAAAGTGTAGAAAATGTATGTGTGAAATCGTGAGAAGAAAAGTAATTATCTTGTGAAATCAACGTAAGCTGTAGCGATCAAGTTAAACCCTTGTAGACTAGGGAACGTATTTAGTGTACGATTAACATATTCTTTCAAGCTTTCATATTTAATAGTCGAATAATACTTAAAAGGTTGTGATATACTATTAGTCTGTTGAGATACATCAATGGCAAGACGTGATGATGTTTTCGGAAGAAACGTTTGTCTGAAATTGAGGTAGCTGACACGAACCCCTCATCGCCGATTGTCAGATATAGCAGGCCCAAGGAACTCAAAGAAATGTATTCGATTTAACATTTTTATATATGGAATAGGCAAGCCTCGAGTTCTATTTATCTAGTTAAAGTTTTCGCGTTATCGCAGTAACTTTTGGCCCAGAAATTTTGCCAGATGAATATTTCCATTAACCCATGATTGAAGTTCTGTTATCCTTGTGTGAAGGTGAATTTGTTGCTTCCGTAGCTAGAAATGAGGACACAAATTCATAATGTGTTACGTGGGACATATATGAAATTTATTTATGTCCAGAATGGAAACCAATCACCATGTGCCCATCTTAAACATAATTAACAATTTAGCCCTTATAAACCCATTGTACTAACATACGTCCACTCATGTAGCTACGCTGTTCGAGGCCGTACTTGCAGACCTGTGATTTCTCGCTACGTTACATTACGCTAATAGGTTGGAGGTAGCCAATCAGATTTCTGCCTACTTCACGCGATAGTTGAAAGCTGGCCTGGTGACCTAATTTACAATCACAAAAACAACGGCGATTGTGACGCTGTTGATCTGGAAAGAGCCATTTGCAAAAGTTTGCAATAGTTTTGCTCTAAACAAGTTATCTGAGGAACAGAAAATGTGTAGATTGGTTTTCGGTAACAAAAACCACTAGTTTGGTTTACGCACATGTGTAAATTTGTCTATTTCCTGATTTCTTATCGAGCAATCTCATTGGCGCAAGTTGACTGACCCCAGTTCATTAATATGTATGAAGCTTCATGAACTTAGCACAAACATCAAAGGCGTGCAACGTAGTGGGAGGGTGAGGATCGTGCAATAGGACGATGTTATAAACCAGAAATGACAAATTCTATGTGATATTAAAAATGTTTTGTTTAATCTTTTGAAAATAATTTGGCCCGGAGCAGTTACTGCTGCAGTCAAATTAGTTTCAAAATGTACAAGCGCTTATCTGTTTAGTTGTTTGTATTTGAGATACTGAAATTTATTACACCACAAAAACATCCATTACCATTCAATCACTACTTGCTAAATCAATTATCTGCATTTAGCTACCAGAATAAGATTTTTATGCTTTCTTACTTTCCTCCCCATGCCTATTCCTATTAAAATATACCCTCTACTGGTTGAGTACACCTCCTGATATAGACTGGCACCAGTCTGTACTCACTCGCTGATGACGCCTGCCACTAAGCACGCCTGCGCATTGGAGCCCAAATAGGAAACGGATTCACTTTTCAATTATTCTGCAAGCTGAACAACTGCAAAATATTCCAGCTAAGATTTTTATAGCTTTGCGCTGTGCCAGCTTACTGTTTATAGGAGTTCATCATTACAAGGATGCTTAATATGAAGTCTATCCTCCCTAAGTTATATTTATGGAGTATTTCGTGGTTTTTATTGGTTTTTATACTCTGTACTAAAAAGTTGCCGGTTTTCATGATGTATCTCGTTTTCGTGGGTACCCTTAATATGCCTAAGTCATCTTCATCTTTTAAAATCCCTCTTCTACTCAGGACCCTTTAAGTCACTTATTACAGTTTAGTGCATAAGTAGGAAATTGTTTTAATCCCTTAGAAAGTTTGTTACTTGTCTTTAGGGATTTTTGAGATTTGAATTCGAAGTTTCCTGCCCTTTCTATAGCATGCGTTTTTGTTTTTTATCAGACTATTTTAATGAAGTTCATTTAAGTTCTTTCGAAGCTGTATGCGTCATTATCAATTTTATTTCATTTTTAGGAGCCTGTTAAATCGGTCGAAGAAGTAAAGTGTACGACCTTCAAGTGTGATCGTGTTCACTCTGCGGAGTTCGGAGGCCATGTCTGTCGTAAGTGCACTACATGTACCCCCACAATGATGTGCGGGTTATGCAAGGGTTGGTCTTCATCTGTATCAAAAGATTTTTCGGCTATGTCTGTGCTGCCCTCTGAGTGCTCCCTCCCCTGTTGCTTCTAAGGCAAAAGCTGTCTTCTGCTAAAACTTCTGTTTCTTAACCTTCAGAAACGGAGGGGGGGCCTCTTCGTCTAATTCCGACAATTCTTTTTGCTAGGTTTGAGTCTTTTGCGACCGTCCTGACGAAATCACTAGATGAGCGCATATCGTCTGCCATCCGCGCGGCTAGGGATAATTTTTCCGAATTGGACGATGACCAGAAGCCCACTTCCCTCACGTCTAGACTGGAGATTCGGTCACCAAAACAGAAAATTAGAGACTCTAGGAAGAGGCTCTCGAAGGTGAACTCGAGTAGGTCACCGGGGCAAATCCACATGAGTCTTGAGGGGGACAGGCACTACCCTCAAGCAGTGGTGGCAGCGGCTGAAGCCCCCGACCTCAACACCTATGCTACCGTCAAGTTTTCGGTGATTCCAGTTGCTAGAAATGTTCATAGATCGCCGGAGTCTAGTTCTTCACAGACAGGAATTTCAGTAACTTCCGGGGTAGCAAACACTTCCGGTTTGTGCATAGTAGATTCGGGTCTCCAAGACCTGGGTCTACTTCCGGTTTTGCTTCTTCTGTTTCCAGTTTGACTTCTGGTTTTTCAGGACATCCGGGTCCTCAGGATCCTGTCCATGTGTCAACTTCCGGTATTTGTTCTTCCGGTCCTACCGGACATCCAGGTCCTCAGGACCCAAGTAATATTCTGACTTCCGGTAGGCGTACTCCTTTTTCCGTTTCAGATTCGGGTCTTTACTCTTCCGCTTCCGGTTTGAAGGGTACACTTCCGGGTCTTATAAATCTGGCTAAGCGTCCGGTTTCCATTTCCAGTTTTGTTGATACTCCCGGTATAGTCAATAGTCAGGGTCTGTCAGAACCGGCTAGGGTTTTATCCCAGCGTCAACTTCCGCTTCCGTTTTCCGGCTCTCCATCTAAAATTAGTTGGCGTTTCCAGTCAAGAGCTTCCTGGTCTTTCGGATTCGCTTTTGGTAGATAGTAGTCAGGTGGCTATTGATATTAACTTTGTTAGCTCTGGGTTTTCTCCTTGTCCTATTGAGTCTTCTGACTTATTTTTCTAGTGATCATTTCTTCAGGATTTTGGTTCCTCTCATTCATCCTCTCAAGTTGTTAATGTTCATTCGGCTTCCGGTTCGTTTGCTACTTCCTTTCGTGATGCGGTATTGAGTTCTTCTGGAGTGAGGCTTCCTCATTCTTGTTCTTCTCAGGTTCAAGCTGCCCCTTCTCTTTCGCCGAAAGATTTTTCTTCTAGTCATGTTTCTCCTTCCTCTCTTTTTCAGTCATTCTCTATTCCCCCCCCCCCCCCCCCCCTTCCAGGGTTTTCCTGTATTCCATCTTCTACCAATCCTCTCCTGGGATCTTCTGATCCTGCTCATTCCTCTTCCATTCTTCTTAATCCCTCTCTTCCTCCTCCTCCTTCTTCCTCTTCTTCCTTTGATCATCTTGATCCAATTGTTTCTGTCATTCTCTCCTCGGAGCTTGAGTTTCAAATTGTTGATTCAGGTCAGGACTTCTCATTGTTTTCTGTGGTTAGGGATTCGCCCCTTGATCATTCTTTCGTGTCAGCTCATTTCTCAA
This sequence comes from Chaetoderma sp. LZ-2023a, assembly GCA_034401795.1. NCBI lineage: Eukaryota > Metazoa > Mollusca > Caudofoveata > Chaetodermatida > Chaetodermatidae > Chaetoderma > Chaetoderma sp. LZ-2023a. The sequence continues at coordinate 118,386,420 of CM067373.1, forward strand.
TTCTTTCGAGGTTTTCCGCTAGTGGCCTGAATCATTTTGCCATGTCCTCTGGTCAGGATATTGTCTCTGATCTCATTCCTTCTGATCAATCTTATTCCTTTTCTGATTCTTTACCGGTTTCTTCTCTTCAAGCATCCAGGATGCCTTGCTCTCCTCTTTCCAAGAGAACTGTTGATTCTAATGCCTCTGGTGACTCTTCTCATCATCTTTTTTCTCCATCTCCTAATCCTTCTTCTAATTCTTCAATTCCCAAATCGGTCAGGGCTAGGGATCTGCAGATTTAGTTTGGTCAGGGCCTCTTCGGATGACTGGTCCCTGGCTTACAGGTGGATTGCTTCTACTGTTTCTCTTCCTCTTAAGGACAAGTTTTCTATAGACCCTCCTTCTTTTGGGTCAACTCTTTCATCTTCTGATTCTTCTTCCTTGTCTCCTCAGGTCCTTCCAATTGACAATTTGGTCATTGATATGTTAGATTTCTTTGTGAATGATGTTAATGGTAAGGAAGTTTCTCTTACCTCAAATATGATGCTCCCGTTCAGATCCCAAAAGATGATCACTTGCGAGTCGCCACTACTCAATCTCTCTCTGGTCCTTCCTGGGAAGTTCTTTCCTCTCATGTTGAAGATTCTTCTACGGTTGAGCCCGCGTCTGATCTTGTTAAGTGGGAGTCTGTGAGCAGATCTCAGCTCAAGTCGTCCAATTTTCTTGCGTTGCTCTCAGAAGCTGTTCTCAAGGCTCAAGAGAGAGGTGAGCAGGTCCCTGTTGAGGTTTTTCGTTCTTTGGCCAATATTTCTAGAGGTTCCCTTAACTCCGTTTGCAGATTTCTAAGTTTTATTACTTCTAAGAGAAGGAATAAGAGGCTTGCTGAGGCGAATATCTCCAATCAGCTTAAGAGTAGTCTTATTTCAGCTCCTCCTTTTGGCCAGGATATTTTTGGCCAGTCTTCTGCTAATCTTATTCGGTCTGAGTCTGAACGTTTGAGAGCCTCTAGGGATCTTCAGGTTCAGATTTCTCTTTCTAAACCTTCTATGAAGAGATTTTTCCGCGGTTAAGAGTCCCAATTCCTCCCCTAGGAGGAAGAGTATCAGACATGATGAATTTGGTGCTTATCCGTAAAGGATAATTAATAATTCTAACATCGTCTTTTAACTTCCAAGATCGATCCGCGGAGGAGGGTTGATTTGATTCTATCTCATCTCACTGTCCTAGATCCCAGTTTAGACAACCCCCTGCTCTTAGAGTGAGGGGGGGGGGGTGGCCAGGCTGATTTATACAGACCTAGTTCAAGGGCTACAGGTAGGTCATCCTACAGAGGTTTTCAATCTAAGAGAGTTTGAGGGTGTGGCCCAGCCCGGGTAGGTACAGCCCTTTCTCCTATTTTAATCTCTCCCCTTCCTTTTCTTGTGCCTTTGGATCCATCGGTCCAGTGCCTTCTACCCAGCTTGCCAGTTGGAGGGTGCCTGTCTCTGTTCTGGGAGACGTGGCTGTCCCTCATTCAGGACTCCTGGCTAGTAAATCAGATTCACTGGGGTTATGCACCTTCTTGGATCCATCATCCTCCTCTCTCTTATCCCTGAGTGGACTCCAGTTACTTCCAATCTGGAGAAGTTGGCAGCCCTGGAGGAGGAGTTGGATTCCATGATTGGCAAGAAGGCCATAGAAGAGGTTCCCCTTTGGAGTGTAGACCCAGGCTACTACTCAACCATTTTCTTAATTCCCAAAAAGACTGGCAGTTGGCGTCCTATCATCAATCTAAAGAAGTTGAACCTCCTTATTTTAACCCTGAAGTTCAAAATGGAGACCAGCTCCCAGATCATCCACAGTCTAGATCCAGGCATGTGGACTTCCTCCATACTTCCATATTCTTATTCATCCATCTTTCCGAAAGTTCATACGGTTCGCTTACAAGGATGGAGTATGGCAGTTCCGAGCCATGCCCTTCGGTCTGACCATGGCCCCTTTTCTCTTCACTCATCTAGTTTCAGCCGTGGCAGGAATTCTGCACCATCATTCTATCCATCTTCATGTTTATATAGACAATTGGTTAATAAAAGCAAATTCTTCCTCAATTCTTTCCAAGGTCATCCCAGAGGTCTGTAGTCTGGCATGCAGACTAGGTTGGACTTAAATCTAGAGAAATCAAGCCTAGTTCCCTCTCAAGTCTTCACGCACCTAGGCATTGCTTTCGATCTGGCTCAGGGCCATTAATTAATGTTAACGATTCAAAAGTTAATGGTCCAGGTGAGCGTCCAGGCCCTTGGGCCTCTTGTAAAAAGAAATTTTACCGGTATGTACCTTATGAATCTGGTGCAAATGCACCAGAGACAAAGAAACAAATTTCTATGCATCTCATGGTATCCTTGATAGAGAGGTTATAGTGTGTAGTAATAAAATTATATTGTTTATTTAATTATACCTAGTGCAATATCTATTTTAACAATTACCCATTTGAATCTAAGGCTATCATATTTTACTTTTTATGATTTTGAGACTATGTTAAAACTAGTGAAGAGTTGACAATAATATGTATTATGTCCAAGTTAATAATTACTGTCAACAATCTGATGGATAATATTACTATTGGTCTGGTGTGCTATTGGATAATGGATATGTACTGTTGAATGCTTCTTTCTGAATTCATATTCAAGATGTTGATTTCTTCTTCAAAGCAGAAATGGGACATAGGTATCATGTTTCCAATGAGGCGACGGACACATTAGCATTAAGTTTTGCATTTAGCAAATCATTTTGCCTGATATTTCAGGCTTGATTATGCCTATCAGAAGTAAACTTGTATTCATGGCAGCCTATGCTGCTAGGAATTTGCATGGAGTCACAACGTCAATGTAACTGGCCTTTGTCCAAAACCTTTTTAACGTTAGTGACAATATCTGATAGATCTAAATAAAATTTGGATTACTCATTCATTTTGTTAATGTAATGGTCTTGATGTATTGTTATTGCATAATTTAAAAAGAAATTGTGCATATTGGTTATTATTTGTTATTTTTTATCTCACCTGGGGTCCTGGACAAGTGAGCTTATGCCATGGCGGCTGACCATTGGTCAGCTATCAGTCAAGTCGCATCTCCTTAACGGTTTGACTGACTTCAACCAAATTTGGCTGAAAGAATCCTATTAGTCTGGACACGATTTCAGAAATTATAACTTATGTAGGAATTTTTGAGTAAAAGTTTTTATAGACTGAAATTTTGTGCTGATTAGCTCACCTGGCCTGAAAGGCCAAGTGAGCTTATGTCGTGGCGACCGTCCGCCGTGTGTCTGTCCATCCATCAATTTTCCTTTAAAACGAGTTCTCAAGAACCGCTGGGACGATTTCAATTATATTTTGCAGGAAGCATCGTTAGGGCATAGGGATCCAAGTTTGTTCAAACGAAGCTAATGGGCCAATTTGGCCGGTGGCCATCTTGGATTTTGGCCGATTTTTAGATAGCTTTAAAAATCTTCTCCGAAACCGCTTGAGGGATTGAAAGAAACCTCATGAAATATGATCCAGGGCAAGAGCTCAACCAAGTTTGTTCAGGGGAACTTGATTGGTCAAATGGTTCGGCGGTCATCTTGGTTGACCTAGTTTTAGCGAAAATGACTTCTCCAAAACCGCTGAAGGCCAAAATTTGGCAGATATGATTAGGGACTAAGGGCCAGTAAGGTTTGTTCAAGAGAAGTTAATCCGTCAAAAAACATGGCCACCGTGGGAAAATCAAAATATAGCATGTTTGGCGGCCATATTGGATTTTTTTTTTATTTGGACTTTGAGGCTGAAATTGTTTTTATATAGGTTTTTGGGTAGTCTGATTTGTAATTTGCAATTTTCGAAACTGTCGGAGAAATGGTTTGGCGGTCATCTTGGATCATTTTCCCCCCAAAAAGCTCCCATACTAAAGCAATGGGAAATTTAAAATGTCTTCTTTTCGAGAACTACTGGGCCGATTTCAATTATATTTGGCAGGAAGCATCCTTAAGGCATAGAGATTCAAGTTTATTCAAACGAACCCAATAAGCCAATTTGGTCGACGCCCATCTTGGTTTTCGGCCAAGTTTTAGAAATGTCTAAAAATCTTCTCCAAAACCGTTTAAGGGATCGATTCAGAACTCACAAAATATGATCTAGGGTAAGAGCTAAAACAAGTTTGTTCAAGGAAACTTGATTGACCAAATGGTTCAGTGGTCATCCAAAAACGACTTCCCCAGAACCGCTGAAGTGATCAGGCCGAAATTAGTGATATATGATTAGGGACTAATTGCCATTAATGTTTGTTCAATAGAAGATAATCTATCAAAAAACATGGCTGCGGTGCGCCAATCAAAATATAGCATGTTTGGCGGCCATTTTGGATTTTTTTATTTGATGGATTTTGAGGCCGAAATTGGTTTTATATAGGTTTTTGGGTATTCTGATATCAAATTTGCAATTTTCAAAACTGTCGGATAAACGGTTTGGGGACCATCTTGGATCATTTTCCCGCCAAATGCTCCCATACTAAAGCAATGGGAAATTTAAAATGTCTTATCAAGAACTACTGGGCCGATTTCAATTATACTTGGCAGGAAGCACCCTTAGGGCATAGAGATTCCATTTTGTTCAAACGAAGCCGATCGGCCAATTTGGCCGGCGACCATCTTGGATTTTGGCTGATTTTTAGAAATGTCTTTAAAAATCTTCTCCAAAACTGTTTGAGGGATCAATTCAGACCTCATGAAATATGAGCTATGAAAAGAGCCGACACAAAAACGACTTCTTCCCCAGAACCGCTGAAGCGATTAGGCTGAAATTTGTGATATATGATTAAAGACCAAGAGCCATTAAAGTTTGTTCAAGGGAAGTTGATCCGTCAAAAAAACTGGCCGCTTTAAAATTCTTATCAATTCAAGACGCATGAAATATCATCTAGGGCAAGAGCTGCACCAAGTATGTTTCAAGGGAACTTGATGGCCATCTTGGATAACCTAATTTTTGCCAAACTGACCCCAGAGCCACTTGGCGGATTGGGCCGAAATTTGGGAGATATGATCAGGCACTAAGTGCCGTTAAAGTTTTTTCAAGGGAAGGCGCCACGTCAGAAACATGGCTGCAGTGGACCAATCAAAATGTAGCGTGTTTGGCGGCCATATTGGACTTGCAAAAATATGTCGACAAACTCATTTAGAAGACTACTCCTAAACCACCCACCAACAATTGTGACAAAAATGCATAATGCTCCAGGTTTTTATACCCCGCCAAAAAATTTAGTGAGGTATTATGTAATGGCGCCATCCGTCCGGGCGGGTGTGCGGGTGGCAGAGTGGTTTCCGGATGATAACACCATTACTGTTTGTCGGATCACATTGAAACTTCATAGGGTGGTTGGACTAGGTCTTGGGAAGAAACCTATCGAAATCGACGATGATCCAAAATCCAAAATGGCCGCCAGCCACTGGCGGGCATCTTGAAAATTGGTTTCCGAATAACTCCGTTACCGTTTGTCGGATCGCATTGAAACTTCATAGGGTTGTTGGACTAGGTCTTGGGAAGAAACCTATCGAAATCGACGATGATCCGAAATCCAAGATGGCCACCAACCACTAGCGGCCATCTTGAAAATTGGTTTCCGAATGATAACTCCGTTACCATGTCGGATCGCATTGAAACTTCATAGGGTTGTTGGACTAGGTCTTGGGAAGAAACATATCGAAATCGACGATGATCCGAAATCCAAGATGGCCACCAACCACTAGTGGCCATCTTGAAAATTGGTTTCCGAATAACTCCGTTACCGTTTGTCGGATCGCATTGAAACTTCATAGGGTTGTTGGACTAGGTCTTGGGAAGAAACCTATCGAAATCGACGATGATCCGAAATCCAAGATGGCCGCCAACCACCAGCGGCCATCTTGAAAATTGGTATCCGGATGATAACTCTGTTACCGTTTATTGGATCGCTTTGAAACTTCATGGAGTGGTTGGAGGAGGTCTGGTGAAGAAACCTATCGAAATCGACGATGATTCTAAATCCAAGATAGCCGCCAGCCACCGGTGGCCATCTTGAAAATTGGTTTCCGGATGATAACTCGGTTACCCTTTATCGGATCGCTTTGAAACTTCATAGAGTGGTTGGACTAGGTCTGGGGAAGAAACCTATTGAAATCGACAATGATCTGAAATCCAAGATAATCGCCAACCACTGGTGGCTATCTTGAAAATTGGTTTCCAGATGATAACTCTGTTATTGTTTATCGAATCGCTACGAAACGATGGTTCGACTACCTCTGTGGAAGAAACCTATCGAAATTGACAATGATCCGAAATCCGTTTATCGGATCGCTTTGAAACTTCATAGAGTGGTTAGACTGGTCTGGGGAAGAAACCTATCGAAATCTATGATGATCTGAAATCCAAGATGGCCACCAGCCACTGGCGACCATCTTGAAAATTGGTTTCCGGATGATAACTCTGTTACCATTTATGGGATCACTTTAACACTTCATACAATGGTTGGACTAGGTCTGGGGAAGACACCTATCGAAATTGACGATGATCCAAACTCAGAGATGGCCGCCAACCACCGGGGGTCATCTTGAACATTGGTCTCCAGATTATAACTCCATTACTGTTTATCGGATGGCTTTGAAACTTCATAGGACGGTTGGACTAGGTCTGGAGAAGAAACCTATCGAAATTGACGATGATCCAAACTCAAAGATGGCCGCCAGCCACGGGCTGCCATCTTGAAAGTTGATTTCTGGATATCTCCGTTACCACTTATCAGATCACTTCATAGGGTCGTTGGAATGTCTGGGGAAGAAACCTATCGAAATCAACACTGATCCGAAATCCAAGATGGCCGCCGGTTAGCGGCGGCCATCTTGAAAATTGGTTTACGGACGATACCTACTTGACCATTTAACGGATCGCTTTGATACTTGATAAGGATGACTGGTCTGAGGAAGAAATAAATGTTTTCTGATAGCTCTCAGTCATTGGTTTGTTATCATGGCGGGGTATTATGCGCCGTTTGCAGAGCTCTTGTTAATATCTAGTTTACCACCAAGTTTTATTATAATTGACATAACAATATGGTCTTTAGTCGGCATTGGTCACCTAATTTGGATTAAAACATGGACGCCCACAAAAATAGTAAACAAGAGGCTCAAAAAAGCATCTGCTTTTGTTTCTACGAGAATTCTTAATACTTACCAGATGTACTATTATGATGTCTATTATCTAGTCTAGCTCAAAATAAAGAATTAAAACTCCGCACTCTCCTGGTCCTGCCCATACTGTGTCCGGGAATTACCATAGCCCCAGGTACCGAGTCAATTCCCAATCACAGTCAGATTCGTCTTATATTTGCCTTGACAAACAGCGAAAGCAGCTCAGCCTCACCTCAGCGGGGCGGCTGAGTAGGGCCATAGTACATCTGGTAAGTATTAAGAATTCTCGTAGAAACAAAAGCGGATGCTTTTTTTATTCTACTTCGAATAATACTTACCAGATGTACTATTATGATAAACTCCGGATTTCAACAGCCAAGAAATACCGGTGGGAGGAGGCGAGGCTCGAACCAGCACTCATCAACCATCCAACAGAGAAGGTTGTGAAGAGACTAGAACCCTGGCATACGCTTGGGTTCTGCCATCTGACTCATAGAGTGCTAAACTTCCATGGTCTAGACCGCGCTCCCCCCCCCCCCCCTCTTTTGTCTGCACAAAATCCAGAGGGCTGTCGAAAAAAGGGGATGCAACACCAACCAGACCCGTGTCAGCCCCAAGTCTCAGCTAGGGCAGTCCAGTAGAGTGCAAAGAAGCTACTACAACTTCTAATTTAGAAAAAATATCAGTATATCGATTAAGTTTTCAAATTGGAATGAGTCTAATTTCTGTTTGAGAGGATAAGTATACTCTTACACCAGACTATTTACCTAAGCAGTCTGGTATTTCGACTAAGTAAATTATTATTTATAGTCACTTAATTAATGTAACCACTCACCATTTTGAGTGCTTGTTCTTTCTTGATCATCCCAGGAGCTTGGCCCAATCTACGGTCGTTCACTGGTCATGTGCATGGCTCTTGCTCAGTGCAGGAGGAAGTAACTTGCGATGTTTGTGAAATAGTGGTCGGATGTGGCTTAACTAAGGTTCGACAAATTGGCGACGGCTACCGGATTAAGTGCACTGGAGATATCGCGAAGGTAGAAATCAGTAAATGACGACTCGGCATGCCATTGTGCTACAGACATCACCTCCTCTAATGAGACACCCTTAAAAAGGGGCAATGAAGCTGCTAATGCTCAGACCTGATGGGCGTTCGCACGATCAATCTGCTTTCCTGTAGCAATTTTGTGCGACATCTGAATAGCATCAACTATCCAACGAGAAATAGTATCTTTCGAGGCGTGCAAATGAGGAGCTTTGAGACATAACCACAGAGATTTCGGGTCATCTCTCCACTCCTCAGTACGTTTTTTATACATTTTCAGACATTTGACAGGACACCAAGCAGAAGAGTTTGGGTCATGTCTAATTAAACTTGGCAAATTGATCGGTTGACCTGGATATTTAAATGACTGATTCTTTGCCAGGAAACAAAAACGTGGAAGTAGTCTTAAACCTTCACCCGTGACGACAAAACGGTCTTGCTCCGCAGATAGCGCATGAATCTCGCCGATGCTGCTGCAACCAAGAAAACTGATTTAATAGTTAACAGTTTAATATCTATAGATCTAATCGGTTCAAAGGGAGCATGTCCTAAAACCTGTAGAACAAGACATAGATTCCATGCTGGGATAGGAATTGGCTGTCTAGGTCACAGATTGCTCATTCCTTTAATAACTTCATTCAAAGTGTCATTCTCCACTCCTTCAATGGCCAGATTGGGAACGACTGAAGCTAATGCAGACTTATATGCTGCTAGGGTTGAAGGTACAAGTTTTTCAATGTCATATAAATGACAGATAAAATCTGTTACGTGTTGAACAGATGCAGACAAGGGATTAATATCTCTTCCCTGACACCATTCTGCAAATTTGTTGATTATATAATTATATGCTTTGGTGGTTGACCCTCTTCTGGCTGAAGCGACAAACTTTGCTGCTTGCTCAGAAAAGCCACCCTCAACTGCACGCTGCTTGACAACATCCATGCAGTCAATTTGAACATTTCCGGTCTGTCGTGAAGACACAGACCCTTGTTCTGAGTGATTAGATCCCTTCAGTCTGGAAGAGGGATTGGATTGCAGACCAGAAGGTCCAGCAGATCCGTAAACCATGATCGGCCTAGCCAATGAGGGGCGATCAGTAGTACTTGGCATACTCCCTCTTATCTTTGCCAGAACTTTTGGGATGAGAATCGTTGGAGGATACACATACGCGTACATTCCTTTCCAACTTATTGCCAGTGCGTCTACTGCCAAGGCTAGCGGGTCCGGGATCGGTGACATGTATGTCACCATCTTTGCGTTTAGTTTCATCGCAAACAGATCCACATTTGGTTTGCCCCAATGTTTGAATAGAACCTCCGCTACTGATTGGTTGAGCTGCCATTCCGTCGGATGACAAACCATCCTTCGACTGAGCGCATCTGCTAGGATGTTCAGTCTTCCTGGAATGTGTGCTGCCCGAAGAATAATATTCCTCTCTTGGCACCACAGCAGAAGGTTCCAAATCATCATGCACAACTCTGGTGACCTCGTCCCGCCTTGGCGGTTCAAATAAGACACCACTGTTGAGTTGTCTATCCTTAAAAGGACAATCTTGTCTCGGATTAAATTCTCTAATTTTCGAAGTGCTAATACCACCACTAATAAATCGAGAACATTGATATGTTTCTGCGCATTGGTCCGATCCCATTTCCCTGACACTGATCGATTGTCCAATACCGCTCCCCAACCCATCGTCAATGCATCTGTAAAGATGGACATCTGTGGTTGAGGAGGATGTAGAGCAACACTTCGCAGGAGATTCTGTTCTGATAACCACCACTGAAGATGGAATATCAATGGTTCTTTTACTGGAATTCTCAGAGATAACGGATCCGTTTTCTGAGACCAGAACGACATTAAATACATCTGAATCGGCCTGCACCTGAGTGCCGCATAAGGAACCACTTTCTCGAGTCACTAGTAAACCCAGTATTCTGAGAAATTGGCGCGCCGTCAGATAGGCTCCTAGAGAAAGCGACTCCAGAACTGCAATCAGGCTCTTGACTCCGCTCTCCGCCGGAAAAGCTACGCCGTCCCCGAGATTGAAAAATAAACAAACTCCTGGGATGGAGTCAATTCTGATTTCGCTAGATTCACAATCCACCCTAGATCCTTTAGTAAGGCTAGGACTACCTGAAGATTGTTGCGCAGATTGACTGGATTCCCCGCCTTCAGCAGCCAGTCGTCTATGTAAGTATGAACAGCTATGTTTCTCCTGCGAAGATAAGAAGTCATGGTGAGGACCACTTTGGTGAAGACCCTCGGTGCTGTAGTCAAGCCGAATGGAAGCGCATTGAATTCCCAAACATTGTCTTGGAGCGCAAAGCGAAGGTATTTCTGAAAAGGAATTGACATTGGAATATGAAAATATGCATCCTTCATATCTATCGACACTGCCCACATGCCTTTCCTCAAACCCGACATCACTGCCGCCACAGTCTCCATCTGAAACTTTGGTGACAGAATAAACTTGTTTAACGGTTTGAGATTGAGAATTGGTCTCCAACTCCGGTGCGTTTTGGAACGAGGAACATCATCGAATAGAAGCCTGGGGATGACTGATTGCGGACTAAGTGAATCGCATTCTTCCGCTAAGACTTTCGATTTCTGAGCAAATGGCCTCGAGACGATCAGATTCCCTTGGAACGGGAGTCCACACTGGAGTCGATGTTAACGGAACTAACGATTGACGGATGAGCCAGTCTGGTTCGTAGCCGTTTCTTAACCATTGACAGACTAAACAATCTTGCACGACCTGTTCTCATTGGTTTGAGAACAGCTGAAGTCTGCCTCCGACGGAAGGAATCTGCACACAATTCGCGATCGATATTGCACGAGACGATATTAATTCGCCTAGGTGAAGATCCTCGACTCCCCTCGTTCCCGGTGATACCGGAGCGGATCCCGCCGGAAACCCATCAGGACCGTCCCCCACGGCCACCCCGTGGTTTCTTGGCAAACAACGGTCCGGAACCGCCACCACGGCTATCCTTACGGTAGCCGCCGCGACCCGAACCACCACCCTTCCTATCCTCCTCATACGGCCTCTTATTAGAGGACTTGTATGAGGAAGAATGACCAGGACCGTGCGAACCGGATGCCCGATGGGTAATACGGCCAGAAGGACGGAAGGGCGATCTTTGGCGCTGCCTCTGCTGCTCCTGTCGGTGCTGCCTGTAGGACTGCTGCGGCCGAGTCCTTTTCATCGACTTCCACGACTACTTCTTGTACCGCGACCATTGATGCGACCTTGGATAAGGCTTGCCGTGCCGAGCTGCCGAACAAGCCTGGAGCTATGAATGGCGCGGAAGACAACGCAGCCCTCATTTCAGGTCCTGGTTCTACAAAATCGAGAACCATTCTCCGTCGCTCAGCCAATGATCTCGTGATCACCCTGGCCAGGCAATCTTGAGATAGGCGCATGGTGTCCCGGAAAATTCCGGGAGCAGCCTCTGGCACTACCCCACCTTCCGCCGCGCAGGTCAGCATACCCTGCAGGACGGTACAGCCGTGCGAAAGCGCCACCATGGCAGCTCTCGCCGCATCCTCAATGAGGGTCAACTCATTGAAAGGATCTTTATTTGTCTGCGAAACTAACGGACGAGAACGTCCCTTAGCTTTGCCAGCCAATGGCCTATTCAGTGCCTCTCTCTCCCCGACGGAAAGCCGTGGGACTCAGGCATACTGATGATACCCTACTCCTAATCCCTTTCGGGGCCTTCAGAAGCGTAAAGTCCGGCTGGACCATACGATACGCCGCCACCTCCAACATGTAAGAGGTCAATGTATCCAAAGGCAGAGCAGGCATAGCAGAAGAGCCACTGGACAGAGCGCTAGCCGCTTGCTCTGACGTCTGCTCCATTGCCGGATCACACTGAGATCCTTGATCCGATACCAACCCGAGACGGCCGGACATCCATTCAAGGACCTGCACCTATTCAGCCTCGGTGAAAAAGGACGACTCATCCAACAAGGGACTGCCATTCTCATCTTCTTTCTCGCCCTTGGACGAGACAGACACCAACGATCCATGCTGAGGACTGTGAACGTGCTTACTAGTGTAAACAACGCCAACAGACCGTGCACTCGCGGCTCCAGTATCCAATGATTCTCCGGACACGGACTCACTGAAATCCATCGGCTCCAGCACGGGAGCCGGGATCACAGCCGCATTACTCACGGTGGCCAACGGAAATCCGATAGAACCCGTAGCCACCGGCGCCGGGATGCCTTCAAACACGACTCCAACAGCAGCACGAGCTGAACAAAATCCAGATGGAAGATGCCCGACGGAACGTCAACATCACCCGAAGGGGGACCGTGGGATGTACCAGGTACAGCCATCGCGGAAAGATCCGGCATGCCGGAATCCTTCATGAGCAAAAGCCTTCCTCCTCTGCCGTCGGCTCTTGAGCCAACGCAACAGGAGGTACAGGTGCAACACCCTCCGCAGCACTGGCCGGACCACCGAAAGGTAGTCCTGCACCAGACTGCATCGACGGGATCGTGGATTGCAGGGACTCAAACATGGCTTTAATCTGGGCTGCCCATATACCCAAAGCTGAGTCCATTTTCTCATTCAGGCGTTCCTCCAAGCCTCTGTTGGATGCCTCGCGATTCTGTCCAGTCGCGCACGCCGATCACGGTCGAACTCTGCCACTAACTCCGACGACTACTTCACACAAACATCGCAAGGACTCCCAACCTTGCACTTCGCGCAAGCTACACAGTGGTGACCAGCAAATCTCTGTTTCATCAACCGATTGCATTTAGTACACGAAGTGTCCAGGTCTTTAGAGCTCTGCGAACACAAAGCAAGAATTAAAATGCTGCACATGGCATAGATGATGAGCAAACGCACAATGACTTGATTGTAATATTAAAATTACTTAGAAACATTAACTTTCTCTTAAATTAATGATAATCAAGACTTAAGGCAGGAGATATTTGAAATTTTTTAGAGTGAAAATTAATAAAAACGGCTTGGTAATTAACTAACCGTTAAAATAACCAAGAAAAATGTACCGATCGGCACAAGTAGAGTGCACAGACACGCCAAGCCGAAAGCAAACATAACTCATGGGCGCCGCCATCTTGGCTAAGAGCGCACCCATCTTGGAAGGAACCGAGTCGCAAGAGAAATTAACCGAGTACCCGCATAATGCTTAAACAGTTAAAGGTACCGAAGCGACTCCAACAATGGCTACCATTTAAAAATAATGTGCCAATTTAAGTAAAATTCAATCATTCATTATGGCACGAATGTATAAATTCTAGATTGATACAACCTGCCCCTGAGATAATTTTCCTTTCTCTTCCATGACGCCAGCAAAGGATAGCTTCAAAAACGCTGAATACTGGTAAAATTGTAGACATTTTAAGAGCTCAAACACATGCGACTTCAGAAGTCAGCAAAATAGATGAATCTGACTGTGATTGGGAATTGACTCGGTACCTGGGGCTATGGTAATTCCCGGACACAGTGCAGAGTTTTAATTGTTTATTTTGAGCTAGACTAGAGAATAGACATTATCATAATAGTACATCTGGTAAGTATTATTTGAAGTAGAAGCCTGCATCGCTCACCTGGAACACTGGCAGTGAGATATCTGTATATCTTTGATATAATTTCAGGGAAACTTGGAAATCCAATATGGCCACCAAAAAAATGACTAAACTTCCCATCTAAGTTTTGGAGAGGTCGTTTTAGCTTGATCTTATGAAGTAAAACGAGCTATTGTGAAACCCTGTACATCATCCGGCGATGGTGGTGTCGTCCAATTTGCGTTTAGCTCAACTTTTCTGTTTATATCTGTTTGGTTAATCATACTGGACCCAAAGTTTGACACATGTTTCCTTATAACACAGCATCACACAATGACATTCAGGTCAAAAGGTAAAGGTCTGTGACCTTGGTAAAAATCCTGTTTTGTCAACGTTAACATTTCTCGTTTAGCTCAACTTTTCTGTTTATATCTCATGTTTGGTTAATCATATTGGACCCAAATATGGACACGTTTCCCAATAACGGCACGGCATCACACAATGACCTGGGGTCAAAAGGTCAAGGTGAGCTTGGTAAAAACCCTGTTTTCAACATTAACATTTTCTGATTAGCGATCACCTTAGCAGTTTAGATCTGGTGTTTGGTTAATCATACTGGACCCAACCTTTTACAGATGCTTCCTTATAATCGCCCGGCATCGCCTTGACCTAGGGGTAAAAAGGTTACGGGTCAAGCTCACCCTGACCGTGGTAAAAACCTAGTTTTTTCCGCCTACCATTTACTGTTTAGCTCAACTTAGCAGTTTATATCTCAACTTTGGTTAATCATAATAGACCCAAACTTGGACACATGCTTCCGTATAATGAGAGGGCATCACATGACCTTGTGGTCAAAAGGTTAAGGTCACAGTGACAATGGTAAAAACTGTGCTTTGTAAATATTAACATTTTTCATTTAGCTCAACTTAGCAGTTCATGTATGATCCTTGTTTAGTATTCTGGAACCAACTTTGGACACATACTTCCTTATAATTAGAGGGCATCATAGTATGATGTTGGGTTAAAAGGGCAGAGGTTAAAGTTATTGTGACATTTGTAAAAAGGGTTTTTTTAACATTAAAATTTTGTGTTTAGCTCAACTTAGCAGTTCATATCTATGTTTTCTTAATCTTCCTGGACCCAAACTTGTACACATACTTCCTTTATACGGAAAGGGCATGACACAATGACCTTTGCGCTAAAAGGTCAAAATTTTTGTTATATTGGTAAATGACTGTTTTTTCAGCATTAACATTTTGCATTTAGCTCAACTTATATTAGTAGTCAGTCATTACTAAGCCAGGAGAGGACGTCATTGCATAAATCTGCTAAGTGTGCTACGAGGTTACCTCAAGAAAGCAGGACTCGGTACACGCAAATCAAGAATGGACCTTAGAAAGCCAAGGATTTCGCCTGATAACAAGACACAGTGGGCAAAAGTGAAGAAGGACTGATTGCAGCTGTAGGCTGTTTCTACTACTACAGCTGCAGAATACAGTAATCATACAATATTAGTTCATAGCTCATGTTTGGTTAATGATACTGGACCCAAACTTAAACGCATGCTTCCTTATAATGAGAGAGCATGACACAATATCCTTTGGGGTAAAAAAGCCAAAGGTCATTGTGGTCTTGGGAAAACCTTTATTCAGCAGTAACTGTGTTTCGCCCAACTTCACTGTTTATATCTCATGTTTGCTTAATCATACTGGAGCCAGAGTTGGACACGTTTCTTTATCACGAGCGGGAATGAGACTTGCTAATAAGAAGCGTTGAGACAATTACTTGGGGTACAAAGCGCAAAGGTCATTGATAAGTGTATTGATAAGCCTTCATATTTATTTTATGTTTGAAGTCAAGCGTCATTGCAGTCGTAAAGGTGAGCGTCATGGTTGCATTGTAACCACATTTCTGGTTGTGAAATTAGGACATCCAAGATGGCCACCGAAGTCGTTGGTCAATCAAATTCCCTCGAACAAACTTTGTCCAGCGGTTGCCCTAGATGATGTTTCATGAGTTTGGAATCAACCTCGCAGGCAATTTCGGAGATTTTTAAACATGTTTCTAAAAATCGGCCAAATCCAATATCGCCACTGGCCAAATTGGCTTCGTTCGAACAAACCTGGATCTCTATGCCCTAAGGATGCTTCCTGCCAAATATAATCGAAATCATCCAAGTGGTTCTTGAGAAAAAAACATAAAAAATTTCCCACTTCTTTAGTATGGGAATTTTTGGCGGGAAAATGATCCAAGATAGTCGCCAAATAGTTTATCTGACAGTTTCAAAAGTGGCAAATTTGAAATCGGCATACCCAAAAACCAATATAAAACCAATTTCGGCTTCAAAATCCATCAAATAAAAACATCCAATATGGCCGCCAAACATACTGATTGGTCGACGGCGGCCATGTTTTTTGACAAATTAAATTCCCTTGAACAAACTTTAAGGGAAAACATTATATCACATGGGGCCTGATGCGCTATGATTATGCATGACATCGTAAGGCACGCGCTTAAACTATTAGCTATTACCCGACTCCTCATCCAATGATTGTCTCCCGAGAGCACTTGTACGACGGCTAAAAGATCTGTGTTGTGCCATATAGAATTTGAATATGAGATTATGCAAAGTAATAATACATTTTGTTAGAAAACTTAATTATTTTACCAACAGTTTTACACAATGTCTAACAATGTTATTTAAGTATTATATTGAAAATTCTTTTAAAGTTAACTTGATTCAACGTGTTGCTGCTTACTGTACCAACAGCGTCAGTCAAATTATTTTTTTCATATATAGTAATTGAACACAGTGTATTGATGCATTGTAGGCCAAACATTTACTATATCTTAAGACAGTCCATATGATTTGGTCTAAAGATGTGTCATGTATCAAAAGTAGATAACTATGACCTACTTTTTACAGTTCAATGAACATGAGATAAATTGTTGTCCAGTTTGTTTTCTCAACACTCAGATTCCACCTATGCTCACCAAACTAGGCTAATGCTGGGAGGTGCATCAAATGCCATCTTTCATGGCTCAATATTACTGACATGTTTACTTTGGTGTGGTGCATGATATCCTCTGCGATGCAATGCATCCATACAGTTTTAGTTTCCTTATTAACACTAATAATAAACATTCAGCCAGTATGATAAGGAAAATTAGTTGGCGAGATGAAGAAATTGTTTGTGGGTAGTTTTTTACCATCTCGGTCACTTCTTCAGTACTAACCTACAGTCGCTGGTCAGTTCTTGTAGTCACCAGACAACATTGATTGGTAGACCAATCAATCCTGTCACGTAACTACACGAACTGACCAGAGTGACTTACCTAAAGTTTGGTTACTCACCCCAATTGGATATCCGAATGCCGAGAGTATAATCGGATAATGGTATCACGTGGTGCAAATTCTACTCGATTACTCCTGCTTCAAGCGAGAGTAAGTGCGCATACGTAGATGGGTAAAAAAACACGTGATACTTCCGATCAGAGTACCTCGATAACATATCTGAACTTAGTTGTACCCAACGACCGTCAGTTAGTGCTGAAGAAGTGACCGATGGTCATGAAAGCTATACTTAACTCAAAAAATTTCTGCATCCCAGAGGTAACTAATTTTCCGTATCATGAATCATATCGCGATCGGGTCCAACATTTTTGGAAATATTCAGCCAGTACATTTTGTATTAGGTCGGCTATATATTCAGCATGTATGGTAAAGCACTTGAAAGGTCGGTAACCGAGTGTCAAGACATTTAAAAAACAAAAGCCGAATTGATAGATCCCTCATAAATATATTCTCTGATTTTAGCCTAGCAAAACAATGCCCTTTGTGACGTTAACTATTAATATTTACAAATATATACAATTATGTAATAGACTACACATGTATAACAGATATTTCAATATCTAACAAAATATTTATTCACTGTTGTTATCATGATTTATGCCATAGCATAAAATAACAATTCCTCAAAATTATGTGCCTTACTGGCCTCATCATTTATTGTCCTCATCACAGATAAAAGCTAACACGCTCATAACAAGAGGCCCAGGTGTCTGTGCTGCTCACCTGGACCATTAGCATTTGAAGATTTTCCAATTAAATAGACATGATAGATAATTTTCAAAAAATCCAAGATAGCCACCAAATTCTCATTTGATATGGTGAAGACTACTGCTATAGGATCGTTTCACTCAAGGTTTGTTGAAATCAGGCTATTCAAGGAATAGAATTTTAAATGGTTCCAAAAATTATACAAGATGGTTGCCAAAGAAATTGACCAATCAAAATTCTGATTAAAGGTTTTAAAGCATACATGATTAGGATCCTTCCAGCCAAATTTGGTTAAATTGCACGTAGTTAAAATGCATTTTCCCCCCACAATTTCCGGTAAATTTGTCATAAAATCTAAGATCTTCACTTAAAATTGAAGCAAAATTCTGAATAGAAGATCTGGCACCTACCCCAATAGGGTCCTTGCCAAATATTGTTGAAATCAGTTAAACTGGTAAGAAGACGCGATTTGACAATATCCAGTAAACATTTGATGAATCGAAATTCTGAATAGAAATTCAAGAGCCTATCACAATAGGATCCTTTCAATCAAATTTAAGTGAAATCAGTCAAGTTGGTATGGAGAAGAGATTTGCCAATTTTCGGTAGGTTTAAAAAAGAGGTTTTCTCCCAGAAATTGACAAATCAAAATTTGGAATGGATGTTTTAGAAGCCGAGATGAATACAAGTCTCATGAAACTTTGTGGTCAGACTAATTAATCAATCTTCCCAAGCTAGATGGAAAAATATTGTTGCTATAAAACTAATGGCTATGCCTCATTTTCTGTTTCATAGGAGAAACATCAACAAAAGCCAATCATGATAACAACACTTACATATATACACATTGAAATTTGTTTGAATGAAGACAATGATTTATCGCATACCCAGTATATTACCAATATTTGCATCCAGAATTCCCGGAAATCTGGATCTGGCTTCAAGTAAATAAGTGAAGGCCATTAATGCAAAATAATCAGCTATGGTTTACCTAACTAGTATATAGACAAATCCCCTATCATGTATAACAACACATGAATGTCCCATCCCATAAGTCCTTGTTCACTACCTTTGATCATGTCGCTCTCTTTCCAGTTATTCTATTGAGATGAAATTTGGCCACATGGACAAAGAAGCAACAACTCACTGAATTTAATTTTTAAACAAGAATAAGAGGCGTAATGTCCTGTCACTGACATGGAATAGCAGCATTTATACAGAGCCATGATGAGAAAATTCAAGCCATCCTACACAGAACTGACTTCCACTCAAGGCATAAAGGTATCAGCAAGGTCATGTAAGTGCAGCATGGAGATCATAAGGATGGGTAGATGATACTGTACCATGCTTGAACAGATGCAGCATGGTTCTAACAATCTATATAGCTTTATATCAATGATGCTGGAAACATGCTTAAATTCGTTTCCAAAATGATTCCTGCTTAGCTAATTAGCTTCACTGAAACGGCTATCATGACGATATGATGAAATTTTCCAAGTGTTGGCTCTATCTGTTCACTGGTTCCCTAAAGGTCACTAAGCAGAAATTTTGATTTTTTTTGACCAATTAAATGGCCAATTGTCATTTCTGCTCATTGAAGCTCTTTCTTTAAAATACTAGTAGTTTCCGCTACATTACATCTGAATAAGTTCATTCGAATGTTGATTGAGGAAGGCATTGCTAGCATGGATATGGCCAGTGGCCAGTAGTCTCTCAGTCTCTCAGTTGCTCTCGCTCTCGCTATATATATATATATATATATATATATATATATATGCTCAACCATTACATAACGAGTTGTACTAGAGGGATCTATTTCATTCTCTGCTCATATTGTACATGCGCTTGAATCAATTTTAGTCCTTACTGGCCATAATTGGTCAAGTAAAGCATAATATTGTCAATTTGCAATCAAAGAGAAAGCTATTTTTGAATATTTAGCACTGGAATGACTGGCATTCCAGGGGTAACTTTCAAAGTCTTCCCTTGGCTTGTAAATGTACGGTACACAAGACCACTGCAGTGGCCAGTTGACAAACGAAGGTTTAGCCATTAAGAGTTAAACAGTGATACATGACATTAACTGTTTGCCTGCTGAATTTCTGGAGACTCCATGGGGTTTACCTGTGGATATGCTGACTATTTTAAAAACTATTTGACTGAAAGTTGTTGGGGGTTTACCACCAACAACTTTCAGTCAAATTGTTTTAAAAATAGTCAGCAGGTCCAGAGTTATTGTACATTGAAATTATTGTCTAGTGGCTTGCGGCATTCTGACAGTTAATAGAACTATCCTCATACTGTCATACATACAGTATAGTATCATTCAGCACTAAAACAGCCATAATCTACTAAAATACTCATTTCCTTACAAGCGTGACCCATTACATTTGCGACAGACATCTTTCCCAGTAAAGTTCAGAATTTGACGAACAGAATGCCATACTGACTGACAGACACATTGGCAAACTGATGTATACTAATTGCGAGTTGCAAATAAAATGTAAAAAATTTATTTTTCTTGACAAATCTTTGCCAGAAGCGGGTTAAATTAAGAGGGTGAAAATTGGAATAGACTTGAGGAGATATACACCTCATACGCTTACTGTCAGACGTTTTCCTCTCATGTTGGATATGAATTGTTTGTAGCATCAGCTAAGAGGTGAAATATTTCGATTATGATGTCAGATATTTGAAGGACATATTTAAAACATATATTGGTTTTAGCTTTGGAAGTGACGTGCCAGTAACCAACACACTCAACAGAGTAAATGACCATTTAACTTCACATCCCAGAGAGAGATGAAACCTCATCTACCTCACTGAATTCCCGAAATATGACTGAATGCCTCAAAGGTACACTGGGTAATAATTGCTGTCATAAAAATAAATTTCTGCTTTTGTTTTAGCAAACGTGATGTATCTTATATATATAATATATAAAATATCACAGTTGTAGCTTAACCAGTCAGTTTTAAGTTGAATTCATCGATCCACGAGCTGAGTCGACTAACTCCAACAACTTCTGAAAGTCCTCCATGGATGACGTGTCAATGTTGTATGTTTTCACCTACAATATATAATGTCCTTAATTTAGTCATACAATCAGACTGCTGTGAAAACTTAATCATTGTGCTGTTAACCCATTCATGGTCCAGCCAGACAAAAATAGCTTCTGCAGCGGTCAGAAGCAATGTTCATTTGCAGAGCAAGAGAATATTTCAGAAAACTTATCATCAGTCAAACCAGTTGTTAAGTTTTCTAAAATATTGTTTTTATTTTCTTGAAATTTTTTTTGGCCAGAAATGGGTTAAATTAAGAGACAGAAAATTGGAAGACTTTTTTACAAATACATTCAAAACAAAACAGCTTGCTTGCAATGGTCCTTTCCAGAGTACCCACCCATCATATGATGTCATAATGAACTGCGTGATGTGTGCAATGACATCATAATGAATGACGTCTTTTTTACAAATACATTCAAAACAAAATAGCTTGCTTGCAATGGTCCTTTCCAGAGTACCCACCCATCATATGATGTCATAATGAACTGCGTGATGTGTGCAATGACATCATAATGAATGACGTCTTTTTTACAAATACATTCAAAACAAAATAGCTTGCTTGCAATGGTCCTTTCCAGAGTACCCACCCATCATATGATGTCATAATGAACTGCGTGATGTGTGCAATGACATCATAATGAATGACGTCTTTTTTACAAATACATTCAAAACAAAATAGCTTGCTTGCAATGGTCCTTTCCAGAGTACCCACCCATCATATGATGTCATAATGAACTGCGTGATGTGTGCAATGACATCATAATGAATGACGTCTTTTTTACAAATACATTCAAAACAAAATAGCTTGCTTGCAATGGTCCTTTCCAGAGTACCCACCCATCATATGATGTTATAATGAACTGCGTGATGTGTGCAATGACATCATAATGAATGACGTCTTTTTTACAAATACATTCAAAACAAAATAGCTTGCTTGCAATGGTCCTTTCCAGAGTACCCACCCATCATATGATGTCATAATGAACTGCGTGATGTGTGCAATGACATCATAATGAATGATGTCTTTTTTACAAATACATTCAAAACAAAATAGCTTGCTTGCAATGGTCCTTTCCAGAGTACCCACCCATCATATGATGTCATAATGAACTGCGTGATGTGTGCAATGACATCATAATGAATGATGTCTTTTTTACAAATACATTCAAAACAAAATAGCTTGTTTGCAATGGTCCTTTCCAGAGTACCCACCCATCATATGATGTCATAATGAACTGCGTGATGTGTACCGTGACATCATAATGAATGACGTCATGAATGATGTCGATAAGTACATCACGAACGCATATTTGAAGACGGTCTATGGGCTGTTGTACAAATTGTTTGCTTTTACTATTTAATAAATATTCTGTTGAATATTTTGAAACTAATTTGACTGGGCGCTGTTGCTGCCTATGGCAGCAACAGCACCCAGTCTAATTAGTTACAAAATATTCAACAGCTTCCCTGTATAGTTTTCAGGAAATTGATAGCTAGGGCATTCAGGGATTGATCAATCCAAACACAGCGAGGTGTGGGTGGAGCTTAGCTAGTGATGGGCGGGGCATAGCTAAAAATGGAAAGGTCCGTTTAACGGTCAAATTTTGTCAGGAAAATTTATATGTTCTCATAGAAAATGTACACTTGTAGACCAGAAGAATTTTCATCAAGATTCTTCTCTAGCCATACAAATGGACATTCCTCAAGAGCACAACATAAGCTATTTTTGGCCACCTTGACCATAAAAGGGTTAATGACAATGAATAAAATGAATAAGTCATGGGTACAAGAATAAACATGTAATTTTGATTCCTGGGAGTCGAGAATTCATACATACCTGAGATATATAGCTCTCTATGTCGAGAATGAGCTGTAATCGTATTTTATCATCATCAGACAGGCCACTAGTGCCAGTGTTTGTGTCTGTGCCTCGGGCGCGTTTCAGACGCTTCAAACTGTCCTCCATTTTCTTAATCGATGTCAGAACATCACATGTCATTGTATAGTACCTTTTAATGAGATTTAACGCTTAATTAGTTTTATAGTCAAGTGAGAGAATGCTTGTGATTTATAAATAGCCATTCAGACAAAGTCAAGATGTAAGTTGGAAAATCTTTTGCCTTTTTTTGTACAAATATAGTACAGCTCAGTAATCTTTTAATGGTCATGTCTGTCAAAACGGCTTCTGTAGTGGTCTTGAGAAATGTCCATTAGCAGACCATGTGAAGATAATTTCTAAAAGATTTTAAATGAGCCAGTCATTCCAGTGGTAAATTTCCAAACATTGTCTTGAAATTTTGTTGACCAAATTTGACCAGGAACAGGTTATTCAGAAATATAGGACATAAAGTACCAAATAAACATCATTTTATAGTTCCTACCTTTAACCTTTTAGGACTCAAGCCGGCCAAAAATGGCTTCTGCAGTGCTCTTCAGATATGTCCACTTGCAGACCAAGCAATTATTTTTGAAAGTTTAATACTGGAACGACTGGCTTGATAATCGAGCAAGCCATTCCAGCGTTAAATTTTCAAAAATAATCTCTTGGTCAGCAAGTGGACATAAATAAACAAAACAAACACGCTAGAAATATATATATATAAGGATAGTTAGATACCTCACCGACTACCAGGAAATTAACCTGGACCAGATGTTGACTGTGAATTAATTTGCATTTTGATTTGTCCTGTCTTGACCAGTCAGGATATCTTACATTTACAGTCACTTTTGTCACAGGAAAAATAACATGGCGCCAAATGAACATGGCTATCGCTATACCCCATTCATTTCATGCCGAGTTATGAAAATCTAAAATGACCAAAGGTATTTATAATTGAGGAATCAAGTTTTAGCTATGCTCTGCGCATATCTAGCTAAGCTCCACCACACTTTGGGATCAATGAATCCCTGCACTCTGAATCTCAATATCCAGAAAACTATACAGGTAACCTGTTGAATATTTTGAAACTAATTTGACTGTGTACTGTTACTGCCTATGTCAGCAACAGTGTTCAGTCAAGTTAGTTTCAAATAATTCAACAGAATTTCTATTAAATAGTAAAGACATACAATTCGTATAACTTGACAGACAATTAAGCGTTTATGATGGACTAAATTATATTATTCATGACGTGTCAGCCTACATGTGATGTAGTTGATTATGAGATCATATGATTGACTAAGAAACTGGATTCCTCACTTCACTCAAGGAGAATGTGGTGATGTTTTGAGACTGATTATTTATACAATGAAACCTGATTTAGGGATCACCTTCATTTCAGAGCCAGAAGATCATAGGCGAGTAAAACTTATCGATCAATCTAATACTAAAGTATCAAGTTCACATATTCAAAATAGATTAAAAAACACCACATGCTAACCTTTGATTGCTTGGTAGCAGCTATATATTTTACCTATCAACTTGCCTTAAATAGCCCCCAAGCCTGGATCATATTTGCCAATCTTTGGTTTTATTCCTTCAGCGACTCTAGAGAAGTCATTTGTATGAAACTTACGTTATGCAAGATGATCATCAGGCAAATCAACCAAGCAGAGTCTCTTTAACCCTTTAACACACATATCAGCCAAAAACGGCTTCTGCAGTGATCTCGAGAAAGGTCCATTTGCAGACCATGAGAAGACTATTTTTTCAGTGCTAAATTTTCAAAAATAGTCTTCTCTTGGTCTGCAAATGGATATTTTTGATGAGAAAATTGAAATTTTTCTTAAACAATTTCGAGGGTTAAAGGGTTAACAAACTTGGTTCAGGTACTACCCTAGATGAAGCTTCTTGAATTTAAAATCAGATGACCACCCCCACCCCCTGCCACCCCCCCCCCCCCCCAAATCAACCAATCAGCTTTGTTTAATCAATCATGGATCTCATTGGCCTAAAGATGCTTCAAGATAAATTAAATTAAAATTGACCCATTGGTTCTTGAGAAGTTGTTTAAAGGAAAAGGTTGATGACAACAGTCGCCATAGCATAAGCTCACTTTTCCGTACAGTATATTAACAGATATTCATACCATATTAAAGGCCACCTCAATATAAATATCCTACTCACACAGGAAGATTACATTCCACTAAGCGATTGTTTGATTGAAGAAACACTTACTGTTGCGCTAGTTGTAAAAGGACAGTCTGACTCCATTCAGATTGTTTTTTCGGATTCAGTAAACCGCTGTGCTCATCTAGAAACAGCTGAAGTGGCCGGAACAGATTACTTACATAGGTGGATGGTTTGTGCGGAACCTGAAAGACAAAGATAATCTTGAGGGTAAACGGACCAGATCTGACAAGAAACATATTATGCAAAACATATTCTGTTAACTAATGTAAAACTTGAATTTCACAAAACATCAGACCTAATACACTAGGATGGAGACAATATTCTGCTGAATAAATTTAAACAGAAAATATTCAAAATATTAAAGTAATTTTGACTGGGTTATGAAACAAGAGGCCCAAGGGGCCTGTGTCGCTCACCTGGAGCACTATCAATTTTTGTCAAAATTGTTGGTGGGTGGTTTAGCAGTCTTTTAAATGAGTTTGTGGACATTTTTGCAAGTGCAATATGGCCGCTAAACACTACATTTTGATTGGCCCACGGCGCCCATGTTTTTTTGATGGATCAACTTCCCTTTGACAAATTTCGGCCCGATGCCTTCAGCGGATCTGGAGGAGTAGTTTCCGTGAAAACCAGGTCATCCAAGATGGTCGCCGAACCATTTGGTCAATCAAGTCCTCTTGAACAAAATTGGCTTACCTCTTGGCCTAGATGAAGATTCCCCAAGTGGTTTTGGAAAAGATTTTTAAAGACATTTCCTGAAATTGGCCGAAATCCAAAATGGCCTCTGGGCCTCTGGGCCTCTGGGCAACTTGGCCGATCGGGTTCATTTGCCAAATATAATTGAAATTGGCCCAGCGGTTCTTGAGAAGCCGTTTAAAGGAAAAGTTGACGGACGATGGACACACAACGGATGGTCGCCACAACATAAGCTCACTTGGCCTTTAAGGCCAGGTGAGCTAATAATATTTCCCAAATTTGGGCCCCGATCCATTCAGTGGTTCTTGAGAAGTCGTTTTCGCGAAAGGTAGGTCATCGAAGATGGCTGCCGGACCATATGGAGTATCAAGTTCCCATGAACAAACTTGGTTCAGCTACACGCCTAGATGATATTCCATGAATTTTGAATCGATCCCCTGAGCGGTTTCGGAGAAGATTTTCAAAGACATTTCTCAAAATCGGCCAATTTGGCAGACGGCCATCTTGGATTTTGGCCAACCGGCCCCGTTTGCACAAACTTGAATCCCTATACCCTAAGGATGCTTCCTGCCAAATATAATTAAAATCTGTCCAGTGGTTCTTGAGAAGTTGTTTAAAGGAAAAGTTGATGGACGCCAGACGACGGACGGTCGCCATTGCATATGTAACACTAGAATGCTCTTTATCAACAAGATGGCCAGCAAACCATTTATCTGACAGTTTCGAAAATTACAAATTTGAGATCAGAATACACAAAAACACATATAAAAACAATTTCGGGCTCAAAATCCATCAAATAAAAAAATACAATATGGCCACCAAACATGCTATATTTTGATTGGCCCACGTCGGCCATGTTTTTTGACGGATCAACTTCTCTTGAACAAACTTTAATGGCCCTAATCATATCTGCAAAATTTCGGCCCGATCCCTTCAGCGCTTCTGGAGAATAAGTCATTTTCACTACAACTAGGTCAACTAAGATGGCCGCCGAACCATTTGACCAATCAAGTTCCCTTGCCATAAATCATATTTCATGAGGTTTGAATCAATCCCCCAAGCCGTTTCGAAGATTTTTAAAGACATTTCCTAAAATCGGCCTAAATCCAAGATAGCCGCTGGACAAATTGGCCGATTGGGTTCATTTGAACAAACTTAGATCACTATGGTCTATGAATGCTTCCTCCCAAATATAATTGAAATCGGCCCAGAGGTTCTTGAGACGAAGTCGTTTAAAGAATTCCCCATTGCTTTACTATGGGCCCATTGCTTTACTATGGGAGCCTTTGGCAGGAAAACAAACCAAGATGGCAGCCAAAGCGTTTATCCGACAGTCTCGAAAGTGGCATATTTGAACTCGCCATATATAAAG
Source organism: Chaetoderma sp. LZ-2023a (assembly GCA_034401795.1). Classification (NCBI taxonomy): domain Eukaryota; kingdom Metazoa; phylum Mollusca; class Caudofoveata; order Chaetodermatida; family Chaetodermatidae; genus Chaetoderma; species Chaetoderma sp. LZ-2023a. The sequence goes on from CM067373.1 coordinate 118,413,429, forward strand.
CAATTTTCGCCATCAAAATACATCAAATACAAAAAAGCCAATATGACCTAGAAACGCTGAATTTTGATTGGTTGATGGTGGCCATGTTTTTTAACGAACAAACTTCCCTTGAACAAACTTGAAAGGCACTTGGTCCCTAAGCATATTTACAAAATTTCAGCTCTATCCCTTCAGCGGTTCGGATCCAAGATGGCCACCAAGCAAATCGGCCAATCAGGTTGCCTTGAACAAACTTGGGTCTACCGCTGCCACAGATGATGTGGTATGAGATTTGAATCAATTCCTCCAGCGGTTTCGGAGATTTTTTAAAGGGTTTCTAAAAATCGGCTATCTTGGATTTTGGCCAATCGGCTTCATTTGAACAAACTTGAATCTCTATGCCTTAAGGATGCTTCATGCCAAATATAATTGAAATCGGCCCAGCAGTTCTCGAGAAGATATTTTAAATTTCCCATTGCTTTAGTATGGGAGATTTTGGCGAGAAAATGATCCAAGATGGCCGCCAAACCGTTTATCCGACAGATTAAACGAAATCAAGGATTTCTTTTTTCACGAGAGAGTTGATACTTACCTCCCTAATACTTTTGATATTGCTAAATATTGGCTTTCACTCAATAAAACACTCAGATTAAAAACAGTTAGGTGCCCCTACTGGGCAGGTAGTCAGAGGTAGTCCGGCGGATGCCAGCCCCACCACCGCGCATGCGCCGACTACTACTTCCTCTGACTAATTTATTGGCTAACACATGCAACTACCAAGAGCCTGAAGACCGAGCCTCTGTGGGGTGGAGAGGCCGGGTCCGTATCTAGGGAGGTAAGTATCAACTCTCTCGTGAAAAAAGAAATCCTTGATTTCGTTTATTTCACATCAAGAGTATACTTACCTCCCTAATACTTTTGATATTGCCAGAATTCGAAAGTGAATCTGGCGGGAGGGAGGCGAGGTCAAAAGACCAGCTCTTCCCTATACGCTTTCACGCGTTTAAGGCACTTATGACGTCTGAAATGTGTGAGAATTTGACAAACCATCGGATAACACAACCGATGCATGAGAGATGACCGAATGCCATATGCGCCCCCCCCCCCTCCTGGGAGGAAGACTAGATGACCTCAATGTCCTATACGCTCTCTACGTACTAGTGCCAAGTACTATAGGACAGAGACGAAAAGGCTCCATTTTCGTATACTCTCTATGATGAACCACCTCCCACATAAACCATCACCATATTAATAATAATGGGTAACGTGACAATACAAGTAACAATGAACAACACATGAACAAGACTGACCTTGTTGAACTTGGAAGCTGTCATCATGATCCCAGTAGAGAAGCCTGATGCAGTCCCGACAAGTGGTTGTTACCATCGCTAAATTGCGAAGTATATAAGCAATGCGGAAGCACTCCTCACAAAATGTAAAAGCGATTAATGTTTCAAAATCGACAAGGCGAGAGGGTTAGAGGTGTCACGGAGGTAATGGTCTGTAAAACTTGACTCACAGTGCTACTGAGCCACGGACATAATGTCATCCACAGGGACCCCACTAAACAGGGCAGTGGATGCCACGACACCGCGGACACTGTGAGCCTTGGCCACATCAACCTGTCTCCCGGTGGCGGATTTGTGACAAAACTGAATACACTCCACAATCCACCTAGAAATGGTGTCCTTAGACGCCCTGCCATGGGGTTCAATATATGACAACCATAACGCTGATAGGTCGGTACGCCACTCCGAAGTACGCTGTTTGTACCGGAGCAGCGCCCGGACGGGGCACCATGCTTTAGAATTAGGATCATATCTAGTTAAAGATGGCAACAAAATAGGTTGACCTGGATATTTCAATGACTGATTCTTAGCCAAGAAATTAATCCTAGGTAGAAGCTTAAGGCCTTCCCCTGTAACCACAAAACGGTCATCGTCGGCTGATAAGGCGTGAATCTCACTCCTACGCCTTGCCGAGGCCGCAGCAATTAAAAATACAGTTTTAAGCGTTAACATTTTCATAGAAATGGAACTAAGTGGTTCAAAAGGCTTATCTCCTAGTACCTGAAGCACCAGAGATAAACTCCAAGACGGAATCAGTGGAGGATTCCTTGGTCTTAGATTGCCCATGCCTTTAATTATTACATTTAATGTACTTACTTCATCACTCCCCCTATTAGCCAAGCAAGGGATAACAGTCATTAATGCTGATTTGTAACCAGCAATAGAGTTAGGCTTGAGGCTATAGGCATCATATAGGTGACAGAGGAAATCAGCCACTACCTGAATAGATGAGTCCATTGGATCAATACATCTTTTTGAGCACCACTCTGCAAATCTGTTGATTTTATAATTATATGCTCTGGAGGTTGACCCCCCTCCTGGCTTTGGCCATAAACATGGCCGCTTGCTCAGAAAAGCCCTCCTTAATTCTAGATTCCTTGACAACATCCACGCAGTCAATCTGAACATTGACGGATTGTCGTGAAGGGCCTTGCCCTGGAAGATAAGGTCGTCCATCAGAGGCAGAGGAACCGGACTGCAGACCAGAAGGTCCAGCAGATCCGTATACCACGATCGGCTTGGCCAATCCGGGGCGATCAGAAGCACTTGGCACTCCTGCTGCCTGATTTTCTGAAGCACCTTTGGAATCAGGATTGCTGGAGGGAATGCGTATGCATACATTCCCCCCCAGCTGATAGCTAACGCATCTGTTGCGAAAGCGCTTGGGTCTGGAATCGGAGAGACGTACGTCGTCATCTTCGCATTCTTCTTCTTTGCGAACAAATCGATGTTGGGTTTCCCCCAATTGGTCGAACAGACGATCCGCCACACATTGATTTAGTTGCCATTCCGTGGGTAAAACACTCATCCTTCGGCTCAATGAGTCTGCTAGCAGATTTAGCCTTCCCGGAATATGAACTGCCTTCAAGGTGATCCCATGATCTAGGCACCAACAAAGCAGTTTCCATGTCATCATACAGAGACTGGGCGACTTCGTTCCGCCCTGGCGGTTTATGTAAGTCACTACTGTTGAGTTGTCTGAACGAATTAGAACAATCTTGCCCTGAACCTTCTGTAAGAAATGTTCCAGGCCCAGGACTACTGCTCTTAGCTCTAGTAGATTGATATGTTCCTTGGACTGATCCAGATCCCAAAGCCCTGATATTGTGGACTCTTCCAGACAAGCTCCCCACCCCTCCATCGCTGCATCTGTATACACAGTCACCTGAGGGTAGGGAGGGGTTAGCAAAACCCCCGGCAAGAGATTCTCTGTATTCAACCACCATTGCAGGTGGTGAATCAGAGGCGCCAACACTGACACGTTCGAGTCCAGCGAACCTGAACTCTGGGTCCACTGTGTCATGAGAAACAACTGGATCGGGCGCCTGCGCAAGGCGGCCTGCGGAATGACTGGTTCCAATGAAACCATCAACCCAAGCATTCTCAAGTAAACCCGTGCCAGGACATGACGACTGTCGCACACCGACTGTATTACTGAGATGAATCTTTGAACCCTCTCCTGAGTGGGATAAACATATCCCCTCTCCAGATCGAAGAACATGCCCAGGTAAACAAACTTCTGGGATGGAGTTGGCTCTGATTTTTGGAAATTGACTATCCAGCCCAAGTCCGTGAGAGTTTTCAAAACATTCTCCAGATTGGCCGATAACGTTTCCCGGGTGTGTGCTTTCAACAGCCAGTCGTCTATGTACGTGTGGACTGCTATGCTTCTCCTGCGAAGGTATGCAGTGATCGCGAGAACCACACGGGTGAAGACCCGAGGAGCCGTGGAAATTCCGAAGGGTAATACCCTGAATTCCCACTGTCTGCCCTGGAATGCAAATCTTAGGAAGCGACGGAAACTCCTCTCTATGGGAATGTGGAAATAAGCATCCTTCAAATCTATTGACGCTGTCCACATTCCTCGCTCTAACCCCGCCAACACCGAGCGCACAGTCTCCATCTTGAAACTGGGCGTCTCTATGAACTTGTTCAATGGCTTGAGGTTGAGAATCGGCCTCCACCCTCCGGTGTTTTTCGTTACTAAGAACACGGTTGAATAGAAGCCCGGGCACCTCTGCGCCGGCTGAATGGCTTCCTTTTGTATGAGGGAATTTATTTCGTCCTCTATACACAACCTTTGATCTGGATCCCTCGGAATCGGAGTCCAGATCGGCACGAGAGACAGTCGCGATGGCAGGCCTGTCATCCACTCGGGACGATACCCGACTGAAAGCCATCGCAAGACTAAACGGTCCTGAGTCAACCGCTTCCACTCTGGCAAGTGGCCGGCCAAACGGCCGCCCACCGGTCCACCTAGGGAGAGAGGTGGACATAAGGAGTGCGAGAGTGGCACTGTCTTCTCGGCCTGAAACACCGGAGTGGTTCCCACCGCGGTAACCGACCCATCAGGCCCGATTACCGCGACCAGATCCCTGCGCGCCACGCCCAGCACCGCGCGCACCACGGTGCGCGGGTGGCTGCCTGGCTGGCTGCGCCTGGGGAGCCTGCGCCCCCCTCGCTGCTGGCCGAATCGCACGCGGCCTAGACCGACGCTGCGCTGGTGGCTGGCCTCTGACCTGGCCAGCGCCACCTCGAGCCTGCAGGGGACGATACACAGGGGGTGCTGCGCGAACGCGCTCCCGCCGGAGCACCTCAAACTGCTCACGCAGCGCCCTCTGGTTGTTGACCAGAGTCACCGTCTCCTGGAGGTGCCTACATCCCTCACCTCCAAAGAGACCAGGACCTGTCATAGGAGTTCGCAGCAGCCTATTATACAGGTCCTGGGACGGGCACAGATTGTCAAGGGCAAACGTGCGCCTCGCCCGGACACTCCTGGTCACCGCCCGCGTCAAACAGTCCAGAGCCAGGTTGATACCATCCTGGATGGCTCTCTGGACTGTGACCAGGCTTGGCTGGCGTGAAGCGGATGCCGTTACCACCCCCTGTAACAGCTGGGAGACGTGGGACAGAGCAGCAATCGACGCTCTCCCACTCTCCTCCGCATCACGCAGCGCGGTATTAGCCGAACGCAACGCGTTCGAGCACAGGACACCCGTGTCAGAACGGGAGCCTGGCCGTGCATCTTCGCCCAAAGCCGCGCGATCATCTACGCTTGGCTTAGGCACCACACCGTACCGCTGGTAAGCCAGGGGCACGATGCGGCAACGCCTAGCCACCTCGCGAGGGGCCTTCGCGAGACGCCCATTCGCCTTAATGGACGTCTCTGCCGCCTCGAACATGTCAACGACATGCTCAGCCAGCGGCAGAGATGGCATAGCGGTGGCAGTCGGCTTACCAGCTAACCACGGCCTATGGTCACGCTGGCTCGCCGACTGCTCCACGGGCAGATCTGGCCGAACACTTACCAGCCACTGGCAAGCGTCCGACCAATCCTCCTCCGTGGCTAACTGCGAGCGCTCTACTAGACGAGGGCCTTCGTCTTCCTCCTGAGCGCACGCAGTTGTACTAGACGGCGGATATGCTGATACCCCTGGCAAGCCAGGGAAAGCATGCGGGCCCGAAAGAACAGGCATGCTAAACTCCCTGGCTTGACCAGGAGCAGGCGCCGTGGTAGAGCGTGGGGTAGACACCGCCCCACCACGGCACTGGCCAGCACCAGCGATACTCTCGGCAAGCCGAGGTATGCGGTAACCGTGGCCATCAGCACCGCCCAGGGTCACCTTCTGGACCGTGGATTCTACTCCTGCGTGAGTAGAACCATGGAACACGTCGCCTGCATTCCCCGCGAGGGGTGCACAGACGTCGTACTCCATGGCCACGTCCCCAGACGGCGACCCTAGCAGGTAATCCTCTTCCTCCTGGCCAGAAAGGTTAGGCTCCGGGTCAGCAAAGAGAGCTAACCCGGACTGGCCAGGGAAGGTGCCATAGGAGGTTTTGACACCCGCGGCGCGCGGATACCCAGGGTCTGATGAGCAGACCGCGGTCCCAGCAACAACCGTTGTCCACGGCCCCTCGGCGCGGCACCAAGCCTGCTGCCAGGGTCGTGGACCGCCCCCATCAATGGGGCCACCTCTGAATCCCCCTCGAACAACGGAACGGACCTATGGAACTCGGATTCAGAGGCGGGGATCACCTGCTCCGAAGCAGATGCTGAGGACAACAAAGGACCTGGCCCAGGAAGCATGCTGCGAAGCAACTCTGGGACCAAATCCTTTATTGTCCTCTGTATCTCTCCCAACATTTCGGACCGGAAGGCCTCCATATCCACCGCGGATGAGGCCTTCCTCTTACCTTTCTTACCACCCTCCTTCTTCGCCTTCCTCTCCTCTTCCATCACCTTCTCCCTTGCCTGTAACGACAAAAAATCAGCCATTAGCTCACCCCCCCCCACTGCTTACAGACATCGCATTTTAGCAACGGTCCACAGGGACTGCAGCTAAAACACAAATGCGGTGCAAAACGGTCCTTTAAAAACCGACCACAGGACGGGCAACCATGTCTCTGAAACAGGACAAAGGACGAGGACAATGAGCAAGATAGTTACGGTTAGAAAACTCAAAACCAAACTAAAAGAGAGGGACAGGATCATAAAGATCACTAATCAAGAAGAAAACCAGCGTTGGACAAAACTTTAAATGTTAATAAAGAACAAGGCCGATTATGACGTCATCAATCCCTTAACAGAAATTAATCGGTCCGCAACAATCATCCAAGTGCAAGGACGAATTGTATTCATAACCAGAACATCCACAAAAAGATATTCAGACTACACATCATCAGATACAGAATGATAACAATGGTAAAAAAACAGTCATTATTTTTTCAAATAATTCATATTACCTCATATCATTAATTAGATACCTGACACCATGTATAGACAAACCATCCACCGTGATGCACTGGAGCACTCCACCAAGACTACGCCTCTTCACTCTCTCCACCTTGGGGGAAGGAATTGGATCAAGAGGGCAAAGTGAGAAGACCTTTATAGTAAGCCTCCAACACACTGAACATAGACTTTTTGGTTAGATAACCTAACAGTATTAGTAGGAAATGGAACCGTGGTGGAGAGAAACAAACCCTCCTGTGCTGAGAAGTCCACCAATAATCCAAACTGATACCTGTGGACATAAACACAAAGAGAATTTAGTCTTATAAAGCACCATGTTGGAAAAACCCAACTCAAACAGGCGCCATCACGGTAAGCGCGAGTCCCGGAAACACATTACACCGGGGAAAAAACTCGCTAGAATATCATTGAAAATAGGCTCAAACGCGTAGAAAACTTGTAGATAACTGCAAGCGCATGTGAATCCTTTGCCAATAAATTAGCAAAGAGGAAGTAGTAGTCGGCGCATGCGCGGTGGTGGGGCTGGGGCCGGATTACCTCTGACTACCTGCCCAGTAGGGGCACCTAACTGTTTTTAATCTGAGTGTTTTATTGAGTGAAAGCCAATATTTAGCAATATCAAAAGTATTAGGGAGGTAAGTATACTCTTGATGTGAAATCGAAAATTGCAAATTTGAGATCAGAATAGCCAAAAACCTATATAAAACCAATTTTGGCCTCAAAATCCATCAAATAAAAAAATCCAATATGGCCAAACATGCTTTATTTTGATTGACCCACAGCGGCCATGTTTTTTGATGGATCAACTTCTCTTGAACAAACTTTACTGGCCCTTAGTCCCTAATCATATCTGCCAAATTTCGGCCTGATCCCTTCAGCGGTTTTGGAGAAGTTATTTTCGCTAAAACTAGGTCAACCATGATGGCCACCAAATTATTTGACCAATTATGTTCCCTTGAACAAATTTGGTTGAGGGCTTGCCCTAGATCATATTTCATCAGGTTTCCTTCAATCCCTCAAGCGGTTTCGGAGAAGATTTTAAGACGTTTCGAAAAATCGGCCAAAATCCAAGATGGCTACCAGCCTAATTGGCCGATTGGCTTCATTTGAACAAACTTGAATCTCTATGCCCTAGGAATGCTTCCTGCCATATATAATTGAAATCATCCCAGTGGTTCTTGAGAAGTCGTTTTAAAAGGAAAAGTTGACGGACACACGACGGACGGTCGCCACGACATAAGCTCACTTGGCCTTTCAGGCCAGGTGAGCTAAAAATTGTTCTTAGATCGACTGGACTCTATACAAGAGAGTAGCCGCTTATGCTCACCTCTCTGTTTGTTCTGCGGAATAGGCGTGGAATGTCATTAACCTGCTTCAAGTAGACACTGCACTGATTAAAAATGTCTGATATTATGTACTGGCAATACTTTGGCAGCTTGTCAACAATAATCTGCTGACTCTCTAATAAACACTCTGAAACAAGTAAATAAGAATATGCAACCGTGGGTACTTAAATTTGTACTTTATGTCCACCGAATAACATTAACCTCTTGACCATTACAAACATCTTAATATGGTGTAAGGATTATTTTGTTGAATATGTTGAAATCAATTTGACTATGATTTTTCTGCCTTTGCTTTCCTGTATAGCTGTCTTGAAATGGTGATACTGGCAGGTCAAGTGTTAGAGGGCCAATGGTCAAGCTGGCTAAAATCGACCTCTGCAGTGGTCTTGAGAAATGTCTAAGGTAGCAATGGCGTCCAGTCAAATTAATTTCAAAATGAGATATGGGGAATATATCGATCAAATGGTTAAAGGTAAGACTGGGCAAACCTAGCTGTTACCGTGCTCTTGGTATGGAATTTAACGACTGAAATTCATAGCTTGATAAACAGACAGTCTTTCCAGTGGTTCAGTTTTAAAAATAGTATTCATTGGCATATAAATGGACATTCACTAAAAATTCACTTACATCTGTTACATAAGTTTTTTATTTAACCCATATAACCTATCAAAATTTCAGATAGACTCCTTTCAATTCTATTAAATATGATAATCGATGTTTCCTTCAGAAACAAAGTTGCAACAAGCTGGAGCTGTAGGCATTGTTTCTAAAATATACACCAGCCCTTTTCCTACTGGCTGTAACAATGGACTGTTCCATTTTTAGCTCTACCCTGCCCATCTCTAGCTAAGCTCCACCCACACCTCGCTCGTATTGGGATCGATCGATCGATCTCTGAACTTTCTGACTATCAATTTCCAGAAAACTATACAGGTAAGCTACTGAATATTTTGGAACTAATTTGACTGCGCACTGTTGCTGCCATAGGCAGCAATATGGCAGCAACAGCGTCCAGTCAAATTAGTTTCAAAATATTCAACAGCGTGTTTATTAAAAAGTAGAAACATACAATTCATACGTGTCGGACTATTACGAGTTAGTTAGAATCATTTATGACGTAATGATTATGACGTCCTCCTACACGCCACTTAGCTGATTATGAAATCATATAATGTCAGACTGATATATGGATACTCTGGAAAGGCAAATTACCCCTTTGACACCAAGGTGATGAGGGTTAATATGATAGTTACTGATAGTAACAAAGTAAACAAACAAGATAATATATACCCAGTAGCATAGTCTTTTATGACAATAAGCAGATTATTCAAATAGAAAGCTTTGTCTGTTTTACAATTACCTTTTAATGAGTTTGTGCTGATAAGACCAAGTGCATCTACTCGCCGTTTAATACTGATGTCAAATAGGTCTTGTACCTAAAATCAAATAACGCTAATATTTTTATCTATTGAATATCCATAAAATAACAAGATTAAAGGACATATATACCATTTAGGGTTGCGCAATTTTTGCTTTGAAACATCGCGATAGATTTTATAAAATAAAATCGCGATTTTCGATTAAATCGTAGGTCCAAATTCCCAAAAGTATAAACCGGGGTAACGTGACAAGTCACTAACACTGGGACTTGGAATTTCTAGAAAAAGTTGAAATAAATGACACAAAAATAGCATGAAATTAGAATACAATTTCATGCGACAAATTCCTACCATCCCTTAATGTATACCTTATATCCATCATCGCCGGAGTGAAATTATTAATTGGGACCACCTAAATATTGCGTATAGTTTAATAACCATCATTTATTTCATCCAAATTTGACTTAAAATGTTGTCGAGTAAAAATATAAATCCCGTTTCCGCTTATACCCTCCCTTTGTAGGACGAGTTTAGGTCATTACCTGAGTAGCGCCAAGACGTTAATATTAGTACCCAGGGAGATACTGCGAAATCCATATACATAGGTCGGTAGCTTTGAGTAGCTACGATTGTAACGGCGTAAACTCGTCCTATAGTAAAGTTTATAGTTGCTTTCAGAATGTACGATTTCCATTTAAGAGTAATCAACAGAACGCACAGTTCAAAATACAACAATCTGGAATGCTGTTGCATTATTTTCTTTAATTAGGCATGACAACCAAATCAAGAGAACAATTAGTACACAGCCTGAAATTGATAAAAGAATTAAAAAGAATTATGTTCAGTGATTATTGCCTAACACTCTGCATCTAAGTATATACTTGGTATTTCACGACACACTCAGGGTCTGCAGCGAAAGAAAGAAAATTATATGGCAATTCGATGGAGTAACTAGCTGGTTTTCTCAATGACAAAGGCGTTACCTCGCTATTGTTAGCTGGTTTACCCTAGAGCTTTGTGTTTTGATTATGACTTAGTGAACACATGCGTGAAGCGATCAAGAAAAAACACAATGGATACATGCACGAATGGATTATAACTGAATTCTTTTACTGCTGAATTATGAGTTTTAAAATCTTATACAACAATATCACGAGGATGGATAGGTTTAGGCAGTCTAGTTTAGTAATTCTCTTGAGGAGACATCTTATTAAATGGTCTAGAGGACAACAGAGAATTTCAGTTGGAATAGGATGAACAAAGAACCAGTTTCCGTGAGCGCTCACTCGGCATCATCCATTCATCATCATCATCATCATTCAACTCTATCCTGCCTGTCTGTCGATTTCTTGACATGATTGTGGCTTGCTACACCCACGGACTTCGGCAAAAACTGTAAGTTTGACTAATTTTACATGGTAGCAGAGCGTGGTTTAGCCAAACTTAATCATGGCACAGAATTACAAGATACCGCCTAAGTTTGATGACAAAGTGACTTATGAAACGTGGAGGAATGAAATTAAAATGTGGACATTAGTTACTGATTTGGATCCTAAAAAACAAGCGCTGGCTGTCGCATTATCGTTGACTGGAAGAACGAGAGAGACTGCTTTAGAACTGAAGGCTGAAGATCTAAATAATGAAGATGGAATGGATATACTGTTAAATGCCTTGGACGTTGTCTATAAAAAAGATATTATTGATAGTGCTTATGAAGCATACACAAACTTTGAAAGTTTCAAAAAAATTGACACTATGATTATGAGTGATTACATTAATGAATTTGAACACAGATACACTAGAACAAAAAAACATGACATGTCATTACCTGATGCTGTATTAGCCTTTAAACTCTTAGACAATTCCAATCTCAACACAAAAGAGAGACAGTTAGCATTAACTGCATGTCCTGATATTAAGTATGATACTATGAGGTCAGCATTAAAAAGAATTTTCAGCGAAGATCATTCATGTACAGCTGTTAATAGTAACACACCTTTTAAGATAAAGCAGGAGCCTGTTGAAACCATTTTCGCTACGGAAAGATCTACAACTGAATTTAGACCAAGAAATATGACCTATAGAAATAATAATAATACTAACTTGAAAGGTACAAATCCTTTGAATAAATTTGGACGACGAACCAGATGTGCAATTTGTGAATCAGTTTTTCATTGGGCTAAGGATTGTTATCTAAATGAAAGAAATAAAACTGAAAAGTCAGAATCTGTCAATATTACATTATTTACAAATGAGAAACACAAAGATGAAATTTTCATGATGGAAGCCTATGGTACAGCAGTAATAGACACCGCGTGTACAAGAACAGTTTGTGGAAAAAAATGGTTAGATGAGTACAGATATAGTTTACGTGAGTCGAGTGATAGTATGTTTACTAGAACTGAAAGTAATCAGCAATTTAAGTTTGGAGATGGTGTTGAGGTGAAGTCGATAGAAAACATTATGATCCCAGCTTTAATTGGTAACACAAGCTGTAATATTTCTACTGAAGTAGTTAACTGTGACATCAAAAAAGCATCCGCTTTTGTTTCTACGAGAATTCTTAATACTTACCAGATGTACTATTATGATAATGTCTATTATCTAGTCTAGCTCAAAATAAACAATTAAAACTCCGCACTCTCCTGGTCCTGCCCATACTGTGTCCGGGAATACCATAGCCGCAGGTACCGAGTCAATTCCTAATCACAGTCAGATTCGTCTTATATTTGCCTTGGCAAACTGCGAAAGCAGCTCAGCCTCACCTCAGCGGGGCGGCTGAGGCAGGGCCATAGTACATCTGGTAAGTATTAAGAATTCTCGTAGAAACAAAAGCGGATGCTTTTTTGATTCTACTTCGAATAATACTTACCAGATGTACTATTATGATAAACTCCGGATTTCGACAGCCAGGAAATGCCGGTGGGAGGAGGTGAGGCTCGAACCAGCACTCACCAACCATCCAACAGAGAAGGTTGTGAAGAGACTAAAACCCTGGCATACGCTTGGGTTCTGCTATCTGACTCATAGAGTGCTAAACTTCCATGGTCTACACTGCGCTCCCCCCCCTCTTTTGTCCGCACAAAACCAGAGGGATGTCCATGGGGATGCAACACCCACCAGACCCGTGTCAGTCCCAAGTCTCAGCTAGGGCAGTCCAGTAGAGTGCAAAGAAGCTACTACAACTTCAATCTTTGAAAAAACTATCATTATATCGATTAGATTTTCAAATTGGAATGAGTCTCATGTCTGTATGAGAGGATAAATATACTCTTGTACCAGACTATTCACTTACTCAGTCTGGTATTTCGACTGGAAGTAAACATATTTATAGTCACTTAATTAATGTAAACACTCACCATTTTTGAGTGGTCGATCTGTTCTTGATCATCACAGGAGCTAGGCCCAATCCACGGTCGTACTCAGTCATGTGCATAGCGCTTGGTCAGTGTAGGCGGAAGACTTTTGTGATGTGTGCGAAGTAGTGGTCGGACGTGGCTTAGTTTAGGTTTGACAGATTGGCGACGGCTACTGGATTAAGTGTGCTGGAGATGTCGCGAAGGTAGAAATCAGTGAATGACGACTCGGCATGCCATTGTGCTACAGACATCACCTGCTCTAATGAGACACCCGTATAAAGGGCCGATGATGCTGCTAGTGCTCGGACCTCATGGGCATTCGCACGATCAATCTGCTTTCCTGTAGCGATCTTGTGCGACATCTGAATAGCGTCAACTATCCAACGAGAAATAGTATCTTTCGAAGCACGTAAATGGGGAGCTTTGAGACATAACCAGAGATTTCGGGTCGTCTCTCCACTCAGAAGTACGTTTCTTATACATCTTCAGACATCTGACAGGACACCAAGCACAAGAATTTGGGTCATGTCTAGTTAAACTTGGCAAATTGATCGGCTGTCCTGGATATTTAAGTGACTGATTCTTTGCCAGGAAACAAAGACGTGGAAGTAATCTTAAACCTTCACCCGTGACGACAAAACGGTCTTGTTCGGCAGAAAGCGCATGAATCTCGCTTCTCCTTCTCGCCGACGCTGCTGCAACCAAGAAAACTGATTTAATAGTTAACAGTTTAATATCAATAGATCTAATCGGTTCAAAGGGAGCATGCCCTAAAACCTGTAGAACAAGAGATAGATTCCATGATGGGATAGGAATTGGCTGTCTGGGTCGCAGATTGCTCATTCCTTTGATAACTTCATTCAAGGTGTCATTCTCCACTCCCTCAATGGTGAGACTAGGAATGACCGAAGCTAATGCAGACTTATATGCTGCTAGGGTAGAAGGTACAAGTTTGTCAACTTCGTATAAATGACAGATAAAATCTGCTACGTGTTGAACAGATGCAGAAAAGGGATCAATATCTCCTCTCTCACACCACTGCAAATTTGTTGATTCTATAATTATATGTCTTTGTGGTTGAAACTCTTCTGGCTGAAGCAACAAACTTCGCTGCTTGCTCAGAAAAGCCACCCTCAATTGCACACTGCTTGACCACATCCATGCAGTCAATTTGAACATTTCTGGTCTGTCGTGAAAGTACAGACCCTTGTTCTGAGAGATTACATCTCTTGTGTCTGGAAGAGGGATTGGACTGCAGACCAGAAGGTCCAGCAGATCCGTAAACCATGATCGGCCTGGCCAATAAGGGGCGATCAGTAGTACTTGGCACATCCCCTCTCTTATCTTTGCCAGAACTTTCGGGATGAGAATTGTTGGAGGATACGCATACGCGTACATTCCCTTCCAACTTATCGCCAGTGCGTCTACTGCTAGAGCTAACGGGTCCGGGATCGGTGACACGTAAGTGACCATCTTTGCGTTTTGATTCATCGCAAATAGGTCGACATTTGGCTTGCCCCATTGTTTGAATAGAACCTCCGCTACCACTTGGTTGAGCTGCCATTCCGTCGGACGACAAACCGTCCTTCGACTGAGAGCATCCGCTAAGATGTTCAATCTTCCTGGAATGTGTGCTGCCCGAAGAATAATATTCCTCTCTTGGCACCACAGCAGAAGGTTCCAAACCATCATACACAACTCCGGTGATCTCGTCCCGCCTTGGCGGTTTAAATAAGATACCACTGTTGAGTTGTCTGTCCTTACTAGGACAATCTTGTCTTGAATTAGACTCTCGAACTTCTGCAGTGCAAATACCACCGCTAATAGCTCGAGCACATTGATACGTTTCTGCGCATTGGTCCGATCCCATTCCCCTGACACTGACTGATTGTCCAATACCGCTCCCCAACCTGTCAATGATGCATCCGTGAATATGGACATCTGAGGTTGAGGAGGTTGTAGAGGAACGCCTCGCAGGAGATTCTGTTCCGATAACCACCACTGAAGGTGGAATATCAATGGTTCTTTTACTGGTATTCTCAGAGATAACGGATCTGTTCTCTGTGACCAGAACGACATCAAATACATCTGAATCGGCCTGCGCCTGAGTGCCGCATATGGCACCACCTTCTCCAGAGATACTAGCAAACCCAGTATTCTGAGAAATTGACGCGCCGTCAGATAGGCTCCTAGAGAAACCGACTCCAACACTGCAATCAGGCTTCTGACTCTGCTCTCCGCCGGAAAAGCTACGCCGTCCCTGAGATTGAAAAAAATTCCCAGATAAACAAACTCCTGGGATGGAGTCAGTTCTGATTTCTCTAGATTCACAATCCATCCTAGCTTCTTTAACAAGTCTAGGACTACTTTCAGATTGCTGCGCAGAGTGACTGGATTCCCCGCCTTTAGCAGCCAGTCGTCTATATAAGTGTGAACAGCTATGTTCTCCTGCGAAGTAAAGAAGTCATGGCGAGAACCACCTTGGTGAAGACCCTCGGAGCCGTGGTCAGGCCGAAGGGAAGAGCATTGAATTCCCAAACATTGTCTTGGAATGCAAACCGCAGGTACTTCTGAAAGGGAATTGACATTGGAATATGAAAATAAGCATCCTTCAGATCTATCGACACTGCCCACATGCCTTTCCTCAGCCCTGTCATTACCGCTGCTACCGTCTCCATCTGAAATCTGGGAGACAGAATAAATTTGTTCAACGGTTTGAGATTGAGAATTGGTCTCCACCCCCCGGTACGCTTTGGAACTAGGAACATGATCGAATAGAAGCCCAGTGACGACTGATCGGTGACTAGGTGAATCGCCTTCTTCTGACGAAGCGATTCTATTTCTGACTGAATGGCGACTAGACGGTCTAATTCCCTTGGAATAGGAGTCCATATTGGAGTCGATGTTAACGGAACTAACGATTGATGGATGAGCCAGTCCGGATCGTAGCCATTTCTTATCCACTGACAGACTAAACAGTCGCGCACGACCTGTTCCCATTGGTTTAGGAATAGCTGAAGTCTGCCTCCGACGGACGGAATCTGCACACAGTTGTCGGTCGAGATTAGCCGACAAGACGCTAAATCGCTTGGATGAAGATTCTCGACTCCATTTGTTTCCAAAGCCGCCGGTATTGGTTCCGCCGGAAACCCGTCAGGAACGAGCCCCACGGCCGCCCCGCGGCTTCTTGTGGTATGACGGTCTGGAACCGCCGCCACGACTATCCTTATGGTAGCCGCCTCGGCCCGAACCGCCACCCTTCCTGTCGTCCTCATACGGCCTCTTACTAGAGGGCTTGTATGCGGACGAACGGCCAGGCCCTTGTGCTCCGGATGGCCTATGGGCATCACGGGCAGAAGGACGGAAGGGCGATCTAGGACGCTGTCTCTGCTGCTCCTGCCTATGCTGACGGTAGGACTGTTGCGGCTGAGTCCTCTTGGTCGACTTCCACGACTTGCCGACCACTTCTTGCTCCGCCACCATTGACGCAACCTTAGAGAGCGCTTGTCGTGCCGAGCCGCCGAACAAGCCTGGACCTATGAAAGGCGCAGAAGACAACGCAGCCCTCATCTCTGGTCCTGGTTCCACACAATCGAGAACCATTCTCTGTCGCTCTGCCAAAGTTCTCGTGATTACCCTGGCCAGGCAATCCTGAGACAGGCGCATGGTGTCCCGAACAACTCCGGGAGCAGCCTCTGGCACCTGTCCGCCTTCCGCCGTGCAGTCCAGCATACCCTGCAAGACGGTACACCCGTGCGACAGCGCAGCCACGGCTGCCCTAGCCGCATCCTCAATGAGCGTGAGCTCATTGAACGGGTCTTTGTTGGTCTGAGAAACCAAAGGACGTGACCGCCCCTTGGCCTTCCCAGCCAACGGCCTATTCAGCGCCTCACGTTCCGCAACGGAAAGCCGTGGAACCCTGGCGTACTGATGATAAGCCTGCTCCAGAAAACGGACCCTACTCCTTATCCCCTTCGGGGCCTTGGGCAACGCATAGTCTGGCTGAACCAGACGGTATGCCGCAACTTCCAACATGTCAGAAGTCTGCGTGTCCAACGGGAGTGTAGGCATGGCAGAAGAGCCACTGGACAGAGCGCTAGCCGCACGCTCTGACATCCGTTCCATCGCCGGATCGCGCTGAGATCCTAGATCAGATGCCAACCCGAGACGATTGGTCATCCATCCAAGAACCTGCACCCATTCAGCTTCGGTGCAGAAAGCGGAATCGTCCATCAAAGAACTCCCGTTTTCATCCTCCCTCTCTCCCTTAGATGAGAGGGCCACCGACGATCCTTGCTGAACGCTACGATATACGTCTCTGCCAGGACAGAGCGCATCCATAGCGCGACTACCAGCGGCACCAGTATCCAACGAATCGCCAGATACGGATTCGCCGCAGTCCATCGGCTCCAAAACGGGATCCGGGACTCCGACGGCCTCAATTACGGCTGGCACTGTCACTCCGATAGGAGGCGCACCTAATGCCCCCGGGATAGCCGCAAACCACGGCAACGCCGGCATATCCGGTTGCACAAATCGCGGATGAAAAATGCCCGACGGAACGTCGACATCACCATCCGCCTGGCAAACCCGTACAAATCCCGAGGGCGACCCCTGGGACGTACTAGGCATCGCCGTCATTGAAAGATCCGGCATGCCGGAATCTTCCATCAGCAGCAAATCTTCCTCCTCTACCGACGGCTCATGAGCCGAGGACAGAGAAGGGGCAGGTGCATGACCCTCAGCAGAACTAGCCGGACCACCTAATGGTTGTCCTGCACCAGCTTGCCTCACCGGGCCCGTGGACTGCAACGAGTCAAACATAGCCTTGAACTGGGCCGCCCATACGCCCAGTGCTGAATCCATCCTCTCATTCAGCCGACCTTCCAGTCCCAGCAACGAAACCTGCTGCAGCTTCACTGCCTTGTCCTTCTCGATACGCTCCAGCCTCGCCCGTCGATCCTTGTCAAACTCCGCCACCAATGCCGACGACCACTTGACGCACACATCACAAGGGCTCCCGACCTTACACTTAGTGCACGCCACACAGTGATGACCCAGATACTTCCGTTTCATGAACCTGTTGCACTTTCGGCACAACGTGTCCGAGTTCTTCGGTTTCTGCGAACACAGAGAAGAATTAAAACGCTGCACATGACAACCAATGACGAGCAATACGCACAATAGACTTGCTAGTTAAGATTTCTTAAACACATTAACTTTCTCTCAATTTAATGATAACAAGTCTTAGGCAGGAAATATTTGAAACTTTTTTGAGTGAAAATTTAAAAAAAAACACAACTCAGCCTTTAACTAACGTTAAATAACCAAGAATAACTCGCCGATCACTACAAACACCCTCGACAATGAAGCGAGAGCTAAAATCGGCGACAACAGAGTGCCTGGATACACCAAGCCAAGAACGACATAATTCATGGGCGCCGCCATCTTGGCTAAGGGCGCATCCATCTTAGAGGAACCGAGTCGCAAGAGAAAATTAACCGAGTACCCGAATTAAAACTAAAAGTCAACGGGTACAGAAGCGACTCCAACAATGGCTATCATTATAAAACAATGTGCCAATTTAAGGAAATTTCAAACAGTCATTATGGCACGAATGTATA
This sequence comes from Chaetoderma sp. LZ-2023a, assembly GCA_034401795.1. NCBI lineage: Eukaryota > Metazoa > Mollusca > Caudofoveata > Chaetodermatida > Chaetodermatidae > Chaetoderma > Chaetoderma sp. LZ-2023a. The sequence goes on from CM067373.1 coordinate 118,431,938, forward strand.
AATTCTAGATTGATACAACCTGCCCCTGTGATGATTTCCCCAGTTCCTCCATGAATCCAACGATGGTTTTCCGAAAAAACACGCTAAAACTGCTTATTCAATTAATAAGAGAGCACTAAATACACGCGACTTTCAACAAGCACAAAATAGACAAATCTGACTGTGATTGGGAATTGACTCGGTACCTGCGGCTATGGTATTCCCGGACACAGTATGGGCAGGACCAGGAGAGTGCGGAGTTTTAATTGTTTATTTTGAGCTAGACTAGATAATAGACATTATCATAATAGTACATCTGGTAAGTATTATTCGAAGTAGAATACCCCTTCTACTAAGTAAAGATTCTCTAAAGAAAGCAAACACTGTATTGAACTTAAGCAATGATAGCGCTACAATGTTTGGTGAGCCAGTAAGACTGAATTTCACTTCCAGTGGCCACTACTGTGTTAATTTAAAAGGGGATAATTCATCAGTTGAGGCTAATCAAATTGAAGAAGTTCTTACTACAGTAAACACAAAGAAATATGATAAATGTGAACTTGTCAAATTGCATAAACAATTCGGACATGCTACATCAGAAAAATTGATTATTCTACTAAAAACTGCAGGTGTAGGTTTGGATATCGATATCACCAATATGTTACAAGACATTGTAAAAGAGTGTGAGACTTGTATGAAGTTCAAACGTCCTTTACCTAAACCCGCAGTTAGTGTGCCATTAGCCACTAAATTTAACCATATGGTAGCTATGGACTTGCATGAGATACAGTCAAATGTGTGGTATTTACATATTATTGATTTATTCACACGTTATAGCGCTGCTGTTGTGATTTTTAGTAAATGGTCAGACATTATAGTCAAACAGTTTATTCAAATTTGGATTAGTGTACATGGGCCCCCCAAATTTGTTCTTACTGACAATGGTAGGGAGTTTGACAATAAAGAATTTCACGATATGGCTGAGAACTTTAATATAACAGTTAAGACTACACCAGCGTACAGCCCCTGGAGTAATGGGATTCTTGAGACACAATAGGACTCTGAGTGAAATTCTTTCGAAAGTAAAACATGACACTACACTGGATTGGCAAACAACACTTGCATGGTCAGTGAATGCAAAAAATTGTTTGTGTAATGTGCATGGCTTTAGTGCACATCAATTAGTCTATGGTGAAAATCCCAATCTCCCATCAGTTTTGATAGATGATTTGCCTGCTTTAGAAGGTTCATCAGAAAGTAAATGCGTTACTGAACATTTAATTGGTCTTCATGAGGCTAGAAAAGCATATATTGAAGTTGAAACTTCTGATAGAATTAGAAGGGCATTACGGAAACAAACTAGAAATTATGACAACTATATTACAGGAGACATTGTCTATTATAAGCGAGATGATAGCAATGAGTGGAAAGGGCCAGGTGTTGTGATCGGTCAGGACGGAGTGGTCGTCTTTGTACGACATGGAGGTTCATACATTCATGTTCACAAATGCCGTTTAACAAAACTTTCATGTTAATTGTCAGATTTAAATGAGCATATGGAGCTTTCTATTGACTCGAGTATTGACGAACAGTCAGCTAATGATAATAAAAATAGTACTCATGAGGATGTTAATATAGATGATGATGATGATGAATGACTGATGCCGAGTGAGCGCTCACGGAAACTGGTTCTTTGTTCATCCTATTCCAACTGAAATTCTCTGTTGTCCTCTAGACCATTTAATAAGATGTCTCCTCAAGAGAATTACTAAACTAGACTGCCTAAACCTATCCATCCTCGTGATATTGTTGTATATCCACGCAAAGAAAATGTGCAAAACGAGCTATGAACTGCTGTCAATCACGTTAGAAATGTAACAGGAAGTTGCTTGGTTAAGTCTAAAAGTCGGATCCATAAAAGTTTGTGTGAAATACAACTAAATAAATATTGCTGGTTTATGATTATGTTAACAGTCTGCTCAATTTTTTTCAATTACATTGTAGAAAATCGTGATGTTTTTCAAAATTGCGATTTTCGATTAAATCGCACAAGCCTAATACCACTTCAGAGTAATTATCACTTTCACACGCTTCACGAGGTGATGTACTGGGGGAATCCATATTTATTTGCTTCCATTTCTTGCTGTTCCTCTCAGCAACAGCAGCAGACCATGATGCCAACCATGTTTAGGAAGCATAGCCGACATTGAAGGTCCTCAATTGATGCATGCAGTTTTGATTGGGGTATTGTGCATGTTGACCAATCAAGAGTAGCATAGGGTATAGCAAAACTTGGTATTGGAGATGGTTAAGAGGATTGGGTATGGCAAGTATGTCAGGGCAGAAGAGGACATGACAGGGTAGGCATATGATGAGAGTAAAATATGACAGGCTAAGTAGGACAGTGTAGGGTTGGGGGGGGGCAGGGTAGGGTCATACATGACAGGATAGATGTGGGTAGGGCTGGGCAAAAGCACTTGCTGAGGAATGATACTCCTAACTCTATACTGGTTAAATTTGGTCAGCACAATCAAAACATCTGCTTATTGAATGTCTATCTTCAGGTCAAAAGAATATTTTTCACAATTTATCATTGGAATGACTGGTGCAGTTATCACGCCAGTCATGACACTGGAACATTGTCAAAAGATAGTCTTCTCTTGACCTGCAGATGGACATTCCTTAAGACCACTGCAGAGGCCGGTTTTGGCCGACTTGACCATTAAAGGGTACCATGACTGTATATTGTTCTCATTATATAAACGAAATCTAGGATTTCTTTTTTCACGAGAGAGTTGATACTTACCTCCCTAATACTTTTGATATTGCTAAATATTGGCTTTCATTCAATAAACACTCAGATTTAAAACAGTTAGGTGCCCCTACTGGGCAGGGAGTCAGAGCGTAGTCTGGCGGATGCCAGCCCCACCACCGCGCATGCGCAGACTAGCACTTCCTCTGACTAGATTATTGGCTGACACACATGCAACTATTAAGAGCCTGAAGACCGAGCCTCTGTGGGGTGGAGAGGCCGGGTCCGTATCTAGGGAGGTAAGTATCAACTCTCTCGTGAAAAAAGAAATCCTAGATTTCGTTTATTTCACTTCAAGAGTATACTTACCTCCCTAATACTTTTGATATTGCCAGAATTCGAAAGTGAATCTGGCGGGAGGGAGGCGAGGTCAAAAGACCAGCTCATCCCTATACGCTTTTCTGCGTTTAAGGCACTTAAACTTCTGAAACTGTAAGAAAAAACAGTCAGGATTTGACTAACCATCGGATAACACCACCGATGTATGAGAGATGACCGAATGTCATATGCGCTCCCCCCCCTCCTTCCTGGGAGGAAGAGTCGACTGACCTCAATGTCCTATACGCTCTCTACGTACAAGTGCCATGTACTACAGGACAGAGACGAAAAAGCTCCATTTTCGTAACTCTCAACAATGAACCACACAAATACACAAACCATCACCATATTAATAACGGGTAATCGTGACAATACAATCAACAACGGACAACACATGAACAAGACTGACCTTGTTGAAAAAGGCTGCTGACATCATCTTCCCATCGGTAAAGACTGATGCAGGCCCAAAAAAGTGGGTGTTTCCATAAATTAATTGTGAAATATATAAGTAATGAGGAAAAACCTCCTCAAAAAATATAAACCGATTTATTTTTTCAAAACCGACAAGGCGAGAGGATTAGAGGTGTCACGGAGATAATGGTCTGTAAAACTTGACTCACAGTGCCACTGAGCCACCGACATAATATCATCCACAGGGACCCCATTAAATAGGGCCGTGGATGTCACTACGCCGCGGACACTGTGAGCCTTGGCCACGTCAACCTGCTTCCCGGTGGCGGATTTATGGCAAAACTGAATGCATTCCACAATCCACCTGGAAATGGTGTCCTTAGAAGCCCTCCCATGGGGTTCAATATATGACAACCATAACGCTGACTGGTCGGTGCGCCATGCCGCCGTACGTTGTTTGTACCGGCGCAGCGCCCGGACGGGACACCATGCTTTAGAATTAGGATCATATCTAGTTAAAGCAGGCAAAATAATAGGTTGACCTGGATATTTCAACGACTGATTTTTAGCCAAGAAATTAATCCTAGGTAGCAGCTTAAGGCCTTCCCCTGAAACCACAAAACGGTCATCCTCGGCTGATAAGGCATGAATTTCACTCCTACGCCTAGCCGAGGCCGCAGCAATTAAAAACACAGTCTTCAGTGTTAATAGTTTCATAGAAATGGAACTAAGTGGTTCAAAAGGCTTATCACCTAGTACTTGAAGCACTAGCGATAAACTCCAAGACGGAATCACAGGTGGATTCCTTGGTCTTAGATTGCCCATGCCTTTAATTAATACATTCAATGTATTTACTTCATCACTTCCCCTCTTAGCCAAGCAAGGAATAACAGACATTAATGCTGACTTATAACCAGCAATAGAGTTAGGCTTGAGGCTATAGGCATCATAGAGGTGACAGAGGAAATCAGCTACTACTTGAATAGATGAATCCATTGGATCAATACATCTTTTTGAGCACCATTCTGCAAATCTGTTGATTTTATAATTATATGCTCTGGAGGTTGACCCCCTCCTGGCTTTGGCCATAAACATGGCTGCTTGCTCAGAAAAGCCCTCCTTAATTCTAGATTCCTTGACAACATCCACGCAGTCAATCTGAACATTGACGGATTGTTGTGAAGGGCCTTGCCCTGGAAGATAATATCGTCCATCAGAGGCAGAGGAACCGGATTGCAGACCAGAAGGTCCAGCAGATCCGTATACCATGATCGGCTTGGCCAATCCGGGGCGATCAGAAGCACTTGGCATTCCTCTTGTCTGATTTTCTGAAGAATTTTTGGAATCAGGATTGCTGGAGGGAATGCGTATGCATACATTCTCCCCCAGCTGATAGCTAACGCATCTGTTGCGAAAGCGCTTGGATCCGGAATCGGAGAGACGTACGTCGTCATCTTCGCATTCTTCTTCGTTGCGAACAAATCGATGTTGGGTTTCCCCCAATGGTCGAACAGACGATCCGCCACACATTGATTTAGTTGCCATTCCGTGGGTAAAACACTCATCCTTCGGCTCAATGAGTCTGCTAGCAGGTTTAACCTTCCCGGAATATGAACTGCTTTCAAGGTAATCTGGTGATCCAGACACCAACAAAGCAGTTTCCATGTCATCATACAGAGACTGGGCGACTTCGTTCCGCCCTGGCGGTTTATGTAAGTCACAACTGTTGAGTTGTCTGAACGAATAAGAACAATCTTGCCCTGAACTTTCTGTAAGAAATGTTCCAGGGCCAGGACTACTGCTCTTAGCTCCAGTAGATTTATATGTTCCTTTGACTGTTCCAGATTCCAAAGCCCTGATATCGTGGATTCTTCCAGGCAAGCTCCCCAGCCCTCCATCGATGCATCTGTATACACAGTCACCTGAGGGTGGGGAGGGGTTAGCAAAACCCCCGGCAAGAGATTCTCTGTATTCAACCACCATTGCAGGTGGTGAATCAGAGGCGCCAACACTGACACATTCGAGTCCAGCGAACCTGTACTCTGGGTCCATTGTGTCATGAGAAACAACTGGATCGGCCGCCTGCGTAAGGCGGCCTGAGGAATGACTGGTTCCAACGAAACCATCAACCCCAGCATTCTCAAGTAAACCCGTGCCAGGACATGACGACTGTCGCACACTGACTGAATCAACGAGATGAGTTTTTGAACTCTCTCCTGAGTAGGATAAACATATCCTGTCTCTAGATCGAAGAACATCCCCAGGTAAACAAACTTCTGGGATGGAGTCAGCTCTGATTTTGGGAAATTGATCATCCAGCCCAAGTCTGTGAGAATTTTCAAAACAATCTCCAGATTGGCGGACAAACTTTCCCGGGTGTGCGCTTTCAACAGCCAGTCGTCTATGTACGTGTGGACTGCTATGCTTCTCCTGCGGAGGTATGCTGTGATCGCAAGAACCACACGGGTGAAAACCCGAGGAGCCGTGGAAATTCCGAAGGGCAACACCCTGAATTCCCACTGTCTGCCCTGGAATGCAAATCTCAGGAAGCGACAGAAACTCCCGTGGATGGGGATGTGGAAATAAGCGTCCTTCAAATCTATCGACGCCGTCCACATCCCCCTCTCCAACCCCGCCAACACCGAGCGCACCGTTTCCATCTTGAAACTGGGCGTCTCGATGAACTTGTTCAATGGCTTGAGGTTGAGAATCGGTCTCCACCCTCCGGTGCGTTTTGTTACTAAGAACAGGGTTGAATAGAAGCCCGGACATCTTTGTGCCGGCTGAATAGCTCCCTTTTGTATGAGGGAATTTATCTCCTCCTCGATACACAACCTTTGCTCTGGATCTCTCGGAATGGGAGTCCAGACTGGCACCAGAGACAGTCGCGACGGCGGGCCTGTCACCCACTCTGGATGATACCCGACGGAAAGCCATCGCAAGACTAAACGGTCCTGAGTTAACCGTTCCCACTCTTGCATGTGGCCGGCTAGCCGGCCTCCCACCGGCCCACCTAGGGACCGCGGTGGACACGAGGCATGCAAGAGCGGCACTGTCTCCGTCGCCATACACACCGGAGTGGTTCTTACCGCGGTAAGCGTCCTGTCAGGACCGATAACCACGCCCAGACCCTCGCGCGCCCCGCCCCGCCCCGCGCGCACCTCGGTGCGCGGGCGGCTGCCTGGCTGACGGCGCCTGAGGAACCTGCGCCCCCCTCGCTGCTGGCCGAATCGCACGCGGCCGAGGCCGACGCTGCGACGGTGGCTGGCCACTGACCTGGCCATCACCACCTCGAGCCTGCAGGGGACGATACGCCGGGGCCGCGGCGCGAACGTTAGCACGACGCAGTACATCAAACTGCTCGCGCAGCGCCCTCTGGTTATTCACCAGGGTGACCGTCTCCTGGAGGTGGCGACATCCCTCACCTCCAAAAAGACCAGGGCCCGTCATAGGCGTACGCAGTAGCCTATTGTACAGGTCCTGAGACGGGCACAGATTGTCCAGGGCAAACGTGCGTCTTGCCCTGACACTCCTGGTCACCGCCCGAGTCACACAGTCCAGTGCCAGGTTAATACCATCCTGGATGGTTCGCTGGACAGTGACCGGACTTGGCTGGCGCGATGCGGATGCCGTTACTACCCCCTGTAACAGCTGGGAGACGTGGGACAGAGCGGCAATCGAAGCCCTCCCACTCTCCTCCGCATCACGCAACGCGGCATTCGCCGAACGCAACGCGTTCGCGCACAAGACACCCGTGTCAGAACGGGAGCCTGGCCGCGCATCCTCACCCAAAGCCGCGCGGTCATCCACGCTGGGCTTGGGTACCACACCGTACCGCTGGTAATCCAGGGGCACGATGCGACAACGCCTGGCCACCTCGCGAGGGGCCTTCGCGAGACGTCCACTCAACTTAATGGACGACTCCGCCGCCTTGAACATGTCAACGACATGCTCCGCCAGCGGCAGAGAAGGCATAGCGTTAGCAGTCGGTTTCCCAGCTAACCACGGCGTGTGAACACGCTGGCTAGCCGACTGCTCCACGGGCAGATCAGGCCTAACGCTCACCAACCACTGGCAAGCGTCATACCAATCCTCCTCCGTGGCTAACTGCGAGCGCTCTACAAGACGGGGTCCTTCGTCTTCCTCCTGAGCGCAAGCAGTAGAGCTTGACGGCGGGTATGCTGATACACCTGGCAAGCCAGGGAAAACACGCGGGCCTGACAGCACCGGCATGAGAATATCACTGGTTTGACCAGGAGCAGGCACCGTGGCAGAGCGCGGGGTATATATAGGCTCACCACGGGCCCGGCCAGCACCAGCAACACCCTCGGCAAGCCGAGGTATGCGGTACCGCTGGCCATCAGCAGCGCCCTGGGCCACCACCTGAGCCGCGGACTTTACTCCAGGGTGAGTAAAACCGTGGAACAAGGCGCCTGTATTCCCCGCGAGGGGTGCACAAACGTCTTCATCCATGTCCACGTCGTCAGACGGCGACCCTAGCAGGTAATCCTCATTACCCTGGTCAGAAAGATTAGACCCCGGGTTAGCAAAGAGAGCTAACCCGGGCTGACCAGGAACGGTGCCATAGGAGGTACTGGCCACCGCGGCGTGCGGATACCCCTGGACTGATAAGCAGCCCGCGGGTTCCAGCGACAACCGTCCACGGTCCCCTATCGGCGCGGCAATAAGCCTGCTGCCAGGGCCGTGGAACGCCCCCTCTAATGGGGCCACCTCTGAATCGTCGGACAACGGAAGCGGACTAAGGAAAATCGATCCAGAGGCGGGGATTACCTGCTCCGAAGCCGATGATGAGGACAGTAAAGGATTTGGTCCAGGAAGCATGCCACGAAGCAACCCTGGAACCAAATCCTTTATTGTCCTCTTCATCTCTCCCAACATCTCGGTCCGGAAGGCCTCCATATCCACCGCGGACGAGACCTTCCCCTTACCCTTCCTACTTACAACCTCTCGTTTCCGCTTCTTCTTCTTCTCCTCCTCTACCACCTTGTCCGTCGCCTGTAAACAGCACAAGAATTCGGACATTAACTCGCCCCCCCAGTGCTTACATATGTCACAATTAATTAATGGACCACAAGGGCTACATTGACAGCACAGATGCGGCCAGAACTTATCCGGCAGAAAACGACCACAGGACGCGCAACCCGGTCCCTGAAACAGGGCAAAGGACAAGGAGTATGAGCAACTAGTTAAGCTTAGAAACTCAATCCAACTCAAAGAGAAGGAAAACGATCATAAAGATCAATATACATCAGAAACCAGCATAGCGCTTGAATTGCTTGATAAACACATAGCCAGGCTGATTATGACGTCATTAATCCCGTGACAGGAAAAATTCGATCCCAACAAAACATCCAAGTGCAAGGACGAATTGTATGCTGAATGGATAAGTTGACTACACAACCATCAGATACATATAGATAACTCTTTTCTGGCAAAAATGTTAATTATCTCCCTTTGTTTGTTTACAATAATTAACATCACCACATTATCAATAACTAGATACCTGACACTTTGTATAGACAAACCATCCAACGTGACGAACCGGAGAACTCCACCATCTGCACGCCTCTTAACTCTCTCCACCTCATGGGGAAGGAATTGGATCAAGAGGGCAAAGTGAGAAGACCTTTATACTAGGCCTCCAACTCACTGGACATATTTTTCATTTGGTTAGATAACCTAACAGTGTTAGTAGGAAATGGAACCATGGTGGAGAGAAAACTAACTCTCAGCAACTGTGATTGTCACCACCCAGCGTCATACAGACCTGTGGACATAAACAGAAAGAGAAATTAGTCCTAGGAAGCACCGAGTTGACCTAAACCAACTAACTAAGGCGCTTATCACGGTAAACGCGAGTCCCGGAAACACAATACACCGGGAAGAAAACTCGCTAATTTTACTAGAAGTCACCTGATTTAAAGGTCCTAAGTCCTTCTTTGGCGAATTGAAACCTCCCGCCATCCAAAAAAGTGACTATCACACCAACCAACACCACTTAAACTAGTTTAAGATAAAGAAAAGCTTCAGCACAAAAAGACATGTGTGAACTCTCTGCCAATAATCTAGCAAAGAGGAAGTGCTAGTCTGCGCATGCGCGGTGGTGGGGCTGGCATCCGCCAGACTACGCTCTGACTCCCTGCCCAGTAGGGGCACCTAACTGTTTTAAATCTGAGTGTTTATTGAATGAAAGCCAATATTTAGCAATATCAAAAGTATTAGGGAGGTAAGTATACTCTTGAAGTGAAAAGCAGACTAACATAGCTAGCATAACCATTAACTCTTTAATGAACAAATTGGGTCAGAAGAATGTCAATTTCTCATAGAACATCTCCATCTTCCTACCAAGAGATGTTGTTTTTAAATTTACAACGGGAATGACTGGCTCGGTTATTGAGCTAGTTATTTCAGTGTTAAATTTCCAAAAATAGTTATAGCTTGACCATCAAAAGGTTAATTAATAATGATGAGAATAACTCTTGAAAACAATCTCACCTTTGTTGTAATACTCTCTGCATCTAGAACAAGACACACCACTTGGCCCATTGTAACTGGAGGATGGGTGCTATCAGGTAATGATTCATTACTCCCCGCCTGAGTTGCATCTGCAAATAAGCACAACTTTGGACTATGAGAATGAATAATCATAACAAAGTAATTATTAAGGCAGCAACAAGTTTCAGTTAAATTGTTGAGAAATTTAAACAGTAAGATATAATAACCCTTCAATTTTCATAGGCGGTAAAGGTAAACACAATTTATGGACGACCAAAAATCTTCAGCAACAAATTCCATTAGGACAAAAGTGTAATGTATTCTCATAGAGTCTAAGTTGTCTTGTTTGAAGGATAAAAACTTTGTAAATGACTGAAAACATTGCAAATACTCATTCAGCTGCATTTAATGGAGGAATCCAGTTTTGGCTTTGGCCCACCCATCTCTAGCTAAGCTCCACCCACGCTTTGCCTGTATTAGGAAAAATAGATACCTGCACTCTCTCAATACCAATTTCCAGAAAACTATGCAGGTAAGCTGTTGAATATTTCGAAACTAATTTGTCTGCGCACTGTTGCTGCCATAAGCGCCCAGTCAAATTAGTTTCAAAATATTCAACAGCATGTTTATTAAATAGTAGAGATATACAATTCACGCAACTTGACAGACTATTAAGCATTTATGACGGACTAAGATATAACATTCATGACGTAATTGATTATAACATCATATGATTGATCGAAAGACTGGATTCATCCATTCCTAGTATATTAAAGATAATTTGTTAACATAAATTCATCAATGACTAATTTAACGAAACTACTTTACATTAATGTGGATTCTAGCATGGACACAATGAGTGATCCTTGTTTCACTTTCTGCTACACAGGCGATGCAGAAACGAGGACTTTAACCCGTTAATGGTCAAGCCAGCCTAAATCATCCTTTGAATTGGTCATAAGGAATGGCTCTTTGACGGTCAAGAACTTTTTTTGTTAATTTTACGACCAAAATGACTTCATAACCGAGCCAGTCATTACTTGTGTTAATTTAAAAAAAATTATCTTCACTTGGCCAGCAAATGGACCTTCACTAAGTAAAAGTTAGAAATCTCTTGACAGGTCTTGACCATTAAATGTTTAATTAGACTGCAATCAGTGGAGGCGCTAACACACATCTTTACACTCTGTTTTGCTAATGCACTAGTGATGCCAGTGGGATAGATATTTTGATATTTACCATTTGACCTGGAACTCAAACTACTTCTAGGCAATCATAATATGAATGGGTCTTCCAAATTTGGTGTCTCTAGCTCCTTGCATTCCAGAGTTGTAGTCAAACATACATATTTTAATATATGCACTTTGTGACCCAGTGACATAAACATCATGTTTAGATCATGCTACATCTAAACTGGACCTAAATATCTGAACCGGGATTAGCTTATTAGACTCATTGAAAGGCAACCTAACGGCATAAGCAGTGTGTAAAACTGATCACCTATGACACAGGGGGTCATAAGTTTGGCTGGAATGACTAATATTGCACTACTACTAGCATATCCCTATACTACTATATATATAATAGTGAAAGGGGACACTTCGACGGCCGGTTACCACGATTTTTGTTCATGTTGACGCAATTTTTACAAGAAAACCTCCAGCCACCGACTATTAATTGGCATCAAATTAAAGCTCATACAGTGTTTGGTCCGTGGGATGGGAACGATTTACTTGTTTTTGTTGACTTGCATCGTACAAAGCGCATAAATTAACCTACCCTTAAACCTGTAAAGTTTCCGGGACAGCATCCATTTTAGATCAATGCTAACCTAGGGCTGGGCGGTTTGGCGTAAAAGAAAATCGGTGACGGTATCACTAATTAAACCGGTATTAACGAAATACCGGTTTAAGGGGTTAGAATGATCGAAAATAATTTGAAATATGAAAATATGCCGTTTCATTAGCTACAGTACATGTATTTTGCGATTTGACAACTGACGTAAATTGACACGAAATTAGAATGGTAACTACATATAACTGCTCACTTCGACGCTATCTATCTCAAAATAGTAGTTAAAATAAATAAAGTATGGTTCATGTGATGTCATGAAAATAACTCTAACTACTAAAATGTTGATTTTCAACACTGTTATTAGGTAACTATTTTCGAAAGCGTAGTAAAATCTAATGCGTGTAAGTAGGAACCCGGAAAGGAGAGAGAGTTTAGGCTCCTAGTAGAGTAGCGCTCATACGGTTAGAGTTTGTATAACCACCTACAGTGTGATCTAGTCTAGTAAGTCATGTGTTTGTATTCGAGTACTCAGTATTTAGTAATATGCCTCAATAAACTGTCGTTCACGCGGGTGAATGTCATTCAGCACGTAACTAAAGGGTAGTCATTTCCCGGAAATCGCACCTCAAGAATTCTCACAAAAAGCTGTGTTTGACTATTTTTCGAGGTTCATATGTCATATAATAGAGAGATTATGATAATTTGACAACATAATGCAATGATTCGTGAATCTAACTTAAATCTACTTAAATCAACACTCCGTAGTCTTGAAGATATACGAAGACGAAAAAGACTGGGCCGGTCCGTGAAACAAAACGATGTGATTCTACCGCCTACAGAGCAGAAACGTCACGTGATAAAAAATACTACGAATTTCATTCATAAAATCGATAGTAGTGAATATCTCGGTGGAAGAATTTGTTAACAACCACAATCACATTATGCCTGCTGGTATTTGAGAGGCTAAGAGGTTTATTTTACTTGTATCTACTCCGCCAACGTAAGAAGCGACTTAATCGTTTTCATTTCTAGGGCGTTCAAGCAATTTGTCTCGTGTGTCTTATTCCATGATGGATCATTTTATGTTTGTCGAAATCTAAGGGAAATAATGACTTGTTTGGATTGGGAGTATCATGTCACATTTGTCATCCTAATTAAACATAGCACAAACTCGAATTGAAAAAAGGATTATTTGCTATAAAGAAGAAATTTAGATTTTCAAATTATTCAATCTTACATTGAACCCGATTGCTAGCAAATCAAATCATATTTGCCGAGTGTCGTCCTCAGCCGATTTGTTGGGATTTCACCAAAATCCTTGCTTTCCCAAGGGTAATAGTTATAGATGACTGTATTTTATGTCCCTATTAGCAAATGACACTAGATGATAATATTAAACTGCAAGTCAAGAACACACTAGCTTAGGACAGTCACCAGATTTCGCGCAATGGCGATCTACGGACGGTTTTTGGTTTTTTATTTTTGTAACCGTGAGACGGTATGAAACTGGTATACCGCCCAGCCCTATGCTAACCGAAGCGCTGAACGTGATGAGGCATCTGATTGGTCCGCATTGGAACAGGGAATCCCGGTGAATTGGCGTAGCGGGTTAAACTGCTGTATGAGCTCATCGCGCTGTATGTGTCTGCTGTGAGATTACAATCTTAATTCATTATTGTTTTTATGGTTGCTATTATAAATAGCATGTGCCAATATAATAAAACAATACTAAAACTTGAATAATTTAAGAAAATAATACATAGTGGGACGACTAACAAGAGCTACTACTAAATAACAGTCCACTCTCAGACACTGAGACTCGACTGAGATTGATGTTCAGCATGATAAGAAAAAAATTCCCTAAAACTATGATTTATTTCAGCCAATTGAACTTCTCAGCTACCTCGACCCCCAACCAGAAGGAAATTCTTGAGGCAATTAACCGAATTGCAGAGTCCCCTAGGTCCAATGTTACTGTCATACCATGTCTGCCAATCGCAGATTTCAGAGTGTGTCGTGACAATATACATTGGACTGAGGGGACTGCTAACACTATCTATAGCAAATGGCTAAATTTCCTTAATTTAAACTAGATTCGGGTCAAGGTAGCTGCCACCCAGAAACTGGACTAGGCAGTAATATTGTCAACCTAGCTGGTTCTCAGTTAAGTGAATCCAAAAAATCGCTGCTTAATTTTGGATTAACCTTTGTACCAACTCCGAAACCCAAAATTGGTTTGGATCCAGATTTAGAAAATGGCCTTATTGAAACTGCTGAATTTGGTCACCGCGTCAAATTGGCAGATTTTTTTCAAAACTTGAATAGCAACATTCCACCATTCATTGAGAAAACAGGCTGGGCACAAAATTTGAAACTGGTTGACCCAGCAATCGGTGAAAGTATAAAACTGTATTCAGAGCGTATTAAAAATACATTTCCAAATGATCAGCAAAATTTATCTTATGAGCAGCGCCATGCCCTACAAGGGTTATCTAAAAATAATGAAATCAGCTACTGTAATAATGGATAAAAATAACTATAGCAAAGCACATAGACAGCTTAGTAATCAGAAACATTACCAAAAGCTAAAGGAACCACTTTGGCAAAATAATTGTAGCAAATTTAATGAAATTCTCCAAAAAATGGTCAATAACAAGAAGATAACTGAAAAGCAATTTAAATATCTCTTTGCAAAAGATGATTCGAAACCATGTACATTTTATCTTCTTCCTAAAATCCATGTCTGTTGACACGTGGACCGACCCAATGACTCCACCAGGGCGACCCATTATTTCAGATTGTGTTTCGGAATCGTATAGGATTAGTGAATTTATCGACTACCATCTTCAGCCAATTGCGAACAGACATTTTAGCTATCTGAAAAACACTGAAGACTTCCTAGCCCAGGTCTCTAAGATCTCGGTTCCTCCAAATTCATTCTTAATTACGATGGACATCGATGTTATGTACACAAACATTGATATCGAAAAGGGTCTAAATTCAATTCGTAGAGCATTTGCCGACTACCGACACCAACAGGCCCAACAGAGAAGTAATAGCTCTATTGGAGCTTAGTCTGAAAGGCAATGACTTTGAATTTGCTGGTGAAATTTTCCAACAAATTTGTGGATGCGCAATGGGTAAGCATTTCAGCCCAGGTTTCGCTAACCTTTACATGCCAGAGTGGGAAAAGGAAGCACTCAAAATGTGTCCAAATCAGCCACTCATTTACCGCAGGTACCTCGATGACATTTTCATGATCTGGCAACATACCAAAGAAGCATTTAACAAATTTTTAGCCATTCTGAACAATCATGATCCGAATATCAAACTAAAAGCTGAAATTGATGAGATGTCTGTAGATTTCCTGGATGTAACCTTATACAAAGGTATAAAGTATGAAATAACTAATTACTTAGACTACAAAGTTTATTTTAAGCCAACCGACTCCCATCAACTACTGCACAAGAAATAGTTCCATCCACCGCATACTTTCAAGGGACTTGTAAAATCACAAATAATCCGCTTTCATAGAAATTCGAGTAATAGGAAAAACTTTGAATCATCATGTTCGACCATATTCAGAGCTCTCAGACCGAGAGGGTATGCTTCTCGGTTCCTACGTAAAATAAAGTCTGAAACTGCGTAATTTGGAACTCATTCCGGATAATGCCAGAAATTCTCGGCCTACCAAAATTTGTCATAATCGTCCGATTGTACGTGAAGGAGGATCTCGGAAATGCGAAAAGAAAAGGTGTAAATTGGATAATTTTCTTCCTCCCAGAGTACATTCACAAGCTTTCAAAACATAAGCAAATTTCAAATTCAGTCAAATTTAGATTGTGATTCTAAAAATGTCATTTATTTAATTTCATGCAAATTGTGTCAAAAAGCAGTGTCGGCAAAACGAAAAATCCACTAACATGGCGTGCAACTAGACACCTCTCAGATATTAGACTAGAGGAAGACACACATGTGGCTGAACATTTTAATCTTCCTGATCATTCAGTCCCTCGTGACTTTGAAATTATGCCTATCGACCAGCTTTCAGACACAACAGAGGAAACTGATAAACAAAGAAAACTAAGAGAATCATTCTGGATTAAACAATTAGAAACACAATGGCCTCGGGGCATAAATTCTGACCCAGGCCTATCAGATCAAAGGGAGATTATCCCATTTACTCTCACATACAATCGGAAAAATGTTGAAATTGCCAAAATCCTAAAAGATGAATATCACAAATTACCGGACAATCTCAGACAACCTTTCAACAAGCGTCCAGTAATTTCATTTAAGAAAAATCCGAATCTACCAAACAAAAGCCAAACTGAAATAGGTTTTCAAAATACCACTCAGTGATTTATCATTGTGTGACAATTAGGCCATATGGCGTCTCTAAAACAAAATGACAATGTCAAGGAATAAAATAAACAAGAATTTTTTCAATTTTTAAAATTCTGAGCCAGTGCGTTTGACAATATCATACACATACATACATACTAGCTTTGTAGTTTTCAAGCAGATTCAAAGGCTCGGAATTTAACATGTCTTCAGCCAGGTGGTTTCTCATTTTTTCGGAACTATTCGGATACAGGCGAGTGTCTGATACGTTATGGTGTATATGCATCTGCTGTTGGTCTCTCGGCCCCACTTGACAACATCAATCCAGTGACTCCAGAAAATAAATCTGCCATCTACTTTAAATTTTTGCGTGTATGGTTTGGCGTTACAATCACGGTGTTTTCACGTTGTGTGCGTGCCTCGGAGCGGTAGAGGAGGTAAAGGTAAATCGGCCTTAACCCTTCCCATACATGCTAATTACACACACCCGACCTCCACCCCAGCTCAACGCGTAGGTTGCTATATTTAGTTATTTAGTAGTAGCTCTTGTTAGTCGTCCCACTATGTATTATTTTCTTAAATTATTCAAGTTTTAGTATTGTTTTAGTATATTGGCACGTGTTATATATAATAGCAACCGTAAAAACAATAATTAATTAAGATTGTAATCTTGCAGCAGACACATACAGCGCGATGAGCTCATACAGCAGTTTAACCCGCTACGCCAATTCACCGGGATTCCCTGTTCCAATGCAGACCAAACAGATGCCTTGTTATGGTCAGCGCTTCGGTTAGCATCGATCTAAAATGGATGCTGTCCCGGAAACTTTACAGGTTTATAGGTTAATTTATGCGCTTTGTACGATGCAAGTCGGCAAAAACAAGTAAATAGTTCCCATCCCACGGACCAAACACTGTATGAGCTTTAATTTGATGCTAATTAATAGTCAGTGGCTGGAGGTTTTCTTGTCAAAATTCCGTCAACAAGAACAAAAATCGGGGTAACCGGCCGTCGAAGTGGCCTCCCTTTCACTATTATATATATAGTAGTATAGGGATATGGTAGTAGTAGTGCGATATTAGTCATTCCAGCCAAACTTATGACCCCCTGTGACCTATTTCACCTGAAATGACAATATTACCTATAAGTTTAGCACTAGTCGCACTTCGGACCATCGGTGCATCCAGCCAGTTGGTACCACCCCCTGTAGCAGAGACGTCTGTTATAGAGCTCTCGGAGGCCACTGTATGTAATGGACGCGTATTTTTGTTGGACATCTCAGAGATATGATTTCTATTTACAATCTATGTGACAAAAAGGAAATAGCAACATCAACAAAATGCTCAAGTAAAACATAAAATAGTGTGTCAATCTAGTCATACTATTTCCTGTAACTAGGTGTTCAAATTATTCACTTATATTTGAAAACAAAAATCTCCGGATCACCTTATTTATAGAAAAGGGCATCCACAGATGATATCAAATTTTAGATACTAGTGATTTATAACCAGAGGAAGGAAGCATGTCCCGATAAGATGGACCTTGAAAGCAAGCTGTGGGGAACGGTAGCCAACGTCTGCGTGACTACAAATACAAGCAGCCGAATGCAGAAAAATATATATCAAAAGGCAATTTGACGAGAAGCTGGTGCTGCTTATGGTAGTTACAAATGCCAGTCAATCTTCAATGGTTTATCTGTGTGATTGACTGATTGTTGTATTATATGGATAGGCTAAAGCACATTGTTTCCCTATTGTTCAATTCACTTCCGGGTGATTTTCTTTATGTATATCAACATTATTTGCTTTTCAAGAGTTCCACCATTTTGTCTCTTTAACCTTTGCAATTCCAGTGTCTCAATTTCAAAACAGCTGTACAGGAAAGCTGTTGAATAATTTGGAAATGAATTGACTTGTACCTGTTGCTGCAGAGCACTGTCAAGTTAGTTACAAAATATTAAACAGAACATTCCCTACATTTATAAAGAATTTGTGATTTCTGGTCTTAAGTGAGTCTGCGATGTCATGTAAGTTGAGAAACAAGAAATCCGTATGATGTAATAATAGATGGATCTGATCTGTCACTCAAGTATATGATGTCATAATCAACTACATGACATGTAGGTTGACATCACAATCATAATGCATAATGTATTTAGCTCTGTCATGAACAATGTTGAACACTGAATAGTCCATCAAGTGTAAGAATTGCATATCTTTCCTATTTAATCAACATTCTGTTGAATATTTTGAAACTAATTTGACTGGGCACCCAGCCAAATTAGTTTCAAAATATTCAACAGCTTACTTGCAGGGCAATGTTCCCGAAAAAGGTGTATCTATTCTCATAATGACATCATTTACCATGTTCTAAAACACCTTCCTGACTATGGCTACAACAGGTAGACCAAGGTACTGATTATGTCCATTAAGGTGTCATACAATCGATGGCAGTGTGTGGGGAATTGCGTTGTTATTCGACATGATATCGGCAAGTAGTGTACAAATTCTTCCCCAATAGAGTATAAAGATCGATCCCAATACATGCAAAGCGTGGGTGGAGCTTAGCTATATATGGATCCCTCTATTATCAGGCTGAATATTTTAAAACTAATTTGATGCAATGATGTAATAACTATACTTTTCCTCCTATGATATCAGTACCTGCTCTGTATATGCATCATCAAGAAATGATGCGTATCGTGAAAGAAGTTGAAGAGTAAGTTTCCAGAATCTGTGACAAAGTGGGCTGAGATAAATACCATCATACCAGCATGCTTCCAGGCTTCTGTACAGAGTGGATGTCACCAGTAAATGAAAACCATCAGAACTATCTGGCAACACATCATAGTAAAATTGCTACATGTTCAAATTAAGTCAAATGAGAGCACTGCTACCCATGAAACACAAATATACTGCTATCTAGGCATGATAGAAGCGATGATGACCGAACCATTGAGGTTATTAGCAACCATCTCGCTAAGATGTCAATACAGTAAACAGCAACTGTTATTACACTGCCCAGTACCATCAACAGCTTTTATATCACCCAAAGACATTGATAGCATGCTACACTCACCTGCTTTATTGAATGCTGTGAATATTGCAGATTCAAAACCCCCAGCTATCTCTTGGAATCTGAAAACAAGGAGACGATACATACAATAGCAAAACATAATGCCATAGTTAAATCTGTGAATAGCGACCACCTGTGTTTTATGCCAAAAGATTGTGATTATCTCTGAAAGGTGGTCTATTCCAGTTTGACACACGTCTTAACTGATTTAATCGGCGGGACACAACAGTAAAATAGCTTGGTTTAACACAGCCATAATTTGACAAATACCACAACAATAACGTACCGGTATTGTCACTCTTTCAGCCATTCTTCCATAACTTTACAAATATTGCAAAAGTTAAAAGAATTTTGAATTGTATGGCAATGAAAGGTGAAATAAATGATATAAAATTTATGAATGTAGGTGCAATATTTAAAAATTAATTGTACATTTTCTTAAACAACTATACATTTTTCATCTGACAAGATTGCATATGATGTCTGTAGAAGGTTATGTACTTTCAGATAATATAGTCTCAAGGTAAATCAAACAACGCGATCCGGTTCTCTACCAGAAATAATAATGACATGTCTTGATTGTGGAATTTAAAAACCTACAAAAAAATACTTATCCATTTTTCATGATTTTGAACACCGCATTCTCAACCTCCCTCTCTCATTTGCCAAATACTAAAAATTCATTATTTTGGTAACTAACATCTTTTATAATGCAACAGGAAACAAGGACTGGATAAAATAGTGAAAGCTCACATTTTCATTTCTCCATTCATCAGTGGCCACTTGCAAAATATGGAAAATATAACTCATGATCAGTTGTCAATTATCATGATTTTCAAAACAAAAACTAAACAATTAACCAAACCATGCTATGAAACAGTAAATTAGAACATCCAACGTGAAAGTTTTTGAAACTAGATTGGCTGCATCCCACGTACGAGCCCTTTAGATTTTCCGCTTATCATGCATCATGTGTGGCAGTGTCGCAAAATAAGGATTTCTTAAAATAGTATACCCCTTAATGAATCTATTAATGAATATTGAAAAACTCAAGTCCAAACCACATAAAAATATGCAAACAATTTGAAAATCATTTTCATTATGATGGAGTCTGGATGCAATGATGGAATAGAACAAATCTGCAAAGTTTTATGGACATCGGATGCGGCCTTCATGAATTAAATCTCTGTTGAAAAACTTGGCAGACACCGGACATCATTTGGCTTGCTATGTCGAGATCCTTCACTGCGCTATGGGCTCAACCAAAGTTATATGAGTAAGCTGTCGCTTATTCTGAAACCAATTAATCAAGCAGAATCAGTGATGGTTGTCCAGCAGAAATGGCTACATTCTTATTCATTCAACATTCTCATAACCAAATCATAATTTTCTTTAATAAATCTCATCGAGGTATCTACTGGTCCAAATTTCCCAGCTGTGTAATAAATAATGCAGAGATAAAAATACTAAAATGAGGTTAAGCCTTACCACGCTGATGTCGATATTCTGTCCTTTACTGTGTCAGTATCAAAGAAACTGGTGTACATTTTTCTACAACTTTGTTGGACGATGTTGCTGTCTATGACAGCAACATCTCCCACCAAATTCGTAGAAAACTGAACACCAGATCATCTTTTAATTTAATTAGAAAATTAAAAATTTTGACATCAGAGTGGTAAGGGTTAAGCTGTGTTGTTGACATGGGAAATTCAAACACACACATTTTAGTGCTTCACAATTTACCTACAAAATTAATCTTGGATACTTAGTAATACCATACCTGATCTGAAAGTAAACTGGCAAACTCCATTTAGCCATGAATGTGGAATAACTTGGATGCTCTCTGAGGCGCTTTACACTCGTCTGAGAGCCACAGAATCTCTCAAACTGATCTAGGAACTCCATACTAATAAGGTATTTCTGGAAACATGAAATAAAATCATAAGCAATGTATACGTTGTAGCCTAGCAGTGAGGCTAGAATGAAAGACCAAAGGGTCTGTGACGCTCACCTGGACCATTAGCATTTGAAACATTTGCATTAAAATAGACATGATTGATCATTTTCGGTAAATCCAAAATGGCTGCCAAAATAAATTGACCAATCAAAATTCTCATTTGATTTCTTGAAGCCTATAAGCATAGGATCATTCCACCCCGTTTCATTGAAATCGAGTCATTGATTAAGTATTAGTAGCGATATAAAGGTTTCTGGAAAATGTTTAGAAAATCCCAGATGGTCACCAAACAAATAGATCAATCAAAATTCTAAATAGAAGTGCTAGAGGCTACCGTGATAGGATAGTTCCATCCAAATTTTAACAAAATCTGCAAAGTGGTTTAGGAGAATATATATCATAAAGGATTTCTGGATAATTTTCAGAAAATCCAAGATCACTGTAAAAAACAGACCGATCAAAATTCGGAATAGAAGTTCTGGAGCCGACTGACATAGGATCATTCCAGTCAAATTTGATTAAAATCCGCAAAAGCGGTTTAGGAGATACATTTTAAAGGATTTCTGGATAATTTTCATAAAATCCAAGATGGCTGCCAAAAGAATTGACCAATCAAAATGCTCATTCCATATGTTGAAGTCTACCGCCATATGATCGCGCCACCAAAGTTTCATTGAAATCAAGTCCTTGATTAAGTAGTCGCAACAATATAAACAGCTTTTGGGAAATCTTTGGAAAATCTAAGATGGCTGCCAAAAAAATAGACCAAACAAAATTCTGAATAGACGTTCTAGAGGCTACCACCATATGCTCCTTCCAGCCAAATTTGTTTAAAATCCACTATGTGGTTTAGGAGATACATTTTAAAGCAAAAGTTGATGAAACATGGACGGATAACTGTTGGCATGGCATAAACTCACTTGGCCATTCTGGCTGGGTGAGCTAACAATGTCGCTTGTAACATTGTTATTGTTCCTAAAATGTTGTAAATTGAAATAGTTTGATAAACTTTAATAGAAATGTTGGAAATTTCAACCTTTTAATGGACAAGCCGACTAAATATTTGTCAAAATTTACCACTGGGATGCCTGTCTCGATAACTCAACCAGTCATGGAAGTAGTGAATTTTCAAGAATATTATTCACTTGGTATGCAAATTGACATTCAATAAGCAAAAACATTTGATTCTCTTTATCAAATCTCAAACATTAAAGGGCTAGCAGAGATTGATTAAAAATTATTTCAGACCAGAACTAATAACATATTGTGTTTATCACTATATTTGTCAAAAGCCCTAGTAGTGAAGAACTACAGTGCCAATGAAAATATATAATACCTGGTAAAATATGTCTGGATTACCCGGTGCAAAGATGGACGGTGTTCTTGCCTCAATACATTTGACAATCTCTGGCCAGATGCTATTTACCATGAAATCATAACCACGGATAGCATCACTGCAACACAAATAGAAAACTGATCTTCAATCGGTGTCTATTTGCAGTCAATAGACGACAATTTGTAAATTTAAATTTTCTGATAGATATCTAGTTGCACATCAAGAAGAATGTTTTTGAAATTTTACCACTAGTATTACTGGCTCGGTTAGTGAGCCAGTCATTCCAGAGTTAAATTTTCAAAAATAGTCATCTCTTGACCTGAAAATTGACATTTCTCACCACCTACTGCAGAGGCTGTGTTAGACGATTAAAGGCTAAGTTGGGGTTAAGATAATGAAGATCATGTATTTATACTAGCAGGGCACAAACATTGTGAAAGAAACGACCGTTCCCCTGAAGGTTACCTGAATCTAAATAAGCAAGAACCATTTTTCATACACCATAATACTGAACAGCTAAACCATTCAACAGACACACCAGGTATGCTCGCACAAACCGGGACCCCGACCCCCAAAAAAGCCACCAAACCAAGATTCTCAAACATCCAACTATGACACCCCACAAAAAAGGACACAAAATAAGTTCCCTTCATACAAACTGGCCACAACAGGCACTCTTGCCTCTGATGAGTTCAAACATCATGAATGAAATGCCATAAAGTCTGAATCACACCTATGTCTAACATCCACTTGGTCTTATACCCAACTGCTGAGACCTACCGACCACCCACCCATGCACAATCGCTCATTTCCCACCACCCCCAAAATCAACACCACTGAAAAGCCACCAAAACCACCAGGCCACCAACAATAACCCACCAAAGCCGCCCTAAGAACACCCCATTTCCCACCCCCACCCCAAAAGACAGCACACAGCACCAAACCCGCCAAAACTGCCGAAGCCGTCAAAAACCGTCGGGCTGCCAAACCACCAGGCCGCCAAAACTAATGGCCAAGCCGCCAAAACAACCACCAAGCCCTAACACCAAACACCACCCCCCCCCACCCCACACCCTTGGCATGCACACATCCACCCAAGCCGCCCCCAAAGGCCGCCAAGATCCCGCTGCCAAAAAGGGTATAAAAGGAGCCCACAAACAGGGCCCAGACCCTTCAGACTTTTTTGAATTACACACTAAGTAATCAAGAGTCAGGCTTTTCTCACTAGTTTTCAAAACGTAGTTATTATCCTGAACAGCTAAACCACAAGTATTAAACTTTCAAACCAACATGTAATTAACCTAATTTAACTCATTCACAAAATATTTTGGAAATAATTGGACTGGTAGACATTGCTACCTAAGGCAGCAATGGTTTCAATTAAACTTATTTTCAAAGTATTTAAGTTTTCCTGTATGACTGGTCTGAAACTGACTTACATGCATAGAGAATCAATTGTTGAAAGGGTAACATCTATGACACATGTAGGATATCTGGCGGGAAAATCATGTATACTATTTTCAAGTTAGTTTTTTCAAAATTTGTGGCTTGTGTTACCAGTAAAGCACAAATGTAGTTAAGTTTGAAATTCTGCAGGTGTTATCTACATCTATGCATGTTTTCAGCAACAGGCTAACCAGTTTGTGTCTGAAATATTAGTTTACACTAATCCGATTCCATTAGAATGGCAATAGTCGATAATTTTGAGAACAGTGTTGCTGCTCAAGATAGAAACAGCATTTCAAAAATGAACATATCAATAGAAGCTAAAAGGGATGAAAAGATTAACCCACTGTGGCTAGTGATTCTCATAGCAGTTCTTTCCAGGGTATATATCACCATGAGACCGCTTGGGATCCCCAAATGGTTATGGAAGGGGTAGCAGGGACCCACTAAAATTGTATATGATTCTTAGACATAAGTTAGGTTTATATGCCTTTTGTAGATTGGTCCACTAACAGATTGTCCAGGTTTCAGAACTATACACCTGTGCAAAAGTTAAGCACCACCCTATTTTTACGCACATGCGAGGGTATATTCATGTGCTATGAAGAAAGCAATAGCATAAACATTTATGTACCCATCCATCTTAGTGCAAGAGGTAATAATGCAACTAGAGGAATGCTGATTATGATGGTGGGGAAACACTGTATGTTTTTGTTTGAACTTGAAAACGAGGCCTGAATATGGTTACGTTGACACAACTGACAACTATTGCCCTACAGTTGACACACGTGGCTAGATTGTCATTAATGGTGTCTGAAAACGAAGTTTAACATCTGTGCACGAGTTTGAGACTGTCATTATTAATACCGGGTATATCCACCTTGTGCCTGGATGACGGCCTGGACACGACGTCTCATGCTGGTCACCAACCGACTGATACGCCATTGTGGTATTCGTTGCCATTCAAGATGGAGTGCGTCTGTTAATTCCTGTAGGTTCTGCACAGGAGGATCCTTCCTTCTCACCATGTTTCCCAGAATGTCCCAGATATGCTCAATAGGGTTCATGTCAGGGCTCCTTGCTGGCCATGGTAGGGTTTCGATGGCATTCTGGCGGAGGTATTCATGCACCGCTCTAGCACGATGTGGTCGGGCGTTGTCATCCATGAATATAGGGTGGGTTCCAGGTGCATGATTTACAAAATGAGGGACCACAACTCTATCCAGTATGGAATCTTGATATCTTTGTCCATTTAGTGTTCCAGGTACAGTCAACAGATCCAGCTTACAATCAAATGAGATGCACCCCCATATCATAACGGAACCTCCACCAAATGGAACTTCTTCCATGATGTTACGTTGGTCGTACGCCATGCGTCTGGACCTCCATACACGAGTTCGACCATCTGTGGCATGAAGCAGGAACCGACTTTCATCGGACCAGTGTACCCGTCTCCAGGATCTCATGTTCCAGTGTCTTCTTTCGTTGCACCACCTCAGACGCTCCTCTTTGTGGTGTGCAGTGAGGAGAGGACATCTGACAGGTATCCTAGCTTTCATGCCAGCAGCATAGTCTCCTTTTGACGGTAGACATTGACACTCTATTGCGCGTTTCCCATTGCTGGCTGAGCACTCTGCTGTTGGTGAATGGAGATCTCCTAACAAGGCGTACTAGGGCTCGATCATCACGGGCAGTAGTCTTCTTCGGTCTTCCAGATCTAGGCCTGTCCTTCACCTCGTTAGTTTGCCCATGTTTTGCAATCAAACGACTGATTACAGTATGGTTAATGTTCAGCTGTCTGCCAATCTCTCTGCATGACATACCAGTGGTATGCATGCCTATGATTTGCCATTTCACACGATCACTTAACCTTCGTCTTGCCATAGCGGTTCACAATCAAGAGCTAATTCTCTCTGTACAAATAAACCACGGTCATGAACACAAAATTCCTAATCTTGTCGCCTATATCTGTATGTAATGTTCTACACCTCAAACTGGACTTTTACATAACTGAACACGTGTGCTGTTTCCCGCCACGCACGGACATCAAGCGGCGTGAAGTCATGCATGCATGTGCATTTCGTACTTGGAATTATGTCAGCTAACGCGGGGACAAAAAGTATGGCAGCCTAGTTGTACCATCATGTTTCTACGTTCTATTGTTTTTGCTGGTGCTTAACTTTTGCACAGGTGTATAGATGGACGACTGTGACCTGTATGTCGATCACTTTTAGTTTTTCCGCAATCATACATCATGTGTGACAGTGTTGCAAAATAAGGATGTTTTAAAATAGTATACCCTCTTGATAAATCAAATGTTTATTGAAAACTTAACATTATTCTAATTCTTTAAAAGGAGACACACCATACATAAACAAGCCTGTCCCATACCTGGTGATATAAATCTTTAGAGATTGACAGTCAAAAACTCGAACTTGATCTGTAACTTCTCATAATGTAGCAATAAACCAAGTTTCAGTTATATACGGTGAAGGAGATGGAAAAAGTCTTGAAAGCTGATATGTTTGTTTTTCATAAGACGAAATGGGACATAACTCCATCAAAAATTGAAGCAAATGCCTGAAACTCGAACATGGTCTGTAATTTCTCATAACAAAGCAACGTACCCATTCTCAGTTGAATATCTTGAGACTGCGGGAAAAAGTGCTGAAAACTAATATTTTTCATATTTCATGTCGAAAGGGGGGGGGGGGGGCATAACTCCATGAAAAAATAACTCCATGAAAAACTGACGAAAATGTCTGAAACTTGAACTTGCTTTGTAACTCTGTATACTAAAGTGATGTACCGATTTTCCCTTAAATATCTTGGAGTGCGAAAAAAAGTGCAGAAAGCTATTTTTCGCCGAAAAGGGCATAACTCCATAAAAAATTGACACATACGCCTGTAACTGCTCATACCAAAGCGATGTAGCAATTCTCAGTAGAATATCTTGAGACTGTGAAAAAAGTGCGGAAAACCAATATTTTTCGTATTTCATAAGTCGAAAGGGGGCATAACTCCTTGAAAACTTGATGAAAATGTCTGAAACTCGAACTTGCTCTGTAACTCCTTATACTAAAACGACGCACCGATTTTCGCTTAAATATCTTGAAGGAATGCGAAAAAAACTGCAGAAAGCTGATATTTTTCGTATCTCTTAAGTCAAAAGCATAACTCCATCAACAAGAGCTCTGCAAACGGCGCATAATACTCTGCCATGATAACAAACCAATGAATGAGAGCTATAAGAAAATATTTATTTCTTCCTCAGCCCCACCAGACCAGTCAGCCTTATGAAGTGTCAAAGCGATCCGTTAAACGGTTAAGGAGGTATCGTCTGAAAACCAATTTTCAAGATGGCTGCCGCTGACTGGTGGCCATATTAGATTTCAGATTTTCTTCACCAGACATATTGCAACGACCGTAGGAAGTGATCCAATAAATGAAATTCAGAAACCAACTTTCAAGATGGCAGTCCATGGCTGGGGGCCATCTTGGAGTTCGGATCATCGTGAATTTCAATAGGTTTCTTCTCCACACCTAGTCCAACCACCCACCCTATGAAGTTTCAAAGGGATCCGATAAATGCTAACGGAGTTATCATTTGGAAACAAATTTTCAAGATGGCCATTGGTGGCTGTGGCAGCCATCATGGAGTTCCTATCATTGTAAATCTCGATAGGTTTCTTCCCCAGAAGTAGTCGAACCACGCTATGAAATAAACGAAATCAAGGATTTCTTTTTTCACGAGAGAGTTGATACTTACCTCCCTAATACTTTTGATATTGCTAAATATCGGCTTTCACTCAATAAACACTCAGATTAAAACAGTTAGGTGCCCCTACTGGGCAGGGAGTCAGAGCGTAGTCTGGCGGATGCCAGCCCCACCACCGCGCATGCGCAGACTAGCACTTCCTCTGACTAATTTATTGGCTGATACACATGCAACTATTAAGAGCCTGAAGACCGAGCCTCTGTGGGGTGGAGAGGCCGGGTCCGTATGTAGGGAGGTAAGTATCAACTCTCTCGTGAAAAAAGAAATCCTTGATTTCGTTTATTTCACATCAAGAGTATACTTACCTCCCTAATACTTTTGATATTGCCAGAATTCGACAGTGAATTCGGCGGGAGGGAGGCGAGGTCAAAAGACCAGCTCATCACTATACGCTTTTCTGCGTTTAAGGCACTTAAACTTCTGAAACTGTATGGATAACACCACCGATGTATGAGAGATGACCGAATGTCATATGCGCTCCCCCCCCTCCTTCCTGGGAGGAAGAGTCGAATGACCTCAATGTCCTATACGCTCTCTACGTACAAGTGCCATGTACTACAGGACAGAGACGAAAAAGCTCCATTTTCGTATACTCTCAACAATGAACCACATAAATACACAAAACCATCATCATATTAATAACGGGTAACGTGACAAGACAATCAACAATGGACAACCCATGCACAAGACTGACCTTGTTGAAAATGGCTGCTGACATCATCTTCCCATTGGTGAAGAACGATGCAGTCCCAAAAAAAGTGGTTGTTTCCATAAATTAATTGTGAAATATATAAGCAATGAGGAAACCTCATCAAAAATATAAGCCTAGTTATTTTTTCAAAATCGACAAGGCGAGAGGATTAGAGGTGTCACGGAGATAATGGTCTGTAAAACTTGACTCACAGTGCCACTGAGCCACCGACATAATATCATCCACAGGGACCCCATTAAATAGGGCGGTGGATGTCACTACGCCGCGGACACTGTGAGCCTTGGCGACGTCAACCTGCTTCCCGGTGGCGGATTTATGACAAAACTGAATGCATTCTACAATCCACCTGGAAATGGTGTCCTTAGAAACCCTGCCATGGGGTTCAATTTATGACAACCATAACGCCGACTGGTCGGTGCGCAACTCCGATGTACGTTGTTTGTACCGGAGAAGCGCCCGGACGGGACACCATGCTTTAGAATTAGGATCATATCTAGTTAAAGCAGGCAAAACAATAGGTTGACCTGGATATTTCAACGACTGATTCTTAGCCAAGAAATTAATCCTAGGTAGCAGCTTAAGGCCTTCCCCTGAAACCACAAAACGGTCATCCTCGGCTGATAAGGCATGAATTTCACTTCTACGCCTAGCCGAGGCCGCAGCAATTAAAAACACAGTCTTCAGTGTTAATAGTTTCATAGAAATGGAACTAAGTGGTTCAAAAGGCTTATCACCTAGTACTTGAAGCACTAGCGATAAACTCCAAGACGGAATCACAGGGGGATTCCCATGCCTTTAATTAATACATTTAATGTATTTACTTCATCACTTCCCCTCTTAGCCAAGCAAGGAATAACAGACATTAAAGCTGACTTATAACCAGCAATAGAGTTAGGCTTGAGGCTATAGGCATCATACAGGTGACAGAGGAAATCAGCTACTACCTGAATAGATGAATCCATTGGATCAATACATCTTTTTGAGCACCATTCTGCAAATCTGTTGATTTTATAATTATATGCTCTGGAGGTTGACCCCCTCCTGGCTTTGGCCATAAACATGGCTGCTTGCTCAGAAAAGCCCTCCTTAATTCTAGATTCCTTGACAACATCCACGCAGTCAATCTGAACATTGACGGATTGTTGTGAAGGGCCTTGCCCTGGAAGATAATGTCATCCATCAGAGGCAGAGGAACCGGATTGGACACCAGAAGGTCCAGCAGATCCGTATACCATGATCGGCTTGGCCAATCCGGGGCGATCAGAAGCACTTGGCATTCCTCCTGTCTGATTTTCTGAAGAATTTTTGGAATCAGGATTGCTGGAGGGAATGCGTATGCATACATTCTCCCCCAGCTGATAGCTAACGCATCTGTTGCGAAAGAGCTTGGATCCGGAATCGGAGAGACGTACGTCGTCATCTTCGCATTCTTCTTCGTTGCGAACAAATCGATGTTGGGTTTCCCCCAATGGTCGAACAGACGATCCGCCACACATTGATTTAGTTGCCAGTCCGTGGGTAAAACACTCATCCTTCGGCTCAATGAGTCTGCTAGCAGATTTAACCTTCCCGGAATATGAACTGCTTTCAAGGTAATCTGGTGATCCAGGCACCAACAAAGCAGTCTCCATGTCATCATACAGAGACTGGGCGACTTCGTTCCGCCCTGGCGGTTTATGTAAGTCACAACTGTTGAGTTGTCTGAACGAATAAGAACAATCTTGCCCTGAACTTTCTGTAAGAAATGTTCCAGGCCCAGGACTACTGCTCTTAGCTCCAGTAGATTTATATGTTCCTTTGACTGTTCCAGATTCCAAAGCCCTGATATCGTGGATTCTTCCAGGCAAGCTCCCCAGCCCTCCATCGATGCATCTGTATACACAGTCACCTGAGGGTGGGGAGGGGTTAGCATAACCCCCACCAAGAGATTCTCTGTGTCCAACCACCATTGCAGGTGATGAATCAGAGGCGCCAACACTGACACGTTCGAGTCCAGCGAACCTGTACTCTGGGTCCATTGTGTCATGAGAAATAACTGGATCGGCCGCCTGCGCAAGGCGGCCTGAGGAATGACTGGTTCCAATGAAACCATTAACCCCAGCATTCTCAAGTAAACCCGTGCCAGGACATGACGACTGTCGCACCCTGACTGAATCAATGAGATCAGTTTCTGAACTCTCTCCTGAGTAGGAAAAACATATCCTGTCTCTAGATCGAAGAACATCCCCAGGTAAACAAACTTCTGGGATGGAGTCAGCTCTGATTTTGGGAAATTGATCATCCAGCCCAAGTCTGTGAGAGTCTTCAAAACAATCTCCAGACTGGCCGACAAACTTTCCTGGGTGTGCGCTTTCAACAGCCAGTCGTCTATGTACGTGTGGACTGCTATGCTTCTCCTGCGGAGGTATGCGGTGATCGCAAGAACCACACGGGTGAAAACCCGAGGAGCCGTGGAAATTCCGAAGGGTAACACCCTGAATTCCCACTGTCTGCCCTGGAATGCAAATCTCAGGAAGCGACGGAAACTCCTGTGTATGGGGATGTGGAAATAAGCGTCCTTCAAATCTATCGACGCTGTCCACATTCCCCTCTCTAACCCCGCCAACACCGAGCGCACAGTCTCCATCTTGAAACTGGGCATCTCTATGAACTTGTTCAATGGCTTGAGGTTGAGAATTGGTCTCCACCCTCCGGTGTTTTTTGTTACTAAGAACAGGGTTGAATAGAAGCCCGGACACCTTTGTGCCGGCTGAATAGCTCCTTTTTGTATGAGGGAATTTATTTCCTCCTCGATACACAACCTTTGCTCTGGATCTCTCGGATTTGGAGTCCAGATCGGCACTAGAGACAGTCGCGATGGCGGGCCTGTCATCCAATCGGGATGATACCCGACCGAAAGCCATCGCAAGACTAAACGGTCCTGAGTTAACCGTTCCCACTCTTGCATGTGGTCGGCTAGCCGGCCTCCCACCGGTCCACCTAGGGATAGAGGTGGACATAAGGAGTGCAAGAGCGGCACTGTCTCCTTTGCCAGAAACACCGGAGCGGTTCTCACCGCGGTAACCGTCCCATCAGGAACGATTACCACGCCCAGATCCTCGCGCGCCACGACCAGCTTTCAAGAACTGAACTGGACTTATAAGCAGCCCGCGGGTTCCAGCGACAACCGTCCACGGCCCCTCGGCGCGGCACTAAGCCTGCTGCCAGGGTCGTGGAACGCCCCCTCTAATGGGGCCACCTCTGAATCTTCGAACAACGGAAGCGTACTAAGGAAAGGTGATTCAGAGGTGGGGATTACCTGCTCCGAAGCAGATGATGAGGACAGCAAAGGATTTGGTCCAGGAAGCATGCCACGAAGCAACTCTGGAACCAAATCCTTTATTGTCCTCCTCATCTCTCCCAACATCTCGGTCCGGAAGGCCTCCATGTCCACCGCGGACGAGGCCTTCCTCTTACCCTTCTTACTCACACCCTCTCTTTTCTGCTTCTTCTTCTCCTCCACCACCTTGTCCTTCGCCTGCAAGCACAAGAATTCGGACATTAGCTCGCACCCCCCCAGTGCTTACATATCTCGCAATTAAGCAAGGGACCACAGGGGCTACACTGATAACAGATATGAGGCACAAACTTGTCCTTCAAAAATCGTCCACAGGACGCACAACCAGGTCTCTGAAAAAGGGCAAAGGACGAGGAGTATGAGCAATCTAGTTAAGCTCAGAAACTCAACCAACTCAAGAGAAGGAAATGATCATAAAGATCAATATTCATCAGAAAACCAGCTTTGGACAAACTTTAATTGTTAATAAAGAGCAAGGCTGATTATGACGTCATTAATCCTATGACAGGAAAAAATCGATCCCCAACAAACATCCAAGTGCAAGGACGAATTGTATCTCTAACCAGAACATGTGCAGAATGGACATTTCGACTACACAACCATCAGATATATACTGATAACAATGGCAAATACTGTTAATTATCTCCCTTTCCTCTCTAAATAATTAACATCACCTCATATCAATAATTAGATACCTGACACTTTGTATAGACAAACCATCCAACGTGATGAACTGGAGCACTCCACCAACTGAACGCCTCTTAACTCTCTCCACCTCTAGGGGAAGGAATTGGATCAAGAGGGCAAAGTGAGAAGACCTTTATACTAGGCCTCCGACTCACTGGACATAAAATTTTTGGTTAGATAACCTAACAGTATTAGTAGGAAATGGAACCATGGTGGAGAGAAACAAACCCTCTGCTGATGTGATGTCCATTACATATCGTCACACAGACCTGTGGACATAAACACAAAGAGAGATTAGTATTATATAGCACCTAGTTGAACTAAACCAACTAAACAAGGCGCTTATCACGGTAAACGCGAGTCCCGGAAACACATTACACCGGGGAAAAAACTCGCTAATTTTACTAGAAGTCACCTGATTTAAAGGTCCTGGGCCCTCCTGTGGCGAAGTCATCCTTTCTGCCATCTATATCAGGGATAATCACTTCCAAATTCACACAAAAAGACTATGAATTGAGTAAAGAAAAGCTCTAGCACAAAAACATGTGTAGACTCTCTGCCAATAAATTAGCAAAGAGGAAGTGCTAGTCTGCGCATGTGCGGTGGTGGGGCTGGCATCCGCCAGACTACGCTCTGACTCCCTGCCCAGTAGGGGCACCTAACTGTTTTAATCTGAGTGTTTATTGAGTGAAAGCCGATATTTAGCAATATCAAAAGTATTAGGGAGGTAAGTATACTCTTGATGTGAAATTTCATAGTGATCCGATAAATGATAACGGAGTTATCATCTGGAAACCAATTTTCAAGATGGCCACCGGTGGCTGGTGGCCATCTTGGATTTTGGATCATTGTCGATTTCGATAGCTTTCTTCCTCAGATCTAGTCCAACCACTCTATGAAATTTCAAAGCGATCCGATAAATGGTAACGGAATTATCATCCAGAAACCAATTTCAAGACGGCCATCTGTGGCTGGCGGCCATCTTAGATTTCGGATCATCATCGATTTCGCTAGGTTTCTTCCGCAGACCTAGTCCAACCAATCTAAGAAGTTTCAAAGCGATCCGATAAACGGTAACAGAGTTATCATCCAGAAACCAATTTTCAAGATGGTTACCGGTGGCTTGCGGCCATCTTGGATTTTGTATCATTGTCAATTTCAATAGGTTTCTTCCCCCAGCCCTAGTCCAACGACTCCATGAAGTTTCAAAGTGATCCGATAAACAGTAACAGTAACAGAGTTATCATCCGGAAACCAATTTTCAAGATGGCCACCAGTGGCTGGCGGCCATCTTGGATTTCAGATCATCGTCGATTTCGATAGGTTTCTTCCCCATGCCTAGTCCCACCACGGTATGAAGTTTCAATGCGATCCTACAAACAGTAATGGAGTTCTCACCTGGAAACCAATTTTCAAGATGGCCGCCGGTGGCTGGCGGCCATCTTGGATTTCAGATCATCGTCGATTTCGATAGGTTTCTTCCCAAGACCTAGTCCAACCACCCTATGAAGTTTCAATGCGATCCGACAAATGGTAACGGAGTTATCATCCGGAAACCACCCACCCGGACGCACGCCCAGACGGATGGCACCATTAAATAATACCACCGCCAAATTTTTTGGCAGGGTATAAAAATTGACGCATACGCCTGAAACTCAAACTTTGTCTGTAACTTCTCATAACAAAGCAATGTACCAATTCTCAGTTGAATACCTTGAAGGACTGCGTAAAAAGTGCCGAAAACCAACTGTGACAGACGGACGGACAGACGGATGGACAGACGGTGTGCAAACCTATAGTCTCCCCGGTTTTACCGGTAGGGGACTAATAATCTGAAGTGGGATCTATGTAAAAGTATGGAGTAAGGCGTAAAAATCGTTTAAATTTTGATGTAGATTGAATGTAAGGAGCAGATCGGTCAAGTTTTGTTAGGATCGGATAAGCGCTTAATAAATTAAAATACCATTGAAAAACTTTAGCACTCTTCTAATTGTGGGCTTAAGCAGGATATAAATCACCAAAATATAAACTAAGTCCAACCCTGGTAAAAATATGGAAAAATTAGAAAATCTAAATTTAAATGCACTGATGGTTTTAAAGAAAACTGCAAAGTCCTTGATTGATTAAATGCTAACTGAAAAACTAACTTTAACTATGATGGAGACTGGATGAAATGATGGCATAGAACAAATCTGTAGTTTTATTGAAATCGGATAAGTCCTTGATGAATTATATGTCCATTGAAAAACTTAACATTTACCTAATTCTTGCCATACACAGAATGTGATTTGGATCGCTATGTCGAGATACTCCGCTTCGCTATGGGGTCAACAAAAGGGGTCAAAGGTAAACACAAAACTTAGATGACATGCTAAAGACTTGCTGAATCTCACTAACAATGAATTTGGATGGTAAAGTTCTATTCTCACTTTTATAAACTCTACATGTTAAACAGTCCTACATTATGTCAACGAAAATATCCATGCTTTTGTCCTTGGGCATCCACATTTCTACATACAGGAGGGAATACCCCTTACCCATGTTTGCCACCAGCTGTGACA
Organism: Chaetoderma sp. LZ-2023a; assembly: GCA_034401795.1. Taxonomy (NCBI): domain Eukaryota; kingdom Metazoa; phylum Mollusca; class Caudofoveata; order Chaetodermatida; family Chaetodermatidae; genus Chaetoderma; species Chaetoderma sp. LZ-2023a. Next base: position 118,467,002 of record CM067373.1, read on the forward strand.
GTATTTAGCAGAGTACAGTTAGCGGGAATGAAGGCAAGTACATTCGTATACATCCCAAGCAGACCATCCTCTTGACACATTAGGAACTCCTCAGTGATTATCTGTAAACAGCACATTCACCATCAAATAAACCTTTCTAAGAGAGAGAAAGACACTTATTTATTTATTTATTTATTTATATAAACACTGTATTGTGTAATGGAGGGATCCGATACATTATTGACATCTGGCATCATGTCACTTATTAGCTGACATTACAATCAAATGACATCTGACATTAAAGTGGCAAAGGTCACACAGGAAGAGTCTAAATTGTATGTCTATGCCGAATTTACAACTTAATAAACATTTTTGTTGAATATTTAAAAATTTTGACTGGGAGACGTTGCTGCCATAATCATAGATAGCAAGAGCTCCACATCAAGTTAGTTTTGAAACATTCAGCCACTTACCTGTATTTAATTACCATCAAATTGGGATTCTGGGAAATACGGGTTAAGTGTTAGAATCGATACACCCATGTGCACAGCGTGGGCAGAGATTAGCTAGCAATGGACAAGCCATAGCTAGAAGCAGATCCCTCTATTTGGAGACAGAAGATAGCGATTCTTTGAATTGTTATATTTTAACCCTCAAATTTGATCAAGAAAATTTCAATTCTCTCATTGAAAATGTCCATTTGCAGGCCAACAGGAGATTATTTTGGAAAATTTGCTATTGGAATGGCTCTATTATCGAGCCAGTCATTTCAGCAGTAAATTTTTTTCAATGCTCTTGTCTTTGTCTGCAAATGATCATTTCTCAAGACAACTAACTAGAGGAGGCTTTTTGGCTGACTTGATTATTAAACAGTTAAACCATATAAACTACTGTTAATTATGACAACCAAATGAATAATAAAGGGCAAACAGTTTGTATTTGGAAATAAACTGGTTGTATTTGGAAATTTATCTAATTTTATAGACTGAAACAATAAATAATCTGCTTGCACTTCCATGCCCCAGAAGCAACATACACATGGACTTTTATCAACATCCTCAAGTTGAAGTCAAGATATCAACCCAAAACACAAAATCTGCATGCAGAAGCACACACATGATCAACAAGATGGAGGGATTTATGGATAAATAATCTGTGTCTTCCTAGCTTATAACCAACCTACAAAGGAAAATTCCTGAAGTAGAAGTTAGTTACAGAATAAATCCAAAATCTGAAAACTTGGAATTCAGATCATCGTAGATTTTGATAGGTTTCTTCCTCATACCAAGTCCAACCACCCTATGAAGTTTTAAAACAATCGGACAAATGGTAACGGAGTTATCATCCAGAAACCACCCACCCGGACCACGCCATCACAAGTAATACAACAAACTTTTGGCGGGGTAGAAAAATTAAAAATCGGCTCATATGGATTCCCACATTGAATGTAAGATGGACACAACACTTAGATAGATGCATCGATGGAAGCAAAATGATCTTAACACCTTGTGTAAAAGGTTGGGGATAAGAATTATCAGCACTCTGCATTATAATTTGTCTTTCTGAATGATGTGATAACACAGACCTGTTCCATGTATGGTTTAACGACATTCTCACGAAACAAATGCTCAGCATCTTTGATCTTGTCAATCAGTGCATAAGTGCGCAAACACTGTTGTAAGATCTCTGTATTGCCATGTTCCAGCCCATCAAGGAATGATCCTTCCAAACTGTGCTGGAGGGTAGTGGTGATAGATGATATTCGCTAAAAAAGATATTTAAGAAAAAACATTAATCCTATAAATAAATTGCTGTATTACTTCTTCAATCCGTGAAATATTAGTCGACTAACCCAGTACTTAGTAAAGAATATCATTTTTATTTCTTTTTGAATGTCCATTTGCAGGCCAAGAGACTATTTTTGAAAATGTACCACTGGAATAACTGGCGCAGTTATTGAGCCAGTGATTCCATTGGTAAAATTGTCAAAAATAATCTTCTCTTGGCCTGCAAATGGACATTACTCAAGATCATTAGTGAGGCCTGTTTTGGCTGGCTTCATCATGAAAGGGTTAATTGCAGAATTTTGGTGAGAAACTTTCACATACATTTTTTTTTTAAAACTTATTACAGGAATGATTGCCTTGGCTATTGAATACATACCAGTCTTTGTTTTCTAACATTTTAATGGGTGAGCTGGCCAAAATAACCTTTGCATTGGTCTTGAATGCCTCAGCATAATCCCCATTGCAGGCCAAGAGAAGACTATCCAAAAAAAATTTTACGTTGGAATATCGTAACTGGATTGATAACCGAACCAATCATTGCAAGCCAGTCATTCCCATGCTAAATCATCAAAACCAGTTTTACCTTGATGAGCAAATTATGGCCATTCAGTAAGAAAAACTTAAACTTTCTTGCCTATTATCTAATTATCACCCTGGGGGAAAATACACATTAGATTTAAGTTAGTGTTCCTGTGGCAATACAAAGTAGAAACTGTTGGTAATTCCATGAGAATTGTTTTGAGCAAATTGGCAGCCTTTGGCCAATGCCGATTCTTCAGAATACGGTTATGATTATCCTAGAAAAGCTTGTTATAATTATACAAATAGGGAACAATTTCTAGTTCAGGAATTCCACAACTCTATGGGTGAGAGTTATTATTTGTATGGGTTAATTGAAGTTGATGCGGGAAAGAAAGCGCTAGCCGGTGATGTTGTAGTACAGATGTACACATTTTCTATTATTCTGCTACTCGATGATGTTCCCCAGGCCAAGAGTTTGATGCAGCAATTATTCGTCTGCAGACTGACATCAAATATACTTATATTTTTGCAAGACAGATATTAGATGTCCATAGGACCATATTGACCAGGTTGCATATAAATAGCCCAAAATATGGCAAAAGCAGCTGACTATTAAACAGTGCAAGATCGACTACCATGGGGAAACTTAATTCTGATCCTAGTCCAGAGACTGGGTCAGACTCACCTATACTGATGGGATATTATGGCCCAAGGTACCCACCCACAAAAGTTAAAGTTATTAGATCTAAATATAACAGAATGTGCTACTGAAGTATTATCTTTCCTCAATGGCTAAAATACTTTGAAAATCCCTACAGGTCATAGCACTAACGTTTGAGACTGGATCAACTTCTTTTGTATGATGCAGATTTGAGATCTCTATAGGATGCTGTTCAACAGATTTAGTATAAATCTCTCAACAGATAACTGAAACCATTGAGTGATAGGGAATCGCACTAGCTTGGCATATTTTGATTAAGTTGTGGCAGGTATCTAATACATCAGTGCATATTACTTATTAGATTTAACAGTATATGTATACAAGGATGCTCTGCATAAAATACAAGACACTTACTGGTTTGATGTTCTCTACAAGAGGAAGGCCCTTGCTCTTACTCACATAGAACTGTAGTTTGTTAAACTCAGTCGCCACACGTTCAATCAGTTGGCCACTCAAACAACTACAAACAAGATTAACAATCTATTCTGATGTAACCCTTTAACCCATGTCGGATCAATTTCCCATATCTCATTTTCAACACTACCATTCAGGAACTGTTGACTATTTTAAAATTAATTTGACTGAAATATATATAAACGAATAAGTTTTATATCTAAAAGAATACTTTTATCATGTATTTGTTGGTCAAAGGGTCAACGTTCCAGACCAGAAAGAGCAAATTCTTTTTGATGGTAGGAATATTCTGTTGAATATTTTGAAACTAATTTCACTGAATATTGCCTGGTAAATACCAGGTTCCAGCCAAATTAGTTTTAAATTGTTCAACAGCTTCCATATATAGTTGGCTTGAGGCAGTGGAGTTTTAAGGATTAATAGATATTTTTATATTGACATACAATACGCAATATACATTTTCTGCAATTTAAAGAATATATATTTATACATTCATGTAGGACATCTCTTGTAATTCAAATATTTGCTCAGATGAAACATCAGTATTTAAACCAGAACCATAGCAGACTGAAGGAAATTTCAATTTCCCTTTCTCCGAGATCTAACAATACTCACCATTCTATTACCGTTAAAATTTGACTAAAGGACGCAGTTTTTTTGGTCAAAACACATGTACTAGAAAGGGGGGTGCGTACTATAATCGAGAACATTCCTTCCGCACATTTTTGGGTCAAAACTTTTCTTAAAAAGTCAGATTATACCACGGAAATCGAACTAAATGTTACCCTAGCCAATTCGCGCCGCCTGATGACTATATTTAATGTATACTGCAAAAACACCAAGCGGAAGTGAAATTATTAAATTGGGGCGCCTAAATATTGCTTATTCTTTAATACATATCACTTATTACATCAAAATTAATCCAGAATTTGACATAAAATGGCGTCGAGAAAAGATACGTGTATAAATCACGTGATTCGCCTCCAATCGCAAAAGATCTTTATTCTAATTAGAGCGAGTACTCGGATATAAATATTCTGGATTCGGAACTTGGAAATGGCTATATATCATCATTACGCTGTGTTCCCGTACCTGTTTGATAACCAACTCCCGTTAGCGCATAAGATTACACAGCGCCTCCAATCACAAACAAGCCAGATAACCAACTCCCGTTAGCGCATAAGATCACACAGCGCCTCCAAACGCAAAAGAGCCATTTCAATCTGTTTATATCACACGATTTCGATGTTTTCAAGGAGACATTTTATGCCAAAATTAGATTGATTTTGATGTAATAAACAATCTTTATTGAAGATACACAATATTTAGGCGGTCCTAATTAATAATTTCTCTAACATCATGATAATTTTTAGTCATGCATTAAACATGACGCGGAGTGATGGTTACTTTTGATACCAATTTTCGATTTTTTTAAAGGTACGTTTTTTCTAAATTTAACAGTGTCTTATACTTGAATACAAGAGTTTTTTGGGCGGATTTTGGTCAAATTTGGGACAGCGTCCTATATTCGAGGGCGGCCTTTAGTCGAGAAATTACGGTACTTCTGATACAGCTAGCCCCGATAGCTGGACCCTAGGACTAGACTTAGAAAGCTTTACCGACTCCTGGAACCGGGTACTCGGCTCCCAACTGCCGAGTACCGGTTTGCCATGAAGCTCATGGCTTGCCTCCGTGGGGCTGGGAGGCTGGGTCCGTAATAGAATGGTGAGTATTGTTAGATCTCGGAGAAAGGGAAATTGAAATTTCCTTCATTCTCCTTCGATCAATACACACCATTCTATTACTTCTGATATACACCAGATTCAGTCAGTAACCTGGTGAGAAGGGGCAAGCCATCAATTGCTACTTTTGCCCCTTGGAGAAAGAGCTAGACTTAAACTTGATTAATATATATTAGCCTGGGAATGAGCATGAATATATAAGATGAATGAACATGATATATAGACATAATACAAAACTCTCAATCTTGAATTACCTCATGATATTTGGATTCCAGATGTGGCGCCTCCAACCATTCACTTGTCCGGCCATCAGTGACACAATCTGGTTGACACCCTGTCGCTCGACCATGTCTGCTTCTTAATTCTTTCTTACAAATGCCAATAAAGGGAGAAGAGCAGTATGGTCGTATAACTATCGTTTCAAAACAGCTAAAGCGAGTGGATTGGCGGAGTCTGACACATCCCTCATCTAGTAATCCATGAAAGAGGACTCACAGTGCCATTGTGCAACAGCCATGATGTCCTCTAACGGAACACCATTGTAAAGGTGGCTATTCCTCTAACATCGTGTGCCCTTGCGCATTGCACCTGGTGCCTAGTCGCAATCTCATGGGTAGTCTGAATGCATTCGACTACCCAACGAGAGATAGAATCCATGGATGCGGTGCCATATGGCTTCTTATGGCAGATCCACAGATGTCTATCATTCGACCGTAACGAGTCTGTCCGTTTCTTGTACTTAGTCAAAGCACGGACTGGGCACCAGACACTGGCATCACGATCAAACCTAGTTAGTTTCGGTATAATGATCGGTTTGCCGGGATATCTCAAAGATTGATTCTTTGACATAAACTCTGCTCTTGGCAGTAGACACAGACCCTCTCCGGAGACAATAAATCGCTCCCTCTCTGCTGAAAGTGCATGGATCTCACTGCGCCTTCTAGCTGAGGAAGCTGCCAATAGAAAGACCGCCTTTAGAGTCAAATGCTTTAGACTAGCCGAACGCAACGGTTTGAAAGGGTGCTTGGCCAGTACATTAAGCACTAAAGATAGACTCCAGGTTGGAATGACTACCGGTTGTCTCGGTCGGAGATTGTTCATTACCTTCACCATCACATTCAACTGGGCCACCTCTGGACTATCCCTGTTGGCTAGACAAGGGATAACTGATGCCAAAGCTGACTTGTATCCAGCAATTGTGACAGGAGCTGTCCTGAAAAGAACAGCTCACAGAGAAAGTCTGCTATTTGCTGAATAGTGGATTGAAAGGTATCAATACCCTTTTCTTCACACCAGTCTGCAAATCTGTTAACCTTGTTGTTATATGACTTGAAGGTTGACCTCCTTCTCGCAGCTGCGATGAAATCTGCAGCTTGTCGAGAAAAGCCTTCCAACGTGGAACGTTGTTTGATAACATCCACGCAGTCAATTTCAACATTTCGGGATGCTCGTGTAGGAAGCATCCCTTGGCCTGGGAGATTATGTTCGGAATCTCGGGTAACTGCACGGGGTTTTCCACCAGCAGATCTAGAAGATCCGTGAACCACGCCCTGCTGGGCCAAAACGGCGCTATTAGCAGGACCAGGCACGGTTCCTCCCTGATCTTCACCAATATCTTCGGTAGAAGAATGGTGGGTGGGTACGCGTATGCGTGCATCCCTCTCCAGCTTATCGCCAGAGCCTCTGTATCGACGGCATTTGGATCTGGAATCGGCAAGATATGTCATGATTTGAGCATTTTCCCTTGTGGCGAACAAGTCCACGTTGGGTGTGCCCCAATGCTCGAAGATCATGATGGTTGAGAGACCATTCTGTTGGCAGAATTCTCTGTCTGCGAGACAAAGCATCCACCAGAATGTTCAATCGCCCAGGAATGTGAGCTGCTTTCAAAACAACTGAGTAATTCCTGCACCATTGAATCAAGTGCCACACTTTGATACACAGTGTGGGTGACTTGGTCCCGCCTTGGCGATTTATCTATGATACTACTGTCGAGTTGTCCGACCGTATCAATATCGCCTTGCCCCTGACTTTTGGAAGAAACTTTTCCAATGCCAGTTCCACTGCCATCATTTCCAACAGATTGATATGCAGCTGACTCTCCGGGAGAGTCCATGTGCCCGAGACCTGGTGTTCTCCCAGGCAGGGCCCCCCCCCATTCCCTCCAGCGATGCATCCGTGTACGTGGACAGCTGGGGGTGGGGTAGGTGCAGTGAAACTCCTACTAGGAGATTCTGACGCTTTTTCCACCATACAAGATGCGACATTATTGGCTCCAAAACTGGCACCAGCTTTGACAGGGGTTCTGTTCTCTGTTTCCACAGACATCAGATACAACTGGATAGGTCTTCGCATCAGAGCAGCGTACGGGATTACCTGCTCCATGGAGACCATCATGCTCAGCATCTGAAGAAACCGGCTCGCCTGAATGTGGTTTCCCAATCGAAAACTCTTGAGGATGGCTGACAGAGACACCACTCTGGGCTCTGACGGGTAAACCCTGCCCTCCTCGAGATCGAATCGCATCCCTAAATAAACGAAATGTTGAGTGGGTGTCAACTCGGCTTTCTCCTTGTTGACTATCCAGCCTAGATCTGAAAGCAACTTCAGAGTCAGAGCAGTATCCACCTCTAAGCTGGCTGATCTGTCTGCTTTGATCAGCCAATCGTCTATGTCGGTGTGAAGCGCCACATTCTCTTTTCTGAGAAACGCTGTCACCGCAAGGACCACTCTGGTGAAAACCTGTGGAGCTGTCGACAGGCTGAATGGGAGGACTATAAACTCCCATACTTGATTCTGAAACGCAAATCTCAGAAACCTGTGACAACTCCTGTTCATTGGAATGTGGAAATATGCATCTTTCAGATCGATCGATACACACCACATTCCCTTCTTCAATCCTGCCATTACCGACCTCGGAGTTTCCATCTGAAACCGAGGCGTATGGATAAACCAATTTAATGGCCTGAGATTGAGTACGGGTCTCCATCCCCCTGTGCTCTTGGGGACAAGGAACATGTTTGAATAGAAGCCTGGAGTGTTCCGGTTTGCTGGTTTTATTGCTCCCTTCAGAAGCAAACCTGACACTTCGTTTTGAATGGCTTCTAACATGTCTGGTTCCCTTGGAACGGGTGTCCAGACAGGTGCCAAAGACAGATTCTGTGGTGGAAAGTCCCACCACTCTGGCATGTATCCCTGGGATAACCACCCCAGGACCAGACTGTCTGACGTCACACCTCGCCAAGCCTTGACGAAACGCATGAGCCTTCCACCCACTATAGACGCCTCAACGCCTAATGGGGGTGTCTGGCTCGCGATCCACTTCCACCCCCCCCCCCCCCCACCTCTTGACGAGAGAGAGAGAGAACCATTTTGGTCTTGGCTTGGCTGGTCTAACTGGCACCGCTGTTCCTGTCACACAAGTGTGGTCCAGGCAGATGCGAAGGGAGCTCTCATACCCTCAGGTATGATCCACTCCCTTCTTTCCGCCCTTTGAGGACTTACCCTTCCCCTTGCCCTTCCCGCCTCTCGGGCGATCAGGAGCAACATTGGGGAGGGTAAGAGCCTCCACAACCTTCTTGGCTTTCTTCGCCGGAGGCGGCTGAGAAAACCCAGAAGAAGCAGAAGCAGCACCAGGCTTAGCTTTCGCCTTGCCTTTGTGCTTTTTCTGCTTCTTAGGTTGCACGGTCAGCGGCTTAGCTACAGCCCCTAGTGCGTGCGCCTGACGCACTAGCTCTAGCTGCAGATTAACCGCCAACTGATTCTGCACAATGCTGGCCGTGTTCTCTAAGATGGCACGCGCCTGGCCATCAAAGATGCTATGGCCTGTCAGGGGCATCCCACAAAGACGCTCCATCACGGCTGCAGCTGGACGCATATGGTCAAGAACCATCTGCCTCTTGGACTTGGTCACACGCGCCTGCACCCTTGCCAATGCGTCCATAGACAGCACCAGGCTGTCATTGACGCACAAAAGCGCCACAGGGTGGCCTGCCCCCGCTTAAGTCCACACCGACTGAAGAAGACGATAATAATGGCTGACAGCACTCATACCTGCCCTCACACCCTCATCACATAGGGACAGGACTTCATCATGGTGTACCTGAGATTTGTCCACCAGTGCCGGGGTGGGGCCACCCGCTCCAGCACTCTGGACACCCAGTACCCATCGGTCATCCTTGGTGACCGACGGGATAACACCATACCTGTCGTATTTCCCCCGTGAAATACGACACCTCGCCCGCACCACCCTGGAAATAAATAGCATCAACTAACTCAATAAACCTTGGATCCAGTCCAATAGACTGGATCCGGGATGCGGGCAAGATCCCCGTCCTAATCGATGCCACCGTTGGATGGGGTGCATCCTCCTCGGCCGTGGTTGGAACCACAGACGGGTCTACCCTGGGTAGCCAAGCCACAGCCTCAGACCAATCCGTCTCCGAGGAGGACACTCCCGTGAACACGTCACCCGTTGATATGTTCACGGCCCTACCAGCAATGGCCTCCCGGCTAGGAGCCATTACTGATATGCCAGGAACTCCGGTACCATACGGTTCCGCCGCCACCCCATGGAACACACCAGTCCATGAAGTAGGCCGTAGGAGTAGGAAAACCGTGCGGACCCGTAGCGGTCGTGGAACCGTGGCCAAACACAGGCGCCAATGGCACCCCATGTCTGATCGCCGGACCAGGCGAGATAGGTGAGTACCACGCCTGGCCCGGCACACCCATCACTGTGTCGGTTGGCGGCAAACCAACCATCACGGGACCGGTGCCCGGTACCAGATTGGCCTCAACCACGGGCGGAGCCGCTGCCTTGGCTTGCGCCAAGCCAGACAGATGGAGGGCGGTTCCGTCCAGGACGGAATCGACCTCCATGCTCTCCACCCGCGGCATCACAGGCCGCAGCAACCTCTCCGCCTCCTCATCTTCAGACACCGAAGAGTCGTCACTAGATGAGGAAACCGTGGAGCCGTCATGGTGGCTCCCATGCCTGATGGACCGGCCACCGCAACTGGACCACCCGCAGGTGGCCGCAGAGAAAGAACCCGTCAGGCCGGAGCCCGACGGGACTGCCAGGTGGCCATACGAGATGGCTCCCTCGGTGGCCAGTCCAGAACCCTGTCCAAGGACAGGGTCTGAATCAAACATGGGGAGAGACTGCCCTACAACTTTTGGCAACAGGGACGACACCAGCGTGGGCAGAACGCTATGCAAGAAGCAATGCATAGCCGGACCAAACCACACCGGCGGTGCCACCTCCGGTTGCAGACATGGAGCACCCCCAAGGGCCGAAACGGACGCTCCACGATTTACTTTCGGACTGCCTGACCCCGCGTCAGACCTTGCCACGTCCTTCTGGGCAAGGAACTTCAGCATCATGTCGACCGACCACACTGCGCACACATTAAACCTATTGGCAAGGTTACACTTCTTACAGCGAAAACAGACATGGTCCTTGAACAGAACCCGAACGAATTTGTGGCACTCGTCACATGATGGCGGGGCTGGCTTGGCCTATAAATAAACACAAACCTACAATAAGCAAGCGGAACGAAACAGAGATGTAAGGCAGACAATTAATTTTCAAATATTTGACCATAAATTTACTGTAAACCCTCCCGCACCCCACCCCGCAATGTTACAGCAAAGATCGCATTGATTATGACGACAAGAACGAAGCGGGCAATAATACACCCATACACTGATCCTCAAGGATGTATAACAGAACCAGGAATCATATCGCATAGCATTCGGGGTATATTTACTAATAAATATAAATTATACTCCTAACGAAGGCCAAAACGATATGTGAAGAAACAACAAAATGTAAACAAACTGCTGTAGCACACGGTAAAACCGCAGACCACACATCTAAATCAAGAATTTTGAAACCACTGATGATTGCAAACAGATCGTGATAACACGCAAAACTGGAAAATTCCAAAGTTTTCTGGTACCAATTAAAGTACGCAGCACCTAGAATCATATGTGCGAATTAATGAAACATTTTCTTCACATAAATGTGACGTCACCCGCTCGGATCTTACAGAGAACGACGTCAGCCAATATTCGTGTTAAAAAACACCATCAACCAACACCTATTTTCATATCTGCCGATCGCCTGTTGGGGTTTAAAAGAAGGCGATCATCTGGCATATTTCGTTGTTAACACACGTCCCAGATTCTTTGGGGTTAGAAATTGGAACATGCGACAAAGACAAAATTTCAAAGACCTAAATCTTTTAACTATGGAATAACATGGAAATATACGACCTGGTTATCAGCAGCAGCATCCATGGTAATCCAAATATCCTTTAGAGAGCGCACAAGCTATCACAATTTAACACAGAAAAAAGACTTCGAACAATCTCAAGACTTCCAACTGCAAAAAAGCATGTGTCTCTTGTTGCTATGCAAACAAGAATGAGCTTCATGGCAAACGGGTACTCGGCAGTTAGGAGCCGAGTACCCAGTTCCAGGAGTCGGTAAAGCTTTCTAAGTCTATAGTCCTAGGGCCCAGCTATCAGGGCTAGCTGTATCAGAAGTAATAGAATGGTGAGTATTGATCGAAGGAGAAATGAAAATTTGGGTTGGAAATAGAAGTTTCTGTCATCAAGCCTGCAGATAAATGATCGGCTACTGTAATAATGCTTAGAGAGCTATAAACGTGAAGCACAACGACAACTTAGTAACCCCAATCCCAAACCACAGACTTTCTATCTTTGCCAAAAATTCATAAACCCATAGATTCGGGGTTGGACCTGATGTCACAACCGGGGTGACCTATTATTTCAGATTGTGGTTCAGAATCCTACAGAATCAGTGAATACATGTACATCGCCTATCATCTACAGCCAATAGTAAATAGACATCCCAGCTCCTTGAAAAACACACAAGACTTCTTATCCCAGGTCTCTTGAGACTTGAATACCGCCAAATTCATTCCTGGTCATGCTTGACATCGAAGCTATGTTTACAAACATTGACATCCAGAAGGGTATAAATTCTATTTGTATAGCATTCACGAATTACCCTCATATCAACAGGCCAGACAGAATAGTAATAGCTCTATTAGAGCCGAGTCTGAAAGCAATGATTTTGAATTCGACAGCAAAATTTACCAAGAAATTTGCAGCTGCTCAATGGGCAAGCACTTTAGCCCATGTATTGCCAATATTTACATAGCAGAATGGGAGGAGGAAGCGTTAGCAAAGTGTCCAAAGCAGCCGCTCATTTATCGCAGGTACCTTGATGATATTTTCATGATTTGCCAACACACAAACGCAGTTTGACGAATTTTTCGAAATTCTGAGCAATCACAACCCAAATATAAAATTAAAAGCAAACATTGATCTAATGTCCGTATATTTCCTGGATGTAACTGTATATAAAGGTCTAAAGTATGAAACAACCAGCTACTTAGACTACAAAGTGTATTTGAAACCAAACGATTCACATCAGCTACTCCACAAAATATCTGTCTATCCGCCGCATACCTTTAAAGGAATTCTAAACTCGCAAATAATCCATTTTCTCATGAATTCGAGTGATAGGAAAAACTTTGAAGCATCGTGCTTTATCCTACTCAAAGACCTCAAACCGCGAAGCTACTCCTCACGATTCTAGCACAAAATCAAATCTGAGAGATTAGACAACTTGGAACCCATTCCAGATAAACCCTCAAATCAATGGCCTACCAAAATTTCGCACAATCATCCGATTATAGGTGTAGGCGAATCGCACAAAGGCGGAAAGAAAAGGTGTAAGTTAGATAAATTTCTCCCAAACTAGAATTCATTCACAAGCTTTCAGAACAAAAGCAAGTTCCAAACTCAGTCTAATCTAGATTGCGACTCTGAAAAGGTCATTTATTTAATATCATGCAAATTGTGCCAAAAACACTATGTCGGTGAAACCAAATGTCCATTACGTCCCTCGTGATTTTGAAATTATGCCAATTGAACAGCCACCACTTTCAGTTATTGTAGAAGAAAATGATCAATAAAGAAAACTTCATTTTGGAATACAGAATTCGAAACACAATGGCCAACGGACATAAACTCGGACCCAGGCTATCTGATCAACGTGACAAAATTCCATTCATTCTAACTTAGTATCAGAAAAACACTGAAATTTCCAAAATCTTGAAAGATGAGTATCAAAACCTACAGAAGCTGAAACAACCCTTCAACCAGTGTCCGGTAATTGCATTTAAGGAAAATTTGAATCCATGTGACATCTTGTTAAAAGCAAAACTCAAATAGCTATCCAGAATATCCATCTCAATTATTCAACATTAACCCTTTCATGATGAAGCCAGCCAAAAACGACCCTTGTAGTGATCTTGGGAATGTCTATTTAACGGTTGAGATTGGAGTATTTTTGAAAATTTACCACTGGAATGACTGGCTCGGGAACCAAGTCATCCCAGTGGCATATTCTCGGGAATGGTCTTATCTGTGCCTGCAAATATACATTAAATAAATAAACAAATATTTTGATTTTATTGAACATATTTAGCCATTAAAGGGTTAACATTAATGCCATATGGCTTTCTTCAAACAAAATGACAAATCTCAGGCAGTAAGATAAACAAAACTATTTACAATTTTTAATTTTTTTTCAATTATTGAAGATTCTAAGCCAGTGCATTGACAATATTACACACACGCACGCACACACACACACAAGAATGTGTGATAGGGATTGTATATGTACCTTCTAGCAGTGATTTCCTGGCCAGTATCCATGTGCTGTATCTGTAGCAACTTCTCTATTTTCTCCACAGACTGGCCAATGTTTATCAGACGTTGTAAGCAGGTCTTCAAATGCATACATAAAAAACATTATCAAAACAAACTGGATGATATAATCAGAGAACTACGGGCCAGAGAATCAAGATTAATGTAACTGCATTACATGTACATGGGTACTATCGGACCAATGTTGTCTGATGTTGTGGGAATCTTTACTTACGGAAAAAGTTGATTGCATGTGGGCATGTCGTTCTACTTGTATCTCGAAAACTGGCGTTTAAATTTTACTCAACTTTTGGGGAAGAATGACCTTTCCAGTAAACTAGAAATCTACACATTTGTTATTGATCAGAAAAAAGAAATACAACCAGAAATAACAATGCAAAACATGATTCTATCTAGTCCATGTATCTGCCTGCCTGGCTTCCGCAGTGGTATCGAGAAATATCTATTTCTCTTCACAGTCAAAAGGATATTCACCATTAACGGTAATCGAAAATTTTGATTTTATTGATTCTTCTTGACTATAAATGGTAAAACAATGAATCACTGAAGACAAATTATATGCCACCACACTACACCCCACATTATGCTTAACCCTTTAGCATCAATATCAGCAACTGCTTGAGCACTAGTTCTGAGAAATGTCCATTTGCAGACGGAGAGAATAAATTTAACCCTGCAATGACTGGCTCGATAACCGAGCCAGTCATTCGTCATAAATTTTCAAAAACAGGCTTCTCTTGGGCTGCAAATGGACATTTTCTATGACAAAATTTAAATTTTCTTGAACCTATTTGAGGGTTATAGGGTTAATGCAAGGATCGACCTGTCAGTCAAGTATCTCATGACATAATCAAATACATTACGTTAACTGAAATTAACATTACATGTATATTCTTAATGAGAATGAAGGAAATTTCAATTTCCCTTTCTCCGAGATCTAACAATACTCACCATTCTATTACTTCTGATACAGCTAGCCCTGATAGCTTTACCGACTCCTGGAACTGGGTACTCGGCTCCCAACTGCCGAGTACCCATTTGCCATGAAGCTCATATTGTTTGCATAGCAACCAAACAAGAGAAACCCATGGCTTGCCTCTGTGGGGCTGGGAGGCTGGGTCCGTAATAGAATGGTGAGTATTGTTCGATCTCGGAGAAAGGGAAATTGAAATTTCCTTCATTCTCCTTCTATCAATACTCACCATTCTATTACTTCTTCTATTTAGTCAGTAACCTGGTGGGAAGGGGCAAGCCATCAATTGCTACTTTTGCCCCTTAGAGAAAGAGCTAGACTTAAACTTGATTAATGGAGACCTAAAAGGACCATCAAGTTAACGGAACCGAATCACATTCGCATCACTGGCCCCCCCCCGCTTTCTTCTAAGAAAAGGGAGAGAACTCACGAACATGCATCTCGCCTGAAACACAAATATGCCAAGAGGGTTAACTGCTCTTTGCATATATATATATATATATTAGCCGGGAATGAGCATGAATATATAAGATGAATGAACATGATATATAGACATAATAACAAAAACTCTCAATCTTGAATTACCTCATGATATTTGGATTCCAGACGTGGCACCTCCAACCATTCACTTGTCCGGCCATCAGTGACACAATCTGGATATCATCCTCTCGCTCGACCATGTCTGCTTCTTAATTCTTTCTTACAAATGCCAAAAAAGGGAGAAGAGCAGTGTGGTCGTATAACTATCGCTTCAAAACAGCTAAAGCGAGTGGATTGGCGGAGTCTGACACCTCCCTCATATAGTAATCCATGAAAGAGGACTCACAGTGCCATTGTGCAACAGCCATGATGTCCTCTAACGGAACACCATTGTAAAGGGCGATCGAGGCGGCTATTCCTCTAACATCGTATGCCCTTGCGCATTGCACCTGTTGCCCAGTCGCAATCTCATGGGTAGTCTGAATGCATTCGACTACCCAACGAGAGATAGAATCCATGGATGCTGCGACATATGGCTTCTTATGGCAGATCCACAGATGTCTATCATTCGACCGTAATGTGTCTGTCCGTTTCTTGTACAAGTAGTCAAAGCACGGACTGGGCACCAGACACTGCCATCACGATCAAACCTAGTTAGTTTCGGTATAATGATCGGTTTGCTGGGATATCTCAAAGATTGATTCTTTGACATAAACTCTGCTCTTGGCAGTAGACGCAGACCCTCTCCGGAGACAATAAATCGGTCTCTCTGCTGAAAGTGCATGGATCTCACTGCGCCTTCTAGCTGAGGAAGCTGCCAATAGAAAGACAGCCTTTAGAGTCAAATGCTTTAGACTAGCCGAACACAATGGTTCGAAAGGGTGCTTGGCCAGTACATTAAGCACTAAAGATAGACTCCAGGCTGGAATGACTACCGGTTGTCTCGGTCGGAGATTGCTCATTCCCTTCACCATCACATTCAAATGGGCCACCTTTGGACTATCCCTGTTGGCTAGACAAGGGATAACTGATGCCAAAGCTGACTTGTATCCAGCAATTGTGACAGGAGCTAGTCCTGAAAAGAACAGCTCACAGAGAAAGTCTGCTATTTGCTGAATAGTGGATTGAAAGGTATCAATACCCTTTTCTTCACACCAGTCTGCAAATCTGTTAACCATGTTGTTATATGACTTGAAGGTTGACCTCCTTCTCGCAGCTGCGATGAAATCTGCAGCTTGTCGAGAAAAGCTTTCCGATGTGGAACGTTGTTTGATAACATCCACGCAGTCAATTTGAACATTTCGGGACGCTCGTGTAGGAAGCGTCCCTTGGCCTGGGAGATTATGTTCGGAATCTCGGGTAACTGCACTGGGTTTTCCACCAGCAGATCTAGAAGATCCGTGAACCACGTCACGCTGGTCCAAAACGGCGCTATTAGCAGGACCAGGCACCGTTCCTCCCTGATCTTCACCAATATCTTCGGTAGAAGAATGGTAGGTGGGTACGCGTATGCGTGCATCCCTCTCCAGCTTATCACCAGAGGGTCTGTATCGACGGCATTTGGATCTGGAATCGGCGAGACATAAGTCATGATTTGAGCATTTTCCCTTGTGGCGAACAAGTCCACGTTGGGTTTGCCCCAATGCTCGAAGATCCTGTGTAGAACTGGAGGGTTGAGAGACCATTCTGTTGGCAGAATTCTCTGTCTGCGAGACAAAGCATCCGCCCGAATGTTCAATCGCCCAAGAATGTGAGCTGCTTTCAAAACAACCGAGTAATTCCTGCACCATTGAATCAAGTGCCACACTTTGATACACAGTGTGGGTGACTTGGTCCCGCCTTGGCGATTTATGTATGATACTACTGTCGAGTTGTCCGACCGTATCAATATCGCCTTGCCCCTGACTTTTGGAAGAAACTTTTCCAATGCCAGTTCCACTGCCATCATTTCCAACAGATTGATATGCAGCTGGCTCTCCTGGAGAGTCCATGTGCCCGAGACCTGGTGTTCTCCCAGGCAGGCCCCCCATCCCTCCAGCGATGCATCCGTGTACACGGACAGCTGGGGGTGGGGTAGGTGCAGCGAAACCCCATCTAGGAGATTCTGACGCTTTTTCCACCATACAAGATGCGACATTATTGGCTCCAAAACTAGCACCAGCTTTGACAGGGGTTCTGTTCTCTGTTTCCACAGAGATATCAGATAGAACTGGATAGGTCTTCGCATCAGAGCAGCGTACGGGATTACCTGCTCCATGGAGACCATCATACCCAGCACCTGAAGAAACCGCCTCGCCTGAATGTGGTTTCCCAATCGAAAACTCTTGAGGATGGCTAACAGATACACCACTCTGGACTCTGACGGGCAAACCCTGCCCTCCTCGAGATCGAATCGCATCCCTAAATAAACGAAATGTTGAGTGGGTGTCAACTCGGATTTCTCCTTGTTGACTATCCAGCCTAGATCTGAAAGCAACTTCAGAGTCAGAGCAGTATCCACCTCTAACCTGGCTGATGTCTGCTTTGATCAGCCAATTGTCTATGTAGGTGTGAAGCGCCACGTTCTCTTTTCTGAGAAACGCTGTCACCGCAAGGACCACTCTGGTGAAAACCTGTGGAGCTGTCGACAGGCCGAATGGGAGGACTATAAACTCCCATACTTGATTCTGAAACGCAAATCTCAGAAACCTGTGACAACTCCTGTTCATTGGAAGGTGGAAATATGCATCTTTCAGATCGATCGATACACACCACATTCCCTTCCTCAATCCTGCCATTACCGACCTCGGAGTTTCCATCTGAAACCGAGGCGTATGGATAAACCAATTTAATGACCTGAGATTGAGTACGGGTCTCCATCCCCCAGTGCTCTTGGGGACAAGGAACATGTTTGAATAGAAGCCTGGAGTGTTCCTGTTTGCTGGTTTTATTGCTCCCTTCAGAAGCAAACCTGACACTTCGTTTTGAATGGCTTCTAACTTGTCTGGTTCCCTTGGAACGGGTGTCCAGACAGGTGCCAAAGACAGATTCTGTGGTGGAAAGTCCCACCACTCTGGCATGTATCCCTGGGATAACCACCCCAGGACCAGACTGTCTGACGTCACACCTCGACCAGCCTCGACGAAACGCATGAGCCTTCCACCCACTATAGATGCCTCAACGCCTAATGGGGGTGTCTGGCTCGCGATCCGCTCCCCCCCCCATCTCTTGACGAGAGAGAGAGAACCATTTTGGTCTTGGCTTGGCCGGTCTAACTGGCACCGCTGTTCCTGTCACACAGGTGCGGTCCAGGCAGATGTGAAGGGAGCTCTCATACCCTCAGGTATGACCCGCTCCCTTCTATCCACCCTTTGAGGACTTTCCCTTCCCCGTCCCGCCT
Source organism: Chaetoderma sp. LZ-2023a (assembly GCA_034401795.1). Classification (NCBI taxonomy): domain Eukaryota; kingdom Metazoa; phylum Mollusca; class Caudofoveata; order Chaetodermatida; family Chaetodermatidae; genus Chaetoderma; species Chaetoderma sp. LZ-2023a. Next base: position 118,485,767 of record CM067373.1, read on the forward strand.
TTCGGGCGATCAGGAGCAACATTGGGGAGGGTAGGAGCCTCCACAACCTTCTTGGCTTTCTTCGCCGGAGGCGGCTGAGAAAACCCAGAAGAAGCAGAAGCAGCACCAGGCTTAGCTTTCGCCGTGCCTTTGTGCTTTTTCTGCTTCTTAGAAGGTTGCATGATCAGCGGCTTAGCTCTAGCTGCAGTTTAACCGCCAACCGATTCTGCGCAATGCTGGCCGTGTCCTCTAAGATGGCCCGCACCTGGCCACCAAAGATCCCAGGGCCTGCCAGGGGCGTCCCAAGAAGATGCTCCCTGACGGCCGTAGCTGGACGCATATGGTCAAGAACCATCTACCATCTGCCTCCTGGACTTCGTTACATGCGCCTGCACCCTTGCCAATTCGTCCATAGACAGCACCAGGCTGTCATTGATGCACGAAAGCGCCACAGGTGGCACAGGGTGGCCTGCCACCGACTGAAGAAGGCGATAAGAATGGTTGACAGAATTCATAGCTGCCCTCACACCCTCATCACATAGGGACAGGACTTCATCATGGTGTCCCTGAGATTTGTCCACCAGTGCCGGGGTGGGGCCACCCGCTTCAGCACTCTGGACACCCAGTACCCATCGGTCATCCTCGGTGACTGACGGGACAACACCATACCTGTCGTATTCCCCCTGTGGAATACGACACCTCGCCCGCACCTCCCTGGAGGCTGCAGGAAGCTGGCCCTTGGTCATGAGTTGCTTGCTATAAATAGCATCAAGTAACTCAATAAACCTTGGATCCAGTCCAATAGAGCCATTACTGATATGCCAGGAACTCCGGTACCGTACGGTTCCGCCACCACCCCATGGAACACACCAGTCCATGGAGTAGGCCCGCACGGAAAACCGTGCGGACCCGTAGTGGTCGCGGAACCGTGGCCAAACATGGGCCCCAATGGCACCCCATGTCTGACCGCCGGATCAGGCGAGATAGGCGAGTAGCACGCCTGGCCCGCACACCCGTCACCATGTCGGTTGGCGGCAAACCAACCATCACGGGACCGGTGCCCGGTACCAGATTGGCCTCCACCACGGGCGGAGCCGCTGCCCTGGCTTGCGCCAAGCCAGACAGATGGAGGGCGGTTCCGTCCAGGACGGAATCGACCTCCATGCTCTCCACCCGCTGCATCACAGGCCGCAGCAACCTCTCCTCCTCGGCCTCCTCATCTTCAGACCCCGAAGTCGTCACTAAACGAGGAAACAGTGGAGCCGTTCTGGCGGACGGCTCCCATGCCTGACGGACCGGCCACCACTACTGGACCACCAGGAGGTGGCTGCAGAGACAAGACCCGCCAGGCCTGCCAGGGGGCCGTATGAGACGGCTCCCTCGGTGGCCAGTCCAGAACCCTGTCCAAGGACAGGGTCCGAATCAAACATGGGGAGAGACTGCACAACTTTTGGCAGCAGGGACGACACCAGCGTGGGCAGAACGCTACGCAAGAAGCCTTGCATAGCCGGACCAAACCACGCCGGCGGTGCCATCTCCGCCAACTCCGGTTGTAGATGTGGAGCGCCCCCAAGGGCTGAAACGGACGCTCCATGATTTACTTTCGAGCCGTCTGAACCCGCGTCAGACCCTGCCAAGTCCTTCTGGGCAAGGAACTTCAGCATCATGTCGACCGACCACACGGCGCACACATTACACCTATTGTCAAGGTTACATTTCATACAGCGAAAACAGACATGGTCCTTGAACAGAACCCGAATGAATTTGTGGCACTCGTCACATGATGGCGGGGCTGGCTTGGCCTATAAATAAGCACAAACCTACAATAAGCAAGCGGAATGAAACAGAGATGGAAGGCAGACAATTAATTTTCAAATATTTGACCATAAATTAACCGAAAACCCTCCCGCACCCCACCCCGCAACGTTACAGCAAAGATTGCATTGATTATGATGACAAGAACGAAGCGGGCAATAATACACCCATACATTGACCCTCAAGGATGTATAACGGAACCAGGAATCATATCGCATAGCATTTGGGGTATATTTACTAATAAATATAAATTATACTCATAACTAAGGCCAAAACGATATGTGAACAAACAACAAAATGTAAACAAACTGCTGTAGCACATGGTAAAACCGCAGACCACACATCTAAATCAAGAATTTTGAAACCACTGATCATTGCAAACAGATCGTGATAACACGCAAAACTTGAAAATTCCAAAGTTTTCTGGTACCAATTAAAGTACGCAGCACCTAGAATCAGATGCGCGAATTAATGAAACATTTTCTTCACATAAACATCCGAGAAACACGGGTGTGATGTCACCCGCTCGGATCTTACGGAGAACGACGTCAGCCGATATTCGTGTTATAAAACACCGTCAACCAACACCTATTTTCATATCTGCCAATCGCCTGTTGGGATTAAAGAAGGCGATCATCTGGCATATCTCATTGTTAACACACATCCCAGATTCTTTGGGATTAGAAATTGGAACATGCGACACAGACGAAATTTCAAAGACCTAAGTCTTTTAACTATGGAATAACATGGAAATATACAACCTGGTTATCATCGGCAGCATTCATGGTAATCCAAATATCCTTTAGAGAGCGCACAAGCTATCACAATTTAACACAGAAAAAAGACTTAGAACAATCTCAAGACTTCCAACTGCAAAAAGCATGTGTCTCTTGTTGCTATGCAAACAAGAATGAGCTTCATGACAAACAGGTACTCGGCAGTTGGGAGCCGAGTACCCGGTTCCAGGAGTCGGTAAAGCTTTCTAAGTCTATAGTCCTAGGGCCCAGCTATCAGGGCTAGCTGTATCAGAAGTAATAGAATGGTGAGTATTGATCGAAGGAGAATAGAGGAATCCAGTTCATCGATCAATCACATGACATCATAATCAACTGTAGGCTCCCCTCATAAGTAATTACATCATGAATGATGCGATTTAGTCCATCATAAACGCTTAATAGTCTGTCAGGTTGTATAAATTGTCTGTCTTTACTATTTACTAAACATTCTGTTGAATATTTTGATACTAATTTGACTGGGCGCTGTTGTTTCCATACAGGTAAGTACATTGTATAGTGGAAATTGAGATTCAGTGAGTGCAGGGATTGATTGATCACAACACGGGCAAAGTGTGGATGGAACTTAGCTAGAGATGGGCGAGGCATAGCTAAAACTGGATTCCTCCATTAGATTCTGGAGATACTCCTCACTAGTGTAAATCGTGTCTCACCCTTTTCTCTTTAATGTACTGTTTATATTTCAGCTTCTCCTGTACTGCCTCAGTAGCTGCATCCATTGCAGACCGCACAACCTGTGAGATATGTGACGTCAATATGTGAAGTAAAGTCAACAACCAATAACGATCTATTCAATATTTCAACCTTCAAGAAACCAAACTATTACAGGGATGTGATCGTTCTCGAAGAAAAAATAGGAAATGACTCGATGCGATGTGTTCTTGAATTCACAATCTTTTAAGCCAATTAACCATTAAATTGGCAGGCAAGACAAAAAGGCCTGTGCAATGGTCCTGAGTAATATCCATTTGAAGGACAAGAAATAATTTTTTGAAAATTTATCACTGGAATGACTGGCTCGGTTACCGACAAAGAAATTTTTTCGAAATCTGTTTTCTTTTCTCGCCAGTGAACAGTCACTAAGCATAAATTTAAATTTTCTTGGCCAATATGACCATTAAAGGGAAAAGATTACAGTTTCTGCAATTATGATGCTTTTTGGAAATCTGGCCAACAAAATTATAGGATTTCCTATAAATCTGGCTAGAAAAAAATAGGATTTCATATAAACATAGGAAAAATCTCATCCCTACTATTAGATGTGAGAAATCAATAGGTCTCTACATGTAGAACATGGCCTTCCTACTGGAAAATGCCAATGTTCCAGGTGACTAATACAGGCACTTGCCCTTGGACCTCTTGCTCAAATCGTTTCAAAAACAACATTTTAAGAAACAGTGTCTATATGTCTGACAGCCACTACTCACAGCTGGACATTGATGATGTGTTACTGACATGTCCAGAGAACATGACATGGTTGGGATTCCAGGTCAAGCGTGAATACCAACTTATCAGGTTGTATTACAAAAAAAGAAAGGAATAAATACCACTCACTAAGGGTCTTCTTTTGAACCTTTACTGCTAATTCCAAATGAATCTAAAAGCTATAACCACTAGTTCAACAAGTGCAATGAACAATAGTTGCGACATAGGTGGGTTTGTTAAAAAACCCAGACAGAAACACTGACTGGCTTATACTAAATGCAAGTCACAACTAAAAATCTATTTGAAGCTAAGCTGTAACCGAAGGGCAATTGACTGGCCTGGTTACCCCTATATAAATGGTAACCAAGGAAACAGATAACTGCTGACAGCTAAGATTTGAGAGACATGTTGCAAACATAGGTGGCTTAATTTGTCAGAAATGGCCAAAAGATTGGAGATCCAGACAGAACCTCTTATGCTCGTTGCAATGAACAATTGTATTAAATTCAGTTATTTTACGCAAACAGGTGTACCCGAAGTGTAAATTAGCAAACGATTGGTAAGGATGAGTATCTAACAAAATGGAGGACTCTGATAGATCATATGTGAACTCTCTCTATTTCAAGAATATTTTGCTAACTAATGATTGGATCAGCAAGCCAGTCAATCCAGGGACAAGGTTTTAGCCCAGATACCACAAATTCTTTAAGTTGCAAGGAATAGTCAAGTTCCAGTTGAATTAGTTTCGAAACATTTAATGGCTTTCTTGCATAGTTGTCTTGAAAAGGATACACTAGCTGAAATTGCAGTGGGTAAAGGTTGCATAAGCTGTATGGTGATATATCTCTAGCCTACTATTGAATACATGTACCTGAATTTAAGTGATACTTACAAGCACTTCATCTCTCAGTTGTCCCAGAGGCTCTGTAAGACTACCAATAGCTTTATCCATTCCCACCTGAAAAAAAATACACAATGTTGTTAGTTGACATCACGATCAAATGACGTAAGTCTGATGCGAAAGTGGTAAATACATGTAGTCAACAGTCATGAGAGTAAGCATCTGACTTCTAGGTCTTTGGTGAATTAACAGTTTAATAAATATTCTGATTTCTTAAATACATGTACATGTAGTTTGGAACATCCAGAGGAGATAAAGTTTAATTTCTCTTAAATCCTGAATTATCCGGGGATCAGCACAAACAGCTTTGGAAATATTTTGGAACTACATGTGTAGTTTGAGTTGGAGCTGTTAATACCATAGGCAGCAACAGCTCCCAGTCAAATTCATTTCAACATATTCAACAGATTACCTAGTATATAGTTAGCTTGAAATTGAATTCTAGGAATTCAGCGCCTAGTGTTAAAATTGGTTCAAATGGGTCATATAAAGTGATAGCTTAGCTGGAAATGTGTGGGGCATATGTAGAAATGAATCCCTGTATGAACATGTGTGGGTAAATACACATTAGCTCTTCCTTCCTGAAAGTTAGAGCATGCAAGAATTAATGGAATTATCATACATGTATCTCTTGCTCTCTTAGAGAACAATATTATAATTTTAAGAGTCAGCAATCTATTGTTCGAACAAGAAATATATATAATATTCCCATTAGTTCTTAATTGTGCAGCACAAATCATCCTCGGTGAGAAATACAGTACACCTTCAAACATCCTATTTAAATAACAAGGGCCATTTACAAGTAGTTAAAATACAATTTGGAAAATCTGTAAAGCTAGATGCATTACGCTTCTGGTTATTGACGGCATATCCAGTTTATTGTCACAATGTCATAACTCAGAGACAAAAACAGATTTGTCAAAATTTATTTTAATGCATCAACAAATGAGAAAATAGGCCACAAAGGCGGTTTCCACATCAGGTGTAAATACTTTAATAATACACATCCCATTTAGGCGCCGATCTTTCATTCTATGATACTTACCATTTATATCACTCAATGCTCTTTGACCATGCATGTCAAATATTACAGCAAAAAACTAACACAATGATCAACTAGCTATAATGATAGATAGTCCATGATAGACAAGTGTTTTCTTGTTATTACATTGATCACCATTCTCACAACAAAACCAGTTACATATATTATGCCAAAGATAAGTTAAAGTTCTAAAAGCCGACAGCGTCAGTAAATAGAGGAATAAAATCTGTCAGTCCAGCATGCATATGACGTCATAATCAAATATGTCACAGGTAGGCTGAGGTCGCAATAAAAATATGTCATGAATGATGCATCTAAGTCTATTAGGAACTCTTAGTAGCCTGTCATGTGTACGATATTGTATGTCTACTACTTAATAAACATTCTGTTGAATATTTTGAAACTAATTTCACTGGGCTGTTGCTTCCATAGGCTGCAACAGCACTCGGTAAAGTCAGTTTCAAAATATTCAACAGCTTACCTGAGTGTATAGTTTTCTGGAAATTGAGATTCAGGGTGTTCATGGTTAGATAGATCCCAACATGGGCAAAGCATTGGTGGAGCGTAGCTAAAGATGGGCGGGGGATAGCTAACAGTATATCTGATGTCTATCAATCGAAGGATAGCCTGCCTATCAGTATTAATAAAGAATATAAACACTTAGCGTTTTACATTATTCATTCAGTGGTAAGAAGGCTATAGATGGCTTTTTCCATGGTCTTGAGAAACTTACGTAGATAAACAGCATAATTATTATTTATAAATTATATGTACAGCCTATTACAGGTACTCATGCTGCTGAAGACCAGTCATGCCAGTGTGAGTATTAGTGCCGTCTTCCTGTCTGTTGGCAGTGTTTCTTATTGATCTAAATTTAGGAGGTTCAAGGGAAACCACACCCTGAAATTTGGGGCCCAAGCTGATCTCTGGGGTCTCAAACTGTAACTTATGTTTTCTCATCCATGCTAAAATTAAAGGGTACCATGAATGTACAGCTATGAACTATGGGGGGTCCTATGCTAGATTGAGTGGGTATTTTTGTGCAAAGACCTATAAAATTAATTAATATTTTACAATCATACAAGATTTTCAAGGGTCCCACGGGACCCACTGCAGAACTGCCACATATATTGGGGTTTTTTTAGTGTATTTATACATCAAAAGGACCATTATGAGAATCCCTGTCTGTTTATCTGCAGCATGTCTTCGGAAAGCAAGATAGAATTACCAAATTTGGTACATAGCATCATATTGTGGCTTAAAAATAGAGAATGAGTTTAAGATTAAAAGGTCAAATATCTACATGTAGGTCACTGTGTCACTAATTGCATACAGGAATACACATTTGTTACCATTACTTGGAAATGCAAGACAGTAATATCAGCAATTTTGGTACATATAATCATTTTCTCTAGAAGTAATTTGTGCTTCAGGTCAAAGGATCAAATGTCTCAGTCATGGTGTCAATAAGTGCAGTCTAGTTATTAAATGGATGCTAATCATATCTTAGCTGTTGTTTTACAACGACTGATAGATTACGGTACATCAATTCTGTATCATTCACTTCTTGACAAATTCCGTTATCTGTATCACAATTACTTCCTTTTTAACTACACGTTAATGTCGTACTGACTGGTCACCTCAAGCAATAAAGCCTGATGTCATATAGGTTCAGACACGACACACAATTTATGATGTAGTACTACACCTTTGCCTACAGCAACACCTTCCAAGCAAATTAGTTTAAAAATATTCAACAGCCTACCTGTATGTTTATTTGTACACCACTCTGCCAAATTAGAGATTTCACAGAAGAAGGTATTGGTTTGATTGGCATCTATCGAGTCTAGACCTGTTCGGTATACCGTATTTACCGTACGGTATTGCGACAATATCGAAATACTGTACCAAGCAAACCTCAAATTACCGAAATTTCGATACCGTGACGTCGGTGCTGCGCAAATCTAAAAATATTCAACTTTTTTATTTTAAAATGTTACCGCAATTACAGTATACCGAGTACAGCTCACAATAACATAATCAAATTAACTTTTGTGTATTTGCTATGTCCAAATATTAGTGCGTCATTATTGTTGTTGAGAAAGGAAAATCCTCCAATGGTTCCGAGCCATAAATACCACCGGTCGGTTGAAAAAAATCATGATTTTCACAATAAATCCTGATAAATATTCCATATCGAATGATAAAACAATAAAAGTGGTTATTTTAAAATTAAATCCAGGCACAACTAGACTCAAATACGCAAAGATAGATGTTTACGAACATCCAAAGATGTTCAACTATGATAAATTTTCGCAACTATACAGGATCGAGCGTGTGTTACAAAACAGCCAATCAGAGAGCCGCATTAGGTAGTAATTATAATATAATAATGTCCAAGATGGATGCCACAAATTGCGCAAAAGAGAAGAGAATTCCATCAACTTTCCATGGCAATTCCCTCATTAAATTTTACACAATTATTGAATTAGGTTTCTAAGAAGTCTTATAATGCAGCCGGCCATAATATTTTTTAGAAATCTGAGGGATTTAATAAGGATTAGTATGGACTTAATAGCGACTGATGACGGGATTCAGAGATTTACATCCTCGGGCAATATGAATGAAAAACTTGTTTTAACTATCACGATTTTCGTAATAAAGTCAAAGAAATCTAACATGCTCAAACGATAATAGCCATAAAAATTAATATGAATACATTAGTTCCCCAACTGCAAATAATTATTTCTTTTTTGTGACATTCGATTGTTTTCAGATTCACTGTAATTGTAAAGTAATGTAGCCGAATATAACCCATTCTTGCATCACCAGCGGGCTAGCAAGCCATCGTAACACTGTACTGTCTTACAGTGACAGATATTATCAACGTATAGTATAGTATCACCCGATATATATACCGATACCCTACCGATACCGAGGTAATTGGGCCCATGAATACCGAACACAAAATATCAATACCGAACAGCTCTAATTGAGTCCCTGATTCCAGGTCCCATTCATGCCATATCTAGGCTGGTTTTATTTCAGTCTATTCTTGGTAACATCCCCAGCTTTACACTGGTACCCATTTATACTCCTGAGTGGAGAGAGGCAATGAGGAGTGAAGGAGATTGCCTATGTTTCCAGCGATCGTCAGTTGGCCGAACAGAGATGCGATCCCGGGGTCGGCGGTTTCACAGCTCTGCTCATTACCACCCGAGCTACCACCCCCTCTTATAGATTTCACCTATATGTGATTGAGCATATATACTGAGGAAGAAGGTTACAGTAGGTTTTTTCCCATCCATTTGCATACTTCATAGACCGGAGAGATGTATCAGCATTTAGCTATTAACATTAGTATCTCTGTCTTTGATAGCCTGATAAAAGGCTAAAAAATGCATGCATAGTCTATGAATGACATATTATATGTATATCACCTGAATATTGAGTGAATAATTAGTATTTAACTGTTAGTACACTGATGTCAATATTCTATCTATTAGTGTCAATAGCAAAGAAACTAGTGTACAAAGGCTTCCAGTCAACTTAATTTCAAAATATTCAACAGGATAAGTGTTATATCGTAAACAATATACTTTTTCAAGGATATGTCGGTCATAAACAATATACTTTTTCAAGGATTTGTCGGTGAGAGTTAATAATACACACGCACGCACACACACACAACTGAAGAACAAATAACTTACAAGATTTGTTGATAGATTGACAAAATCTGCATAATCCTTGTTTATAAGCTCTATCATAGCACTCTGCAAAACCTTTAAATAAGTTGCCAAGTCATCGCGCAATGTTTCCAGTGGTACTCTCTTTTTGCATTCAAGTACAAAAAGTTCAACATTGAAGTTCTCCTACAAGATGAACAGAATGAGATGTTTTATGTCAGAATACAAATACATGTAACATATTTTATACAAATTTAAGCAAGTGTTACAGACAGTACAGACATAGCGGTAAGTAATATACGGTAATCAAATGTGAAACAGACCTTTCCACTTTATCCATCCATCATATGACATCATAATTGGCTACGTGACATGTAGAATGACATCATAATCAGTGACATCATTAATGACATAGATAAGTATGTCACGAATGCATAATTGAAGATGGACTATGTGTTGTTGTACGAATTGTATGGCTTTACTATTTAATAAAGATTCTCGTGACTATTTTGAAATTAATTTGACTGGGTGCTGTTACTGCCTATGCACCCAGTCAAATTAGTTTCAAAAGATTTAACAGCTTATCTGTATAGTTTTCTGGAAATTGATAGTCGATCCCAACACCAGCGAGATGTGGGTGGAGCTTAGCTAGAGGTGAGTAGGGCTTAGCAAAAACTGGAAAGGTCTATTGCGCACCAATACATAACTGTTGCCATAGACAGATGGCAATGGTCCTTATCATTATTGACCAATGCGGCAATCATCCTTAGCACAAATACAACCAGAGCTCCGCAAACAGTACATAATGCCACCACATGATGACAAATCAATGAATGAGAGCTATCAGATGTAGGCCAGTCATCCCATGAAGTTTCAACGTGATCTGCTAAACAGACATGAAGTTATCGTCTGGAAATCAATTTTCAAGATGGTCGCTGATGTGGCTGGCGGCCAAATTGGATTTCGGATCATCTACAATTTCAATAAGTTTTTCCCTCAGATTTACCCCTTGTCATCCCATGAAGTTTCGAAGCGATCTGCTAAACAGAAATGGAGAAATCAATTTTCAAGATGGGCACCAAGTGATAAATTACAAAACGTGCCACAAACGTATTTTCTCCATTGGCGTCAATACTGTGAAAATATACCAAGGGCCATAACTCGGCTATTTGTGGGCCGGGCCACTTCATTTTCACAGCCCCAATAGATATTGCTGAAAGGTACATATTTGGCAAATTTGGTTTTAATCCGTTGATAAATAGCAAAATGTGCCACAAACATTTCCCCCATAGGCTTCAACACTTTGAACGCATAGCAAGGGCCATAACTCTGCTATTTGTGGACGTGGCCTCGTCATCCTCATAGTTCAAATAGATATTGCCAAAAGGCACATATTTGCCAAATTTGGTTTTAATCCATCAACGTGCCACAATTGTTGACCGATGATAGACAGACAGACAAATTGTGATTGTATTTATAAGCTCACCTAGGTGGGCTAAAAATGTAATCAATCACAAGAGGCCCAAGGGGCCTGTATCGCTCATCTGCAATTATTGGCCACTGGCACAACCGAACAAAACGAGATGACCACTGGAAAAATGTAACAATTAAATTTCTGAGACGGTTTAGCCAAGTTTTACTAAAATTGCAGTGGTTAATAAGTTGCTTTTTATGATTTTCTCAGAAAATACCAGATGTCCACCAAAAAAGTTAAATTTTCATTGATTCATGGCAGACATGTTGTTTTGACATATCTCCATGGAACAAACGCTAATGGTCTTTAGTTCCTAATCATATCTCCCAAATTTTGTCCCGACCCGTCCAGCAGTTCTGGAAATCGTTTTCGCGAAAACTAGGTTATCCAAGATGGCCGCCGAACCATTTGGCCAATTAAGCTCCCTTGAACAAACTTGGTTCAGCTCTTACTCGAACCGATATTTCATGTTTGAACTCAATCCCCCAAATGGTTTCCGAGAAGATTTTAACGTTTATAAAAATCTGTCAAAATCCTATTATTACCTGATAATTCAGCTGATTTAATAAGTAATTATTGTTTGATATATCTGAAGGACTTCTGTATATACACCCTAACAATATATTTTCTCTTTGTTTAGTCATCCAGGAACGCCCGAAATATTCCTCAAAGGAGTCATCGTTTATTATATCGCAATATTGGACATTTGTTTTTTTCATGAGTATATATGCCAACTCTTCCTTTGGGTTTATTGATTTCCATGTTGTATTTATCAATCTGTAATTCACATAGATTTATATTGTTACTTACACCTTTGTTTTTTGGGAAAATCGAGATAAATTGAGATAATAAATTTAAACTGGTTTGTGCCTATGTCTATGTTCTTGAAAGCATGGTTTAAATGGGTGTGGTATTCCTAGTGATGTTCCGATTAATCGATTTGATCGATGATTGGTTGGTTTTCATGTTCAACCAAGCGATCGATCATGATTTCAGAAATCGAATTTGGTTGTTTATACAATTCCCAATGCTAGGTGTTCCTTCCTGTTTGTGGCATTTGCTGCATGTGAGGAGACTTGACACACGGCCATCCACAGGCCGCACTCGTCAGTACATTGTTAGTACCCTTTATATCATCTCGGGGACAACGATACGCTCATCTTTAAGTCTACTGCCAGACTTCCCCTTATCAATCACTACATCACAATGGATGCCGATGTCACAAGGACCAATGACGTCACGGTCATAACCATCGCTACCATTGTTCTCACACATCTCCCCCACCCCCCTCTATTCAAAATACTTAGAGCACGCAAAGCTGTTGCTTGCACAATAATACGAGTATCCAGTGCATCCCAGTTTTAAATGCAAAGACACCAATTTGTCTCCATGAACCCCACCCCCACCTCTTCCCCACCCCCACATAGACAAGGGCCCAACAAACCCTGTCTTCAGCAGACATCAACTGCGCCTCTGATGAGTTCTACTGTATAACGAAATGCCACAGTCTGGATGACACCTTAAAACGATGTGTGATGACCCTACACTGATCATTATACACGAAAGAGTACCATTTTTAAAAACATGGGGGAAAAAGTCTGCATGATATTCCTATACAAAAACTGGAAAAAATCATCAAAACATGGTGCACTGCCAAAAATTTGCACGGCCAAACCGCCAAAAAGGTTTGTCCTAGCACCACCAAAAATAAAAAATTGGTGAACCGCCAAAAACGGTATAAATATGCTCATATTTGGGCATATCCGACCCTACTTTCAGTTCGCAGGAAGGAGAGTATAAAAGGAGTCAACTTGCAGAGCTCAGATCATTCAGATGTTTGGTCTCACGGAGAGAATAAACATCAGGCTACTAGAGAAGTCAATCAAATAGACTACGTTCTTAGCACCCTTTTAATCATCAATGAGTTCTAGGACCACAAAGATGTCAAGCCCAGAAAAGGACCAACCCTGGCCTCTGTAGGCACAGAGCCGCTCCTTGCACCATCCAACATGAATACTAGCACCGCCAAGGTCACCCACCAAGGGAGCGACCAAGCAAATGTTCACAACACTGCCAGTTCATCAGCAGTGGCTCCTACACCGCATAGAGGAGAGTGGGCCACTAAATGGCTCCACACCGACGAACCAGTAGCACCGGAAACCTCTACCCACAGCACCGGCCTAAACCAAAAAGGGCTCTGAAACAGTCCACCTATGCATGGGCATAATGGTAGGCTTGCGCGATTACGTGATTAAATCGAAAATCGCGCTTGTTTTTTAAATTGTGAATTTGTATGTTTAAAAATTAAATAATCGAATAATCGCCAATAATTCTACACTATAAAATATTTCAAAACCTACCTTTTAATTACTCTTTAACGCGATCGGTTACGGAAATTTACATTTTACTCAGCGAATGCATGCCGATTTGCAGGACAAGAGAAGACTATTTTTCAGGGTTTGTACACCTTTCAGTACATGACTTTCCATGACTAAAATTAAGAAATTCCATGACCTCCAAGAATCAATAGCTGGGTCAAAGACAGTCAAATTTGTTTCAAAATGTTCAACAGCATATAGTCAATCACATGGAATTCACTTTATCTAGGGCAAAGGGTCAACATGTGAGAATATCCGGTACATTTTTAATAAAATCTGAGGATTTCACATAAAAAATTGACGAATAGAAATTCTGAATGGAAGTTCTAGAGCCTATGATCATACATGTACCGTAGTATCCTTTCAGCCTAACTTGGTTGAAATCGGTCAAAATGGTAAGAAGCAATATGGCCATTTCTAGTAAATTTTGTAAAAAATCTAAGATTTTGACCCAAAAAATTGTCTATTAACCCTTTAACACTCACATCAGCCAAAGCCGGCTTCTGTCGTGGTCTTGAGAGATGTCCATTTGCAGACCAAGAGAAGACTATTGTTGAACATTTTTCTAAGTCTTCACTTGGTCTGCAAATTGACATTTTCTTTGAAATTTAAAAAAAACTTGTGAACAAATTTAAGGCTTAGAGCCTAGGCTTCTATTTGGACAAGCCTCAAGGTGCTCAAGTAAAAATTGAAATCCAATCCCTAAAATCATTACTTTCGCGAATAGATAACACGCATGGGAAAAGTTGACAAAATATGAGCCAAAAAAGCTGTATACATGTATATAACACGCAGTCAGAGTTTAGAAATATTGCAAAACATATTTTTCAGACAAACAAAAATTGGTAACTTTACCGCTAGATTCAAAATAATAATAATCCTTTATCACCTAAATATCTTGTTATTCTTTTAATATTACCAAGTTTATTTCATACTTTAACCGTAATAGAACGCAGAAAACCATCTTTGAGCAAGAAATACATTCAATATACAGGGGAATCTCCATACGCTAGCGAGACCGAGATATCATCGCCATCTAATTGTCATAATGTAACCAATTCGGCCGGGACGAAATCGACCAAATGAACAAAAATCTTGCCCCTAAATATACTGGCGAATGCATACGCTGAGTAGGAAATAGTGAATTTATTGCTCAAATTGTTTTAAAAACATTCTCTTCTGTACATATTTACTATTAATTTGGGATATTCGCATTCGCGGCGTTACAAAACCCGCTTTTATTTGGGAGGCCTCCTTCCAGTCCAGATATAGTTCAGTGGAATGCCTCCAATCACAAAAGAGTTTAATATGGCCTTCCAATATAAGAAGCGATTTAACCTCATTTTATTTCTTACGTTGTTTTGGGTCATTTTATTTTGGTTGGACATATGACTTTGATAATGAATGAAATCCCCCCACAGACCCCCCTTGCGGGTTGGTCTGTTGTTTTATTAACCACTATAAAAACATACTTACCGTTCAATCACTACTTGCTAAATCAATTATTTGCATTTTGCTATCAGAATAAGATTTTTATGCCTGCATACACACCTCCCCATGCCTAATCCTATTCCTATGGACCCTCAACCAGGCTACTGGTTGAGTCCCACCTCCAGCCTACCATCAGGTATAGACTGGCACCAGTCTATACTCACCTCATAGTGACACTTGTCGCTATGCGCACTCACGCATGCGCATCAGAGCCCGAATAGGAAACAGATTCACTTTTCTAAATTTAAGTGCAAAATATTTAAAGTCTGATTCTCAAATCTTACCACGCGGGGTGGTTGAGACCGGGTCGTAGTGATTGAACGGTACGTATGTTTTTATAGTGGTTAATAAAACAACAGACCAACCCGCAAGGGGGGGTCTGTGGGGGGTTGTTATTACACCACAAAAACATCCATTACCGTTCAATCACTACTTGCTAAACCCGTAGATTTGGTCAGTGCCCCCTGTCCACATAAGGTGGGAGGAGATTTGAGAATCAATAAACCAGGATAAAAATCAAACCAATCTTATCCCTATGTTATTAACATAACATATTAGTGTATTTAGCTCAATAACAACGTGATTAGCAAATAAGAACAAGATGAACTTAAAGAAATAACTAAAAACCAAAAGAAGACTCACCATTTCTCACCGATGCAGTCTTTTAACGAAAATGGTGGAAAGTGATTGGTAAATAGTCTTCGGCTTTTTTTGGTTAACAAACGAGGATAAATTAAATCAATCTTATCCAAATGTTAACAACATAACCTAATATAGCATTTAGCTCAATCACACCGTGATTAGCAAAACGAACAACTTGAACGTAAAGAAATAACTAAAAACCAAAAGAAGACTCTCCCCCTATCTCACAGACGCATAGTCCTAACGAAAATGGTGGGAAGTACTTGGTAAATAGTCTTCGGCTTTTTTAGTTAACAAACAAGGATAAAATTAAATCAATCTTATCCAAATGCTAATAACGTAACCTAATAGTGCATTTAGCTCAATCTCACCATGATTAGCCTGCACTCTGGTCTTTGAGCTAAAAGGATGTAAGGTGTATTCACATTTCCCTCCAGCTACCTGCATGATCTCATCTAAAGACGATCCCTCAAAAAGAGCGAAAGAAGTAGCCATACCTCTAACGTCATCGGCTTTAATAAGGGAGAGATTAATTTGATCCGGTGAGGCTATCTCATAACAAGGATTAAGTATTCTCTCAAAATCCATCTGACAATCGAAGAATTTGAGACCAGCTTAGATAAATTTTCCTCGTAGGAAAAACATAAATGAGATGGATCGATTCTTATAACATCTGATCGCTGATTGAAGGTTCCTAATGCCCTAATAGGACACCAACATTTTTCGGATGGCGACAGACGAAAAAGATTTTAAAATGATCGGACTAGCAGGATAGCGGTTAGTGCGAGTTATAGATAAAAAATTCCTTCTGGGATATCAAAGCCGTCTCCTGAAACTATAAATCTCTCCTTTCAGCAGAAAGAGCACGAATCTCTTGAACGCCTTCTAGCAGAGGCTGTAGCAACAAGAAAAAACAGCTTTGACAATTAAAAACAAAACCGAGCTTACTACTGGTAGAAGAAATAAGTTCAAAATGGTGACCTGCCAAAACTTGAAGAACCAAAGCCCAACTCCAGGAAGGAAAAGACGTAGCAATCGGAGGATGAATATTACTTAGACCTCTAATAAAGCTATTAAAAGTCTTAGTATCCTTGACATCGGCATACAGAAGACAAGGAAGGGATGACACCAGAGAACATCTATACTCCCTGAACGTAATAACTGACAAATGAAAATACCCAAACAGATAAGATAAAAAATCTAATAATTTGGGTATCGAACCAGAATCGGGCACGAAACCTTGGTCTGAACATCATTCACCTAAATTTTTTAAATCGACCCTTGTAAACTCAACGGGTCGAATCCCTTCTGGCAGAGTCAATCATTTCCTGATATCAGAAGAAACCTTATTCTCGAGGACTTCAGACTCGAGATTCTCCAGACACACAGACTAAAATTTATTGGATTTGGATGCACACAAAGACCTCTTACTTAAGATAGAAGATCCTGGTATACTGGAAGAAGAAGAGGGAAATCTACCAGAAAATCTAGGTCTAAAAACCAAATCCTCTTTGGCCAACAGGGAGCTATCAGAAGAATTTCGCAAACCTGATCCTTGACCCTCTTCAAAACTAACTGAATCAAAATCGTTCGAGAGAAGGCATAGGCGAACATTCCTGTCCACTACTGAGACAGAGCATCCAACCCCCCCTCCCCCCCCCACCCCCCGAGGGGTTGACTGTCCAGAAAAGGAGACATGTAAGAGAAGATCTGAGCATTCAGAGAGGCCGCTAACAGCTCTACTAGAGGACAATCCATAAGACTAAACCTCATTCCTCCTTCTTAAAATGAAAGAAAACCCCATGGCCATGACTGAATGAATCGAGATTTAGAAGCCTAACAGACAATCCGACCAATGCACAGAAGCCTGGATCTACTTTCCAATGAATAGCCTCGTCTATAGACTCCCTGACAATCATAGACAAACAACAACCCCTCTAAATCTAATAGCTTCTAATAATAAGGAACAGAAAACCTTTTTGGAAGAGGAGACTACATAGAAGGATTCTAGATCCAGGAATATCTAGCCCCTTTTAATAAGGGACCCCCCTTAAAGAAGAGTCAAACTTACTATATGCTAAAGAGGAGTGCTCATAGAAAACACATAGATTACATATGCCAAAAATCCTGGCCTATATCATAACGCTTATACCTCACTAAATAGGTAACTCACGTTTATTATGGATATTTTAATAATACCGCTTACTCTGAATGGAGACCAAAAAGGGTCATATCAGAATAGCCTAACTTATTAATAATGCTAAAGACTCTGCAAAAATTATAGATAATATTATTTACAGAGATTTAACCAGAGATTGTGGCAAACCAAAACCCCATAGTAAGTCTATGGGAGTGCTTAGAGTCAAGATATAGCCAAATCATGTGCCCGAGATCTACATGAACTACGGGAAAGTCACTAGTGATGACCGTCATCACAATTCTATGAATAGCATACATGTATGACAAGTCACAAGGTCCTGATAAGAGAACTATGTCCCACATTAGACTATCTAATTTAACCATCGTATAACAATGGAGATTTAATAAAAAATTGTATTGAATCCATCAACGGTTGCCTAGCCGCTCGGGCTTGCTGATAAATTAGATATCCTAAACAATTCGATATTTATGCCACGAGGCAGAAACTTAAAAGATTTTAATACATTTTTTGATTCTTATATTCATAATCTTAGCATCAATAATTTCATCTTTGTACTAACAATTGCCATTGTGTTAGAAATCCCCAAGAAAGATTGAACACTGATACTAGATATTAACTGATTGAATACTGAATTTTGCAGACGACATATCACAACTGTAATATCTCTGGACTTGCAAAGATTTAGAAAACATTTTGACCGAAATAGTTGGTGGATGCTTAAATCCAAAGATTCTCGTCCGCTCTTCCCCCCTCCAGCGCAACCCCAACCCCACTCCAACCGGCCCGCCGCCAACCCCCAGAGAACAACCTCAACGAGCAAAAACCCAAGACTCACCGAATAATCCGGGAATAATCCGACCGAAAATTGCCGGTGGCATCACCAACAACCTTCAGCCAAACTGCCCCCAAAATACCCAGCAAATCCCGAGCCCCGCCCCCCCGAAACCCCCGTCCGAAGGCCCGCAGCAACCCAGTCAAAATAGAGCAAAATTTACGCTATAAAAGGAAAACCAAACAAAATCTGGAAAAAATGAAAACAAAACGAACTCACCGAAACTATGTCAACACAGAAGAATCCGACTCATATTCCTCCATCCTGCCCCTTTATCCGATTGATTATCCTTTCTAAGCGAATAATGTACTTGTAGACATTAATCCTGTACTCATAATGATCCTATGAAACCTTTCCTGAATCTAATTCTTTTCAGCGACTGACGAAATTATACTACGATTTACTTAAGAATCAGGGTTATCCCCTCCACAAATAAACTCCCTTTGGTTAAATAAATATGTCAACCTGCCGACATAAGAGGTAAAAGGAGCAAGAAAGAACGCTGAATGGCCCGAAGACAACTGGCCATCTAAAGTTGGATGAAAGCAAAAATCGTATCTCGAAATAATGCGTAGAATACCACCTGACTTATCGGCTTATGAAATGCGCATAGAAAATAATCTGCAACAAAATCCCATACGGTAACCAGTCAGGAGAGTCTTTAATTACGCTGAAATTGTCGCTGATAAACGAATAAATGTCTGAATAGACTACCATTCCAAGAGAGACTACAAGACTGGCAATGACTTGGAATGACTATTTTCAGCAATTTAACATTCCCAATATTAAACAAAAACTGAAATAAGACTAATTCTTAAGCAAGAAGATGACTAGATTCTAGGAATGCGGATATGGAAAAAGGGAAACGGAAATGCATAAACCCGGAAGTATACTACCGGAAACTGATCAAAATCCTACAACCCGGATGTACAGAATTACCGGAAGAGGAAGCTGAAAACCCGGAAATGGATGAACATGTAATGCCGGGTAAACCCGGAAATGACCCTATCCCCGGCTGTACGAAATCCGGATGTGGAAAAAAGGAAAAAGAAATGGATAAAACCGGAAGTAGACTACCGGAACTGATCAAGATCCTACAATCCGGATGTACAGACTAACCGGAAGAGGGAACTGAAAAAACGGAACCCGAAATTGATGAACAATGCAATGCCGGGTCCAACAGACCCGGATATGCATTCTTCCAGAAGCTCTCATGAAACCGGAAACGGAAATCGGAATTACATCCAGGTCTGACCGACCCGGAAGTACACTTCTAATACCGGAAGCGTAAGTAAACTGACTAGTGTCCACCCCGGAACCGGAAACGCCTCTACCAGAATTCGGAAAATAAAAAGAGTCCTCAGACTCCGGATATCCGGAATGACCGGAAGCGCTAAAAGACCCGGAAACGGAAGTAGACACTAGACCTCTAGGACCCGGATGTCCTACATAACCGGAAGACAGACCGGAAGTTACCGAAACGGAAGTGGTAACCGGATCTTGCCGACCCGGATCACCCCCCCCCCCCCCCCCCCCCCCACACCAAACCGGAAGTCCTTCCGGAAACGGAAGCTACCGAAGCCGGAACCGGATCTTGACGACCCGGATGTCTCGCTAAACCGGAAGTCCGGCCGGAAAAAGAATGAGAATCGTGAAACGGAAGTAAACCTGAGTCCAAATGACCCGAGTCTACCACACCTGAACCGGAATTAGCAAGACTAGGTAACGACCTCTCAACAATTGGCGCTTTCGAGACTACTTTAACCACCGGAACCACCGTTACATTGGCATTTTCATAAGTACTAGCCTTATGGACGCCAGCTTCCGGCGACGCCACCATGGCTTGAAGGTTATGCCCGTCACCTTCTAGTCTAACGTGGATTTTCTGTGGTACACCCTCCGAGCACACCTTCAAGAGCTTAGATGCTCTTGTCCTCTGCTTTTTCGGCGATTCCATCACCTGTCTAGAGGTCAGGGGGACCGGCTTCCCCCATTTGCGGGAACGCCCGCTAGCCTTCGGGCTATCCTCAGAGATTGACGAACTCTCCTTCCTTTTTGCCTCTTTTATTGCAGAAGAGATCCTTTCATCAAGTGATTTCGTCAAAACGGTGGCAAACGACTCAAACCTAGCAAAGAGCGCCATCACGGCGTCCGAATTTCCCGATGAATTTCACCCCTCCGTTGCTACCGATAACGGAACAGAGGTTGAAGCAAAGGACACCGCCCTTGTCTTGCTAGCAACGGAGGAAGGGGAAGGACGACCAGAGGCAGCGATTGTTAGACCGACAAATCTTTAAAGAACGCTTTCGCTACCGAAAACCGGCCACCCTTTACAAATCACACACATAGCATTAGTAGTACAGGACACGTGCCCGGCGAACTCGATCGAGTGATGACGATCACATTTTGCCGACGAACATTTAGTCTTATCTGACCTTTCGCTAACTCCTACAAACGAAAAAACGTAACAATGAAGTGTACCGCTCAAACTCTCACACAAGAGACACCCTCAACTCAGTTCTAACGGCGGGAAAATTCAAATTTCCGTACCAGAAACTTTCAAGGGATTTTAATATAATCCTTATAATGCACTAGAAATAACTTCGTTACAGGCTCTATATATGGACTGGACATTATCAATGATGATGATGATTTAGGATAGGCATAACAATCAAGATACCACGAAGCAAAAACGATCTTCGCGAAAACCGGTAATATATAAATTCGTCTATAAGATACCATATAAACACAATTATACTCCTAGACGTAACTTAGGGAGGATTGACTTCATATTGGGCATATTGTTCCGAGATATAAAGTCAAAAGGTATCACTGCCACAGCGCAAAACACAAAAACTTATATAAATATTTTTAGACAACTATTCTGCATGCAGAATAATTGAAAAGTGAATCTGTTTCCTATTCGGGATCTGATGCGCATGCGTGAGCGCGCGTAGCAACAAGCGTCACTATGAGGCGAGTATAGACTGGTGCCAGTCTATACCTGATGGTAGGCTGGAGGTGGAACTCAACCAGTAGCCTGGTTGAGGGTCCATAGGAATAGGATTAGGCATGGGGAGGTGTGTATGCAGGCATAAAAATCTTATTCTGATAGCAAAATGCAAATAATTGATTTAGCAAGTAGTGATTGAACGGTAATGGATGTTTTTGTGGTGTAATAACAACATGTGATCGCCACGATAAAGAAATGGAAATGTGTATTTCCGAGCTTTATTTCCCCATTTTACATTTGTATGCCATCAGATTTTATTTTTATTTAGGGAGATTATCATTTTCCATGACTTTTCCATGACTTTTATCAAATTGACAAATTTCCATGACTTTTCCAGGCCTGGAATTTAGATTTTCAAATTCCATGACTTTCCAGGATTTCCATGACCCGTGCGAACCCCGATTTTTGAAAATGTATCACTGGAATGACTGGCTCGAGAATCGAGCCAGGCCATCCAGTGACACATTTTCAAAAATAGTCTTCTCTTGGCCTGCAAATGCACCTTTCTCAACACCATTGCTTCTCTCGTCATTGATATGCTTTTGTGCTGTTATAACTGGGTAATTTGTACTCAAGCTGATTAATCGAGTAATCGCGATTATTATTAAATAATCGATTGTGATTACTCAAAGGCATAATCGCGCAAGCCTAATGTATAATGGTGCATGGATGTGTGGGCGTGCACATGCACACACATCTACGTATAACCATAGGCATACCCTAATGCATTTTGTGTGGATGTGCGGGAGTGTTTCACAAGAGCCAGCACAGTCAAAACCATTGGCAACTGCCAAACAAGACAACCCAGTCTTAGGCCGTCTATCTCCTCACATGCAGCAAATGCCACAAACAATACATAGCAGGAACGCCACACAGATGTAAACTGTGCATTCAAGAACATAGGCATAGGCACTAACCAGTCTGGCTAGAAAGACCCCCGCTTCCCTGACACAGCCAACCAAAGGCCGCACCGTCAGTACATTGTTAGTACCCTTTAATTCATCTCGGCGACCACGATACACTCATCTTTAAGTCTACTGCCACAAACGAGGATAAATTAAATCAATCTTATCCAAATGTTAACAACATAACCTAATATAGCATTTAGCTCAATCACACCGTGATTAGCAAAACGAACAACTTGAACGTAAAGAAATAACTAAAAACCAAAAGAAGACTCTCCCCCTATCTCACAGACGCATAGTCCTAACGAAAATGGTGGGAAGTACTTGGTAAATAGTCTTCGGCTTTTTTAGTTAACAAACAAGGATAAAATTAAATCAATCTTATCCAAATGCTAATAACGTAACCTAATAGTGCATTTAGCTCAATCTCACCATGATTAGCCTGCACTCTGGTCTTTGAGCTAAAAGGATGTAAGGTGTATTCACATTTCCCTCCAGCTACCTGCATGATCTCATCTAAAGACGATCCCTCAAAAAGAGCGAAAGAAGTAGCCATACCTCTAACGTCATCGGCTTTAATAAGGGAGAGATTAATTTGATCCGGTGAGGCTATCTCATAACAAGGATTAAGTATTCTCTCAAAATCCATCTGACAATCGAAGAATTTGAGACCAGCTTAGATAAATTTTCCTCGTAGGAAAAACATAAATGAGATGGATCGATTCTTATAACATCTGATCGCTGATTGAAGGTTCCTAATGCCCTAATAGGACACCAACATTTTTCGGATGGCGACAGACGAAAAAGATTTTAAAATGATCGGACTAGCAGGATAGCGGTTAGTGCGAGTTATAGATAAAAAATTCCTTCTGGGATATCAAAGCCGTCTCCTGAAACTATAAATCTCTCCTTTCAGCAGAAAGAGCACGAATCTCTTGAACGCCTTCTAGCAGAGGCTGTAGCAACAAGAAAAAACAGCTTTGACAATTAAAAACAAAACCGAGCTTACTACTGGTAGAAGAAATAAGTTCAAAATGGTGACCTGCCAAAACTTGAAGAACCAAAGCCCAACTCCAGGAAGGAAAAGACTTAGCAATTGGAGGATGAATATTACTTAGACCTCTAATAAAGCTATTAAAAGTCTTAGTATCCTTGACATCGGCATACAGAAGACAAGGAAGGGATGACACCAGAGAACATCTATACTCCCTGAACGTAATAACTGACAAATGAAAATACCCAAACAGATAAGATAAAAAATCTAATAATTTGGGTATCGAACCAGAATCGGGCACGAAACCTTGGTCTGAACATCATTCACCTAAATTTTTTAAATCGACCCTTGTAAACTCAACGGGTCGAATCCCTTCTGGCAGAGTCAATCATTTCCTGATATCAGAAGAAACCTTATTCTCGAGGACTTCAGACTCGAGATTCTCCAGACACACAGACTAAAATTTATTGGATTTGGATGCACACAAAGACCTCTTACTTAAGATAGAAGATCCTGGTATACTGGAAGAAGAAGAGGGAAATCTACCAGAAAATCTAGGTCTAAAAACCAAATCCTCTTTGGCCAACAGGGAGCTATCAGAAGAATTTCGCAAACCTGATCCTTGACCCTCTTCAAAACTAACTGAATCAAAATCGTTCGAGAGAAGGCATAGGCGAACATTCCTGTCCACTACTGAGACAGAGCATCCAACCCCCCCTCCCCCCCCCACCCCCCGAGGGGTTGACTGTCCAGAAAAGGAGACATGTAAGAGAAGATCTGAGCATTCAGAGAGGCCGCTAACAGCTCTACTAGAGGACAATCCATAAGACTAAACCTCATTCCTCCTTCTTAAAATGAAAGAAAACCCCATGGCCATGACTGAATGAATCGAGATTTAGAAGCCTAACAGACAATCCGACCAATGCACAGAAGCCTGGATCTACTTTCCAATGAATAGCCTCGTCTATAGACTCCCTGACAATCATAGACAAACAACAACCCCTCTAAATCTAATAGCTTCTAATAATAAGGAACAGAAAACCTTTTTGGAAGAGGAGACTACATAGAAGGATTCTAGATCCAGGAATATCTAGCCCCTTTTAATAAGGGACCCCCCTTAAAGAAGAGTCAAACTTACTATATGCTAAAGAGGAGTGCTCATAGAAAACACATAGATTACATATGCCAAAAATCCTGGCCTATATCATAACGCTTATACCTCACTAAATAGGTAACTCACGTTTATTATGGATATTTTAATAATACCGCTTACTCTGAATGGAGACCAAAAAGGGTCATATCAGAATAGCCTAACTTATTAATAATGCTAAAGACTCTGCAAAAATTATAGATAATATTATTTACAGAGATTTAACCAGAGATTGTGGCAAACCAAAACCCCATAGTAAGTCTATGGGAGTGCTTAGAGTCAAGATATAGCCAAATCATGTGCCCGAGATCTACATGAACTACGGGAAAGTCACTAGTGATGACCGTCATCACAATTCTATGAATAGCATACATGTATGACAAGTCACAAGGTCCTGATAAGAGAACTATGTCCCACATTAGACTATCTAATTTAACCATCGTATAACAATGGAGATTTAATAAAAAATTGTATTGAATCCATCAACGGTTGCCTAGCCGCTCGGGCTTGCTGATAAATTAGATATCCTAAACAATTCGATATTTATGCCACGAGGCAGAAACTTAAAAGAT